>PVNU02002806.1:0-600000 GCA_003013855.2 Liriodendron chinense
ATCCAGCTATCTCTACCAACAGTGTGGCCGAAGGTGGGTGTTACAATCCGAAGATTGCACACCCAAGTGCAGGTAGCAGTAGAAGTAGTAAAATACTCGGTAAGACCGAGGTCGATCCACAGGATGGGTAGGTAGTTAAGAACACTTCGAGGAATTAGTTAAGTGTGAGAGATGAAATCTAAATTATCCACGAGAGTGGAGCAAGTTATGTGTGGTGAAAGACAAAAGTAGAAAAGGGGCTAAAGCATCAGGGATCCACCTTTGATTCATTCACAAGATTTGATTTATTGGTCCAACTATAACTCAACTAGAATTGAATAAAGATTCATTCCAATCGGAAGATGAAACAGTTAAACCATTTGCATATTTCATAAAAGATGGTGATCTGAACCGATTGATTTGACCATGAAGCACTCGTTAGTTGATCGCAGGGAATTCCAAGCATCTACTGTGCCCGGAGTCGACAATGGATCAAGGAATTGTACAGATCAACAACTTTGCCAACAAGTCAACCGATAAGATCACAATTCATACGATCAAATGCATACTTACAAGATAGGAGGCTTTGATTGACCGATCCAACCGTTAAGATCTCGTTTATCGATCGCAGGGAATGCAAAGCATCCAATGTGCCTAGAGTCTACAATGGATCAAGGCATATTACAGATCGATGACTTTACCTGCACTTGCTTGATGACCGTAGGGAATCCAAAGCATCCAACGTGCCCGGAGTCGACGATGGATCAAGGGACTTTATCGATCATGAACTAGCTAATTGGTGTGTAAGGGATCCCAAGCATCCAACGTGCCCGGAGTCGACGATGGATCAAGGGGCTTACACAACAATAGCGTCTGTCGAGGCGGATAACCAAACCAATCAACCAAAGAGAACTCCAACATTTACACCACACAACGTTGAACCAAAAGAACCAAACTTGCAAATTTCTTCAAAGGCTTCACCCCTGGCCTTAGCTAGAGGTTTAGCCAACCATGCTACAATGGAAGACTAAATTCTCTACAAAAGAGAAAACTACTCTACACTACAAAAGAAAGAAAGAAAACTAAAGAAGAGAAGAGAGGAGTTGTAGAGAATTGGATGGGATTTGAGGAGTGGGATGGGATGATTGACGGTGATGAGGCAAGAGACGGTGCTGGATGGACGGCTGTAGACAATGGTGATGATGGTATGGTCCACAGTGCTGAATGATCAGGGTCATTGATCTGATGTGCAGTTGGTCCCTCACGTGGACACCCAATCTTGACCGTTCAAACTCATGTGATCTCCAAATCACTACCATCAAACATGCACATCCTGGGCTTCCGATAAACAGTTGTGATGCGGTCCATCATAGAACACGATCTATCCTTTGATCTTTATGATTTAATTTCCTTCAGGATCGTCACACACTTGATCTTGATCACTTTATGGCCTTTAATCGTCCTGATTGACTCGGATTTTGTCCAACCTCTCCTGATCACCTTCGATCTTGATTTCTTTTGGATGTTAAAGCGCCTTGATTGGCTTGGATCTTGTCCAACCTCTCCTGAACACCTGAAGACAGAAAATTAACCTAATAAGGGATAATTAACCAGAAAAATAATGATATTGCTCTTAACCACTAGGGTTAATTATACAATATTTGGTACTTATCAGTGAGGTGTCTACAGATGCCCTTCTTTAGTAGAGGTTGCGTGCAATCGAATGCCAAAGCGAGTGGACACCCCACTTCTGACCCGGTCATTCATAGATCATGGTCTGACATCTTTGCTTGCCTTTGCATCTGTGCTAGTTGATCGTCTGGAAATTGATCACTCGCACATATCGCGGGAGTTTGGAGAAAACGTTGCGATTGTCCCTGTAGTTTGCTGCAACCTGGGTACCCAATCGCAACCCTTCCATTCCCGATCAGTACTAACATCAGAAAGGTACAGCAGAGCCTCTGCGTCGTTGTCTTACAAGGTTGCTGACCCTGAGATCGACTATGTGATGTTTTCCCGGATCACTCCATGAGTACTTGTTTCGCTTGACTGTCAAAGTGGTTAGATGCCCTGCGTCGTAGTCTTATGGGATTCTACTACGCTGACTTGGAATCAGTCAAGGTACTTCAGGCATCCACGCCTAGGTATGTGCGGGTGGACTCTTTCCACCTGATCTGCTGGTTTCGATGCTTGGTTTGCCATTCATTCTTTTCTTGATTGTGGTCTGGAATCTTTGTTGTCCTTTATATCTGAGTCAGTTGATTGTTTAGAGATTGATAACTCGCATATACCCAGGAGTTTGGAGAAAACGTTACGATTGTTCCTGCAGTTTGCTGCAACCTGGGTACCCAATCGCAACCCTTCCATTCCCGATCGGTACTAACATCGGAAAGGTACAGCAGAGCCTCTGCGTTGTAGTCTTACGAGGTTGCTAACCTTGAGATTGATTGTGATGTTTAATGTTTTCCTGGATCACTCCAGGAGTACTTGTTTCACTTGACTGTCAAAGTGGTTAGATGCCCTGCATCGTAGTCTTATAGGATTTTACTACGCCGACTTGGAATCAGTCAAGGTACTTCAGGCATCCACGCCTAGGTATGTACGGGTGAACTCTTTCCACCAAATCTACTGATTTTGATACTTGGGTTACAATTCATCGTTTCCACCTGTTCAAATGGTTTCTTTGACCGAGCCTTTTTGGCTTTCATCTTTTCGTATCTTGGCATGTGGTACGACCGCACTGGCACTGGAGTTCAGTTCGACCATACTTTGAGTGCATTAAATTCGATGGTTTCCGGGGAAACCGCGAGACATCGGATCTTATTTGATTTTTGCGTCGGCTCCTACCCAGAGATATGGAAGATCTCCTGGTATTTTGGAGGCAGAACACTCTAATGGGAAAATATTTTTTGAATTTTTGAAAAGATACCCACTCTAGGGAGTGATACTTCCTGGGGTTTTTATTTATAAATAGGAATATTTTTTTTTTTGTCTTTTGAAATGAAAATCTGGTCTGCACGTGCCTCCACTAGGGATGCCTTTTGGGGTATTTAGCTAACCGACTTTTGTTTTGAAAGTAGGTAAACATTATGATTGATGCGATGGATGCTGATGCATGGGGATACATGATGAGTGCATGGTTTGGCTCATTCTCTTTTCGTTTGATGATTTTGCTTTTGCTGGGGATGCAGAGAGCTTTGAGCTTATTGCTTGCGGGGTTGTGCTTCCCTGGGGATTTCTTTTCAATGCGGATGTTTAGTCAGTGGGTTGGTCAAGATCCCAACCCTTGGTCGATCAGGTCCATTGTCCCAAGATGCTGTTTCTTTGTTAATGGGAATGGACGAAGGATGTTATCAGACTTCAAGATATTCTTCTGTGAATGGATGCGATTGAGACGGTGCTCGGTCGCTTGTTTTGGTCAAGATTCCAATTTGTGGGTGATCGGATCCGTCATCCCAAACTTGCGAAATGAGTGAGCGGAGTTCGGGCCTCCTGAAGTGCAGTGCTGAGGATAGTGACAATTTTTGTGAATTTTTTACAAATATGTGGTCCGAATCTTTACCTGAGTAGTCAGGATGGAGATCGGTTATTGAAAGCAAGGAAATATTTTTGCGATTTTCGAAATATTTTCTTTGAAAGCAAGAGAAATATTTTTGTGATTTTTGACAATATTTTGTTCGAAAGTAAGGGAAATATTTTGTGATTTTAAAAGGTGATTTTGTAATGTTTGGTGTTTTTTTTTCTTCTGATTTTTCTGAAATGCTGGGAAAAGTGTGGAATTTTCATCCACTTCCAGCTTCTACTACTGGTAAGGCACCCGATCCATTTTACGTCAGCGAGTAAGATGAGTCTCACATAGTTAAGTGCCGTAGTTTTACATCTTCGGATGAAGAGATTTTGAGGGTTTTCAGTCAACACACCCACAAAGTTGCCTATTCCTCATGTGCAATGCACATAGACCACGTATCGTCCGACGGACTCCTTCGGCCACACAATGAGCCACATCCTCACATTTCCCTTTCTCAATCCAGTTTGGGGCCTTACGTTACTCACAATTCCGTGAGGGTGCGCTAGAGGTGGCAGTGGGTCGGGTCGGGTCGGGTTCGGGTCAGGTCAAGTTCGGGTCGGGTCATTTCCACCTCAACCCTAACCCGACCCAAATTGAATTCGGGTTGGATTTTCCCAACCCTTACCCAACCCAAATTAAATCGGGTCGGGTCGGGTTAACCCGCATTTTAATGATTAACTAACTAATTTGTAGATTAAACTAGATGCATATGACACTAGCGTTCAAATGAAAATCAAACCATCTATGTTTAATAGGTATGTAAGTGCCTATATATATATATATATATATATATATATATATATATATATATATATATATATATATATATATATATAGGGAAATGGTACTGTGAGGTCGACCTCATGGGAACTTCCCATGAGGTCGAGCTGTGTGGGCCCCATCGTGATGTGTGTCAGACATCAACATCGTTCATTTGATAGGTCCCTTTAGGTCATGGGATATTCCAAAATTCAGTCGTATATGGAACTCAAGTGGGCCATACCATCTAAAACCATGCGAAGACATGCCTAAAACATCTAAAAGCACTTGGTGGGGCCCACCTGAGTTTTGGATGCGGATGAAACTTGGTCTGACCCTCATCCAAGTGGGACACATACAATAGATGGGCTGGATTTGTGAACCACGTCTTAATGGGCCAAATATACGATCATGAAGGTTTTAATGGGCGGATTACCCCTCTCAACTTTTGTCTGTGGTGTGGCCTATCTAAGTCATGGATTGACGTGATTTTTAAGCTCATGGGCCACCATGAAATGGTTCATCTGACAAATGGGGTAGATGTTTGACACACATCATGGTGGGGCCCACACAACTCGACCTTATGAAAAGTTCCCATTAGGTCAACCTCATATATATATATATATATATATATATATATATAAAAGGCTTTTTTATAAAGTATTTCTACTATGCAAATACTAAAAGAGAACAATAAATGGATAGAATGGAGTGTAGATTTAAAGCATACTTCTTAAAGCATCATCGTTGTTAGAGTGATGGGATGGCATGGATGAAACACGTAGAGTCTCTCTCTCTCTCTCTCTCTCTCTCTCTCTCTCTCTCTCTCTCTCTCTCTGTGCGCGCATGGATAAAACCTATAGAGTAGCTTCTTCTCTCTCTATGGCTGAAAGAAGCCCTCTCTTTACAACCCGCTGTAAGGGTTTTAGAAAGAGAGTTTATAATGACTTTTTTTAAATGCATCGACAGAGAATCGTGCTTGATACTCTTGCATGTATTTTTTTTTTTAAATTGAAATTTAATATTTCATTTGAGCTATCTAATTAATGTCCAACAATTCTATTTTTATTTTTTAACTATTGGATCAAATCAATAAGATCATTTGATATTTAATTTTTTAAATAGTTAAATTGTGGACACAATTATTGAAATGGAACCATTTGATCCTTTCATTTTAACCGTCCAATAAATTCCTATCAACAATCAAATAAATATACTATTAAAATAATTTTATTAATTTATTTTATGGACCATTAGCAGCATTTCAGATCTCTAGTAAACGAGCACCAGAAATAAACAAAAAATCTCATGATATTTTAATTCAACATGTCATAAAATGTGATCATTGGTGTGCACATGTTTATTAAATTGACAGACATATGGACCATTCCCAATCGGGTGTGTGAGAAAAAAAAACTATCTTATTTAACTAATAAGAAAATTAATATACAATAGTCTATGTAACCCCTATATGATTCGGGTCGGGTCGGGTCGGGTCACCTTTAACCCTAACCCGACCCATAAAAATCCGGGTCGGGTCGGGTCAACCCAAAAATTGAATTCGGGTTAAAATTTCCAACCCTAAACTAGAAAAAACTGGGTTGGGTCGGGTCGGGTTAGCGGGTCGGGTTGAATTTTGCCACGTTTAGGGTGCACTCCACCTCCCAACAACCTTAATCCCCTTCATGAGTTTTAGGAACAGGGAACATCCGTCAGATTCAATAGCGACTTCCAAATCAAGGTTGTCTATCACGGTGCATTCAACACGAACAGGATTGCGGGGTTCTGCCCGCCTCAGCCTTTACCTGTTTAGAAGGTTCCAAACACCTGTACGATCAAGTGTCGGCCATGTCTGGGACAAGTTGGGAAAGAAAGCCCCCGAGAAGTTAATCCTAGTGTAGTTTTAGGTCTTCGGACCGCTGGGGATGAATTTGTACAGTTGAAATTGATGGTGAATTTTTTATTTTGAGAAAGTTCCAGTCTTCAACTCGAGCGATCAAGATTGATACTGGTTTTTATGGAAAGCTCAAAATGTTTTTGGTATTTTTGGAAATGATCCGGGTTATCGAACCTTGATCCCAGCGGTTGAGGCCGATGTCGGTTTTTGGTTGAAAGCAGGAAAAGGTCCCCCGAGAAATTAATCCCAGTGTAGTTTAAGGTCTTCGGACAGAAATATGTACATGCTGAAAATACATTCTTTTTTGTGATTTTTCGAAATGTTCCAGGCTATTGAATCTCAATTTGAGCGATCAAGATTAACACCGATTTTTATTGGAAATCTCTCGAAATTTTGTTCCGGACGTAGTTTAAGGTCTTCGGACCACTGGGGATGAATTTGTACAGTTGAAATTGATAGTGAATTTTTTGTTTTGAGAAAGTTCCAGTCTTCAACTCGAGCGATCAAGATTGATACTGGTTTTTATGGAAAGCTCAAAATCTTTTTGGTATTTTTGAAAATGATCCGAGTTATCGAACCTTAATCCCAGCGGTTGAGGCCGATGCCGGTTTTTGGTTGAAAGCAGGAAAAGGTCCCCCGAGAAATTAATCCCAGTGTAGTTTAAGGTCTTAGGACAGAAATATATACATGCTGAAAATACATTCTTTTTGTGATTTTTCAAAATGTTCCAGGCTGTTAAATCTCAATTTGAGCGATCAAGATTAACACCGGTTTTTATTGGAAATCTCTCAGGATTTTGTTCCCGACGTAGTTTAAGATCTTCGGACCACTGGGGATGAATTTGTACAGTTGAAATTGATGGTGAATTTTTTGTTTTGAGAAAGTTCCAGTCTTCAACTCGAGCGATCAAGATTGATACTGGTTTTTATGGAAAGCTCAAAATCTTTTTTGTATTTTTGGAAATGATCCGAGTTATCGAACCTTGATCCCAGTGGTTGAGGCCGACGGCGGTTTTTGGTTGAAAGCAGGAAAAGGTCCCCCGAGAAATTAATCCCAGTGTAGTTTAAGGTTTTCGGACAGAAATATGTATATGCTGAAAATACATTCTTTTTGTGATTTTTCGAAATCTTCGAGGCTGTTAAATCTCAATTTGAGCGATCAAGATTAACACCGGTTTTTATTGGAAATCTCTCGAAATTTTGTTCCCGACATAGTTTTAAGGTCTTCGGACCAAAACTTTGTACAGAATAGGGCAACACACTTTTTTTATTTTTGGAAAATGTCCGGTGTCAGCGGATCTTGATTCGAATGATCCAGACTGCTACCGATTTTTATTTAAAAAGTCCCTCGGGATCTTGATCCCGACGTAGTTTAAGGTCTTCAGACCAAAACTTTGTACAAGCAAGCAGCGATCAAGGTTGGAGATTTCGGAGATTCTTCTTAGAATGGTTCAGATCATCAGGTCATGACTTTGGATGGTTGGGATCACTGTTTGACCAAGTTAATTTTTTTATTTTCCTTGAAAATTTCATGGAACTCTTTCCACATCATCAAGCCAATTTCTCCCTCAATTTCTCACAAGATGAGATTTTGGTGAGATTCCTTACTTTTTCTCATGCTTCTCTTTCATCACTTCATTCTTACATGGAGGTACAAGATTCACTTGCAACCACCCTTCCCAAGGAGGAGTTCTTCCCAAGGAGAGAGGGTGAGGAGTCGTTTCAACTAGGTGGGAGGGAAGACGGCCCCCTGAGTGCCGCTCGGACCGCTCTGCCCACTGGTCTTTCTAGTGGGTCGGGTAAAGGGGTGTCCTCCCCTTTTCTATATAACATGGGGCACCCTTGGCCCCTCCAACGTGCAATCTCTCTCTTCTCTCTCTCATACTCTCTCTTTCTTCATGTTTTTCTCTCTCTTTTGGTGGTTCTTTGCTCTTTTCAAGTGGTGGGCCTTAGTGAAGCTTTGGGACAGCAAGGTGGTCTCCCTTTGGTGAGTGGTAAAGGTATGGACCACTCCCTTTCTCTCTTGTCTTTTTCCTTCTTCATTGTCTCTTCTCATGACTCTTTTCTTTTCTCCATGTAGCTATTCCAAAAGGAGTGAAGGTGGGCCCAAGTATTTTTGGCCTTTTTCTAGATCTCCAATCTCTTCTAAAGGTGGTGCATGGAGAAGGACATTGCAAGCTTCCATTTCATTCTTTCTTTTCTTCTTTCACACTCCCTTCATGTATATGTAAAGGGTAATTTTGCCATGTCCATCAAGTGTGCATGGTAAAATATCTCATCTTTTTCCATGGGAGTTGGACCACTTTTCATATGTATCAAATGGGCTCAAAGTGAAGTCATGGCCCTTGGTGTATTTGATGGGCCCAATGCTTCATTTTGGGCTCCCTCTTGCTTTCTCTTTCTTGTCATTTCCTTTGGAGCTTTCTTTTTTTTTTCATCTTCTTTTCAAGGTTTGGGCCCATGGGAATGGTAGGGCCCACCTCAAGTTTTGGGCTCATAGGGCTCACTTAGGGTGGCTCCATCTTTCTTCACATGTGTATGGACAAAGGTGACTAGCCCATTCTTCACTTGGATCTTCAAGTGGGCTAGATTTCTTAATTGGGCCCTTGTGATCAAGTAGCCCAAATCTTCCACCATTTCTTGATTATGATGTACATCCTTGTTCACAAAGTGTGGTGGGTTCCTTAGAATTTTTCCGTATGGATGGGCTTTTGGGCCCTCATTGAAACTTGGATTTCTTTGAGTCATGTGTGCACCACTACACTTTGTGCATGTAAGATTCTTTTTCTTCATGCCTTTTCTTTGGATGGATGGAGGACTTGAGTTACTTGATCACCTACAAGCCTCATGAGTGAGTTGTTTCAATAATCTCACTAAGTTCAAATGGTTTGCCCATGTGGTAGGAAAGTGGTTCTCAAGAGTTTCCTTTAATGTTACCAACCTCAATAGGATGACTTTCATCAAGTGGGCTATCCACACAACCATAGCTTCTTAAACTTCTCTTGGGGTGCTTGGTGGGTCATCCACCATCATTCTCAAAGATGAGTGATTTTTTTAGTGAGAAAGAATGATACCCATAAGTTGCCCAATTTTGTCCCATGCTTTGGGGCATTTTGGATTTTGATCTTCAAGTGGGATATGTATATCATTCTTAGCCATTTTCATTATGGTTGGGTAACTCATCAAGCCATGCCCTCTTGTGCTCAAATGGTCCCCTTTTTTTGTAAAGAAATTGGTGCACATAAGTTGCCCAAACTTGTCCTTACATGGGCATTTCCAACTTTGATTCTTCATGTGGGCTATGTGCATCAAATTTTTACCATTAGCTTCTTTGATTCATATGTTTGTGGGTAGACCGCCATGTTGTACTCTCATAGTCAAAACTTTCATCAAGATGATGCAAATAGGGGTGCCCATGGTTAACCCATGAATGGGTTATGTGCTCCCTTCAATCCATTGAGGTGAGGCATTTGGGTTGCTCTTGGGGGCCCATTTCCTTCCTATTCCCCACTTGTCCATGTACATGTGTAAAAAGATGGAAACATCTTAAGTGAGAATCATGGCCTTTGTATAAAAAGTGGATCAATCCTTGGCCACATATGGACTTTGAAGAGGGACTTCTCATGTGAAGTAGGATTCTTATCCCTTGTTGATCTCATGGCACTTGAGTGCATTTGTTGTCCAAAGTATGTCCTTGGATGATGGACTTTCCTTGCTTAAGGCATGACATGTAACCTTTTTTAAGGTGGGCCTTGCTTTCTTCAATGGGCCCAACACATATCCTAGGTAACACATGGAGTCGGACTTTGGATTTTGCATTTGAATGTGAGTCCAATCCCATGGGTTTCCTGGATGATAATTTGGATTTTAACGGGTAAAGGATAGGGACTTACCTTGCCAAGCTTGTAGGATTCAATGGCGGATGGTACAAGAGGACGTCGGGTGATTGATGAGGATGATCCAGCCTTCATTATTCGCCGAGGGGCCCATATGTGTTCCTTGGCTCAGGAGCACCAACCTCTTCCCTCCATCAAGGGTCGAGGTACCAGAGATCATTGGGATAACTGGGTGACACACCCACAGCCTTTGCTTGAACGAGTTCTGACTGACGCTCCTTTTGCTGGCCTCCTTACCTTGCGCTTCCATAACAACAATGCCAATCGCATGTTGCTTGCGGCTCTTCGCGAGAGGTGGCGGGATGAGACCCACACCTTTCAACTCGCTTGTGGTGTATATATATATATATATATATATATATATATATATATATATATATATGCAAATCGGCTTTCCATTCCATGGGATAGTTGTTCCCCAGGTCGGCTCTCTTGCTCCCATCACTTCCACTGACTGGCTACGGCTTTTCAGTGACGTCCCACCTGAAGATGAATTCCAGGGCCATCAAGTAAAAATGCAATGGTTCTACAACACCTTTGCTACCGTGACCCCTACTACTGAGCTAGAGGCCCTCCACAAAGCACGGGCCATGATTGCTTACGCCTTCGGGTCCTTCCTTTTCTGTCATGTGAAAGAGAGGATCGATCCTAAATTTCTTCGTTTGGTTGAGGATTTTTACCATCCCTACAATTGGAACGGGGCTATCTTGACTGATGTTTTCCAGGGTTTGGATAAGACCTCTCGGAATAGCCAGTCCTTCACAGGTTTTTGGCCTATCGTAGAGGTACTCTTCTTTAACCCTCCTTGGAGACATTTGCCTTCTTTCTTTCTCTGATCATTAGGTGTGCCCTTTCCCAGACTTGATTTTATGACCATTTTGCCCATCTCGCACCGAGGATATGAGATGACATTGAGCCGTCTTTGTATCGCCACATGTACTGGCATCAACAAAATCGCCAGCGGAACTCTCGAGTCTCTGGGGACAACTGGCGTGCTGACATAGACGGATTGACCGTTAAAGATGTAAGTATCTTGATTTCCTTATCCCTTATGCTACACTGTAACTGATCGCGATGACCTCATTTGCTGTAGCTTACTCGGATGCCATACGCCAACTTTCCTCTTTACTACACCCCTCAGTGTGTGGAGGCATATGATTTTTCATGCCTCCGGATCATGCTTTCTGACGCTGAATCATTTCAGTGGTATTTGGGTGAGAGGTTGCTTCGACAGATTACTAGGTAGCTTGAGTCCCTTGTTCCGCACCTCCTCCGGCTGCTCAGATCCCAGCTGATGAGATAGCTGATGCTCTTGTGGGCCAACCCAGGTTTCGTTTCACGATCCCAAATCGCCACTATGACGAGTGGTACTTGTTGTACGGACAGGGGCCTCCGCTTCCTCCGCTCTATGTTCCTGGGGGCCATCGCAGATACGTTGGAGGCTCAGTGACAGCTCCTTTAATGGATCTTCATCGTCAAGAGCGGGACGAGAGGAGGGATGATGACGACTATGTTGGTGACCTGTAGCCTGCATCTGTATTTAGCTTTGTATGGCCTTCTTCTTTTTGCTTTTATCCTCTTCTGTACCAAAATCTTCTGAATGAATATACAACCTTTGACTTGTCTCAAATTCCTTGATGATGTCTGGATGCTTTGACTTCTGACTCATTTCTTAATGACTTGTGGAAGATGATGACTTGAACGGTTCAGATTGTTTGATTTGGCCCTGTGGGCCCCTTCCAGACCTTAGCTTTGCTTTAGAGCACATTTTCTTGATGTTTTGTGAGGCTAAGAAGGCTTCTCATGGTGTGGATGATGACTTGAACGGCTCAGATTGCTTGATTTGGCCTTGTGGGCCCACTTGATGATCAAATCTTGGGTTCTGGCCCTCTTTCTTGATGATCAAGTCTTTGATCTTGTTATTTATGGCTCATGTAAGATTTTCCATGGTTTAGATCATGATGATCTAGTCTTTGAATGACTCAGATTGCTTGTGGGCCCCTCTTGATCCATTTTCCTTCTCTTTGACTTAATCAGGCCCATGTAAGCTGTAATACTTCATGATTGGACAGGTGGGGTACCTTCCAGATGATTCTGATCAACCTTAAATGAAATCTGGAGAGGATTAAAGCCTTAGGCGGCCCTCAGGGTGCCGTCTGCTGATGTGGACAGTCAACCTCACCTACCAAGAACTGTGGTGCCAATCCCGCGAAGAGAGAGGGAGTGCATCTGTACAGGGGGCCCACAGCGGGCCACCCAAGGATCGCCTCTTATGCGGCCTGGGTTGGCTCTGGTTCGGACATTCCCTTCTGTCCACTGCTCCTATCCCCACCTTCTTTGTACTGGAGAATTCGATTCCAGCCATGAATCCTCTTTTCTCTTTGTCTTTTCTCTTCATCTTATCCTCTTCTTATTTTGTCCTTTCTTGGGCAGCCTTTGATGGTGATTTGGGGGCCATGGTGGGAGAGGTTGGTGGGTCCCACACTCCAGCAATTGGTGAAGGCTTTAATGATGGAGGGATTCTTTAATGGATGGTAGAGATGGAGCATTGAATGAGGGCATTAATGGAGATTTAAGGATGGTGGTTGGTGGAGCTTTTAATGACTCCATTAATGGTGGGATGGCTGGAATTTCAGATTTGGATAGGTCTTTGATTATCGGAGAAATGGATGGTATGGATGAGATGAGGAGATGGGACATAGGTGAGGCTATGTGTCCCTTGAGTGGGGACCATATGGATGATGTGATTGATGGTGGTGATGGGGCTATGATGGACATAGATGGGCTGATCTCATGTTTGAATGGTATGGATGGTTCAGATGATACCTTTAACGGTTTGGATGCTCTTGATGATGACCGAGATGTGCGGCATACTTGCTTGAGTGGACTTGATGTGATCATTGATGATGTCCCCCTGATGATGGATGGTGTGGATGCCTCGATGATCCCTTTGATTGGACAGGATGATGATTGGATTCACGACTTTATGTTGGAGAGGGCCGCAGGTCCGGATCTGACCGTGGATTCTTCGATCGGGGTTGCTGGGACTCTTCTTGATGGTTCAGATGCATTTTTCGATGGTCAGATTGGTCAGGATGCCACGATGTATGGTGTGATCTTTGCTGATAGTCCTTTTGATGGAGAGTACCGTCTTTCTCCTGATCGTCGGTCCTTTGCGCACTCTGTTCATGAGGTGGGCGAGTCTTCTCATGCGGCTGAGGTCGTGACAGTTTCAGACAGTGATGCGACTATATCAGACATAGCCGTTACTGGGGGCAGATCAGGGGCTGTTGGGTCTACAGAGGTTCCATCTTTTCCTTCTCCTTCTCCCGTTGATCTTTCGATCCTTGATGAGCTGTCATTGATTGCTGGGCCTTTTGTTCTGGAGGGGGTACCCGTGAGGACTTGTCAGCTGCTTCCTCGTCCTTTTTGCTCGCCACAACTGCTTACTTGGCTTGAAAGTTTATCAGCTTATGAGATTCGAGACTTGGAGTCGTATGGTTTTGGCGGCCTGATCCATATGGCTAGAGTTGACATTGACTGGAGGATGCTCGGAGCTGCACTGATTGACTGGGTCCCCTCGTTGAACTTGTTTGCGTTCAACAACATGAAGAGGGGACCCTCTTTGGAGGAGCTTGCGCGCTTGACCGGCCTTCCTTGGGATTATACTCAGTATTTTTCGCCGAAGACATTGCCGAAGACTGCCACACCGCAGAACTGGTTCGGGATCCCTTATTTGGTTCAGCCTGCAGCTGCCGGCCAGGATGCTGTAGTGTTCTCCTTGGACTTGCTGTATGATCTTTTTTCGGGTCCTCGGAGTGTGGCCGGATCTATTCTTGCTCGGAACGCACTGATGTTCTGCTTGATATCTGAGGTGCTATTCTCGGGATGGCGCAGGTCTCAGACCCTTTTACTTTTTGAGGTGATGAGCCGAGTTATCCGACGTCAGGGGATCATTTCTCTCGTCCTGGCTGAGCCATTTAATGGGCTGACTGACTGTGCCCTGGGCCGCACTCATGTCCTTCGCGGCTGCTGTGCATTTCTTCAGGTATCTTTTCTGCGCTTTCCTTTTCTTTTCTTGTCTTTTGAGAATTGCTTTGCCCTAGCTGAACTTCTTCTTTGTGATCAGGTCTGGCTATGGGAGCATCTTTCGCTGACTGTTCCTGTACCATTTCCTGGCACCCGTCGCCCAGACCTTATGCGACACATCATGGAATTTCTTCCTCATACGGCTAGGATGAGTGAGCCCTTGTATCGCAGGATGTTCGCTGAACTTTGTGACTGGAATGTTCGTTGGGAGTCATCTTAGCTTTCACTTCCTCCAGTGCTCTGTGATGCGCACCGCCTTCCTCTGATGCTGGTAGGCTTTCGATCTTACTTTTCTTACCACCCTATCCGGTTCTTGCGGCGGTTCGGATATGAGCAGGATGTTCCTCTTTTTACTTTCACGGGTATCGGGCGTCGAGCACTTCCATCTAGAACCTCTGACTTTAGGACTCGGGTCGATGGATCCTGGGCGAGTTACTTGACTGCCGATTTGCTTGGTTTTGAGCTGCGGGCTTTTTCGATGGCGACCGCCCCATATTAGTACTGGGTTGCTGAGCAGTCTTTGTATCGACGTATCCCTTGCTGGCATTAGACTGCCGATGAGGATGAGCAGGATATTCTTGGAGATGCCGGCTCTTCATCTGGTTCATATGAGCCTTTTGAAGAGCGCCCCTTCATTGATCCTGGTTTCCTTTTGGCCACTCATGGCCATTTGTTGTTTGAGATTTTTGCACTTCGGTATCATTGTGAGATGATGTCGAGGAGATTGGTTGCCGATCAGAGGTTGTCTGATGAGGAGGCAGCGATCCGTAGCCTTAAGCGCGATGAGGTACATTACCTGCGTATGGAGGTGAGCAGGTTAAGAGCGAGACTATTTCATTATGAGTTAGAGGACTTACCTGATATGGCCGAGGAGGAGGGTAGAGATTGATTGTGTTGGCCACCTGCACATTCCTTTTTGCATAGTATATGATTGATGATGATGCATTTTTTTTTTTGTATTTTTTTGAAAAAGATGACATGATATATGTAAAAGAAATATAATGCATTTAATGAAAAAGAAGAAAACCATTTTTTTTAAAATCTATTGTGCCATGAGTTGTCTTGTGAGTGTGTCTGGATTTTGTGTCAGGATATAGGAATCAGAACTGAGGTTCGGCCAATGCTTTGACCGAAGTCTTGAGATTGATTTGTGAGGTCCTTTGGTTCCCTAGAGGTGTAGGCAATGGAAACTGTTGTTTCTTGAGATTGTCAGAGTTTGTAGAGTTCTTCGTTCCTGACTGCACTTCTTCTTGTTCTTGAACTGTGACTGCTTGAACCGATCTGGACCGTCTGATTTCTTGGTACCTACACTTTTCATTTTTCTTTCTCTATTTAAGCCATTTTTGCCTACAGCGCTCTTTCGAGTTTTCACTACAGCCGGCTTTTTCCCGTCATTTTTGCCCGTGACGCCCTTTTGGGCTTTCACCACGTCCCGGGTGTTTGATCTTGCCTACCCCTTGGTAGCAATATTATTTTTACCCTCGGCGCCCTTTCGGGTTTTCACCAAGTCCGCTATATGCCCACTGTTTTTACTCGAAGCGCCCTTTCGGGTTTTCACTCCGCCCTATTTGTTTAGGCACACATTTTCTTTTTCTCTTTTTTCTTTTTTCTGAATCTTTAGATAATTGCGGCGGCTAGAGGTCGGGAATCCGTCGTTGCCGGCCGATGGCAGTCTTTCAGCCCTTATCCTAGGTTACGATGATAGAGCTGTTGGTCTTAGCTAAAGACCCTTCTGAGATGAATGGATAGATGACTGTATTTCTTCTTGGATTGATTTTTCTCAAGTGCCTTGCTTTGGCTTCCCTTTTTCTCTCTTTTTTCTTTTGTATTCTTTTTTGTCTTTTTTGTATTCCCCCTTTTTTTGTCTTTTTCTTCTCTCTTTTTTTGTTGAATTCCCTTATTTGAAACACTTGTTGGTGGACGGAAATGATTTCTCAGAGGTTTCAGCTTCGACCTCTTGACTTCAGCTTTATTAAAGTAACTCTTGATAAGGTCAGAATGACTTACCCGTGAAAGATCTTCACTTTGTCGGCGTTGATTGGCTCAGGAAGATCCACCCCTCTTATGCTGGTGAGTCTAAGGGCGCTTCCGGGAAGTACTTCTCTGATGATCAGTGGCCCGTCCCACGAGAGTTTGAACTTTCCTCTGGGATCCGGAAGGTGCGACGGTAGAATCTTCTTCATGACCATGTCGCCTACCTTGAAACTTTTTTTTTCAAATTCTCTTGTTGTAAGCCCGAGCGATCCTTTTCTGATAACACTGAGAATGACTTAGCGCACGCATGCGCTTTTCATTTGCTAGCTGCAACTGATCGAATCTAGCCCGTTGTCATTCTCCTTCTTCAACTCCGCTTTCTAGTAACACCCGTAGTGATGGTATTCCCACCTCGATTGGCAGAACTGCTCCATTCCATAAGTAAGCTCGAAAGGAGTAACGCCCATAGCAGACCGTACAGACGTTTGATAGGCCCAAAGTGGATATGGGAGCATATTTGACTAATCTTGATAGGTCACGACCATCTTCTCGAGTATTCTGACGATTGTCTTGTTTGCGGCTTCTACCCCACTATTCATCTAAGGACCGTAGGGGCTTGATCGATGACGTTGAATCTTGAATTTACTGAGGAAGTCATCAATCTTCTTGTTGACGAATGGGGTCCCATTATCTGTGATGATAGCATTGGGGATTCCATACCGGCATATGACGTTGTTCTTCATGAATTTAATCACCTGGGATGCTGTGATCATAGTGTAGGAGGCTGCTTCTACCCACTTGGTGAAGTAGTCGACTGCCACAAGTATGTACTCATGACCGTTTGATGCTTTGGGACTAATCTTGCCGATGATGTCGAGTCCCCACATGGAGAAGGGCCAGGGGGTGGTCAGGTTGTATAATTCTGATTAGGGGGCCTGGATTTGATTCGCATGCTCCTGACACTTGAAGCATTTTCTGACGTGCTGGCAGCAGTCTGTGTCCATGGTGAGCTAATAGTAGCCGAGTTGTAGAATCTTCTTTGCCATCATGTGCCCGTTCATGTGTGGGCCACAGATTCCTTCGTGTATTTCTTTCATGATCTTTGCACCTTCTATTTCATCGACGCATCGAAGGAGGATGTGATTATAGGATCGCTTGTAAAGAACTTCGCCACTGATGGTGTACTGGCCGGCTAAACGCTGGATGGTTCAGCGATCTGTTGCTGTTGCTGACTCCGGATACTCCTGGGTTTCGAGATATTGCTTGATGTCGGCATACCAGGGTTTGTCAGGGACAGCTTCGGCTTCTTCTATTTGCAGGCAAAATGCAGGTTCATCTTGAGTTTCGACTGTAAGCTCCCATTCTGAAGCTCCTTTCGGGATCTCGATCATTGACGCGAGTATGGCGAGAGCATCTGCAAACTGATTCTTGGCTCTGGGCATGTATGAGAAGGTGATTTCTTTGAATTCTTCGATTAGATTTTCAAGATACACATGATATGGTATCAACTTCTCATCCTTGGTTTTCCATTCGCCATTGGTCTGATTGATGATAAGCTGTGAGTCTCCAAATATTCGTACCTTCTTGACGCCCAAGATTATGGCTTCCCTTAAGCCAGCGATGCATGCTTCGTACTCTGCCATGTTGTTGGTGCACTCGAATGCTATGCGCCTTGAGATAGGAATAGGGACGTCATCTAGAGAGTAGAGGATCGCTCCAATACCACTCCCTTTAGAATTTGCTGCGCCGTCGAAGAATAATGTCCATTCATCTTTCTTCTTCTTTTCTTCCCCTTCGATAAGCAAGAGATCTTCATCAGGGAAGAATGTCTTGAGCAGTTGATAATCCAGGAGAGAGTGAGCAGCAAGATGATCGGCGAGGGCCTGTCCCTTGATTGCCTTCTGAGTGACATAGGTGATGTCGAATTCAGACAGGAGTAGTTGCCATTTAGCTATCCTTCCAGTGAGTACCGGCTTCTCGAACAGGTATTTAAGCGGATCCATGTGAGCGAGGAGGAGAATAGGGAATGCAATCATGTATTGACGGAGTCGCTGAGTTGCCCAGACTAGGGCGAGACAAGTCTTCTCGATCGGGGAATACCTGGTCTCGTAGTCAGTGAACTTTCGGCTCAAATAATATATTACTTGTTCCTTCTTCCCAGTTTCGTCGTGCTGGTCGAGGACACAACCAATGGCTTTTGCTGCTACCGAGATGTATAACAATAGTGGTCGTCCGGGAGTGGGTGGCACTAGAACTGGAGGGTTCATGAGATATTTCTTGATGCAATTGAAGGCAACTTGGCAATCGTCATTCCATTCTTTTGGAACGTTCTTCCGGAGGAGCTTGAATATGGGCTCACAGATAGGTGTGAGCTATGCGATGAAGCGACTGATGTATTGAATTCTGCCGAGGAAGCCACGGATTTCTTTCTCTGTTCTAGGAGGGGGCATCTCAATGATTGCTCTGGTTTTGGTCTCGTCGACCCTGATGCCATCCTCGCTCACCATAAAGCCAAGGAGCTTGCCTCCCATTGCACCGGAGACACATTTCTGAGGGTTGAGACGGAGCTTGTACTTTTTTAATCTGTTGAATAATTTCTTCAGATCTTCAAAGTGTCTTTCGACCGTGCGAGATTTGATGATCATATCATCCACATATACTTCAAGCTCTTTGTTCATCATGTCGTGGAATAGTGCTGTCATTGCTCGCTGATATGTTGCTCCCACGTTCTTCAGACCGAACGGCATTACCCTGTAGTAGAAAGTCCCCCAGGGAGTGATAAACGATGTCTTCTCGCGATCTTCAACGACCATCTTGATCTGATTGTAACTTGAGAACCCGTCCATGAATGAGAATACCTTGTACCCAGCAGTATTGTCGACCAGAGTGTCAATGTGTGGCAAAGGGAAGTCGTCCTTAGGACTGGCTTTGTTGAGATCTCGGAAGTCGATGCAAATTCGAACCATGCCATCCTTCTTTGGTACTGGTACGATGTTGGCAAGCCATTCAGGGTAGTTGGAGACTACCAAGAATCCCGCATTGTACTGCTTGATGACTTCATCTTAGACTTTTAGAACTCATTCTGGCTTCATTCTTCGAAGTTTCTTCTTTACTGGCTTTATATCTGCCTTTGTTGGCAAATGGTGTACAACGAGCTCTTCATTGAGCTCCGGCATGTCTTCATATGAGAACGCGAAGTTGGACAATCTTGGAGTTAGGAACTCTATCATTCTCTACTTCATCTCTGGTGGCAACGATTTTCCAATGCGTACTTCCCTAGGGATCTCAGGTGTCCCCAAGTTTACTATCTCGAAATTATCGGCTACAACATTGGCTTTAGATTCGAACTTTTTAAGGAGATCCTCTAGTTCAGGAGCTGGATTATCATCTTCCTCATCCCGAGCTTCGTCCAGACCGATGAGCTCGAAGTCTAATTTGATGTCAAAGTCATATGATTCGATTTCAAACTCATGCGACTCTTTAGACGGACTTGTCACACTATTGAATGCAGGAAAAGACATGTTTTTTTATTTTTGAGAATTTTCTGAAATTGAGATGCTAGATGTTTTTGGCTTTTGAAAGTTTTCGATTTTTTTAGATTTTTGAAATTCACGGGACTTTGAACAAGCGGGCATTGCAGACCATGATTGATCCCGGCTTGTCCCAAAGTTCCGCTCGCTGCTTAAATAGGTATTTTTTTAAGCCAAAGCCCTCAGATGACTCTCTGGCTTATTCAAGAGTTAGGGGAACAGATGACCATTCAGGACCCCACACTTCCTCCCTTGAAGAGGTGGGGGTTGATGATTTGGGCGAAGGGTCACAGTCTGGCCCAATGACCATGATTTCTTGCTGGTTGGGTTCGAGATCTGAGTCGTACTCAGTCCCTCCCGGATCACTTACCTCGCATTGCAGTTCGTCTGGTTCCACAGCGAGATACAAGTTCGGAATCTGGACATCGGACCAATCTAGGGCTGGCCATTTCCCTTTCTTGGTCCAATGGATGGGCTGCTTCTGTCCCTGGTTGATGATTGACGATGTTGATTCTGCAGAGATGGGTGGGTCGTGCCCCTTGCTGATTGATGCTGAGATGGGCAAGTTGTGCCTCTGGCTGGTTGGAATTGAAGTGGGCAGGTTGTGCCCTTGGTTAGGAGGAATTGAAGTGGGTAGGTTGTGCCCCTGGTTGGGAGCAGGTGTTAGATTAACTTGGTCCTGAAAATGTTGTATTTGACGCTCTTCTTCATCTTCATCCTTTCCTTCTTCTAACGGAGGCTTGGATGGTTTGAGAATCTGGTCCCATTGAATGGGGGGCCACGTGGCCCAAGTTAGGCTCATTGGGAGGCCTTTGTGTAGTGCAGTCGGTTGATTCCTTCTTGGGTCATTACAAGGTTCTCCCGGCTTGATGAATGGAATGGGAGCGCAACAAAATTTCTTCTTTCTTTTGTCCATGAAGATTGCTCTGTATCCGAGCCCCCATTTGCGTTGATTATATACCAGCGGTATTTTCCTGGACTTGAAATGATTCTTCATTCGGTACTTGAGACTCAGTCGTTCTGCTGGTAAAAAGACACGATCCACCCTTATCGGTTCCGGGTTAACGATAGCGTTCACAGTCTCCAACTCAAAACTATGAAACGGGACATCTTCTTCAGAGTGTTGGATGTCGATGACAGGGATGTCTGGTTCAGTGGCAGCAGCATCGGATGGAATGATGAGCTCCTTCTCTGCATGGATAGATATCACTTGATTTCCACAGATGTACTTCACTCGTTGATGCAGGGTTGATGGCACAGCTCCAACCTTGTGCAGCCAAGGCCATCCGAGCAACATGTTGAAAGAGGCTGATATATCCAGGATTTGGAACGTGATAGTGGAGATTTTCGGATCTATCTGTACCTCTATGTCGACCTCCCTTTCCATTGATCGATGGGTGTTGTCGAATGCTCTGACGCATATGGTGCTGGGTCGAAATGAAGAAGGACTGTTTCCTAGACGTTCCGCAGTCCTGAGTGGGCAGACGTTTAAGCTTGAGCCATTATCGATAAGGACTAGCGGGACACAGAGGTCTTTGTATCGTAAGGCTATGTTGAGGGATCGCCCATGATCGCGTCCTTCTGGTGGCAACTCATTATCGGTGAAGGTGATGACGCGTGGAGCCAGGAGTTGTCCAATCATCAATGCTATCATCTCTGGTGCTGTATCGGAGGAGATGTGAGCATCGCTCAATGTTTTGGCAAACATTTCTCGGTGTATGCGAGATGTGCAGAGTAGCTCCCATACTGAGATTTGAGCAGGGATTGACTTGAGCTGAGTCACCACATCGTATGCGGCTTCATTTTTGTTGCCGAGGCCTGAGAGAGCGCCTTGGGGATTTCCTCTGTTTTGATTATCTCTTCAGATGCAACGCCCATTGGGATTCATGTTTCCCACCTCCGTGTATTCTGGATAGTGCCATGGGACCTCTTTATAATTTTCCTCACCTTTGCCTTCTAGGACCACCGGTTCTTGCAACGGTGCTGATGCGGGTACCAAATCCTCCTCGTATGGAGCTTTTGCCTTGACGACTACATTGTTGCCTGTGCTGAAGGGAAAATATCGAGGCTTGTCTTCATATATCACATAAGGTTGCGGTCGTAGCTTGACCGTTCTTGGAGCAGGAGGCTCCCATGGAATGAATACTGGTCTTCTTGATATGGCAGGGGGTTTCTCTGTTCGTCTCAGCTGTCATAGTGTGATTGATACGCCTCCAGGATTTGCCCCTTGCAATATGACTGGCTCAACTGGAGGAGCTCCTTCCAAGACAATGGGCTCTTGTTGCTGATGAGTATGGTTCCTCCATTGCGGATTGTATTATTCCTGTGCTGAAATTGCCCCTTGCAAAATGACAGGTTCGTATGCGGGCTCGATGTATGATTGTGCTCCTTCCAGGAAGACTGATTCCCAACATGAATGGCTGTAAGATGCTCTTTGAACAACTGGTATATCATATGGAGGTGCTCCTTCGAGTACTAATGGCTCGGAGACTGAGGGAGGAAGGGGATCTGCCCCTTGCAGGATTGAAGGAGGATTTGTTGGCCCATAAGTATAGGCATAAATGGACTGGATAGGGGAGAAGAAGCGGTCGAGGAGCTCTCCTTCTTTTATGCTGTTGATGGCTGAGCCACGAGACGAACTGGGGTCTGTTGGGTGCTGAGGCAGAGGATTCTAAAGAATGTTGGTGAAAGCTACAGGAGTTCCGGGGACTGAGATGACGATCTTTCAGTCATCAATCAGATCTTGTATGGCATTCTTCAAAGTAAAGCATCGATCAGTGGTGTGGCCACGTCCTTGATGGTAGGCACAATACTCATTTTCTCAATAGGTTGGAGGTAAAGGATTTGGAGGAGGCCTAGGTGTCATCAGAGTGAGTAACTGCTTTTGTACCAGCATAACCATGATTTGATTAAGTGGTTGAGTGAGTGGAGTGAACTTCCTGAGCTCCCTGTAATTCTGCTTATTCTGGTATGAGTATTGGTCGTTCCCTCTGTATTGCTGTTGTTGTCGAGGTGGTTGTGACTGTGGTTGAGGATTCGGTTGCGGCTGATACCGCTGAGGTTGGTGCTGAACCTGATTCTGCTGATACTGTTGACGTCCTTGTGGGGGAGCATATTGATTACCCTGAGCAGTGGTGCTGATGTTTTTTACCTCTGTCGGGCGGGGAGGAGAACCGCTGCAGTTTTCGTTCCCATATCCGATGGGTCTTCCCTCCACTCTGTTCCTCTTGACTGGAGTGGCTTGATGAGGCCATGGGGAGATCGTCACGGCACGGATTCCTGCTTCGACTTGCTCTCCAGCATGGATCAACTGTGAGAAATTCGCATATGGATGCGAGATGAGATATCTAGATATGCCTGGATATGTTGAATGAACAATCATGAAAATTTGTTCTTCGTCGTCGATAGGTGTCCACATTCTGGCTGCCATAGCTCGCCAACGTCCCACATAAGCTGATAGTGTTTCATCACTCCTTTGCCTGAGAGCCGCGAGGTCAGCTCTTCTGGGTGCCATGTTGAGATTGTATGCGAATTTGTCGACGAAAGCCTGGGAGAGTTGTTCCCAAGTCCTGATGCGATGACAGTCCAATGATGTGTACCAATCTAAGGCATCGCCTTTCAGGGATTTTTGGAACAAGCGAATGAGGGCCCCTTCATTTCCTGAGATTGCACTCAGCTCTCCAACAAAAGCCTTGAGATGTGCTGTGGGACAACCGCTGCCATCGTATCTTTTGAATTTTGGTACCTCAAAGTTTTGAGGTACTTGAGCATCTAGGAAAGGACACAAGTTTCTGAACTTGGTGGAAGGTAGATCTATTCCTTGTTGCCACTGAAGTTGATTTTGCAAGATCTGGAACTGCTCCCACAACTCGTCCAGTCCTGAGTGATCTGTTCGAGTGACTAGTGCCTCTTGGAGTGAGGCACGTTCTTCTTCGGCATAGTGGTCGATGTCTTCGACCCTATGGGCTTGCTGAAAAGTAACCGCGGGTTGCTGAAATTGATTTGATGACTGAAATGGATTCTAATGAACTTGTCCTTGAAAGGACTGTGATTGAACTAGAGACTGTACTGAAGGTTGAACTGGAACTTGCTGGAAATTAACTGGAGATTGCTGAATTGAAGATTGCTGGAAATTAACTGGAGTTTGCTGAATTGAAGATTGCTGAAAATTAACTGGGATCCCATCGACGGGGATGTGCTGGAATTGGAAAGTGCTCCTATTTGCAGGAGAATGAGATGCTAGGAAGTGACTCCCTTGTTGGGTATTTGCCATTGTCCGATGATTGATGTGGGCTTGACACTGACCCCCATTGTGGGCATTCGCCAGTGCTGTCCCTGTCGCTGGAAATTGGATTGAAATCCCATCGGCGGGGATGTGCTGAAATTGAAAAGGGGTTCCATCGGTGGGGACATGCTGAGAAAGAAAAGGAGTCCCATCGGCGGAGACATGCTGAAATCTACTGAGACTGTTGTTTGTAAGATTGACTGGAAGCTGACTGGAAGTCCCTGCGACGGGAGTGCTCTAAGACGGCCTTGTCGTCGCGGGAAGGTATTGAGGAGGATGCCCCATAACGAAGGGCTGAGATGGCTGCTGTCGGTAGTCTTGGGCAGACTCTGATGGTTGTGCTTGATTTGAACTGGAGGCCGGAGGGACTCGGCATGGCTGCTGAGATTGCTGAACTGGGCCAACCTGATTGTTGGCTGCTGCGGTAGCTTGTGCTTGCATGAATTGCAAGAGCATTTCTTGCATTGCTCTCATTCCTCGTGCCAATTCTTACATGATTGGCGTATTCTCAATTGGCTGTTGCGCTGGAGGTTGTGCTTCGGTCATTTCAAGAGCGAGGAAGAGGTGAGTTTCCTCTTCGTGGTCGGACATGGCTTGTTGAGCCCGGGTGCGGATTATGCTACGGAAGGGAAGTTGTTTCCTAACACCTTGAGCCCGAGGAGGCGCAATGGTGAGGACTATACTCTACTCTCTTTTTTTTTTTTGGGGGGGGGGGGGGGGGGGGGTTGGGATTTTCTATTTTTTTGTTTTGGGTAGAATGCTATGCAGATGAGATTGTATGAGGACTAATGACTTTCAAGTATAGGAAGGATTCTATTTTTCAAGTCGGATCACGACTAGTGGGACTAGCATATCCCCAGCAGAGTCGCCATTCTGTGGACCCTCACCGTTCCGCACTCCCACGACGTTCTCCCTTTCCTTTCGGAAAAAGAAGAAGGGGTGCGTATGCGCGAATCGCCGTTTGTGCCACTGGCTTGCCTCATTCTCGAGGGCTTTGTTCTACAGTCGTGTTAGGCTGGATGTGTTTGGATGAGTTTATATAAGACCAGAGTCGCTACTAGCCGGTTACTTCGAATCTACAGTCGGCTAGACCCCATAGAAACGTTAGAGAAGGGGATCCGAAGATTCCTTTCTCTAAAATGACTCCTTTTGATTTACGGCCAGAGATTCGAGGTAAAGGATCACGGTTACAGGGTGGGAAGATGTTAAGCACCCCACACATTGCCCGTACCGGAGTACGGTCTCTACTTCACAAAATCAAACTAATACTTGAAAGTCTATCTTAATCCTCGTACATTCTCATAGATGACATGATGCATGAATACAGGTCTGAATAGTAAGAGTTTCTGATGGGCAGGTTCCACTAACAAGCAAGCCCAGAGCATACGCTCGAACTGACAGGTGCTTTATGCGAGATGCATGTAGTATGTTTGAATAATCAAGGTGCTTGTAGTGACTGATGCATGAATGCAGGTCTGAACAGTAAGAGTTTCTGATGGGCAGGTTCTACTAACAGGCAAGCCTAGAGCATATGCTCGAATTGACAGGTGCTTTATGCAGAATGCATGTTGTGTGTTTGAATAATCAAAGTACTTGTAGTGAAGTAGGGGGGTTGGAAGAAAAGTAAATGTTGCACTTATGCTAGATGCGAATGAGATGATGCTGGTGAAAGAGTAGCTAGATGAACGGAGGTGTCGCAAGGTTTGCTTCGAGTGGCTGGATCAAGACTTGGATGGCTTAAGAGACTTGGACCAGTGGTCAGGCTGGGCTGGACCAGGGCTAGGCTCTCCTCACTCGGTCTCTCCTTGGTGGAAAAATGGGCTAAAGGGTGGAGATGAACTCGAAACGACTGGATCGCACTTGGGCTGAAGGCTTTTTGAAATGAGAAGGGGCGGGGGTATTTATAGCAGCGGGCAGTGGTAGTTCCCGTAAATAAGTTTGGGTGGCACCCAGGGGGCCCCCCGTACGGACGCTCTCGGGATCCCGCGGGCAGTACGGACATGCTTCGGGGCTGCTGCTTGGAACTCAGTGAGTTGACTCGGTGGGTTGACTCAGCGGGTTGACTCGGTGATTTGAGTTGGTGTTTTGACTCGGCGGTTTGACTCGATGGGTTGACTTGGTGATTTGACTCAGCAGGTTGACTCAGTGAGTTTGACTTTTTAAGGATTTTTTTACTGTTTTTTCTTATGGGGGGTTTTTCAGGCTGATGTTTAGGGGTGAGTTGGGCTATGGATTGGGGCTTACAAGGGTGAGTTTGGCTGAGTTTGGACATGGGATTTGGGGGTATGGTCTTCCATTCATCCAGCTATCTCTACCAACAGTGTAGCCAAAGGTGGGGTGTCTACAGCCTGACATCTCCTACAGTGTCAATTATGTTTGTCAATACATGCAAAAGCCGACTAATTTTCATTATCAACTTGTCAAGAGAATACTTAGATATATTCATGGGACCATTAGTCATGGCATACGACTTCTCTCCATTAACTCTATGGAACTTTATGGTTTTTCTAATGCGGATTAGGCAGGATGTCCAATTACTCGATGATCAACTACGGGATTTTGCACTTATCTTGGTGGTAATTGTATTTCATGGAGTGCCAAAAAGCAACTCACTATGGCAAGATCTAGTGCTGAAGCAGAGTATCGTGCTCTTGCTTCAACCACTGCTGAACTTACTTAGATATCATTCATACTACATGATATTGGCCTTCATCTGTCTCAGCCTCCTACATTATTCTGTGATAACATGTCAGCTCTTCACATGACGATTAATTCAGTTTTTCATGCTAGAGCAAAACATATAGAAACTAATTACCACTTTGTTCAAGAAAAGGTGGCTCTGGGCTCTCTAGTCACTCATTTTGTGCCCTCTACCCATTAAGTGGCTGATATTTTCACTAAGCCTATTCCATGACATCCCTTTCGTGAACTCTGAGCCAAACTCGGCCTTTGGCCGTCCCTTCGGCTTAGTTGCGAGGAGTATAGAAGCACAAGAATCAAGAGATCGTGAAGATCAAGACACATATGGACACTTGCCCCATGTCAGCTCACCAAGCATCTAGCAAAGATTTGTACTACCAATGGCTCTTTCCTTGGAATCTTAAAGATATGTTTGTTTAAGATATTTTGTAATTTTATTTACTATTTTTAATTAGGTTTCAAATGAAACACAACTCATTACAGTTGTATTTTATTTTTTTAAATATGATACCTCTATTCAAACGAATTCATTGAGTAGGAGAATCTTGATTCAAATCTTCTTCTTTCTCAAAGCTTGCAAAAGCTTACAAGGCACAGGTCGGTTTTTTGTTTTTAAGAAGAAAAAGTGGAATTTGATGTAAAAAAAAAAAAGGTGGTAATTTAAAAAAAAAAATCACCACATGATGGAGTCGAGTCCACGGGAATCTCTGCTGGAGTCAAGCAAAAGTGGGCTCATGTAAGTGTAAATGACATCCAATCCGTACATCCAACATACAATACATACATCGAGGTGGGCCCATAGTCAGGGCCGCTGCCTGTTGGGTGAGGCCGGTGATGTAGAACGGGTCGCTGATTATTTCATGGCCCAGATGGATCAAAAGAAGACCGGTTGGAGTCAAAAGTGATCCGGACGGTCAGCACCTTAAACCAGCCGTATCTCGCAATCTGGAATGAGTTTCGGGACATAATATATCAATTTGGGGTAGCTCGAGCTACTTTAGCCAACCAACCTGCTACACCGGGTTGCCCATGCCCGAATTACTAGATTCGACCGTATCGACGGTCATTAGGCTAGTTTATTTTCAGTTTTACTATTTATAGTAAGTTTTAATTCGATCATAACTTTGGATCTATAGGGCTTTAGAGTTAGTGCCCAACATGAAAAGTGCTTAGAATATTTAGTAGAACAACCTAGTTGAGATCGTTTGATAACTTTATATTTTTGGCCGAAAACCAAGTGTTCTAGTAGGATTGAACGACTTCTATAAATAGTAAGTTTACTATTTATAGTAAGTCGCGTTTTCTAGGAATTTGAGTTGGAGTTGGAGTTTGATACTTTACCTAGGGTTTAGTTTCCTATTTATATGCATTGTAATTTCGTTTCTAGGCATTCAATTATCAATAAATCAATTATTCGGAATTAATTTTCTCTTTTTATCTTTTATTTCTTCTCGTGGATTCGAGAAACACTCGGTTAGGGAGACGGTGATCGACCTACCACGTCCTCCCTGCGTCAGTCGGCCCCCACCAGTTTTGCACTGTTTGGGTAAACGAAGGAGGAGCTTTCGAACGCCGGTTCAATGAGGCTGGGAAAACGCTGTCGTCGGTGAGGCTTGACAGGACGTTGATATATGTGTTGTATATCAGAGCCGTCCATCCGTTTTGACAGCTTGTTTAGAGCAAGAAACCAAAAATAAAGCCAATTCAAATCTTAGGTGGACCATACCACTCTGTTGATTGAATGCCTACCATTAAAAACTTCCTATTGTCAAAAAAAGATTTGGATCAAGCTGATATTTGTGTTTTCCTTTTCATCCCGCGTCTGTGTTACCTTATCAACATGTTGGATGGAAAATAAACATTAGGTGGCATAGGAAGTGTGTTTTTACGGTTTGTGTTTTCCTTTCATTCATGTGGTGTAGCCTACCTTAGAATTGGATCAGCTTCATTTTTTAGGCACTGCCCTAAATTGATTTGGAAAAACAGATGGACCGTTTGTATATACAACAAATACTTCAAAGTGGGTCCCATGGTCACGGCTTCACTGAGTCCCCGTTCAAAGTTTTGAAAAGCGGATTAGGTGAGGAACGGGTAACAACTTAAGTGGCGCAAACAAGGGGTTCCGTGGGACCACCATGATGTAAGTATTTTATCCGCGCTGTCCCTTTATTTTTCTAGATTATTTTAGGGAGTAAGTAAAAAAAGAGGCAGATTCAAGCTAAACTGGACCACACAGTTGGAATTCAGTACCCACCATTAAAAACTTTTTGGGAGCTGTGGAAGTTTTGATCAAATAGATATTTGTGTTTTCCCTAAATCCATGTCTATGTGACCTTATGAACCCGTTTGGATGGAAACAAACAGCACGGTGGGCCCTAAGAAGGTTACATAGGTGGGTATTGAATGCTTACTGTATAGTCCACTTGAGCCTTGATCTGCCTAATTTTTGGACCATCCCCTAAAATGACCCAGCAAAATAGATGGATGGCATTCGTGGATAATGCCCATAATTATGGTAGGCCCTGTGAAGGTTTCAACAGTAAATGTTCAATCCCCACTGGACGGTCCGCTCGAGCCATGGATCTGCCTATTTTCGGGCTCGTACCTTAAAGAGGTCAGGCAAAATGGATTGACGGCGTGGATAAAACTCATACATCACGGTGGGCCCCACAGAGCAGGACGCAATAAACTTCCGAAGTTTTCAGTTGCGTCAGACTGGAACGTTACTATGTGACTCGAATTGCATCAACTGCACCATCTGCAACGCTCAATACATGGAAGGATTTTTATTTTTATTTTTTAATGAAAAAGCAAAAATACACAATAGAAATATAAAAGTTCCTTCCTAATACGTCACAAATACGGATGCAGATCCGATACAGGATAATGTGAAACTTAACGTAGCCACAGACGATTGCAACATTACAAGAAAAGAAAATCATCAACCGACAGTCGTGATGACGGTACAGACCGTCTGAATGAGTGTGAAGATGAGAAGGAGAACTGCAGCAACGAAGGAGATGGCAGTCCAGGGGCTCCCGAAATATTTGTCCAACCATCTGGCTATGGATATCTTCCCTTTCCTATCATGGTGCCAGCGGATTTTGCCACTGACATGACTGTACAGTTCAAGATCGTTCATCACCTCGACCGGCCACGTGTTGAATAGACGTGCCACTTCTTCGTCGCTACCGAGGGCATGGTGGAGTATGCCGTTGGACCGGAGCATCTTCACATCGGCTGCATCGTTGATGAGAGAATCCATAAAGCAAATGTAGGAGGTAACACCACATCCGGAATACGTATCAGAGCACACCTCAAAGACGGTCAAGTTCAGCAGTTGAGATAAGGTGGCATCATTGATGAACATTGGTGGAAGCAACAGCCGTGGGAACAATAAGTTTTCCTCGAACCTGATCCCCATCAAAGATCCCATGATTCTCTTCTCGAGCCTGATCCCATCCACCTTGAGTTCCATAACGGAGCCGAAGTTCCTCGGCCTGTTGCTGTTCTTTTTTGCCCACTCCGAGGGAGGGAAGTCCAGCAAAATGGTCCGGAGAACGTCTAGGAGGTGAAGCGGGGCATCACGTGCTCCCTGATCTTCTCTACGATCATTTTCTCCCCTTTCCTGTTCTTCGCACCAATTCAACGGCCGAGAAGAATGCACAGGATAAAACATCCCCATAGGAATGAGGACTTCCGAGTTGATGAATTCCAAGATCTTATATTTTCCTGTCGAGGTAGAGCCAAATAGCAATATCGACAATGTTTCAAGCACTTCAAATGGGAGCTGGTTTTCGATCAACAACATATCCCAAATAATGAGAGGAATGAGTTCATTGCTTATCTCGAAGTAGATTTTTCCCCGGATAATGCCTAGGATGAAATATAAAACGAAGCAACCATCCAAGAACATCATGCATGCGAAAACATCGTCGGTCAGATTGGTCACCGCCTCGGCAGCGTAGCACCCTTTCATCACCCCTATCGTTTCCATGAACATTTCGTAGATCCTTTCCCTCCTTTCAATTCTGCCTATCGATTCGTCAATGAATTGTTTAGCTGCCGCGATCTTGTGCTTCTCCATTGGCATGAGATGTGGCTCACCGTGGTGGTAAGGTCCCAAGGACACCACCCGAGGATCGAAGTGCTTCTTGTCCTTTTCATACTCGCGAATTATAGAAGGCACCTTCTGTATCCGATGTTTGGACCCGGCTTCCGGATCGTTTTGCGATCCATCTTCGCCAAATATCGAAATAAACCAGTCGTCACTTGGATTTCTTGCCGCTTGGTGTGTATTCGCCTCGGGGTCTTCGCCAAGTAAGGAAAAAAGCCACTCCATAGTCAATACCTTTTTGGTCTCGTTGGAGCTGAAGTCCTGCGCAACTTCTGTTTGAAACTACTCCATGGAGAGAATGACGCATGAGACGGTCTTACATTGGAGGACGTATTCACAATAAATATTTATAGAATTGAGTGCTGATCTGGAGACACCGAATTACTGGGACGTCTTCTCATAGGCATCGTCCTCACAGAATACCTCTCCCAACTTTTAACATGTGAAACCTTTTAAGCCTAACATGATTTATTTATTAGATCCACACTGTCCATCAATTTTTTCAGGTCATTTTAGCGCACAAGCCAAAAAATGAGGCACATTCAAAGATTAATTTGACCACACCACTGAAAGGAGTGGGGATTGAACCTGTCTACAAAAGCTGTCTTACACGGTAGGTCCAAGTTCTGTGGGTCAACCATGTTGCGTATGTAAAATCAACTCTGTCCATCAGGTAATAACCATCATTTTGACCGTACATACGGAAGTTAAGAGCGATCAGAAACTCATAGGAACCACACCAACGGACGATGTAAAAGTGCTCTACCAAAATCACTAAGTTCACATGGTGTGTGGCCCATCTGAGTTTTGTATCAGTCTGACTGTTTTACCTTCCCTTAAGTCTTGTGAGTTACACCTGATTAAGGGTTTGATGAAAAGGTACACGCCTTGGTGACCTCGAACACAAACGTATTGTCGGCATCCCATCCCCATTGTTACCTGCGGTGAGGCACTCTATTTGTGCATCCGTCTGAGTTGTGGAGTAAGGACATAAAGTCGAGGACATACAGTGTGGATTTCGGAAGCGGATTGGCTGGTGAACCCTACACCACCGACTTGGCTGGTATTTACATTAGCGAGTTCTGTGGGGCCACCAAGGGGTATGTGTTATATCCAAACCGTCTGCTCATTTTACGTGGTTATTTATAATGCTTTATACAAAAAAGGAGATGGATCCAAATCTCAAGTGGACCATATTTGCAGAAAATAGTGAAGACTGAAGGTCTACCATTGAAACCTTCTTGGGTGTCACAGAAGTTTTGGATCAATCTGATATTTAGTTTTACCCTTCATCTAGGTCCGTGTGACGTTATGAACAATTTGGATGGCAAATAAACATCATGGTGGGCCTTGGGAAAGTTTTAATGGTGAGAATCATTTTCCCTACTTCCTTTTGTGGTGTGGTCCACTTGAGCTTTGTATATCACTCAGTTTTTGGATAGCACCCTAAAATGGTCTCACCAAATGTATGTGCGGTGTGGATTTATTAAATACATCATTGTAGGCTCATAGAACCTTGATTTTCTTTGGACCGTTACTACATTCACAGTCATGAAGTACTGACACTAGTATGCGCACTCCACTTACCCTACACAAGTAAGGTTGCTGATGTACGCCCATAGACTAGGTTTTTTTTTTATGCAATACGTCAAACAGGTGTTGCATTCGATTCCGGTCCCACATAAATAGAGAAGCAATTACCTATCCATCATCTTTTATCCAAAACAGTGCCCACATAAACAAACAAGCATGGCCTTTCTGTCCTCTTTAGGCCTTTGTCTTTGTTTGTGTCCCACTTTCCGAGATTCCATCATGTGGCCACAGTCTTTTCTCTGACCTTTTACAGTCACACGATACGCTTGAGTTGTATATGGTTTTCATCTCATGCACACATCATCAGTACACCCACCCTCCCTTCAGTCACAATTTTTTTTTTTCCAGTGCGCCGATCCCCACCATATCTTTAGGACGATGGGACACAATTTTTCCGATCGATATTGATATTAGCCGTGCGGGGGCTGTATCTTGGACAAATGGGTGAGTAAGATACAGTCATCCTCTCCGTTTGCAGGACGCGGATTGGCTAGTGACCCCAACACCAGCCCCCGGGCTGGTGTCAAAGCTGTGTGGGCCCCACCATGATGTATGTGTTTTATCCACGCTGTTCATCCATTTTTCCACTTCATTTTAGGGCATGGGCCCAAAAATGAGGCATATCCAAATCTTACGTGGATCACACCACAGGAAAACAGTGTTGATTGAACGTCCACCCTTAAAAACTTCCCAGGGCCTACCGTGATGTATATTTGCCGTCCAACCTGCTGATAAAAGGTCACACAGACCTCGATGAAGTAAAAACACAAATATCAGCTTGATCCAAAACTAGTGTGGCCTCCAAGAAGTTGTCAATGGTGAGAATTCAATTCCCACTGTTTCCTTTGGTGTGGTCCACCAGAGATTTGGATCTGCCTCATTTTTTGGCCCATGCCCTAAAATGACACTACGTGAAAGAGGTAAATTTGCGACGGATTTTGCGACAAACATTGACCGTCGCGAAAATTACTTGATTTTACGACGAATCTCGTTCGTCGTATTTGAAAATATTCCGTCGCTTTTGCAAAATTAAGGCGGGATTTCGTAGTGGGCTATGTCCGTCGCAAAATTATAATTTCCGACGGACTTAGTTCGTCGCTATTTAACGACGGATTTGGTTCGTCGCTAATCCCAGCCCGAAAAAATCCCCCAAATAAGGTCCGTCGTAAAATAAAATTTAAGAAAAATGAGATACTGAAAAAAACTGATACTTTTAAAAAATAAAAAAATTTGATATTTAAAATAATAGATTTAGTAATTTGAAAGAAAAAGTTAAGAGGTTTTAAAAACAAAATTGAGAAATTTGGATAAAATTAATATGTTTGAAATTTCTTTTTAAATTTTAACAAAATTAAACATTTTGAAAAAGAAAATTGCAAAGTTTAAAAAAAAAATTGTGATTTCAAACAAAAAAAAGTTGAGAGGTTTGAAAATAAATTAACAATTTTTTAGTAAAATTGAGATTTAGAAAAATAATAAGATTCAAAAAATTGAGATTTTTTTTTTAAAAAAATAGCCATTTGAAAAAAGTTGAGAAGTTCGAATAAAATTGATAAGTTTGTAAAAAAAATGAAATTTTTATAAAGAAATTAAGATTTTGTATTTCGAAAAAATTAAAAAGTTTGATTAAAAAAATGATATTTTGAAAAGAAATTGAGAAGCTTTAAAAAATTGACATTTTGAAAAGTTAGAGAAGTTTGAAATTAAATTGAAATTTTGGAGAAAAAAAATGTGATGTAAAAAAATGGAGATTTTGATAAAAAAAAATTTAATTTGAAAATAAAAATTAACAAGTTTAAAAAAAAATTGTGATTTCGAGAAAAAAGGTTGAGAAGTTGGAAAGAAATCGACAATGTTTGATAAAAATTCGGATTAAAAAAAATTATTGAGATATAAAAAATAATTAGGATTTTAGAAAAAAAAAAGTAATATTTTTAGACAAAAAGGGTCATTTTGAAAAAAAAAATTGAGACGTTTGAATAAAATTGATAAGCTTAAAAAATTAATTTTTGAAAAGAAATTATATTTTTATAAAATTGACATTTTGGAAAAGAAATTGGCATAAAGAAATTAGTATTTAAAAAAAAAAGAATTAGTATTTTTTAAATGTTGAGAAGTTTGAGTAAAATTGATAAGTTTGATTAAAAAAATAAATTTTTGATAAGTTTGAAAAAGTTCGAAAAAAAAATTAGATTTGAAAAGGAAATGAAGATTTGAGATATAAAATAAAATTAAGATTTCGTATTTTGAAAAAAAAAATTGAGAAATTTGATAAAAAAAATTAAAAAAAAAGAAGAGATTTTATCAGTTTTGAAAAAAAAAAGTTGGAAAAAAATTGTGATTTAAATAAAAGCGAGAAATTTGAAATGAGTGGGCTAAATTTATTGGTGGACATTTATTGGATAGTTGAAAATGAAAAATTACACTCGTTCAGTTAACTGGTTATCAGATTGGTTTATGCATACATACATGTTCATTGGTGCAAAAAATGAAGGCCCTAATATAACGATGTTAATTAATTGCAAGGAAAACTTATAATGATGAGATTGATCAAATTCTATGATCAAGTCATCCTAAACTTGATCTGAATGGTCAGATATGTTTAGAACGTGGTAATTATTATTGAAAACAAAATTAAGCCTGAATCATATCCATATAAAAGACTCTTTAAATGTGCACAATCAGTTTGTCTAGAGCTAGACAAATTTTGGACAATCTGATTGGTCCAAATTGAAAAGTAAATGACTTTAGATGTTTAGATTAAATTTCACTCAAATCTAATGGTTAGGTTACAAGATGTGGCTCATCATTGATCAATTTTATCTATTTAGTATCTTTATCATCTTAAACTTGATCAGGGCAAGTGACCAGTTAAATCAAAGTTGTTGATGAATATAATAGAGTGAATGGATTAGATTTCCAAATTAAGCCAAATTTTTAGGTCAAAATTGCGCTGCAACTTGTTGACCTCGTGAAAACCTAATAAATGTATAGTCATTGGACCCCAAACTCTAATCTAGCCATTGAGAATTTGATCTTTCTAATATTTGCTATTGCATCCTAAAATGATATAAAATAACAGATGGATGGATTAGATATACATAAAATATATCAACTTGGGGTCATACCGTTGGGATAACGGATGCGGATTGGTTAGTGACCCTGCCACCAGTCAATGCCAAGTGATCGGTGCTTTGTGGGCCCTACCATGATGAATGTGTTTCATCCACTCTATCCATACATTTTCATAGATCATTTTATGGTATGAGCCCAAATTTGAGGTAGATCCAATTCTCAAGTGGACCACATCACAAGAAACAATTTTAATTGAACACCCACTGTTAAAAACTTATTGGGGGCCACAGAAGTTTTGGAACAAGCTGATATTTGTTTTTTTACCTACATCCAGGTCTGTATGACCTAATCAAGAAGTTGGATGTCAAATAATTAATATAGTGGGCCCTACGAGGTTTTTAATGGTGGACATTGAATCAATACTATTTTCGTGTGGTGTGGTCCACCTGGGATTTAGATTTGACTCATTTATTGGATCAAGCACTAAAACAATCTTCAGAAATGGCTAGACAGCGTTGATAAAACACATACGTCATGGAGGGGCCCACAAAGCACCGGCCAGTGGCCCCATAGCCAAGGGGTGCGAATTAGGTGTTACCCCAGGAACAGCTTAGTGGGTGTTACCCTCACCATGTGGGGCCCATCTTGTTGTAGTTTTTATATATCAACACCGTCTATCTCTTTTTTCATATCATTTTAGGATGTGATCCAAAATCCTAAGAAGATCCCAATCTTAGGTGGACCATATCACTAGAAACAGTGATGTATAACCATTAAAAACATTTTGTGGGCCACAAAAGTTTTAGATCAATCTGATCTTTATATTTTCCCTTCATCAAGACTTTATTGACATTATCAAGAGCTTGGATTGCAAATAAACATTACAAAAATCTTACGATGGGCTCTTTGGAATTTTTAATGGTGGGCACTCAATCACACTATTTCTAGCGTTATGGTCCACTTGAAATTTGGATCTACATAATTTTTGGACAGTCATCCTAAAATGGGCTGTAGAAACAGATGGACGGCATGGATATACAAAATATCATCCATGTGGGCCATACGGTGGGGTTAACACCCACTAAGCTGTTCCCGGGTAACACCTAATTCACGCCCCCGGCCACCCAGTAAGCAGACTCCGCACTGGGTAACTCCGCACGTGCAAAGTAAACTTTGTGGGGCCCACAGTGATTTACTTTATTTTATCCACTCCGTCCATCCATCTTAACAGAAAATTATAGGTATGGTGCAAAAAAATGAAGCATATCAATATCTAAAGTGGACCACACCACAAGAAATGTGTGAACTGAATGTCTACCATTGAAAAATTCTTGGAGGACACGGAAGTTTTGGATCAAGCTGATATTTTTGTTTTCCCTTCATCCATATACATGTGATCTTATGAACAGGTTGGATGACAAATAAACATCACTTTAGGGCCTGGGAAGGTTTCAACGGTGGAAATCATTATTCCCACTGTTTCCCGTGGCATGGTCCACTTGAGATTTGGATATGCTTAAATTTTGGGCTCAACCACTAACATGAGTTAGAAAAGCATATGGACGGAATAGATAAAGCACATACATTCTAGGTGGGCCCAACTGAGTTTACTCCGCACGATGAGAGCATGCAATACGATTCCTCGTCCCCTTACTCTGAAAAACCCCCAAATCCCTCATTCCCTCTCTCTCTACCGTCTCCCGCCCCTCCTCTCTCTCTCTCTCTCTCTCTCTCTCTCTCTCCAAAAATCCAATGAGCAACAAGCAGGGTATTTCCCGTTTTCAGTTTTTTTTTCTGGTTTAGGCTAATAAAAATCCTAATATTTTTATTAGGATTTTAATTTAGGCTTTCTGATTTGAGTTTTCTTGATGGATTGGCATTTAGTTTAGGCTTTTGATTAGGTTTTTGGTATGGATATCCTTCATTGTTGGGTTATATGTTCGGTATTTGTGTTTGCAGGTAATAAGGTGCATGCACTCTGTCACTTTGATAAGTCCATGTTCCATTTTCTAATTGGGTTGTTGAAATTTTCTTAAGGTTGCTTCTGGTAGAGGATTTTACTTTTCTTTAAATGACTACGGACTTGTTCAAATGTGTTTGATGAAATTCCAATGAACAACAAGCAGGTCACGTGTTTGATGAAATTTCTGAAACAAATGTGTGTAATTTCATTATCCCGTGAACAACAAGCATGTCACATGTTTGATGAAATTCCTGAAACAAATGTGTAATTTCATTATCTAGTGAGCAACAAGTGGCCCTGATCATCGATGGCCTATCTTTTGGATTTTGGATTTTGGATTTTCTTTCTTTTTCTCATCTTGCAGTGTAACAACAGAGGGGATGATATAGCAAAAAAAGGACCATGCTGTAATTACACCAGAAAGTAATATTTTCAGCCCTCTACCTGACGGGTATCTTTGATTTAGTTGATAATTACTTTTCAGCCCACTTCGATTGAAATGCATGGATTTCATTCATTTCATATCTTCTTTTTCTGTTATTGGATGGCGATCTTCTTCCTTTTCTTCATGCACCCACTATGTTAATAGTTGATAGTGACTGAAGAAAGGTGATCTAGTATTATTCTACTGTGATTATTGTACAGGCCATCCACAATGCCAATGAGTAGAGGGATGATCCTAATCCACCTTTCCCTAAAAATAAGAGATCAGCTGTGTCCAAGTATCCATGGGACTAGAATATTGTGTAAGTACTTCCCTCTATTGTGCACCAAAATGAAGTGTTTGAGTGGACAAAATCAGGGGCCATGCTTTCCTAAAATTTTAGGGTCCATAGGCATCGATCTAGCTCAACCATTCAATTGATGCCACCCTTTGGATATGGCCCATACTGTAGAAGCCTCACCACTGAAATGTTTCTAGCCACACAGTGGCTAGGATGATTAGTGTATGATCAGTGTAAGTTGTCAACGGTCGTCCAAAACTATGTCAATTGGATTGTTGGGACAAACTTCACTTTAATCCAGCTACAACTCATACTATAGATAGCCAGCCACTTGAACAGTCTTGATCAATATTGAGCATTGCAGCTAGCAAATCAAACAGATGGTAAATCTTAAGCTTAGGTTGATTATTAGGTTGTATGAAGAACGGTAGAAGAAGATGTAGAGAAAAGAGGAAACATGGGAAGAGAAATTAAGGAGAGGACTTGATAATCTTTCCCATTCTAAATTCCTTTTTTTTAGAAAGGAAACATGCAGTTGTGTATTCTGACAGAGAATATTAAGCTTTACTGGTAGTGGCTCATAATTTCTATGCATTTCTTTTATGTAGTTTTAAGAGGAAGCTGTTATAAGAAATTTCCTAGACTCTTAGGGTGTGTTTGGTTGCACCTATATTAGTGCAACCAAATGCACCTGCAAGTCAAAAGAATTTCCTAGACCCTTATGTTTGTTTTTACTACATTTCAGGGCCACAAGAAGTGGATTACAGGTATTTCTTGGGAACCGGTACACCTGAAAGCTCCTTGCCGCCGTTTTGTAAGTTCTAGCAAGGATGGAGATGCACGCATTTGGGATATTTCATTGAGGAAGTGCATTGTTTGTCTTAGTGGTCACACACTTGCAGTAACCTGTGTGAAGTGGGGTGGAGATGGAATGATATAAACAGGGTACGGTCACGTATTTTATTCTGCACAATTTGGATTTTTATATGCTAAATCAAGCAATGCATCATCTTTCCTAAACCATCTTTGTCAAACATTTTTAATTTTTTGACAAATTTCATGCCAGGTAGCACAAAATTTTTAACCTTTTCTTTGACCGAAATAGTTGGTCAAAGACTTTTTTTTTTTTTTTTGTTCAAGTATTTTGTTGTTTGTCCAGTCAGCTCCGTTAGCTTATGCCTTGCTGTTTCTCTTTGATTGTGCTCAATGCATCCTTGAAAACCACATTTTGATTTTTGTCTGCTTCTTTAAGCTAGTATGTAATTTCCTTTCAACTTCTTTCATGAGGCTATGCTCCATTTTCTGATAATAGTGTCCATTAGCTTAATTTAATTATCAGCAAAATTCTGCAAAATTGGATGTCAGTTTTGCATTGTAACTTATGGTGAGAGTTCTTTGTTTGAGTATAGAAGTATTTGTGTGACCAGCTTGCGCCACATTAAGGTGCCAGGTCCCAATCAGATTCAGAGTAGAGCATTCTAATCTACAAAAAATCAAGGAATCTGTTTGAGAGACCACGAAGCTTCTATCATCTGTCTTGTAGATTGGGACTCTACACAAATCTTTACTATCATTCTATCATAAGCATCACAAGTGCAAAGTTTCCCTTCCGCTATTTTCATTTTTTTCCCCGTGTTCATTCCTATCTTTGGCCTAAATCCCTGAATCCTAGATTACATACGTTTGATATGCTTAATATATGTAAACCCAAGAAAAGACATTCATTATCATTGGCTGTTGAGTTAGAAAGTTGGGGGCGGTGAATACTTGCTTACCGATTGTGTCAGGGCCTCAATTATGATCTTGTCAATTCCATGCTTGACAGACCTTTTAACCTCAATCATATGTTTTGATTTTTTTTTTCCTTTTTCTTTTTCTAAATGATATCTTGAGAAGTTCCATGAAAAGTGAGACTTTTCAGAAAGTCTTTTGACACTTCCTGATCTTCATCAAAATAGAAGTAATCTCATCCCCTGGCCTAAATATGTACAAATTCTCAAAGGAACTTCCTCTAAATAGAAATTTTAGAAAGTTGTATCCAATAAGATTGCTGGTTGATTGATTGGTTCCCTTTGACATTGTTAGTGATTGGTGAAACTTGTTCCTTCGTCGATCATAAATACATTCTAATGTTGTTCGTATACACATTTGAATGTAAGAAGGTTCGTAACTTCGAATTCCAATAAAAACATATTTGTTTCCCTAGATTCTTCAATCAATCTTAGGATACTTCTGAATGTTCTACTAATGGATGCCTGTCCATGCATCTCATGCAGCTCCCAGGATTGTACAATCAAGGTATGGGAAACTTCGCAGGGGAAGCTGATTCAGGAACTCAAGGTAAATGCATTTCTTTTCCGCAACTTTTGAATACATGACATTCGTATTCTGCCTTGCATCCCATATAATACTACCAGTCTATTCAATATGTTTTTTTAACTCAGGTAATAAGTCTGACTTATTCTAATATTATATATCGTCATACATATTTCATTGTTTATTTTAACTGAAGATCATTTGATTGTTGATTTCATTATTGGTTATTGGTATGCTTTTCAGGGGCATGGTCATTGGGTTAACTCTCTCGCCTTGAGCACTGAATATGTTCTTCGAACAGGGGCATTTGATCACACAGGAAAACAGTATGCGTCTCCAGAGGAAATGAAAGAGGTAACTGCCTTTCGGTTTCTTTGGTGGCTATGTTAGGCTTTACGATGTCGTTTTCTTTTCTTCTTTCTTCTCTTCTAGCAATTATTCAGGCTACCTAAATTATCTGGTTGCTGAAGAAAAGCATATAAGAAGGGATAGCATGAAAAAGTGTTAGCACTATTAGTTGCTTTCTAAGAAGAGTAGCGAACCTAACCCACACAAAAATTACACAATCAATAACTAAGTTAATTTTTTTATATTATATTATCTCATCAAATTAGCATGCAATACTTGATAATCAAAGCACTGGTGTCCTGACCTACCTTTCTAGGTCCCAATAGGTGCTTTATATCGTTCTGTTATCTGCACGTGTTTCATTAGACTCATTTGTTGTTTCAAGCCTAGATGGGAAGAGAATGTTATAGTGAAGGTTTATTTTGAGTGCAATGCTTGCTCATATTAGCAGGATTTTAGTTCACAAGTTAGCTGCTCCTAGAATTCTAACTGGGTTTCGGCCACCAAGATATGGTCTGCCAACCACTGCCTTAGTGCTGTAGATTCCAATGTTTTCAATGCTGCCAGGGTAGTCTCACCTGTCAGCTTTCACATTCTACCATTCTAACTGGGTTTCGGCCACCTCATCCATCCGTTTTTCAACATGGTCCCAAAAATTAAAAAGGTCCAAATATCAGATGGACCATACCACAGGAAGCAGTGGTGATTGAAATACAAAGACAGGCTTGATTCAAAAATTTTGTGGTCCACTAAAAGTTCTTAATGGTCATTCACTACTGTTTTCAGCTGTGTAATTTGGATCTACTTAGATTTTGAGATCACTATCCTAAAATGAGCTGGAAAACCGTATAGAAAACAGGATTGGTGCTTAGGTGGATATATATAGCACTGGCAAAAGCCTTAGTTAACTCATGATTACTAACTTGCATGCATTGCATGGCCAGCCACCTGCCTATCTTAAGCTGGAAGCTTGTAACTGGGACTAGATTCCTGCCCATGTTTCACTCACGATATGTGACAGGCTGGAAGCCTGTAACTGGGAATAGATTCCTGCCCATTTTTCTTCTTCTTTATCTTCTATCCTAAATCCAATGATCTCAACGGTTTGATTTCAGCTAATATATGCTCCGTTTCAAATCTAACATTGCATGTCTTTGAAATATCCAACTCATTTTCCATACCATATCTTTAATTATTTTCGACAATGAAGTGCTCCACCAGGTCGACATTAATAAGTGGAAGAAAAATAGTAGGGCGGGGAAACTTTTGTTTTTATGCAGTGCATAAAATAGCCATCCTCTATAGGTACACTATGCTATATATGTGAGATCCACTCTGTTCATCAGGCAATAACGATTATCTGGACCATACACATAGAAGTTAATCCTGATTAAAAACTCATATGGGCCACGCCGAAGGTAATAATATCAAATTATCCAAAAATTCACCACACCACAGGTAATAATATAAAATTATCTAAAAAACCATCAAGTCCATGAGGTGTGGCAGAAATGAGGTCTCCAAGGAGATTTCAATGGTAGGAATTTCTCTACCGCCTTTTCCTTTAGTGCGGCTCATTTGAGTCTTGGATCCAGATCATTTTAGGAGTTTTGTATTCTATAGGAGGAAGAGCTGAAGACAAAGTATGGAGGACTTCGACCCAAGTTACCTCCAATCCAAGTAACTATCGTTTCTCTTGCTTGTGGATTGGTTTCAGTGATGCTGACTACATTTATATGCTTATCAGTTTTGGATTTCTATTTTTATTTTCAGATCAGTCCACGCTCTTTCTTACTTCGACTCTGCTCACTAAAAATTTCTCTGCTTGCTGGCTTTGTTTGTGAATGCTCTATCCAAAGAGGATCAAATGGAATTGCCTCCAAGTTTCTGATTTCATCCCAGTACTGAAGCTTCATCATGCATATATAATAGTTATCAAGCTTGTCACCTAGCATTTCTTACGAGTAGGTGGTGCTTCATTGTCTTTTGTTGTTGTTTTTCCATTTTTGTTCTTACATTATAATACTGATACTCTTTATGTTTTATATTCTGGATTTTGCAGGTGGGCCAGTTGATGGATTTGCTAACGTATGAGGTGGAAGTAGCTATAAAGGAAAGATTAGAAATGAAGGCTAGCTTCACGTATGGTCAAGAGATTGGTTTCAATATTGGGAACAAAATAAAGCCTAGTTGCTCATTCTATGGAGAATGGTTCACTTCAATGTGTAGATTTGTAACAAATATTAATATTATTTTTCACTAGAAATGTAAGGACTTTAAGTTTCATATATGATATAATTATGATTTGTTAGGTTTTTTTTTTTTTTTTTTTTAAATAATTTGGATGACTATCAGGTGCAATAGATTCAAAAATAAATTCAAACGTAATTGGTGTGCATTCAGAAAATTTAGCGACGGACCAAACCCGTCGCTAAAATTCCTAAATAAATGCAATCACACTCACCCACAAATTTAGCGACGGACCGATATCCGTCGCAAAAATTTTGTACGACGGACCAATATCCGTCGCTTTACATAATTTAGCGACGGCCGTAATTCGTCTTTTAAAAGCGACGAACATAAACCGTCGTTTAAAATTTGCCACATAGTAAACTGTGACGGCCCATGCGACGGACCAAGTCCGTCGCTAATATCGATTTGCAACGGACTTGGTTCGTCGCAAAAATGCGATTTTGGTGTAGTGTGAGGTGGAAAAATAGATGGACAATGTGGATAAAACACGTACATCATGGTGGGGCCCACATAGCTTTGACACCAGCGCGGGGCTGGTGTTGGGGTTAGAGCTGGGCACAAACCAAGCCAACTCGAAAGCTTGGCTCAGATTGGTTTGAAAAAGCTCAGCTTGATTGGTTCGAATAGAATTTAAAACCAAACTAAGCCTTGGAGTCGAGCTCGTTTGAAAAAACAAACCAAGCTCAAACTAGGGCAGTACTAGTTCGGCTCGGTTTGATTCAGCTTGATTCAGCTCGTAGATCGTTAAGCACATTGTTTCCTATGGTGTGATCCACTTGAGCTTTAGATATGATTCCATTTTGGGATCATGTCTTAAAATGATATGTAAAATCGGATGGACAGCGTGGATAATACATATACATAATGACGGTTTCTTTGCACTTGTAATGTATAACACATATACATAAGATATAATACATATACATGAATGCATAGTATTTCTTTGCACTATTAAGGTTATGCTTGTGTACTTGTTTGGAAAAAGTCATTACATGTTTATTTTAAAGTTGCACTCCTCCTTTGGGGGCGGATGTTAAACATAATGCAGTAAAATACTTTTGTATTTTTTTTCTAACTTTTAAATTCTTTTCTATTTAAACAAACAAACAAAAATAAGAGCCGCCACAAGTTTGAACTCGGCCCGGCCCAGCCCAGTTCGAAATGTTCGACCAAACCGATCCCGACTTGAACCAGATTTTTTTGAAGCAAACCAAACTCGAGCCCCATGGGTCAGCCAGAAGCCCAAATCGGGCCGATCCACAAACTGAAGTGACACAAGAACAAGCCAAACCAAACTAGGGCTAACTCGGCTCGGCCCGGATCGTTGCTCACCTCTATTTGGGGTCACTAGCCAATCTACATCCCCATTTGCACTGGACTGTGTTGAAGGTTCATCTCCATTTTTTAAGCCGTGGTCTTACGTCCACCGTAAACATGGCAGACCATCCAACTCTTATTGCCCAATTTTGGGAACAGCGTATCGAAAAGATCACACTGACCATCCTGATCCTGGGGGCTAATGGACAGTTGAAATCTTCAGTCCTCCAAACTAAGTGAGTAAAATCAGACGGTTAAGATGATCCAATAAGTATCATTCAGAATCATCACATGGAGTCGAATCTACAGTATTCTTTGCTAGAGTCGAGTAAAGTGTAATGAAATATAATCCGTACATTTCATGTACAATATGTTGTAGGGAGTGAACCCCACGATCATGATAAAGATGGACTGGAGGAAGAATAAAAGAAAACACAAAAAAGATGTCATCTTGACGCTTAAGGACCGATCGCCCGACCAGTTGATTTCAACTGAAATCTAGTCTAGATCGCTGGACGATTTGGGGCTATCCACGACCGATCATGGCCTCCTGCCGACAGGTCGTGAGATGCGCATACTTTGCTGAAATTTCTGGTTTTGGAGTTTTAGTCCTAACAGGAAACAACTATTCCCATTTTTTAATTTCGGCCCAACTCGTTAGGCCCATTTTTATCATTTATGATGATTCATTCCGTCCATTTCATAGAGTTACTCAACGCTGAGAAAATTCAACAAGTTTCACGTCAATCCGAATTACGGATTGATCGTGGCGTCCAAAATGGTATGAACTGTCTAAAAAGTTTCAAATTCCGTCCACTAAAACTGGAGATGGTCTAGGTGGCCCACTACTACTAATATGGAGAATATGAACTGACCATTTTGAAGAGTACATCGATGTCAGCAAAACCACAAAGTTTTGTAAAAATTAAATATGTGGATTGCTTGTATCAGCGGAAGGAAGACGACGCCCGACAGGCGTTATACAGTTTGTGCAGATTTTTCTGTTTCTTTTCTAATTGTATTATGATTCTTTTCTTCATTTATAAGTTAGTGTTAGGCACGAAATTAAGGTTAGGTTTAATCTATTTAAACTCTTTTTGAATCATTATTATGTAACTTTTGATAAATTATTAATAAATTAATTAAGTTTATACTCTGTTTGGCTCGTGTTATTCCAGTTGCCCCTTAAGGAATCAAGGAAGATCGAGTGTCCTTCTCGATAAATCTGTAGATTCGGATCGTTTATCCCATGAGAGAGACGGTGCTCGATCTCACCCCCGCCTCAGCTCTACTAAATTGGTATCAAAGCGAGGCTTTTTTCTCGGGTGATGACTTTTAATGGTGGCTACGGCAAAAATCTCGCGGACGGTGCTCCAGGGATCCATCCTCTCAAAGTGGTGACTTTTGGGGCGAACGCTTAAGACACTCTAGCGGAAGAACCATTAAGCTGTGCAAGGGTTGCAGGCTAGGTTCAACTACAAATTAAAATATCAAAAGAGTATGATCATGTACGACAGAGTATTTGTAGATCCAACGGGTCAGATCTACACGGAGATCGATCTTCCTCACTTCAATGGTTTAGGTCGCGTCGATAACTGGCTATGTGAAGTTGAGCGTCTCTTCGAAATCACGCAGATGCCCGAGGAGAAGAAGGTTCCATACATTGCCCTCAAGTTGAAAAACACTACGACAGCTTAGTGGCAATATCTTCAGCGCGATCGAAAGCGTGCGACGAAGGCCCCAATACGCTCGTGGCCACGAATGAAGCGTAGGTTGCAAGAACAATTTGGGTACAAAGGTTTTGAAAATTAGGCTTCTATCCCCATCAGAAGTGCGCATGATGTGCCTGTAGAAACGAAGGACCATCAACCATTAGAGGTTCCTTTTGAAGCTTTTGAGGTGGAGGTCATTCATCCATATACGGGAGTCCTTCTTGAAGATTTTGAAGTAGATGTCATTCATGCAGACACGGGAACCCTTCTCAAAGGACCCGCTGAATCAATAGAGGTAGAATCTATGGAGGAAGAGGAGGAGGTAGCACCCACCATCATCTTAGAAAATATTCAAGGTTTTGAGAAGATGGAGGAAGATGATATCTCAGATGTGGTGAACAAGGAAGTGGATCATGTTGCCACTCCAAAAATTATAGATCTGGATTTGCAGGAGCCCATGAATGTATCAGAGGCTAGTTTTTCTCAAATAGAGCCAATCTTTAGTAACACAGTTGGTAGAGCGGATCCATTTGCAATTTTTCTTGTTCCCACTGAGAAAAAGACGACAATGTTTGCTGCGCTATGCCAGTGAATGACTGAGGACAAGTATCCCCAATCACGCCCAAGTATGATTCTCAAGCTAAGGCCGTGGAAGAAGAGGAAGGCGAGTCTCCATCATTACTTGAGTCAAACTTGAGGTCGAGTTTTCTTCAAGTGGAGGAGTCTGATATAGGGAGTGAACCCCACAATCAAGGGCAATGATCGATGATGTTCATGATAGAGATGGACCAGAGGAAGAATAAAAGAAAATACAAAAAAGATGTCATCTAGACACTCAAGGACCGGTTGCCCGACTGGTCAATTTTAACTGGAATCTAGTCCAGATCGTTGGACGATTTGGGGCTTTCCATGACCGGTCGTAGCCTCCTATCGACAGGTCTGAGACGTGCGGACTTTGCTGAAATTTCTGGTGTTGGAATTTTAGTCAGAATAGGAAACTACTATTCTCGTTTTTGGATTTCAGCCCAACTCGTTGGGCCCATCCTGATCATTTATGATGATCCATTCTGTCTATTTCGTAGAGTTGTTCGACGTCGAGAAAACTAACAAATTTCACATCGATTCGAGTTACGGATTAATTGTGGCATCCAAAATGGTATGAACTTTTCAGAAAGTTTCAAATTTCGCCTGCTAAAACTGGAAATGGTCCAAATGGTCCACTACTTCTGATATGGAGAATATGAACCAACCATCTTGAAGAGTACATCGATGTTAGGAAAACCACAAAGTTTTGTGGTAATTAGATATGTGGATTGCACGTATCAGCGGAAAGAAGATAGCAACTGACAAGCGTTATACCAGATTTTTCTGTTTCTTTTCTAATTGTATTAGAATTCTTTTCTTCCTTTGCAAATTAGTGTTAGGCACAAAATTATGGTTAGGTTTAATCTATTTAAACTCTTTTTGGATCATTATTATGTAGCTTTTGATAAATTATTAATAAAATTGAGTTTATACTCTGTTTGGCTCGTGTTCTTCGAGTTACCTCTTGAGAAATCAAGGAAGATTGAGTGTCCTTCTCAATAGATCCGTTGATTCAGATCAATTATCCCATGAGAGAGACGGTGCTTGATCTCACCCCACCCCAGCTCCACTAAACAATACATACATAAAAGGTAGGCCATGAGGTTGGGGTCGTAACATGTTGGGTGAGCCTGGGGTCGCACCTATTCGGATCGCTCTACCAAAACAAAGAGAGAGTCTTCGAGCGCTCATTTGGCAAGGCCGGGGAAACACGGACGTGGATTAGCTACTGAACTTGACAGGGTGTCACGCTGCTGAAGTGACGTCACCACATTCTGTGGGGCCCCCATGATGTATGTGTTGTATCCACACCATCCATCCATTTGTAGAGATCATTTTAGGACATGATCCAAAGAATGAGGCAGATTCAAAGTTCAAGTGGACCCCACCATAGAAAATAGTGGAGATTGAACACATACCATTAAAAACTGATTTGGGCCACATAAAAATTCGATCAAGCTGATATTTATGTTTTCCCTTATTCCTTGTCTTTTTTAACTTATAAGCAGGTTGGATCTCAAATAAACATCATGGTTAGCCCTAGGAAGGTTTCAACAGTGGGCGTCATTGTCCCCACTATTTTCTGTGGTGGGATCGACTTGAGCTTTGGATCTGCCTCATTCTTTGGCTCATACCATAAAATGACCTCTCCAAATGGATGAACCGTGTGGATACAACACATACATCATGTTGAGGCCCACACAATATGGTGACGTCATTTCAGTAGTGACGAGATCGCTACTGCAAGTTCAGTAGCTAATCCGCATCTGGGAAACACCCAGCAGCTAGTAGGCCATGACTGTGGGGCCTTACTAGATGTATGTGTTGTACATCCACGTGGTCCATCTATTTTGACAGCTTATAGAGCATGGATCCAAAAATAAACCCAATTCAATTCTCAGGTGGACCACACCACAGGAACTGTGGTGATTAAATGGCTAACTTGTTGGCCACAAAAGATGACCGAGCCGATCTGTGTTTTCCCTCCATCCAGGTGTCTACTAGCCCAGCTGGGAGACGCCTGGGCGCTTCAATGACAGGTCTCAGGTTCGAAATGCCAAGGAGACACACTAACCCCACTGGTGGGTGGGTGCATCGTGTGGGTGCGCATGGGTGGATCAACTCCACGTTTTGGAGACATGCCATGAAATGTTTTGGAAGAACAAATAGATGGCATGTATGTATAACGAGTCCGGATCCTTTGTTGGCTTCCAAGCAGAAACCCCTGCTTGAGCCTTTTCATTGGTCCACATCATCACACAGGTCTGCAACCCTTTCACACCTTTAATGCAACCTGGTCACAGCTCAGCCCAACTGGGTCACATGACATCATGCAGTGTGATGTAGACCAATGAAAAGGCTCCAAGCAGGAAAGCCCTGCTTGGAAGCCAACAGAGAATCCAGCCTCATGTATAACCCATGATTCAAGGTGGGTCCCATGGTCACAGCCTCACCGTGTCTGCGTTCAAAGTTTTGGGAAGCAATTGGACGCGGATTAAGTGCGGCACAGTTTATGGCTCTGTGTGGTCCACCATGATGCATGTATTTTATCCACACTCTCTATCCATTTTTTTAGATCATTTTAGGAGTAAGCCCAACAATAAGACATATCCAAAGCTTCAGTAGACCACAAGAGTAGGAATTGAATGCCGGTCATTGAAAACATCTCGAAAGCTGCAGAAGTTTTGATCAAGCAGATAATTGTGTTTCCCCCTTATGTGAACAGTTTGGATGAAAAAATAAATAAACATCAAATGGATGGCGTTGATAAAAAGTCATACATCATGGTGGGCCTAAAGAAGGTTTCAACAGTGGGTGTTCAATCCCCACTGTATGGTCAACTTGAGCCTTGGATATGCCTCATTTTTAGGCTCATACCCTAAAGAGATCTGGCAAAATTGAGTCCATGTCAATTTTCAGCAGAATCGGTCGCAGATCGAGCCACTTTTCAAGTGTTTAGGTGTCTTTCGGAAGATTGGTATGAAACTCCGAAACCACGAGTAAGCACGGATTCCGACGCAACTGGAGTCCAAAATTTCGCTCGGCGGCACGTCCAGAATGGGAGAGTCTCCACATCAGTTTCGAGATAGACAACTTCGATAAAGACGTCCTGAGGCCATCGGGCCACTTTCCTTACAAAGAAGCCCTGATTGCTGGATCGGGCAATAATTGTGGTTATGGATCTCGATAGACTCTAGAATTTCGCATGGTCGTCTGTCGCGGACAATATACAGTTCACGTCAATTTTGAACAGAATCGGTTACAGATAAAATCTCTTTTGAAGTGTTTAGGTATCATTCGGAAGATTGGTATGAAACTTTGAAACCACAAGTAAGTGAGAATTCCGACGCAAGTGGAGTCCGAATTTTCCCTCGACAGCATGTCCAGGACAGGAGAGTCTCCACGTTGGTTTTGAGATCGACTGGACTTCTATAAAGATGTTCCAAGGCCATTGGGCCACTTTCTTTATCGAGAGGCCCTGATTGCCGGATCGGGTAATAGTTGTGCTTATAGATATCGATGGAGTCCAAAATTTCACGTGGACGTTTGTTACGGACAATATATAGTCAATGTCAATTTTCAGCAGAATCAGTTGCAGATCAAGCCACTTTTAAAGTGTTTAGGTATCTTTTAGAAGATCGATATGAAACTCCAAACTGCAAGTAAGCACGGATTTCGATGCAAGTGTAGTCCGAAGTTTCCCTCAGTGGCACCTCTAGGACGGGAGAGTCTCCACATCGGTTTCGAGATGGACTAGACTCCGATAAAGACGTTCCGAGGCCATCGGGCAACTCTCCGAGAGGCCCTGATTATCGGATCGAGCAATAGTTGTGCTTATTAATTTTGATAAAGTCCGAAATTTTCTATGGACGTTTGTCGCAAACAACATATAGTCCACATCAATTTTGAGCGGAATCGGTCGCAGATCGAACCTCTTGAAGTGTTTAGGTGTCTTTTAGAAAATTGGTTCAAAACTCCAAAACCGCAAGTAAGCGTGGATTCCGACACAGATGGAGTTCAAAATTTCCCTCGACGGCTCTTCCATGACTAGAGAGTCTCCATGTTAGTTTCGAGATGGACTGGACTCCAATAAAGACGTTTCGAGGCCATCTGGCCACTTTCCTTATCGAGAGGCCTTGATTGTCGGATCGGGCAATAGTTGTACTTTGGATCTCGATGGACCCCAAAATTTCACATGGACGTCTGCCCCGGACAACATACAATTTACATCAATTTTGAGTAGAATCGATCGCAGATCGAGCCACTTTGAAGTGTTTAGGTATCTTTCGGAGGATCGGTATGAAAATCCTAAACCACAAGTAAGCACGGATTAAGACTTAGGTGGAGTCCAAAATTTTCCTTGGTGGCACGTCCAGGACGGGAGAGTCTCCACATCGGTTTCGAGATGGACTAGACTCCAATAAAGACGTTCTGAGGCCATCGAGCCACTTTCCTTACCGAGAGGCCTTGTTTGCCAGATCGGGCAATAGTTGTGCTTATGGATCTTGATGGACTCCAAAATTTTGCATAGACATCTGTCACAGATAGCACATAGTCCACGTCAGTTTTGAGCGGAATTGGTCGCAGATCGATCCTCTTTTAAAGTGTTTAGGTGCCTTTTAAAAGATTGGTTCAAAACACTGAAACCGCAAGTAAGCACGTATTCTGACGCAGGTGGAGTCTAAAATTTCCCTTGACAGCTCATCCATGACTGGAGAGTCTCCACGTCAGTTTTGAGATGGACTGGACTCCGATAAAGACGTTTCGAGGCCATTTGGCCACTTTCCTTACCAAGAGGCTCTGATTGCCAGATCGGGCAATAGTTATGCTTATGGATCCTGATGGACTCTGAAATTTCACGTGGACATCTATTGCGGACAACATACAGTCCACGTCAATTTTGAACAGAATCGGTGGTAGATCGAACCTCTTCTGAAGTAGTTAGGTGTCTTTCGGAAGATTGGTTCAAAACTCTGAATCGTAAGCACGGATTCCAATGCAGGTGGAGTCCAAAATTTTCCTCGACGACTTGTCCATCACTAGAGAGTCTCCACGTCAGTTTTGAGATGGACTGAACTCCGATAAAGACTTACCGAGGCCATCGTGCCCCTTTCCTTATCGAGAGGCCCTGATTGTCAGATCGGGTAATAGTTGTGCTTATGGATCTCGATGGAGTCCGAAATTTCGCATGGATGTCTATCGTGGACCACATATAGTGCACATCAATTTTGAGTGGAATCGATCGCAGATAGAACCTCTTTTGAAGTTTTTAAGTGTCTTTAGGAAGATTGATACGAAACTCCGAAACTATAAGTAAGCATGGATTCCGACGCAGGTGGAGTCCGAAATTTCCCTTGGCATCATGTCCATAACTGGAGAGTCTCCACATCTGTTTTGAGATCGATTGGACTCCGATAAAGACGTTCCGAGGCCATTAGGCCACTTTCCTTACCGAGAGGCCCTGATTACCTGATCGAGCAATAGTAATGCTTATGGATCTTGATGAAGTCTTAAATTTCATGGGGAGGTCTGTCGTGGACAACATACCGTGCACGTTAATTTTGAGCGGAATAAGTCGCAGATCGAGCCTCTTCTAAAGTGTTTAGGTGTCTTTTGGAAGTCCTAAAAACAATGTGTTACAATATTTTGATGGTGGTTGCTCACATCACCCTGTTTTCTCTCTTACAACCTGCTCCATTCGTTAATCAAGCTCATTTTTTAATTCCTTGTGCTAGTGGTATCTCAAAAACTGGTGGACGGCGTGGATTTACAAGAAGCATTCAGGTGGGACCAACCAACGATCACGGTGCATGATAATAATTTAGGATGCAAAGTACAATGACTACGGATGAAAATTGGATGGCAGACGAACGTGACATCACTTAAAGTGATGTCACCAAATTTCATGGGGCCCACCGAGATGTGTGTGTTCTATCCACACCATTCATCCGTTTGGGGAGACAATTTTAGGATATGAGCAAAAAAAAAATGACACAAATCAAAAGCTTATGTAGACCCCACCAAAGAAAACAGTTTTTATTTTAATGGTCCACAAAATGTAAACTGTTGAGACTTCATATGGCGGCCAAACCACATGTCAGATTACCATAATTTTTTTTAACCATAACTAAACATGACCTAATAAAAAATATGGACGATTTCGATTATATAAGTTATTGAAGGTGGGCCACAATTGAGGATTGAAGTGAATACCCAAATGGCAATGACAAATCTGTAAATAAAGGTTCCAGAGATAGTAACTTGCAATTCATGAAACTTGTCACAGTGCGACAGGCGAGAATAGCTTTATTGATATATATTTTCTTAAATAACAAAAACGCCCTTCTTAAAATGGACGAGCGATGTGTAATTTTCATCCTCTGATGTGGCCCACCTACTAAGTGAAATGCAATGGGCTTTTGAGATCGAAGAGTATCTCAGTGGATAAGCAGGATTAATGGTTTATATGCTAAAAGAACATACTGTGGGGCCATATAAATTGCCTTTGTAAGTTAAGCATAACCTACCTGCGCTTGTAGTAGAACCGGCCCCTTTTAAAATTGGGATCACTTGTATGAACTGAGAATTCAAACCATACCATAGAACCTCTGCTCGAGCATTGTATGATACTCCACCAAGATAATACCTGCCCCACTATCCAGGCCACACACGTAAAGGGGCTGGATTAATCGTCAACAAAACCTATTTTACCCTTTACGTCCAAGTTTGGTAAATCCACCATGTTGTATACATAAAATCAAATTCGTTTATCAGGGGATGACCACGTTTTGACTGTACCAAGGGGATGACCACGTTTTGACTGTAAAATTTTGGCTTTTACCAAGGAAACTTTTCTTGGGTAAACGTTACAATTTCCCGAGTAAGTCATTCCCGACCAAACTTTTCGTCATTGGTTTCGTTGAATTATCACCCTCGGGAAAAACAATTACCAACAAAATGGATTTTTGTCAGTAAAAAAATGAATTTAAAAGTCTAGAATTTCGTGGCTGTAGGTTTAGTTCGTTGGTAATTATGAACTTTTTTGCTAGGAAATTAAGACTATTACCGAGGAAATTGTTTCTTGATAAATGTAATAGGAATTACTGAGCACGTGCTTTCCTTAGAAAAAATAGTAGAATTATCGACGAAACCAGAATGTGATGAAATAATTTTTAGGAAAAGGTACAATGATACTATTACCGACGAAATACTTCCTTGCAAAATGTGTTTGCCGACAAAATTACTTCCTTGAAAAGTAATACCTAATAACTTGTTAATACATGCAATTCACAGCCACCCCAAAACATTCAATCATATACCAATCAAAATGATCATTTAATCATAATAATGTTTTGAATAAAATCAAAATGTCAATCCCACAAGTACATACAACAAATACAATAAAATCTATCAGCACAAACATCCCCGCTATCACCAACAATCTGCAAAATAAAACAAAATACAATTAATAATTAATAACGCTTACAATTATAACTTGAATTGAAGATATTTAAAAAAAGTTGTCTTTAAATTTCTACCATTATTGATAACCACAATATATATACAAGTCAAAATGAGCACAACCATCCATAAAACTTTCCCACAATCATATATCAAATTGATGTCCTGAGCAGTTAAGAGGTGATCAATCATTTATAAAATATATAGATATGTATATCTAAGCATTTGTTTATAAACATGGAGCCATTGATTATCTTCCTTTTTTTACCATAATTTAGCATCCACCAATCAGCCAATTTAGGAAACAAAATAGATTTAATTTTCAATTTTCAAATAATCTAGATAAAGAGATGATTTGGGTGTTCTGAGTCAGACATTAATGTTGTGGTTGTTGAATGAAAGGCTTGTGTACCGACAACATGACAGACCTTTGCTAGGCTGGCATTTACAAGCATAGTTCAGAAACCATCTTTCGTCTGGATCAACCTATATGGATATCGACAAATAAAAGGTAACAGTCCACTAAAAATCGTTTTCTGGAATTTCCGAGACCTGTAGGAACTTAACTGTTACAATTTCCATAATTTCTTTTCAAGAAAAGAAACCCCAATGAATACAATTGAATTATAAAGTAAAAAAGTAAAAGGCAAAACCACATGAACGAGCAATCTGTTTAGCCAAAGGAGTAAATGGATAATTGCTTGTTGCATCAATTTCGGCAACATATGAAGAACATAGACATGGTATTAGCGTGAATTATTCACGAAGATAACTTAATCAAAGATAATCCTTAGAAAACATCATGAAACACCAAAAATATCAATGCCATGGAAAACTGTAAATTTAAGCTGTATGAAACATTCCTTAAAGTGAAGCAGGCAGAGACATATGCTTACAAAAGGTTTCCATCCAAAATTCTTGTTAGAAGACAACCCATAAAGAGAAAAACAATGTCAAAATTTTCACATGACTAAAGCAATCGGTAAGATGTATCAATTACAACTTGGAAATTAGATAGAAAAGATCCAAATCAATCACTCCTTTGGAATGTAGAAATCCCAAATAAACAAATTCCAAACACCACTAAAAGATTCCAAATCAACCAAATCCAAATACACTATGGAAAACATCAAATCAACTAAATCCAAACACACCACAAAAAAAAAAAAAAAAATCCAAATCAACTAAATCTCATACTCAATTCTTTCATTTATCCATTACTGTCAAAACATTAAAAACAAAAAAACAAAAAAATCAATAAACAAATTACAACCTAGAATTTAACTGTTGTTTCTTCTAAGAACTTGTTCATAATAAAAAGAAATTATATTACAATGTGCCCTAAACTCCATGATGTGCTCACTTCATACATGGAAAACCTGCAACATGACAACTGTTCTCGAGTGTGAATCTCTTGTGAGGAACAAATTTCTTAATTTTTTTCAGTAATTAGGACTTTGTTTGGGAAAATGTATAGTAACAATCTTTTGTCTGAAAAAAATTCAGACTTAGATCTCAATTTTAACCATTCTCAATGATTTGTCATCAGCTCCAGCTCTGACCATATTCCACATTATGTCAGCCTACAAAGAACTAAAATCAATATCCCAAAAGCTATGTATAAAAAAGGCAGAATATAAAAAATGTTTACATAAATATCAAGCTATACCCAAAAAGAAAGAAATAAAAAGAGATACCTCCTTAGGCACTGCTTACCTGGCAAGTGATAGGAGAACCCGAAGTAGTGAAGAATATTCAGTGAGGATTAAATCATTTCCACATTTTCGTGCTCACCATTGTTGATATGGTTTAACTTTATCCCTGTACTCACAAAAGTGCACCCATACAGAAAATATAGGAAAACAGATATGGGAATTAAGCATTTAACCAATTCATTGACATTGACATTTATTTTTAGAGATGTCAAACGCCCCCTTATATTCATGTACCAATAGCATAACCATTGACATTGAAAGAAACACATTTGATATACCCACAAACACTACTTCTCGTACCAAAGCAAAAATGAGAAAGCTACAAGGATGGATAACTTAGTTGAAGTCACTCTGTACTACACTGAATTCCACACTAACAGCTTAGGTTCACAAAAGATGGGCCCCATCTGTACCAAACTACCAAACCTAGGTCAGTGCACCGTATAAAACCTCCTGATTAACAGTTCCATGATAAACCAAGCATTACCTGTTTGTGTGGCTTAGGTTCACAAAAGATGGGCCCCATCTGTACCAAACTACCAAACCTAGGTCAGTGCACCGTATAAAACCTCCTGATTAATAGTTCCATGATAAACTAAGCATTTCCTGTTTGTGTGAGTGCCAACAGATTTGTGGATGAACTGATTCCCCATCTCCGAGTATCTGAATGGCAACAACAACTTTTCTTTTTATCTGTGGCTTATCTTCCACATTAGGGCCTTCATCAATCTTCCACACAAAAACCCTCCCATCCACACTCACACTACACAAAAGCAAGAAAATAACCAATAAAGTAACCAAAAAGCAAATGGAGAAGCACAAATGAAGAAACACCTAGCCAAAAGGTGAATATCCTCAACAAAGCCATGTCAGTGACTTTCTGACAAAATCAACAATTTCAAAAAGAATTAGTTACTTGCATTAGTTACTTGCAGTGTTTGCATTGTCGACGAGTTGTCGATAATATCGACGATAATATCAATGTCGCTGCAATTGCGACACTGAAACCCCCTTTTTCGTTTCTCTTCCAGATATCGTCGAAATTTCACCGATTTTATCGACATTTGCCGACAATTTCTGACATCGTACAGAAATCGCTGTAGCCACCTACCTTCCACGGAATAACTGTAGCTAACAACCCCTTATCGTCGATAAAAGGACCGATATTCGGGGATTGTGAAAATACAAAAAAAAATCGAAAGAAAAGGGGAGAAAAAAGGGGAGACTGTCGGATTTCTATACCTGTTGTCTGTAGAAGAAGAGCGCTGTAACAGTGGGCTAATCTTAGAAGAGGAACGCTCATCGAACGCTGCAGTGGGCCAATCGATCGATCCGTGCGCTGTAAGTGCTCGACAATCACCACTTTTTACTTCCTTCCTTGCGATTGATCCGTGCACCGTACATAATCGGCGAAGGAAGAGGGAATTTCCGACGAATTTGGGAGGATTTTGGAGGGATTTTAGGGATTTGACAAATCTCCCTTCTTTCAGAACCCTCTTCGTCTGCAGAGAAGGGCGGTCGAAGCCCTTTTGTAAAACCCTATTGCATGCGGTGTTACTCCGCACGCTCTTATCGTGCAGAGTAAACTCTGTTGGGCCCACCTAGAATGTATGTGCTTTATCTATTCCGTCCATATGTTTTTCCATCTCATTTTAGTGATTGAGCCCAAAATTTAAGCATCTCCAAATCTCAATTGGACCATGTCACAGGAAACAGTGGGAATAATGATTTCCACCGTTGAAACCTTCCCAGGCCCCACAGTGATGTTTATTTGTCATCCAACCTGTTCATAAGATCACATGGACATGGATGAATGGAAAACTCAAATATCAGCTTGATCCAAAACTTCTGTGTCCCCCGAGAATTTTTCAATGGTAGACATTCAGTTCACACTTTTCCTGTGGTGTGGTTCACTTTAAATTTTGATATGCTTCAGTTTTTTGCACCATATCTAAAATTATCTGTTAAGATGGATGGACGGAATGGATAAAATAAGTAAATCACGGTGGGCCCCACAGAGTTTACTCCGCACGCTTAGCGTGTGCACTTACTCATGACGCAATGGAGCGGATTACCTGTGACCCTGGGAACAGCTTAGTGGGTGTTACCCTAACCGTGTGGGGCCCATATTGTAGTTTTTATATATCTACGCCGTCTACCTATTTTTTCATATCATTTTAGGATGTGATCCAAAACCCTTAGAAGATCCAAATCTCAGGTGGACCATACCACTAGAAATAGTGATGAATAACCATTTAAAATGTTTTGTGGGCCACAAAAGTTTTGGATCAATCTGATCTTTATATTTTCTGTTCATCAAGACCTTATTGACATTATCAAGAGCTTCGATTGAAAATAAACATTACTAAAACCTTACGATGGGCTCTTTGGATTTTTGGATTTTTTAATGGTGGGGCACTCAATCACACTGTTTCTAGTGGTATGGTCCACTTGAGATTTGGATCTGCATAATTTTTGGAAACTCATCCTAAAATGGTCTATAGGAACGGATGGACAGAGTGGATATACAAAACATCATCCATGTGGGCCATACGATAGGGGTAAGGTAACACCCACTAAGCTGTTACTGGGCGCGGATTTCCTGCGAAAGCCATGCGCAGGAAGTTCCTGTGCTGGGAACCAAGGTGGGCCCATAGTGATGTTGTTTGATAAATCCATCCCGTCCATCCGTTTTGGGAGATCATTGTAGGACATGAGAACACAAATGAACTGGATCCAAGACTCAAGTGGGCCGAAAACGTGAGGATTGAACGTCCACAGTTGAAATATTTGTGGAGGCACAGGAGTTTTGAATCAGGATAATACTTGTGTTTCCAGTTCATCCCAGTAGTAGTGACGTTATGAACGGTATGGATGTCATATAAACATCACTGTGGACCCCAGGGAGGTTTCAATGGTAGTAATTTACCTATCCACCTTTTCCTTTAGTGAGGCCTACGAATGGACGGAATGGATAGATAATATATACATCAAGGTGGGCCCACGGTAAACCCACAGTAAGGGCCACTGTGATGTTTGTGAGAAATTCAGGCCGTCCATCCGATTTTACATCTCATTTTAGGACGTGCGACCAAAAATGAACCGTATCCAATACTTAAGTGGACCGCACTAAAGGAAAAGGAGGGAACGGAAATTCCTACCGTTGAAACCTCCCTGGGTCCACGGTGATGTTTATATGTCATCCATACCATTCGTAATGTCATCCAAGTGGGATGGGCTAAAAGCACAAATATTAGCTTGATTCAAATGTCATCCCACTTGAGTATTTGATCCGGCACATTTTTTTGTCGCATATGTTTTTTAACATAAAAGCTTGAAGTGTACATTTTTGTTCCCATATGGCCATTCATTCCAATGCTAGTGCAAGCATTTTTTCAATTTTGTATGCTACTAGGGATCAAAATGTCGTCTGGATCCGAAAAAGGAGCAAGGGACATTGGGTGGAAATATGGACTACCAGTGGAGGGGAATAAATATGGAGCTATATGCAACTACTGCGGCCAAGTGATAGGAAGTGGGGGGGGGGGGGGGGGGGGGTATCTAGGCTGAAGGAGCATTTGGCAGAGGGGGTTCAAAAACGTGAAAGACTGCCCAAGTGTAACAAAACCAGTGAGAGAGGAGATGAGAAGAGTTTTGGCTGAGGCGAAGTCACACAAGCTGCAACAGAAGGATTGGGAGAATGATCTCAAGAAACAGCTGCGGGGTCCTGGACAGGGCCTACGTACTGTTGAGGAGCAATATGACGACGACGACGACGACGACGAGGGGATTGCATAACCCGATGATTGTGTTACGACGCGGGAGAAGAGAGAGTTCAGAGAGACGATCCACGAGTCTCGGGCATCAGGGTGGGAGGGGGAGCAGAGGAGAAGGCTCAACGAGACTAAGCCGTTATTTGGGGGCTCCCGCTATGAGCCCGGTGGGAGCAGCAGAAGGTTTGGGGGAGGCAGTATGGGTAGAGGTGGTTCTGGCGGGCATGGACTATAACGCACATAGAACGCCTGCGTTACAGATGCACCCATTGCGGGTGTTAATCAGAAGAGGTTAAAAAATATATGGAACAAGGGGGTCAGAGAGAAAGTGGGGAGTGCCATATCTAGATGGTTCATTTCGAGCCACATACTAGCCAATGCAGCTACCAGTCCTCACTTCACAAATATGATTGAGGAGGTGCAGCGACATGGGCCTAGTGTGAAGCCTCCGACACTAAAAGAGATTCTTGGTGTCTACCTTGATCAGGAATTTAAGGAGATGCATGCTTGGGTATGTGCACTCACTCCGAACTGGAGGCAGTATGGGGTGACGATCGTGTGCGATGGGTGGACAGGACCCACGAAAATGTCCATTATCAATTTTACGGTGTATACTAAAGGGCGGTCCATTTTCCTCAAATCTATTGATGCATCTGCCAAAATAAAAGATCATGATTACATATATGATCTCTTGAAACAAATCATCATAAGTGTTGGGCCTGAAAATGTCATTCAAGTTGTGACAGACAACGGTAGTGCATTCGTTAAGGCAGGAAAGAAATTAATGACAAAGTACCATCTCCATTGGACCCCTTGCGCGGCACACTGCATTGATTTGATGCTCGAGAAGATAGGCCAAAGGGACTCGATCAGGAAAACCATCGAGGATGCGAAGAGAGTGACAAACTTCATATATAATCACTCTTGGTTGTTGACTGTAATACGCGAGTGTTGTAGAGGAGACATCGTTAGACCAGGTGCAACACGGTTCGCCACAAACTTTATTGCACTCGACGGCTTGTATAGGCACCGTGTGGGTCTTAAGAATTTGTTTAAATCTGAGAAGTACTTGGAGTGGAATCAGAGGAAGACCGATGGTGTAAAGAATACATCGAAAATAGTGCTTTCTGATTTCTTCTGGGATAGAGTTCATGATGTTGTTTCCCTTTCAAAATCGATCTACAATGTCTTACGCGCCGTAAATAGTGAGATGTGTCCTTCAATGGGGTCAATGTACGAGCTTATGAGAATTATGAAAGAAGGGATACGGATTACTCTCCCCAATGCACATAAGTGGGTGATCAATATCATCGATGAACAATGGACTAAGACCCTTGATCATGCACTCCACAAGGTTAGTAAGTTTGTTAAGTTCACCTGTATTTTTTACCACTTTCACTTGCACTTTAAGCATCACTTATGTTTACAAGTTAATGCAACTGAGAATTAATATTTGGGTTTCAGCATACTATCCGAATCCTAGATTCCATTACGAACGCCGACTCCATGGAGATAGTGATTTGACGATGGTCGTCCACCGAGTGTTCGAACGATTGTTCCCTTAATCGCCAGCACGATCAGAATTTGGTAACCAGGTAATGCAATTTGAGTAGATCTCGCTGATGGTAATCGATAGAATATATTTTCTTCCTCATAGTCTTTAGATATATGGGTAGTTAAAATGGTGACATGTGAATCCATATGCTACAGTTGTTGCGGTTTAAAGATGCTAGGGGTACGTTCTCATCCGCAATAGCCAAAGCATCTAGAGAAACAATGATGCCGTGTGAGTATAATTTTTTATTAGGTAATATGATATATTATTAAGTAACTGAATTATAAGTCCTTACTTCAAACTAAAACAAGATGCTCATGGATATATAGGTGAGTGGTGGGCGATGTACGGAGTCAACACACCTGCACTACAATTATTTGCAGTCCGTATTCTCGCACATACTGTATCCTCCTCCCCATGTGAGAGGAATTAGAGCACGTGGTCACTCATACACACGAGCAAGAGGAACAAGTTGGCATACGATAAGTTACAGAAGCTCGTTTACTGCCATTACAATATGAAGTTAAGGGAGAGGCAGTTACGGGTAGACTAAGACATGGTGGAAAATCCGGACCGGCTCGACTTGTTGTCGATAGGTACCATGGCACAAATAGGTGATGATGCTGAGGACCCCCTTTATGAGTGGGTTAAGTCAGCTGATTTAGATGATGCAGATGGAGACCCTGCACCGCAAGTAGCCGAGGGAGCAACGTCTCTTGGTATCGATGTCGATGAGGTAGTAAGCCAACAGAGGGCAGATACAGACTCCTTTAATCCTTTGATGAGGAGTTCGACACGTCATGATGATAGCGAGGAGGCATCTTCAAGGCCGCCTCGTCATCATCAAGTTGTAGTGAGTGATGATGATGAGACTCAACCCCCACTTGACACTAGTCGTGGGGACTACAACGACTACAACAGTGGTGAGGGAGGTGATAGAGGCACCGACACTAATGTAGGTGGTACTAGTGGAGGTGGAGGTGGCAGTGGTGGGGGGTACATGATAGGTCAGAGCCAGCGATCCATTGGTCAGTTCGCTGAGGAGCAGTACTTTGACCATGTAACTCAAGACGAGGACCATGGATCTCGTCCACCCTCGCGTATGAGAGCATCAGAGCCCACACATATGTTTGAGCATCGTTCAAAGAAAAAAGCTGGACGTGCCGCTGCGGATGCTCTCGCACGTAGCTTGTCATCCATGGACATCGGTTCAGAGAGGGGGAGCTCCACTTCCGTCCCACCTTATATGCATGGGGGATATCACGAGTATGGGCATGGCAGCTTTGACATTCAGTCGCATTCATCTACTCGTGGATACGAGCAGCCAACAGATAGCTCTTCGAGTTATGGTCATTTGACAAGAGGATATTCGGGGTACCCGTATGACTGGCAACAATACTATCAGGGAGTCGGGGTTGGACTTGATATATTCCCTCAAGACCCTACTCAACCAATGCCGTCGATGTATGTCACACAGTACCCACGTTTGGGCTATCTCCACTATGCCAAAATTGCAAAACAACGACGGACTAAGTCCGTCGTTAATTGCTATTAACGACGGACTTGGTCCGTCGCATGGTCACTCGTTTTTTTGTAAGTCGTTAATTTTAAACGACGGACCTAATCCGTCGGTAAAGTACGACGGATGTGGTTCGTCGTTAAATATACGACGAATGTGGTCCGTCGTATAACTCTAAACAAGAGGACGGATTCTGAGATTTTACGACGGATTAGGTCCGTCGGTAATTTTAGTAAAACGACGAACTAATATCCGTCGGTAATTTTGGAATATCGTCGGCGGATTTTTTTTAAAATCTTGAAACGTTATCGACGGATTGGGTCCGTCGTTAATTTTTTATTATTTTAAAAAAAAAATCGGCATGCATTTGTTGCATTTTGAATTTCTTACACCTGATATCATCAAAACAATAAAAACTAATTCAATACATCAACTCAAACTAAACCAATAAAATGGAAAGAACTGTTTCTAAGGCCCAAATGCTATGTTGTTGTGCCATAACTTTAGAAGGTGGTCCTACATTGCTCGTTGTCTAGAAGTTTATATTGAAAGATGCTATTGACTATAACAATAATGGACTGCAAGTTCAATAAGAAAGGTTACGTACCTTTGAAATGACTTTGGCCACTCAATATTTGGTTTTTCTACCTGTGCTACAATAGAACAAATAGCTATTACAATGGAAGCTTGGTAAACTGAAAAAGTAAAAGATGGTTTAGAAGAGTATCAAATTCACTAATTACATTACAGGAAGGTAAAAGATTAGAGAAAATAAAGTATGGAGTTACCATAAAGGGGCATTTGTTGAGTCCTACTTGCATATTGGCCCATTGAATCAGAAACACCGAAAGCATTCAAGCACTTGACCTTCAAATCATAAGATGTAGTAGTTATTATGGTCTTCCTAAATGTTCAAAGCCAGTAAACACAAGATAGAGAGCAATGTTAATGAAAGCAACAACATGAGAAAATGAACTAAGACTTACAGTCTTGTGCATCATTGGATCATGATAATGGAGCTGCAAAAAGCTTTCATGAATTCCATCCATAGTCAATTCATAGTTGCCACTGTAAAGTTAGACTGAGTTTTAAGAAAGCTTGTCCACCATTTGAAAATATTACAAGAGAAATTGGGTGAGGTCTGGAATGACCATCCTACCGGTTAGAAATGAGAGAGTACAATGTCAAAATCCATTGGTTTACTAGTGCAGCTATTGCTGGATTTTCTTTCACGTTTCACCCTTCTCTTTTGAAAAACCTTAGCATAAATGTCCTCAAATTAAGGAAAAGGGATGTGTAACAAAGAAAAAAGGAAAATAAGACATTAAAATTGAAAAGGATAGGCATGATAACATTAAAAACTTTATTACCTCCTTCCATACACTTTCAAATAACTTAAAATTCCCTATGAAATCCAAAACACTTTCAAATAAATTGGCAACAATTTCGTAAAATTTGGTGGCCTAAATAACTTGAATCTTCTGAGCCAAGAATCCCCTTCAATCTTGTAATTCAAACCATAATTTCGTTCAACTCCACAAAATAATAGCTCAAACCATAATTTAATTTAATTCCAAAGAAAATAGTCTAGTAAAGTGGAATGACCAAACCGTAATTTCCGTCAATTCCAGTCACTTTTGCACCCAAATACAACCAAGAGCTCTGTTATTATCATTGTCAAGTTTTTCAGTAGTAGATTGACCAACATGTGCTATTAAATGATAAAAAATAAATCCTCGTATATCAAAATTCTACCATCCATAAACCATTCACCATCCGACGAGATGTAAGCTCTACTAATTGTAAGGTTCAGATCAGTCAAGAAACTTGCACAACCTTTAACAAGCTCCCATGCTTATTAGCACTGTCAACCTGCAATAATAAAAATAATAATGATAAACCATTTCATAGTTAGTACAACAGACCCCCAAAAAAAAAAAAAAACTAGAAATTCAAACATTAAATAGTGTGTGAAAATACCTTCACTAGAAAGGAACTTCTTACATATCTGCTAATGTATTTTCTAGTATTTTACCTTTCTACGTTTCCATGAAGTCAATATCATCCATTATGAAAAAAGAAATCATTGGCAACTACTAATCTGATAATTGGCTTCCCAATCCAAGGGATTGCTTAAATAAAAGAACAAAAACTAACCTTGATGAAATCAGTTTTGGGGACCTCAATTACTTTAGTTGTCCTGACCACCCATGAAGAATGAGCTGGACAATTAGTACGCTCTAGATTGATGATTGTCCAAGGCACCTCATTTACACTGTATCATGTTCAAAACTAGTTGCATAAGATCATTCCCCTTGTTATGTTACTGTCACAAGAGTCAGATGCTTTACATTATGAGTATATTTTGATGAATAACATCAATTATGATAAATGAATTTGACTGTGAGTTCTTTCATAGACCTCATTTGGATGCACTACAGAATTAAATTGCAATCAATCTTAATTGAAAAGGGAAAACCAAATTCTAATTTCCTTCCTAAGCATTCACATTGAGGTTGTGATGACCGAATTAGTATTGTAATTCAATTGAATGGCACATACAAACAGCAGGAAATATTGTCAATTTTTTTACTTTTCCCCTCAACAGAATTGACTGTTTTCACAATTCACATTGTTCATATAATCTTGATTGATAGACCAAGACAAACTCCGTGCCTTCAAACACGTGTGGGCAGGTGTGCTTGCTTGCAGATGGCAGGGCTTCAAACACGTGGGCTTAGCATCTGCAAATCTTGGAAAGCGACTTGAGAAGAAGATCCTAGATTTTTACATGATTCCAAAAAAATCGTGATCTACTTCTAACTTTTTAGTTGTTAAATACTACTAGAAGCTCAAATTCTATTTTGATTGAAATAGGTGTCCACACTATCAAATGACAGAAATACTCTCATTTGAGTAGTTCATTTTGCCTGTGTAGAGTCCACCCTTACCTATAAAATGGCATCAAAGCCATTCAATAGGGTTTCTCCATGATAAAATTGGCAGCATTAGAAGTCAAGTTAATCCAATCATCTGGTTAGCCACACCATAGAAAATAGTGAATAGCCACCCAAAAACCTCCAAACTTATGTGGTGGGCCACCTAATGGTTGGATCAGCTAGATTGAATGATCATGCTCGATGAGTAGTTTGCCCTGATTTTTGGAACAGGTGATCATCATTGGTGTGGTCATACCTTTGCACAGGTGTGATTCACTACAAAATAAGATGCGTCAGCTTGAAATAAAAGTCTGTTATGTGAAAGTGCACATGGACATCAACCCTACATACAGCTCTTCACAATGTTCCACTTGGAAAAACGACGAGTCTTTCTTTCAGCAGAAACTGAAATGCACAATTTTGATTCATTAGACTGATAATTGTGATGCAAATGCACAATTTTGTACTTTTGTATCAATGGGAGAATTTGCTCACAAACAAATAGAATCACCAGCTGTCTTCATGTAGACTGGAAAAAAAAAAAAAAAAAAGCAAAGAAAGCTTTACGGCGAATAGTAAACTGACCTGCTTAAGGTAATAAGAAGTGCCGGACCAACTGATGGGTGGCATTGAATATACCATTCCTAGCTTCATTCATCTTTAGCCTTGGCGGCAGTTCTTATCTGAACTTCCTCTCTCAAGTAATGAAATGGTCCACATCAAATATGTCTTTGAACTCGCTGCCATAATAGGTAATACTTATAAGGAAATCTAGGCAACAGGACACGATATATGAATCATATGGCACTTCCAAAGAAACACCTCATCAATAATCTTAAAACACCTCATCATATGGCACTTCCAGATTCAGAAGATTGCATTCCTTACCAGGAGCTCCCTTTGAAGGCTGCATAACACTCCTTATCTTGTTTATCCACTCAACCTTCTCTTGCATACTCTCAGCTTCAAAAGAATGGCACTGTGGGTATTAGCTCACAAAGAATGAAAAAGAAAGAGAGAAGGAGAAGAAAGGAAAAGAAAAAGAGAGAGACAGGATAAATATTCATAAGGGAACAAACCTTTCAAAACAGTTTTATAAGGACCGTTGCCAGTATAGCATCATCAAAAGTTTAGAAGAAATTGTATGTGAAAAGTCATCCAAGTCAAGGTATATAATAGAGATTGATGAAATATTATAACAAATAGTTTTTAGAACAGATTTTAGGGTCTAAAATTTATCCAATCTCAGATTTCTAACCATCCAAAAAATGTCATCCTCAAAGGTCCAAATCTGACCGTTAATTGGTTGGTTTGGACGTCTAACTTGGTCATTTGATGGCCCTACTTTGGCAATCACTCCCAAATCGATCTATGATCCAGATTTGATGAAAATCATGAGATTCTTTTGAGAATTATATTCCCCAAAAATGATGATTTTTAGATGGTTAGATATGGCCCAATACATGAATCCATCAACAACTATGTTTGGGTGTGATTGTTTGGCCATCCATCGATCTTTGGACTTGTGACCGTCCATAGATCCGAAGATTGCCTTTCTAGTGACTTTAAATGGCCTTTATTAATCATCTAACATGGCCCATTTTCAGATTAGATTTAGTGACTAGATCTGTCCCATCTTAACAATTCCAACCGTACAAAAGTTCATTTGCTAACACAAGATGCATAGATTTGCTAGAGATCAGAAATGATGATTTATTTTTATATCAATAAAAGGTCCTAAGGCTGATCCATTTCCAACCAGCCATTCATCCGAAAACGTCATTTGGAATGAATCAAACAACCCTTTCTATGAAGCCCATTTGGGCGTCACAAAACTGGCCATCCAACGGTCTCTTTTGGGCTTTTTTTCTGGATCATCCCACGGTCTAGATTATTCCAAAAATTGAGATTTTCCAAGGGTGCTAGATCATCAGAAAATGGTGTTTTAGGATGATCTAGGGATGGGGCCAGATTTGACTATAGTCCATAGAAAAAAGAAAAAAAATCGTAAAAATATAATTCATGTGTTAGGGGAATTGATCCCACCACCTTCGACTACACTAAGCCATTTACCATTGCAGCATTTCATCAAACACTTGGCAGTAAATCATATCCAACAAAGCAAGGACCCACATTTGCATAAATAGAGGGTGGATATACATGCTCAGAAGTCTCACCTGCAACTGTAAGACAGCCTTGTGAATCTTGTAAAATGCAACGCACCTTACCCACAACCCATCAATGAATGTAACAAAACAAAATCATCCAACAACATGAAGAAAGATTTCAAGAACCCAAAAAGAGAAAAGAAGGGAAAAACAGATAAAAAGAGGCGTTTCCATGAATTAAAGGTCAATACCACGAGATTTACAAAAGGAAAAGACAAAAAATTCAGAAAACTTACAAGGAGATGAATCCATACCTTTGGGTATTGGGATCGAAATCTTCCCACAAGAAGTCGGAAGAAGAAACACATCCCTGCCGCTCAATCTCTACCGCTTTCGTCCAGCACCGCCTCTATTGCGACCCCTCATCAAAACCCACCTCAAAACTCACCTATCTCGACGCCCTAATACAACGCCCAACCATCATTGATGCCATCGCCATCACCATTGATGCCAGAAGTCAGGGACAGAGAGATCGAGGAAACCATGAGAGAGGGAAGCCGAGAAGGATTATCAGATCCGGGCGATTTTGATTTTTTTTCGAATTGGAAGGTCAGGAAAGAGGAGAAGCTGGGGGTAAAGGGAGGGAAAACGGGGGGGTTTTCCGGGGAAAAATTTTCAAGCCTGCGTGAGAGAGAGAGAGAGAGAGAGAGAGAGAGAGAGTGAGGGAGAGTGAGGGAGAGGAGCATGCTGAGACAGAGACGGGAGCGAATTAGATGTTACCCTGGTAACACCTTATTGGGTGTTACCCCTACTGTGTGGGGCCCATATTGATGTACTTTTTATATATCTAGGCCGTCTATCTGTTTTATCATATCATTTTAGTATATGATACAAAACCTTAAGAAGATCCAAATCTCTGGTGGACCATACCACTAGAAACAGTGATTAATAACTATAAAAAACGTTTTGTGGGCCAAAAAAGTTTTGGATCAAACTGATATTTATATTTTCCCTTCATTAAGACCTTATTGACACTATCAAGAGTTTGGATTGCAAATAAACATTACCAAAACCTTACCGTGCGCTCTTTGGAATTTTTAATGGTGGGGCACTCAATCACCCTGTTTCCAGTGGTATGGTCCACTTGAGATTTGGATCTGCCTAATTTTTGGAACCTTATCCTAAAATGGGCTATATAAACGGATGGACGGAGTGGATATACAAAATATCATACATGTGGGCCATACGGTAGGGGTAACACCCACTAAGATGTTCCCGGGGTAACACCTAATTCGCGCCCGAGACGGGGAGAGAGAGAGAGAGAGAGAGAGAGAGAGAGAGGTCTCTCTTTTGGGATTGCGTCGGACTTACTTCGCAATCTCTCTTCGTGCAAAGTAAACTCTGTTGGGCCCACCTAGAATGTATTTGCTTCATCTATTCCGTCCATATGTTTTTACACATCATTTTAGGGGTTGAGCCCAAAATTTAAGCATATCCAAATCTCAAGTGTACCATGCCACAGGAAACAGTGGGAATAATGATTTCCACTGTTGAAACCTTTCCATGCCCCACAGTGATGTTTATTTGTCATCCAACCTGTTCATAAGATCACATGGACATGGATGAAGGGAAAACACAAATATCAGCTTGATCCAAAACTTCTGTTTCCTCCCAAGAATTTTTCAATGGTAGACATTCAGTTCACACTTTTCCTGTGGTGTGGTCCACTTTAGAACTTTATATGCTTCAATTTTCGGTTCTGTACTTAAAATTACCTTTTAAGATGGATGGACGGAGTGGATAAAATAAGTAAATCACGGTGGGCCCCTCAAAGTTTACTCTACACGCTTAGCGTGCGGAGTTGATTACCACGTAGTCCGCTTCTGGAAGCGACTCGGGTGAGACCGCGGAACCAGCGATGCGGGTGAGACCCTAAACCTAGGGCCCACCTCGATGTATTCCTTGTAGATCCATGCCGTTAATCTTCTTTTCCAGATTATTTTGTACTATGTTACCAAAAATAAAGAAGATTAAAATTTTGAGTGGACTACAACATAAGAAACACTGGTTAATGACCATTAAAAACCTTTTGTGAGCCACAAAAGTTTTCTATCAACCTGATATATTTTTTTTCCTTTCATCCCCGTCTACATACCCTTATCAACAGATTGGATGGTCAATAAACATTACGGTGGACTCCAGGAAATTTTTAATGGTCATAGTTGAATGATAACTGTTTCTTGGGTTGTGGTCCACCTAAAATTTGCATCTGTTTCATTTTTGGTACTGTATCCTAAAATAATACGAAGAAACAGATGGATGGCATGGATCTACAAATAATACATCCAGGTGGGCCCTGAGTTCAGGGTCCCACCCACATCACTGGTTCGGGTGTCTCACCCAAATCGCGCCAGCCCATTTCTTGGGCGGAGCGAATTAGATGTTACCCTGGTAACACCTTAGTGGGTGTTACCCCTACCGTGTGTGGCCTAGATTGATGTATCTTTTATATATCCATGCCGTCCATCTGTTGTTAGGTCTAATTTTAAGACGAAATCCAAAATTATAAGAAGTTCCAGATCTCAGGTGGACCATACCAATAGAAATAATGATGAATAATCATTAAAAGCATTTCGCGGGCCACAAAAGTTTTAGATCAAGCTGATCTTCAAAATTTCCATTTATCCAGATCTTCCTGACATTATCAAGAGCTTGGATTGCAAATAAACATTACAGAAACATTACCATGGGCTCTTTGGAATTTTTAATGGTGGGCACTCAATCAGCACTGTTTCCAGTGGTATGGTCCACTTGAGATTTGGATTTGCATAATTTTTGGAAGACCATCCTAAAATGGGCCGTAGAAGCGGATGGACGGCGTGGATATACAAAATACTATCCATGTGGGCCAGTAGGTGTAACACCCACGGTGTTGTTCCCTGGTAACACCTAGTTCGCCCCCTCTTTGGAAGGGCACGGATTTCCAGCGAAAGCCTTGCGCAAGAAGTTCCTGCGCGCTGGGAACCAAGGTGGGGCCCACAGTGATTATTTTGATAAATCCACCCCGTCCATCCGTTTTGGGAGCTCATTTTAGGACATAAGAACAAAAATGAACCCGATCTAAGACTCAAGTGGGCCGAAAACGTGAGGATTGAACGTCCACAGTTGAAATATTTGTAGAGCCACAGGTGTTTCGAATTAGGATAATATTTGTGTTTCCTGTTCATCTCAGTAGTAGTGACGTTATGAACGGTATGGATGTCATATAAACATCACCCTGGACCCCAGGGAGGTTTCAATGGTAGTAATTTACCTACCCACCTTTTCCTTTAGTGAGGCCCACTTGAGTCTTGGATCCGTTTCATTTTTGTTTTCATGTACTAAAATGAGCTCCCAAAACGGATGGATGAGGTGGATTTATCAAAAAACATCACTGTGGGCCCCACCTTGGTTCCCAGTGCAGGAACTTCCTGCGTAAGGCTTTGGCAGGAAATCCGCGCCCCCTTTATAAGGGGCGTGGCTTCCTGAACCCCCTATCCACCGAGGTGGGTGGATCCCTTACCGTGCCGTCCACTGTGTGATGTGTGTGTGTTACATCCACGCCGTCCATTCATTTTGAAAACACATTTTAGAGCATGATTAAAAAAATGAAGTACATTCAAATCTCAGGTGGACCATAATACAATAAACAATGGTACTCAACCATTAAAAGCTTATAGTGGGTCACAAAATTTTTGGGCCAAGCTGATATTTGTTTGGTATCTTCATCCAGGTCTTTGTGACCTTTTCAACAAATTGGATGGAAAATAAACATTCTAGTGGTCCCCATGAATTTTTTAATGGTGGGGATTCAATTGCTACTATTTCATGTGGTATGGTCAACCTAAGATTTGGATCTTCCTCATTTTTTGTGTAATGCCCTAAAATGAGCTTTCAAAATGCATGGACGGTATAGATGTAAGGTACATACATCACAGTGGCCCCACAATTGGGGATCCACCAGCCTTAGCGGATCCAGGGATCCACCCAAACCGTGCCTGGATAAAAGGCTTGCGTATTGAGTAAACTCTGTGGGGTCCACACCTTGATTGTGGGGCTTACAGTGATGCATGTGTCTTAAATCCACACCATCCAACCATTTTGAAATATCATTTTAGGGTATGATACCAAAAATGAAGCTGAGTCAAATATGAGGTGGACCACACCATAGAAACAGTCATGATTGAATCTCTACACCTGAAAACTTCATGGATTTCACCGGAATGTTTATTTGCCATTATTTTTCATCCAACCTGTTTATAAGGTCACAAACACCTAGATGAATAGACCATAAAAATATCATCTTGATCCAAAGCTTTTGTGGCCCCACAGGAAGTCTTTAATGGTCAATCAGCACTGTTTCCTCTACTATGTCCCATCTGGGACTTAGAATTGCTTCATTTTTTGGAACACGCCCTAAAATGAACTTTCAATATGGATGTACGACGTGGATGTAGTCACATTCATCAGAGTGGCCCCACGGTCAGGGTTCCCACCCACCAGGATCTGGGTTCTCACCTTTTTTTTGTATAATGTCCTAAAATTATCTCACAAAGTGGATGTACAGGTTCAGATTTCTCAAAATATTAATTTTGGTATAATGTCCTAATGTCCTAAAATTGTTAATTTTTTTTTTTAACAATACAATTTTATTTTTCAAAATCACATTTTTTAATAAACTTGTCAACTTTCAGAATTCAAAATGTCAAATTTTTTTTTTATCAAATTTCTCAAAAAATTTCAAAATACAAAATCCTATTTTATTTTTAAAAATTGTAATTTTTTTCATTTTTTTTCACACTTATAAATTTTATTCTATCTTCGCAGTTTTTTTCAAAATCTTAATTTTTTAAGAATGACAATTTCTTTTTGGTTCTTTGTAAATTCCAAATTTCTTTTCAAAATCTCGTTATTTTAAATCTTAATTTTTCTTAAACATTATTAATTTTATTACAATTTTTTTTTCAAACTTCTTAATTTTTTCTCAAAATCGCAATTCAATACATAAACACTTTTTTTCAAAATGTCAATTGTTTTTTCAACATTTCATTTTCTATCAAATTTCTCAATTTTTTTTACAAAATAGAAAATCTAAATTTCTTTTTAAAAATCACAATTTCCATTTTGAAAATCTATTTTTTCAAACCGATAAATTTTATTCAAAATTCTTGATTTATGTCAAAATGCCAACTTTTTAAAAATCCTTTTAAGTCCTAATTTATATCAAAATTCTTTCAGATTTTTTTGTTCTTTTTTAATTCTAATTATTTTCAAAATTTTGATTTTTTCTACATTTCAATTTTTCTTAAACATTATTAATTTTATTACATTTTTTTTTCAAACTTATAAATTTTATTCAAGATTAACTCAACATTTTTTCAAAATCACAATTTTTTAAACTTTTCGATGTTCGTTTTCAAAATGCCAATTTTTTGAAAATCTAAATTTTTTTTTTTTTTATCAAAATATGTCAATATCTTTCAAAATGTAAAACCTCAATCTTTCTCAAAGTCTACATTATTTCAAACTTATACACTTCATACAAACGTCTCAATTTATTTCAAAATGTCAATTTCTTTCAAAATTCTAGTTCTTTTTTAAATTTAGAATATTATTTTCAAAATCTCGAATTTTTCAAAATCCCATTTTATCTTAAATATTGTTAATTTTTATTAAACTTGTCAACTTTTTTTCTAAAAATCCAATTTTTTTTCAAAACTTACTAAAGAAACAAATTTACAATTTACGACGGACTATATCCGTCGTTAAATCAAAGAAGGTCCGTCGATAAATCCCAACGTCCCCTCCGTACGCAGAATTTTACGAAGCAGGAAATCCCCCTTGAATTACATTAATTTACGACGAATTAGATCCGTCGTAATATTAACGACGAACTATATCCGTCGTTAATATACAGTTATCGACGGATTCTGGTCCGTCGTACAATTTTGTCGATTAAACACGCCAAAGCCGGAGGTGGTAGTAGTTAGCGACGGACTGTTTTCGGCTTAACGACGAATACAGTCCGTCGTAAATATTAACGACGAATATAGTCCGTCGTTAAACCAAGTCTTTTTAACGACGGACCAAGTCCGTCGTTAAACCAAGCATTTTTATGTCGTTTTTTCGCTGTTTTGGCGTAGTGCTCATACAGTTCGGGGAGGACGACTATCAAAGATACATAAGAGAGTACCTCCATTGGTATGAGTAGAGGATGACATGGGAACAATACTGTCAACATATTGGTGAACAACACTACAACCAACGGGAACGGGATCCGGATGATGACTATGAGCCACCTCGTCACTCCATGTGGGGATGAAATATGGCAAAAAAGTATTCTTTTCGAATTCATTTAATTTTTTATCTTAATTATTATATGGTGGCTGCATTTGTATTATATAAACTCATTTTCATTGCTATTGGAGTAATTTCTTATGAACGCATGCTTTTTTGGGCCCCATTGAATGAAAACTTATTATTTAATGCATTCTTTTTGCAGTTTTTTTATTCTTGAATATACAAGTATGTGTATTTAGGCATTTCCTGAAGTTTCACTGAAAAATTCCACAATTTTCATCATGTTTCCCCCTTTTTCCCCACATTTCTAGTTATCGATGAAATTATCGACGATAACGACATTATATCTTTATCTCTGGCCAGCGAAACTTATAGCGATACTGACAATGCGAACATTGGTTAGTTGTAACAAAAACCATTAGACTAGCAAAACCCATTTCAAAGATATCTTAATTCCTGAATGAACAAAATCTAAACTACAACGCCGCAGTTTTGTCAGTCGAATCTAACTGTTTGCAGTATAAAATAACACCCAAAAGTATAAAATAATAACAAGACATGTTCTGTAAACACTAAGTACATAAGACATCAACCTAATTCATTAAGGTTATGTTTGGCTTGATCTAGTTTTAAAGTGTTTCGCTGTTTCTTTTCCTACTCTTAGTAGAAAATCACACGACATTAATTACCCTTGTAGATGCAAGAGGGCACTCTCTCTGAGTAAAGAAACAAGTCAAGTTGTAATGCCTACATAAGGGTAAAGATCTTCGACAACAACTGCTTGATTTCAATAGGCTTGAGAAGCATTTCCTCATGTCATGGTTTCAAAAGAGAGAAAAATAAAGATTTGAAATTATAAAACATAATGTGAATGGAACAGGCACGATCTACTGAAGGTGTTTGGGCCACAAAGGGTTGTTTGGATTCTTTATTTGTTTATGTGTTTGGGGATGGATTCTGTTAAGAGTTTTGGGTCATGGAATTTTTATTTTTATTTTTGTTATTTAGAGAAATCATTATTTTGTTTTTGGATCTTTATGTATTTATGGGTATTTTGCAGATGTGTTTATGTGATCTAGTTTCATTTATTTTGAAGATTTTTTCTTTTCTTTTTTTAATGAAATGTGTTTTCGTTTCTTTTTTTCATTTTCCATCTTTTTTCTACATTCATATGGAGCTAACCTCCTAAAATGCAATGGATGTTGGATCCACAAAACATACCCTACCACCTTCCTTATCTAACCTATCCATAATGGAGTTAACCTCAGTTACAAGCTGGATTTGTCATCCATTTGTTTATTACAGGAGGAATTGGAGGGAGAGGATTATATCTTCCAAGCCCATATGGACTGAATTGGAAATGAACTCACATCTTCTTCTTCTTCTTCATTGTTATGACTCAACCTAGGCTTAAGTTTTGAAAGAGAAATCATTTGTTCAAAAACCAGTACAAGCCTTTTAACACATGCTTTCTCAGAACAATTCATGTAATTATTCATCTTGGTTTGCATTCAACCTCATGGGAAGCTCCCATGAGGTCGGCCTCACAGTATTGTTTCCCTATATACAGCTTTCCATGAGATCGAGCTCTGTAAGCCCCACTATGATGTGTGACGGACATCCACACTATGCATTTGGTAGGTCCCCCTAGGTTATGGGCTGTGCAAAAAAAAAAAAAATCAGCCATATCTGGAGCTCAAGTGGGCCATACATTTGAAATCATGCCTAACACATCTAAAAGCACTTGGTGGGGCCACTTGAGTTTTGGAATGGCCTAAAATTTGGTGTGAACCCTCATCGAAGTGGGACACACACGATGGATGGGTTCAATGTGTAAACCATATCTTGTTGGGCCCTATATACAATATAGGAAGGTTTCAATAGGCGGGCATCTACTCTCAGCTGTTGTTGGTGGTGTGGCCCACTTAAGTCATAAATTGTCCTGATTTTTAGGCCCATGGCTAACCATGGAAAGGTGCATCTGATTAACAAGATGGATGTCCGTCACATATCACGGTGGGGCCCACACTGATCTATATTTCTGGGAGGCAAAGGTACCAAAAAACAAAATGTTAAAAAAAGTAGTAAGGACCTTCTTTTTAATTCAAACAAATTGTGGAATCAATTGTCACTATGTTATAATCTAAAAATCATATTGAGTGGACAATCCTAACTTCTTATTCGTGGACCTTCTTTTTAACAATGCTATGGAATATCTTTCATTTTAACAGGTCCAATAAATGTCCATCAATCCAATATTGATATAAACAAATAAAGGTAATTTTTTTTGTTCATGATACATCTATGGACGGTTTAATTTGAATTTTTCAATAATTTCTAATTGCTTGCACACACTTTGCCATAGAATCAAAGTATTTCTTCCTTTTCTTTGTTTTTGGGTATATTGACTTGATTTGCTTGTGGCCAAATGGAAAAAGAATAGGTGCATGCAGATCAATCAGTGTGGCTATCCATATGTAAAAGCCAATTTTTTTTTTTTTTTTTTGGCATTGTAATTCTATTTTGTTTAGTTCTTGAAGTTGCCTATAATATGAATTTGTATTTTTTTTTTTTAATGTTTTCATGGGTATAAGATTTTTCTGCTCCTAATTTTAAGGTTAGCCTATTTCAAGGTTTTCATGGGTAAATTAATTTCTACAACACAGATCATTTTGGTTGAGAATGAAAAACAAGCAGCTAATCTGATTGCAGCAATAACACCTTCATATGGGAGAAATCATAGTTTGAAAACTAATTGGAACATAATACCCACTGATTGGGGTTTCATTGTTTCCTGTCCAAAGCCTAAAAACATAATACCCAATTTACACGGAAAAAATCATCCTATTGGCATAGTTTTCAAACTACATCCCATACATGTTGTGGCCCACGAGATCAACTGTCCACATTCATCTTCCTCTTAACCGATTGTGCGTAGGGCGGTTCTTCGTAAGCTGATTTCCACAGCATTGAATCATTTCCGACCATCTCGAACGTAGAACAACAAAATCTATCAAAGAAGCACATCCAGAGAGAGAGAGAGAGAGAGAGAGAGAGAGAGAGAGAGAGAGAGAGAGAGAGAGAGACTTACAGTGAAATGAGAGGAGAATCGCACAGATTCCATGAAAGACGAGGAGAAATTCTAGAAGCAGAGACCGAGATCAGGAGATGTGGAGAGAGAGAGAGAGAGAGAGAGAGAGAGAGAGAGAGAGAGAGACTTACAGTGAAATGAGAGGAGAATCGCACAGATTCCATGAAAGACGAGGAGAAATTCTAGAAGCAGAGACCGAGATCAAGAGATGTGGAAATAAAGAGAGAGAGAGAGAGAAGGGAACCGGAGGCAGAGGGCGCCGGGAGCGAGAGAGAGAAAGGGGGAAGGGAATTAGGGCATTTTGTTTTCCCTCTCTCAGATGGAGAGAATGGGCGTGGATTGGGTACTACCGCCGCCAGGACTAGCCAAAGACGAACAATCATATCAGGGTCTCCGCGGGGCCCTCTGTTATATATGTATTTTATTCAAGCCGTGCATCCATTTTGAAACCTCATTGTAGGCCATGATCCAAAAAAAGAAGCAGTTAGAAGGCTCGAGTGGACTATACCACAGGAAGGAGGGGTAACATGCTGGGATAGAAGCCAGCAGCGGAAGCGGAACGCCGAACACGTGAACCAATGCGAAATCAAACAAGTAACAAGATGCAATCAATCACACACAAGCACACTACAGGAGACTCCGAATTTTACGTGGAAAAACCCCTCAACGTGTAAAAAACCACGGCACAAAACGATTCACTATGAATATCAGAGATTACAGAGATTGACAGCCCACAAAGCAAGGAAAAACAGAGAAAACTCCAAGTTTATCGCTCACACACACCTCTCCCCTCTTCCTAATACGAATAGGAAACCTTGGACACCTTAGGATACCTCTCTAGGTCGGATTACAACACCTTAAATAGGAAGAAATCCGAAAATAGAAACACCTTGCGCAGTACTGCGGACTGCGCAAGAAATCCGCGCACATAGCCGACCGGTCGGCCTTCACAAAAACAGTCCATGGAGATTGCCATCCGACCCTGCCTCACATCTCGGAGCCCACTGACGACCGGTCGGCCGACCGGTCTGGGCACAAACTGCACATGAGGGGGGCTTTCAAACTGCATCTGGGTCAGGCCGTCCGGCCAGTCGGCCGGCCAGTCGGAGCACCCAATTCGTGCATCGTTTGAAGACTCCCCAACAAAACTCCATCGAGGCTTCAAACGTCAAATCAACACATCCTTGCAACGTCATCTCATCTTCAATCATAGCTCCACCGCTTCTCGTGCCACCATCGACCCTATCCTTGCAAATCCACGCCCTTTACCGCTCTTCTCATGTAGCCCTTGGGCACTTACCACATACGAGCAACCGTGGATCTCGCTGCCTTTCCCGCAGCTCCACCGTGAATTGTGCTTCCGATCAACATGTAAAGATGGCCACACCTCTGTGCCTTCATACACACGAGTGCCCCTTTCATCACTTCACAACAACGATCGCGGCCGATAAACACGCACCCTTTCGCCTCGAGTGCACCAAGAGAAATCACATTCATCTTCATCTTGGGAACGTGCTTTACATCTTCCAGGATTCTTTCGACCCCATCGAACATCCTGATGCGCACAGTACCAACACCTACAACCTTATGAGCAACTCCATTGCCCACAAACACCGATTCTCCACCATACTCCATGTATGTCGTGAATGAACTCCGGTCAAGACAAACATGACATGAAGCCCCTAAATCAAGGATCCACTTACTACCGTGAGATCCCTTGCCAGAAACAGTCAGAACTTCACAAAAATCGCCACCGTCCTTTACAGTATTGGTTCCACCCCCAGAAGAATTTCCATACTTCTATTGCCTCAACCTGGGATTCTGACAGTCCCCTCTCATGTGGCCCTCTTGGCCACAATTCCAGCACTTCACCTTAGACTTATATTTTCCCTTGGCCCTCGATCCTGATTTTGAATATCCTCCATGCTCAGAACTTCTTCCCACCATAGCCAATGCCTCTGAGGAATAACAGGAAGCCACGTCACCGCTTTTCTTTCTCATCGCCTTCGACTGGAGGGCTGAGATAACGGTCTCGACGCTTATAGTTTCCCTTCCTGCGCACACAGAGTCCATGAACGACTCATATGAATCTGAAAGAGAATTCAACAAAATGCATGCTTGGTACTCATCCTTCATCGGTTCATCGATCTCCACCAACTTGCAAACCAGCCTATTGAACGTGCTCAGGTGATCCTCCACCTCAATTCCCTCAGCCATCCTCAAGGTGAACAACTGCATCAACACGTACATGCGATTCTCTAGAGATTTCTTGGCATAAACCTTCTCTAGCTTCGCCATCATTTCAGCCGCAGTCTTCTCCTTCATGACATGATAGAGAACATCATCCGTAAGGTTTAACAGGATTGAGGTTCTTGCCTTCTTGTCGAGCCTCGTCCACTCATCGCCCTTCATAGCCTCGGGTCGCTTTCCAAGAGCTCCATCAAGCCCTTGCTGAACTAGGAAGGATTCAATCTTCACCTTCCATAGCTCAAAGTTATTTTTCTCGGAGAACTTCTCTATATCGAACCTTGCGCTCGATCCCATCTTCTCGTCTCAGATTCGAATCTACTTCACCTCAACTTTAGCTCTGATACCACTTGTTGGGATAGAAGCTGGCAGCGGAAGCGGAACGCCGAACACGTGAAGCAATGCGAAATCAAACAAGTAACAAGATGCAATCAATCACACATAAGCACACTACAAGAGACTCCGAATTTTACGTGGAAAAACCCCTCAACAGGTAAAAAACCACGGCACAAAACGATCAACTATGAATATCAAAGATTACAGAGATTGACAGCTCACAAAGCAAGAAAAAACAGAGAAAACCCCAAGTTTATCTCTCACACACACCTCTCCCCTCTTCTTAGTACGAATAGGAAACCTTGGACACCTTAGGATACCTCTCTAGGTCGGATTACAACACCTTAAATAGGAAGAAATCCGAAAATAGAAATGCGGACTGCGCAAGAAATCCTTCACAAAAACAGTCCAGGGAGATTGCCATCCGACCCTGCCTCACATCCGACCGGTCGCTCGAGCAGTCGAAGCCCACTGACGACCGATCGGCCGACCGGTTTAGGCACAAACTGCACATGAGGGGGGCTTTCAAACTGCATCTGGGTCAGGCTGTCCGGCCGATCGGTCTGCCGGTCGGAGCACCCAATTCGTGCATCGTTTGAAGACTCCCCAACATAACAATGATCACCATCGTTGAAACTTTCATAGGGCCCACCGTGATGTTTATTTGTCATCCAACTTATTCATAAGGTCACATAGACTTGGATGAAAGGAAAACATAAAATTCAGTGGGCCATATGAAGTTTTTAATGGGAAGCGCTCAATCCCCACAATTTCCTATAGTGTGGTCCACCTGAGATTTGGATTGGCCTAATATTTTAGACCACGTCTTAAAATGGGCTGCAAAAAGGGATGGACGACGAAGATATATATCAAATTGTCAAGATGGACCCATCAGTGTCCCACCAAAATGAATCCACCAAGGCTTGGAAACCAACGGAAAAACTAGGAGATGCTCCCGTTTTCTCATTGCACTTCTTACTGCATTGGGACACTTAGACAGTCCAATCCATTGATCTAGACTGTTCATTAGGTCCACCACGCATTTCATGGGCTATCAGGCAAACATCACACCAATCTAACAAATATGAACCATTTAATCAATGGTCATTTATATGGACAGTCCAGATAATTTACCAAAAAATAGGTCTAATCAACAATTTGATGCTTCTATTTGTTAGGCCCTACCATGCATTGCCTATGATTCTAAAGAAATGCTTTTGATAGGCAATTGAAACCATCCCATCCATGGCTTAAAGAATGGACGGTCATAAAAAGTTCGACCAAATCAAAGGTTGATTATTCCATCCTATTAATATGATTTTTGTTGTTTTGGACTAAATGAACAGTTTAGATTGATTGAATGGGCCATCCAAGTGGACTGATGTAATTAGGATGGTCCAACGTACGGTGCAACTTTTTTGCCACAAAATCCACACATGGTAGGCCCTCCTAATGAGCCCCATGGACACCGCATGCGCAACAACTTTTACCGAGGAATTTGTTCATCGGTAAAAGTAAGCTAAAAATTAGCAGCAGCATAACACCCTTTTTACCCACAAAATATAAATTTCCTCACACTTGTCACTTTTGCCAAGGAACATTTTCCTTGCTAAAAGTGTAGTAATATCTACTCATAACTTAAATTTCGTTGGTAAAAATTTGTTATTACCCAAGAAGTTTATTTTCTTAATATGGACTACACAAGAGGAACAATGTAAAATTGCTTTACCAAAACTAACAAGTTCAAGTGGCGTGGCCCACCTGAGTTTTGTATCAAGCTGACTGCTGTATCTTTCCTTTAGGCCTGTTTGGATGGAAGAAATCCACCCTAATGAGGTGTGGTCAACTCTGAATAAGTAATGATTATGTAATCCGCAGTAAAGCTAGATGCCATACTAATTCCTATCTAAGAGTATGCCCTACTAATTTTAATCTAGGAGTTTAATTTTTAGATATGCAAGTAACATTCTCTCTAGGTAGACCCATGTGGATATAATACACCTAATATGTGTTATATACACACTATCCATCCATTTTGCAATGTCATTTTAGGATATGACCTTAAATATCAGCATCATCCAACACTTCATTGGGCTGTGGGAGTTTTTCAATGGCAGGTGATCAATCCCAGCTGCTTTTGTAGTGTGGTCACTTTTCATTTTAGACTAGCTCATTTATTTTTCTTTTTTCATATACATCATGAAGGGGATACAAAACTATGCCATGTCAGGCCCCCTCCCCTATTCGAATGAATTCTTGTGATTTGACTGCTTGGTGTATCCCATCAATGGCAAGAAATAATAATGAATTTTTTACCATGCGTTAAAGTGGATTCCGTGAATTGGTGAGGCCGGGAAACTTGATTGAGGGATTGATGAATGATACACACCACCATGGTGGCCTCAAACACAAACGTATGGTTCGGATTCCATCCCATTGTTACGGACGCGGATTGCTCGCGAAAGCCTTTTGGCAGGCATCTCCTGTGCTCAGATTCTAGGTGGGGCCTGCCGTAATGTTTTTGAGAAATTTACTCTGTGTAACTGTTTTGTGAGATCATTTTAGGTGTTGTGACAAAAAATGAACCGGATTCAAGACTCAAGTGGGCCGCACTAAAGCAAAAGCTGGTAGGGAAATTCCTACCGTTGAAACCTCTATGGGTCCACAGTGATGTTTGTATGCCATCCATACCGTTCATAATGTGACTCCTATTGAGATGAGCTGAAAACGCAAATATTATCCTGATTCAAAACTTATGTGGCCCCACAAATATTTCAACTGTGGAAGTTCAATCATCACGTTTTCGGCCCACTTGAGTCTTGGATCCCATTCATTTTTGTTTGCAACGCCTAAATTGATCTCAAAAAATGGTTCAATGACGTAGATTTCTCAAAAACATCACGGTGGGCCCCACCTAGATTCCAAGCGCAGGAGATGCCCGCGTCCCATTGTCACCTGTGGTGTGGCACTCCTCAGTTGTGCATCCAGCTGATTTTTGGTCGTAGAGCATAAAGTCGAGGACATAACCTTATGGACAGTGTGAATTTTACCTATACAACTTGGTGGGCCCCACAGATTGGGGTGTCGCAATAATAAGTAAAACAGGTGTTGCATAGGATTCTAGTCCCACGTAAACGGAGAAGTAATTACCTATGGTCATCTCATCTTTTGCCCTTTCATCTTTGTTTGTCCCGCTTTCCAAGATTCACCATTTTGCCGACCATTTCCTGTAATATGATACTCTTAGGTTGTATATGGTTGTTCATCTCATGCACACATCATCTCCCAGGTGGCATCAATCTGGACCATCCAATTTTTCATATGTATCTTTAGCAATGGGACTCACAATTTGTACGATCGATATTAAAATTAGCCGTGCGGGATACAACTTGGACAAATGCGTGAGTAATAGTCATCCTCTCCCTTTGTCCAAGGAGGTGATTTAGGTGAAGGTTCAACTCAATTTTTAAGCCGTGGTGTCACGTCCACCGTACACATGGCAGACATGCACGTCAATCCAGACCATCCAACTCTTAGTGCCCAATTTTGAGAACAGCTTACCTAAAAGATCACATTGACCGTCCTGACTCAAGGGGCTAATGGACAGTCAAAATCTTCAGCCGTCCAATCCCAGTGAATAAAATCAGACGGTTAAGATGATCCAATCATTATCATTCGGAATCATCACATGGAGTCGAGTCTACGGGAATATTATCTGCTGGAATCGAGAGACGTTAAGGTGGGGCCCATGGTCAAGGCCGCAGCCTGTTGGGTGAGGCCGGGGCTGCACGTATTCCTCCGGAGCGAATTAGCTGTTACCCTGGAAAGAGTTTGGTGGGTGTTACCCTAACCGTGTGGGGCCCACCTTGGTGCATTTTTTGTATGTCCATTGTCCACACCCGTCCATCTATTATCCCATCTCATTTTAGGACGGGATCCCAAACCTTAAGAAATCCAAATCTCAGGTGGACCATATTACTAGAAAAATTGATGAATAAACTATTAATAACTTTGTGGGCCACAAAAGTTTTGGATCAATCTGATCTTTGTATTTTACCTTCATCCAGATCTTCTTGACATTATCAAGAGGTTGGATTTCAAATAAACATTAAAAAAATGTTACTATGGGCCTTTAGGAATTTTTAATGGTGAGGCACTCAATCACCACCGTTTCCTATGGTATGGTCCACCATAGATTTGAATCTGCATAGTTTTTTTGTACCCTATTCTAAAACGGTCTGTAGAAACGGATGGACGGTGTAGATATATGTACAGAAAATCATCAAGGTGGTACGGTACGGGTAACACCTAATTCGCACCCGTGTTCCCTTTGCTAAAAGGATGAAGTTTTCGAACGCCCATTCGGTGAGGCCGGGGAAACACCGACGTCTGTAAACACCGACGTCTGTGAAGCCTTGACAGTTGGGCCCACCTTTATCTGAGCCGTCCATCCGTTTTAAAAGATTGTTTAAAACATGAAACCATAATAAAGCGGATTCAAATCTCAGGTGGAAACTGTAGTGATTGAATGCCTACCATTATAAACTTCTTTTTGGCCACAAAAGAGTTGGATCAAGCTAAAATTTGTGCTTTCCCTTCATCCCGGTTTTCTCATGACTTTAACATGAAATTGGATGGAAAATAAATATTAGGTGGGCCATAGAAAGTTTTTAATGGAGGGCATTCAATCGCCATTGTTTCATGTGGTGTGGCCTACCTGAGAATTGGATCGATCATTTTCCAGTTGAACGACGTGGATAAACAACACATACTTCAAGGTAGGCCCCCACGGTCATGGCCTCACCGAGTCCCCGTCCATCTATTTTTCTAGATCATTTTAGGGGGCGTTTGGGGTGTCGACTTCGGTGGGATTAGATGGACTTAAGAGGGATTGAACACAAAAATCCACTCTAGCCATGTTTGGATGGTTGGATGAGAAGCGACTGCACATCCCATTATAAATGATGAAGTGTTTGAATGGATTCTCCAAATCCCTTCTTGAAATATCTGCCGGATACAACCCATCCCTCAAATTCAAATACCCTCTTGAAATTGAAAGAGGATTGGACAATAATACATTCAATCATGTCTCTATGGGTCCACTGTGGTATAAGTTTTTATCCACACCATTCATCCATTTTCTCAAATTGTTTTAGGGCATGCTCCAAAAAATGAGTCAGGTCCAAAGCTCAAGTGGACCACACAAAAGGAAACAGCAGTGATAATGACACAAACCGTTAAAACCTTTGTAGGGGCCACCGTGATGTTTTTTTTTTTTACCGTCCAACCTATTCATAAGGTCATGTATACCTAGATGAAGTGAAAACACAAATACCAGCTTGACACGAAACTTCCACAACTCCTAAGAAGTTTTTAATGGCGAGCGTTCAATTCCCACTTTACGGTCCACTTAAGCCTTGGTTTTGCCTCATCTTTTGGGTTCATACCCTAAAATGACCTGGAAATATGGATGGACGGTGTGGATAAAACCCTTGCATCACAGTGGGCCCCACAAAGCCTTGTTCAAACGGATGATCATTCGAGCAAGGTAGGATGCAATCCACCCGGGCTTTTCAAATGCATCCCACTAACCATCCAAACATTACCTTGCATTAGTCCCATCCACAATTGAATTCACAGGTGCAATCCAAACATGGCTTGTTCACAACCAGTTTACACTAATACCACGACAAACCCTGACATACAGTAATGATGGTTTTTTCATGATTCCATCCCATCTAATGCCATAGAAGTCGATGCGCCAAACGCCCCCTTAGGTTGTAAGCCTAAAATGAGGCGGATCCAACATCAACTGGACCACACAGTGCAATTGAGTGCCCACGATTAAAGACTTCTTGGAAGCCACAGAAGTTTCGATCAAATAGATGCTTGCGTTTTCTTTTCATCCAGGTCCATGTGACCTTATGAACAGTTTTTATGGAAAACAAACATCACGGTGGGCCCTAGGAAGGTTTAAACGGTGGGTATTCAATGCCCACAGTGTGGTCCACCTAAGCCTTTCATCTGCCTAATTTTTTGCTCATACCCTAAAACGACCTGACAAAATAGATGGATGGCATGGATAAAATCCATACATCAAGATGGGCTCTAGGAAGCTTTCAACAATGAGTGTTCAGTCCCCGTCGTATGGTCTGTTAACGCTGAAAACTAGCCAACAGACGATGTGAGGTGTTTTGCATGCAAAGGAACGATCATCACCACTGATATCTTTCGTAAGGATTGACAAATGGACTGGGACAAGAGGTTCCACTTTGATCCTGCGAAAGATCACAGAAAATGATAAAGAGGGTGGCTGGGATCCAGCCGTCAGCCCTCCGATGCTTAAGTCAGTGATTATCTTTAAGAATGATAAACACTAATTTAGAAGAGATTATTTTTCATACCTGTAATCGTCGTAACTTCTGTTATTTATAGGCTTTGATAGAGAGTTTACGGGCTGAGATCACGGCAGATATTATTCCGAAAATCCGGGAGAAAATCTTGGGCTGTTCCGATCTTGAAGGGATGCGCCCTTAATTTTAGGCCGTTTGAAAAGGAGATGAGGTCGGCTTCCATCTACCCGTCAACTCGGGTACGATCCGATCTGACCTCAGGAAAAGGTGAAGTCATCGGTCAGGTCTTCGGCTTGCTGTATTACTCCGAAGCTTTCTACTCGGCTCGGGTTATGAGAAATTATCCCATAACAGCGGCCCCCCTACGGCCGAGGTGGATGCTTCCATCTAGGGAGTAAATGTAGCCGATCTCATCTTTGGCGGCAAACGCTCCTTAAATGTGCTGTTTCGAATTTCGAAAAGGCGCAATGATAACCGTACGACTCGGCAGCCTTTTATTTCGGCAGTCGAATGGCGTTAGGACACGTGGGCCTCGTATCTTCAAACGGACGGGCTGAATATCGCTGTCCAATGAGAGGGCTGACACGTGGCGAGCCATGTCAAAAGTCGAGTCGGCTCATCTATTGAGACCATAGATGTGTGCCGCGTGGCACAGCATGACCTGCGTGCTGTCTCCTGCTACAGTATAAATACTGTACTTAGACATTTTTTCAGGATTCCTTTCATTCTTCCCGTTGTGATTTTTCCTCCTCCGCTCTGCCATCTCCTCTGGGCCACCCTCTGTGATTCCCTTCGGACCGCTGCGATTTCATCAAGGTTTCCTTCCCATCTTCCTTTGGCCAATCCCCCTTCCGGAGAGTAATCCGGTACGTTCGTTTCTCTTTTTGTTTCCGCCTCCCACCTTCCTAGTTCTTAGAAAATGGCTGGTTCGGAGGAGAGTTCTTCGCGAACTTTGTCTTCTACCTTACCCGTTGGAGAATCCAGATTAATAGAAACCCAACTTGTTACTGTAGAACCCTCGGGAGGAGCTCTGTTAGCAGAGACTCCTTCTTCCTTCTCCTCGGATGAAGTTCCAGTAGCCGGAACTTCAGGGCGTATTTCTGACAGAATCTCTGATTACCCGGTCGACCTGATTTGGACAACTCTTTCTCAGTCCGACCTAATCAGGATCAGGTCGGAGTACTGTATCCCCGGGGCCATAGACCTTAGGCTCCCTGGGCTAGATGATTTTCCAACCCGTCCACCCGGAGACCAGGTCACCATATATGCTCAGTTTTTTTAGGCCGGTTTCCGTCTTCCTCTCCTTCCTGCAGTGAGGGAGTATCATTCCGCAGTAAACTTAGCCCCGGGCCAGTTAGCTCCTAACTCCTGGAGGACTTTAATCAGTTGCGTCGCTCTATGGTGCCAAGTCCACGGGTCGGATCCGATCGCATCCGAGCTGATGTATCTCTACCAGTTGAAGAGCCACCCCGACTCAAGGGGATGGTTCTATATGTCACCTCGGGGGAGGAAAGGACACCGGCTGATAGATGACCATCCCTCCTCGATTCACGGGTGGAAAGAGGAGTGGTTCTTCGTCTCCAAGGGTTGGGAAGGGGCCCGACCCGAAGTCAACTTCCCTAACCGACGAGTTAACAACTGGTTTTCAGTTCCAGGTCGGGTCCGATGGCATTTGCTCAGTCTCTTTTTTTTCTTTTTTTTTGTACTGACCTTATACCTCATTTCTTTGGTCAGTACGAGGTGACCCACCTACCCTTAGTTCGGAAGAAGAAGAGCGTGTGGCCGCGGTGTGGGAACTTGACCCGAGTTTCCGCAGTGTGAAGCTCCTTCTGTCTTTTGAAACTTTATCTGACTTGGGCATTAATCCCCACGGTGAGCATTCTTGACTTCTGAATAGACTAGTTGTACCTTAGCACTTATTAAGATATTGTTTTGTTTTTCTCTCAGGTATGTCTGCTCCAGCTCCTCGGAGGAAGTTATCAGCTATGACGGCTGAGGAGAAAGAACAAATTCGGGAGAAGAAGCGGCAGAAGGTGGTGACTAGGCGTCCGCGAGCCCGCCCTGCTACTCTTCCAACAACAGATACTCCTCCACAACCAGCTCCCGAGGCTGTCCCCGAAGCGCCTGTTGCTGAGGTCGGGCTGTCCGACCCTCCTGTGGCGGTTCAACCTCCCCCTTCCCATGTCATAGACTTGGTGGAGGGCACCGAGGCCGGTCCGTCTGGGCAGTCTGCCCAAGCCACTCCGGCTCAGCCTTCCGCTACTATCCACCGAGGGCCGAAAATGCCGCCCCGTTTGTATAATTTGTGCAAATGGGCGTACAAGGCATTTCGGAGACCGAGGTGGAGGTGATGGCGAAGTCTCCTGCTCTCTCTCTGCTTAATACGCTGGGGGTCTTCGGGACCAAGGTAAGGCTTGGATACTATCTTGCTATAAAAATAGCTAAGTTAAGTACTTCGTACACTTACCAATTGTCTGTTGTGTAGGTGGCTTATGGTTGCCAGCTGCTGCGGGACGAGATCACCCGGGACAAGGGAATGATCTCTGGCCTTGAGGGAACGCTGGTAGCCACTAAGTGCTCCTTGGACGAGGCCAAGAAGTTTGGAGAGGAGGCTGTAAAGGCCTTGGATGCTCGGGAACGGGAGATCGTGCATCTCCAGGCCGAGCTTTCTAATAAGGAGAGGGCGGAAGCTGATCTCATTATACAAATCGAAGAGCTGAAGGCCGCCGAAGGGTTTGCGCGGTCGGAGTTAGCGAAGACTAAGACGGAGTTGGAAGTGAGGGTCGCCGAGGCCGATGAGGTGTTCGACTTCGGTTACGAGAAGTGCCGGATGACAGTTCAGAGCCATCATCCGGACTTAGACCTCTCCTTCCTTGACTCCGAGGTAGAGGAAGAAGAAAACCCCGCCGAGCCGACCGCTGATCCCCCTTCTTAGGGTGTCTTTTGTGTGTTTTTTGTAGCCCGTTTATTTGGGCATAATGTAACACATGCACCCTGTAATCCTGACCTTTTTATGGTCTTATGAATGAATTACTTCTTTTCTGATCTGTATGTGTACTTTGTCAGATTTTTTTTCTTTTTTCGCTAAATTTATCCATTTACTTCATGGCCGAGCAAATTAGATCGTAACTGAAGTATTTAGGATTTGCGAAAATAAAGGGAGCTCGGAGGTCGTATACGACTGTGGGCGATATTAGCCTCTGTTCGTACTTCAAATTTTGAGAAACAAATGCTTAAAAACGAACACTTAGCTTTTATTGATAGTAGATTTTCAAGTGCTCCGAATTCCATGGATGGGGTAGGGCACGACCTTGCATGTCTTCGAGCCAATAAGTCCCGGTCCGAACTGTTTTTATGACTTTGTACGGTCCAATCCAGTTCGGATTGAATGTGCTCGCAATCTTATCCTTCTTTTCCTTTACATTCCTTCGTAGGACGAGATCTCCCACTCTGAACCGTCTTTCTTTCACTCGGGAGTTGTAAAATCTAGCAACGCGCTGTTGATAGGCCGCAACTCGGACTTGGGAAGCTTCTCGGACCTCCTCGATCAGGTCAAGGTTCGTACGGAGCTCGTCTTGATTAAGATCAGGTCGGTAATTACTGGTACGGTTAGTCGGTAGCCCTATCTCGACTGGGACCACGGCCTCCGCCCCGAAGGCTAAGAAGAATGGGGATTCTCCTGTTGTTGACCGAGCTGTGGTTCGGTATGCCCACAACACTTCGGGAAGCTGTTCAGCCCAAGCTCCCTTGAATTCGCCGAGTTTAGTCTTTAGATGATTCTTGATAATTTTGTTGATAGCTTCGACTTGCCCGTTGGCTTGGGGATGATGAGGAGACGAATACACATTCTTTATGCCTAAGTTCCGGTAAAATTCTCTGTAGCTTGTATTGTCGAACTGAGGTCCGTTATCAGTAACAATGGTGTTCGGGACGCCGAACCGACATACGATCGACTTCCAAATGAAGTCGGTTGTTTTCTTCTCAGTGATTTTCGCAAGTGGTTCTGCTTCGACCCACTTTGTGAAATAATCTACAGCCACAATCGCATACTTGACTTATCCCTTGCCAGTTGGGAGTGGACCAATGATATCGACCCCCCAATGTGCAAAGGGCCATGGCTCGGTCATAGGGGTGAGTTCTTCAGGAGGCGTGTGAGGAATTGGAGCGAACTTCTGACATTTATCACATCGTTTGACGATTTCTCGGGCATCTTTTTGGATCGTCGGCCAGTAGTACCCTTGACGTATCGCTTTCTGTGCTAGAGCCCTATTTCCAGAATGGTTTCTGCACATACTGGAATGTATTTCTTTCAGGACGTACTCGGCTTCATCTGGTCCGAGGCAGCGAAGGCAGGGCAGTGAGAAACCCTTTTTATACAGTACATCGTCGATCAACATGTACCGAGCTGACCTATAACGAATCCGTCGTGCTTCGTTTCTTTCTTCGGGCAGTGTGTTCTCCCGCAGGAAACGGACAATGGGGTCTCTCCAGTCTGGCTTGGTTGAAACAGGGCACACCTCATTTTTAACATCGTCCGTGATACTTCTTTTGGGGAGGAACTCAATGGGAACGATCCTTCCAAGCTCGTCATCCCCGGCCGACGCCAGTTTGGCGAGGGAATCAGCATGGGTGTTATGAATCCTCGGTACTCGGATGACTTTGCAATGATCGAACCGAGTAGACAATTCGTGATATTTTTGCAGATACGCGGACATCTTTTTTCCCTTCACCTGGTATTCCGATGTTGCTTGTCCCACAACCAATTGCGAGTCGCTATATGCCGTGATACTTCGGATTCCGACTGCTGAAGCTAGCCGTAATCCAGCGAGAAGAGCTTCGTATTCGGCTTCATTATTGGAAGCTTTGAAGCCGAACCTTAGGGCATACTGGACTTTTATGCCATCAGGGGAAGTTAAGATTATTCCTGCTCCACATCCTTGTGAGTTTGACGAACCGTCGACAGGCAACGACCAGCTCGAATCTTCTCTTGGAATAAGTTCTGTCGTGTTTTCTGCGAGAGACGCATCGGTTTCAAGATCGGAGGGGTCGGTGAGCTCGGCGATAAAATCGGCCACAGCTTGCCCCTTGATGGCCGTGCGGAGCCGGTATTGAACGTCAAACTCACCGAGCTCGATGGCCCACCAAGCCAGGCGACCCGATGTTTCTGGCTTCTGTAGTATCTGCTTCAGTGGCTGGTCCGTCAGTACCACTATTGGGTGTGCTTGGAAATAGGGACGTAATTTTCTCGCCGTTGTGATCAAAGCCAGAGCCAGTTTCTCTAGGCTAGGATAACGGGTTTCCGCATCTAGAAGAGCTTTGCTGATGTAGTATATTGGTCTCTGCATACCTCGGTCATTGCGGATTAAAGCTGAACTTACTGCTGCCGAAGATACGGCCAAATACAGTAGTAGCTCTTCCCCCTGCACCGGCTTCGACAGCAATGGATGTGAACCGAGGTATGCCTTGAGATCCTGGAAGGCCTGTTCACTATTCTGGCGTCCAGGTCATCTCATTGAACTTGCGAAGTTGCTTGAAGAACGGAAGGCACCGATCTGTAGCCCTAGAAACAAATCTGTTGAGTGCAGCGACCCGCCCCGTGAGGCTTTGTATTTCTTTCACGGTGGTTGGCGAACTCATCTCAACCAACGCACGGATCTTCTCTGGGTTGGCTTCGATTCCTCTCTGATTTACAATGAACCCGAGGAACTTTCCCGATCTTACTCCGAAGGCGCATTTGCCGGGATTGAGTTTCATCCCATATTTTTTCAAGATTCTGAACATAATGCGGAGGTCGGCGACATTGACTTCAGGCTTTTTACGAGCATATCGTCTACGTAGACTTCCATGGTTTTGCCGATCTGTTCGGCAAACATTTTGTTAACCAAACGCTGGTACGTTGCTCCGGCGTTCTTCAACCCGAAAGGCATCACCTTGTAACAATACAGCCCTCGGTCCGTGACAAACCCCATTTTTTGCCTATCGGGAACATGCATCTGGATTTGATTGTCCCGAAGTAAGCATCCATGAAACTGAGAAGCTCGTGGCCCGAGGTTGCATCTACGAGTTGATCTATTCTGGGTAATGGGAAGCTGTCCTTTGGGCAGGCTTTGTTGAGGTCGGTGTAGTCGATGCAGACCCTCCACTTCCCATTGGCTTTCTTGACCAAAACTACATTGGCGAGCCAGTCGGGATAGCGGATTTCCTGGATAAATCCTGCTTCGCGCAATTTTTTTATTTCCTCCTCGATTGCGGCATATCTCTCTATGTTGAAGGCTCGTCGTTTTTGGCGGACCGGCTTGAAGGATGGGTCCACGTTGAGTCGGTGGACCATTACTTCGGGATCAATTCCGGGCATGTCCCGATGGGACCATGCATGCAAAAGCGTCCGCGTTTGCTTTTAAAAAAGTGATCAACTTAGCTTGGACGTCGTCGTTTAGTTGAGATCCGATCTTAACGATCAATTTTGGGTCATCGTCCGATAAAGGGACCTCTACCAATTCTTCGGCTGGTAAACCACGCTCCTTTGTTTCTTCCCTGGGATCCAGGGGGGTTGTATGTGAGATGGCGGATATCATGCTTCTGCTATTTCCGCGCAAGGTCAGCTCGTAGCATCGACGAGCCTCTTGTTGGTCACCACGGACCACACTGATTCCGTCTTCGGTTTCGAATTTCATGGCCAGATGATAGATGGAGATGCCGGCTTTTAGAGCTCGTATAATGGGCCGGCCGATGATCACGTTGTATGCCGACGGATTGTTAACGATAAGAAAATCGACCATGATCATCTTCTGGTTCGGTTCGTCTCCTGCCGTAACTGGTAGGGTTATTTCCCCTTCAGGCATGATACAATCCCCTGTAAATCCGGGCAAAGCGGTTCTGACCGGTCTCAATCTAGATCGATCGATCTTCATCCTGTCAAACGCCGAGGCGTATATTATGTCGATCGAACTCCCTGTATCTACCATCATTTTGTGGAGCTTTTTATTCGCCACCACCATTGACACTACTAGAGAATCGTCATGCGGATGTAGTATCCCTCCAGCATCTTCTTCGGAGAAGGATATCGTACGCTGAGCGACCTTTGGGATTTTTGTGGGTCTGCTGGTCAGATTCACCTGTAAAGCTGGCTCGGATGTCCGTACTTGACGAACGTAGGATTTGCGGGCGTTGCCAGAATCTTTGGTGGTAGGTCCGCCGAAGATCACATGGATCTCCTCCATGGGATTGTTGTCGATCGGCTCCCTTCCTTCTTCCCGACCCGAAGTTCTATCGTCTTCGGGGCGCTGGGCGATATATTCTTTCAAAAATCCTTGCCGGATGAGTCTTTCTATCTGTCGCTTCAGGTCGAAACAATCCACTGTGTTATGACCATGATCTTTATGGTATAAACAGTACTTGGATTTTGACCTCCTATCGGGGTCGGTTTTTATCTTTGCTGGTCGTCCAAACGCCTGTTTGTTCTTCTCGGCTAGGAATATTTGCTCGATGGTTGTTTTGAGCGGGGTATACTTTTTGAATTTTGGAGCCGAAGTTTTATCTCCGCGTGGAGTAGTGTTTGAGTTCGGCGATCGGCGATCGGGACGATGCCTTTTAGTGCTGCTTTCCTCTTTGCGGTCTTTCCTCTTATGAGACGACCCCTGGGCGTTCACCAGCTCTTCTGCGTTTATATGTTTCGCAGCTCGATCGAGGAATTCAGCCACAGATTGAGGGGGTTGTTCCCCTACCGACCAGAGGAACTTTTCATCACGTAATCCTCCGATCATTGTATGTAATAATACGTCCTGGGATAGATTCTCCACTTGAACCGCTTCAGCGTTGAATCGCGAGAGGTAATCTTTCAGCGATTCATTATCTTTTTGTTTAACCGCGGCGAGGTGTGTCGAATGCTTCCTCGGGTCGGTGTTACCAATGAACTGAGTTGCAAACGCCCTGCTTAGTTCGGTGAAAGAGGAGATGGATTTTGGCTTTAAATTGCGGAACCAAGTCCATGCCGAACTAGTCAAGGACAACGGGAAGGCCTTACACATAATGTGCCCATTAACCCCATGGAGTTCCATTCGGACTTTAAAGTTCTCAAGATGCTCGGCCGGGTCTCCTATCCTGGAATATTGCTTGAGTTGGGGTATTTTGAAGCTTTTCGGGAGAGGTTCGCTACGGATTTCGTCGGTGAACGAAGACTCAGACGAATCTACTAGGACATCCGCTGCAGTTGGCGCTCGGGCATGTTGTGCTCGTTGAATATCACCAATCCTCTCCCGGAGCTCTTTAAGCTCGGCCTCGAGAGGAGTAATATTGTCGTCCATTCGACCTTGACCTTGACTAGCTCGGGCAGATCTTATTTCTTCTATTCTGTGCCTCAGGTCGTTCGAAGGAAGTTCCGTGGCCGGTCGAGGTCTCGAGCCTGAGGCTTGATCGGCTTGCAACTTCGTCCTCGTCGGGTCGCGGATGATTTGAGAGTGAGCATGGTGGGTGAGAACTTTGTTGAGGTGGCTGAGGTTCAGGTTTGGTTTCGAGGATGGGTGAGGGTCGAACTAGATTGTTCAGCAAGGCTGCAATTTCGTCCAGCTTTTCGTCCACGCGCTCGAAGCGTCTATCCACTCCACCAAATCGTTCTGCAATGCCTCCCACTTGCTCCTCTAATGTGGACAGTCTAGCCCCGCGATTTCGGGACCTCTGCCGTCCACTTAGAAGATTTAGGTGGCGTGACGAACTGCCGAGGTGAAGCACTGGAGTCTTGTGAACAGGCGCTTCATTTTCAGAATGTAGCTCGTAGAAAGGCTCATCGTTCACAGGAGCTTTCCCCTTCCTATTGCCTCTCCCACCGGCCATTGACTCTTAGTTTTGAACGAAGGATTCTGTAAGGAAAAACTTTTGTCGTCGTTCCCACAGACGACGCCAATCTGTTGACGTTGGAAACTAGCCAACAGACGATGTGAGGTGTTTTGCATGCGAAGGAACGATCATCACCACTGATATCTTTCGTAAGGATTGACAAATGGACTGGGACAAGAGGTTCCACTTTGATCCTGCGAAAGATCACAGAAAATGATAAAGAGGGTGGCTGGGATCCAGCCGTCAGCCCTCCGATGCCTAAGTCAGTGATTATCTTTAGGAATGATAAACACCAATTTAGAAGAGATTTTTTTCATACCTGTAATCGTCGTAACTTCTGTTATTTATAGGCTTTGATAGAGAGTTTACGGGCTGAGATCACAGCAGATATTATTCCGGAAATCCGGGCGAAAATCTTGGGCCATTCCGATCTTGAAGGGATGCGCCCTTAATTTTAGGCCATTTGAAAAGGAGATGAGGTCGGCTTCCATCTACCCGTCAAGTCGGGTACGATCCGATCTGACCTCAGGAAAAGGTGAAGTCATCGGTGAGGTCTTCGGCTTGCTGTATTACTCCGAAGCTTTCTGCTCGGCTCGGGTTATGAGAAATTACCCCATAACATGGTCCACTTGAACCTTGGATATGCCTCATCTGGCAAAATGGATGGACGGCGTGTATTAAACTCACAGAGCAGGACGAAATCCGCTTCCAAAGTGATCATTCATGTCTGACTAATACATGGAAGGAATTTTTTTATTGAAAAAAGCAAGTATATACAATAGAAGGATTAAAATTCCATCCAAATAGGTCACAAATACAGACGCAGATACGATACACCATAATTTGAAACTTAACGTAAGCTACAGACGATCGCAACAATAATGGAAGGAAAGAAAATAATGGAAAGACACTCGTGATGAGGACAGGGAAGGATCATCTCTTATCCAGAAATGGTGAAAGGCAAAACGCATCCTTAACTTCGAGGGAAGGCGGCAAAGTACGTCTGAGTGAATGTTAAGAGGAGAAGGAGAACTGCAGCAACCAAGGAGATGGCGGTCCACGGGCTCCTGAAATTTCTGTTCAACCATCCGGCTATGGATATCCTCACTCTCCTATGACGGTGTCTGTCGATGCGGAAACTGACATAGTTGTACAGTTGGAGATCGTTCATCACCTCGACCGGCCACTCGTTGAATAGACGCGCCACCTCTTCGTCGCTGCCGAGGGCATGGTGGAGTATACCCTTGGACCCGAGCTTCTTCACGTCGGCGGCATCGTTGATGAGAGAATTCATAAAGCGAATGTAGGAGGTAACACCACTTCCGGAATGCATTTCAGAGCACACCTCAAAGGCGGTTAAGTTCAGCAGATGAGATACGGTGGCATCGTTGATGATAATTCGCGGAAGCAACAGCCGTGGGAACAAGATGTTTTCCTTGAACCTGACGCCCATCAAACATTGCCGGTGGCTCCTCCCGAACCTGATCCCAGCCTCCTTGAGTTCCATAACGGAGCCGAAGTTCTTCGGCCTGTTGCTGTGCTTTTCTGCCGACTCCGAGGGAGGGAAGTCCAGCAAAATGGCCCGGAGAAAATCGAGGAGGTGAAGCGGGGCATAATGTACTCCCTGATCATCTTCTCCGCACCAATTCAACGAAGGAGAAAACAAAAACATACCCATGGGCCTGAGGACTTCCCACCTGATGAATTCCTCGATCTCTATTTTCACTTTTTTACCGCTAGAGCTGAATCTCAAACTCATCAATGCATCAAGGATTTCGAATGGTAGCTGGTTTTCGATCAAGAACATGTCCCAAACAATGAGAGGAATGAGGTCATTGCTTACCTCCAAGTTGATGTCTCCCTTATTCATGCCTAGGATGAAATATAAAACGAAGCAACCATCCAAAAACATCATGCTTGCGAATGCTTCGTTGCTCAGATTGTCCATCGTCTCGGCAGCGTAGCACCCTTTCACCTCCCCTGTCACTTCCATGACCTTTTCGTAGAAGCTTTCCCTGGCTTTAGTTTTGTCTTCCTCCAACGTTGATTCGTCGACGAATCGCCTAGCTGCCGTGATCTTGTGCATCTCCATTGGCTTGAGATCATTCACGTGGTGGTGGTAAGGTCCCAAGGACACCACCCGAGGATCGAAGTACTTCTTGTCCTTTCCATAATGGCGAATTCTGTTGGGCACCTTCTGTATCCGATGTTTGGACCCGGCTTCCAGGTGAACTTGCGGGTGATCTTTGCTAAATATGGAAATAAACCACTCCATATTTGGATTTTTTGCAGCTTCGTGTGTCTTCGCCTTGGGTTCTTTCGCGATCCCGTTCGCAGGGGACGATGCACTTCCTCTATTTTCCTCACCTACTTCTTTAGTTACCTCGATTACATTGGATATGGGTTCCGATGAGACGATGGGGATGCGGCCATCCTCCTCCATGGACAACCCCTTGATGTATTGCAGCTTCTGTTTGAAATTAGTCTATATAAGAGGACGGATCCACACCACAACAAATGCTTGTAAAATATGCCTAGTTTAGAACACAGCACCGACGTCGGTACTGTGTATACGTGGCAAAGCTCTGTTAGCCCCACCATGATGTATGTAATCTATACACACACAACTTCCATCCACTTTTCCAGATCATTTTTGTGCATGATCGATCCCGAAAATGAGGCAGATTCAAGCCACCGTCGATACCTTCCAAGGCCCCACAATGATGTTTATTTTCCATCCAATCTGTTCATAAGGTCACATAGAATTGGATCAAGCGAAAACACAAATATCAGCCTCATCCAAAACTTTTGTGGCCCTGTTTCTGTTGTATGGTGAGGCAAAATGGATGGATGGCATGGATAAAACACATGCTCAACTGCATGAGTGGGAAATTTAAGAGTTATTTCTAACCAAATGGGAAAGTTCAGATCTTACACACGTGTTTTCTTTTTACACGTATAACTGCGTGTGAATGGCTAGAAGTGGTCCTGTGATATACTATATATATTTGAAAGCTGAGTATTCACGCTGTCCATCCATTTTTCCAGATCGTTTCAGTGTATTGTCCCAAAAATAAAGCAGAACCAATTATCACATCGACCATATCATCAAAAACAGTGACGATTGACTATTTATGGGCCACGAAACTTCTGAATCAAGCTGATATTTGTTTTTTACCTTCATCATGCTTATGTGACCTTATCAACCCATTGGATGGCAGAAACATTATAGCGCACCATAAAGCGTTCAATCATCACTGTTTCGTAGAGTATGGTCCACCTGAGACTTGGATCTTCTTCATTTTTTGGATCACCCAGATAAAATGATCTGGAAAAATGGATGGACAGTGTGGATATGGAATACATGCATGCATGAAGGTGGCCCTACCGCAAGGGTGGCACCGTCTTGGGTGAGGTTGGTGTCTAAACTAGATGCATAATCACTTCTCGGCAACAACTTCCTGTCTCTCTATCTCGTACGATTGAAAGAAGTCCTCTCTTTAAAACCTGCCGTTGGGATTTCCGAAAGAGAGAATTTATAATGGCTTTTTTAAATACATTGACAAAAAATGGTGCTTGTATTCGTACTCACAAAACTTTTTGAACTTAGACATTTAATATTTCATCTGAACCATCGAATTAATGTCCAGCAATTCTATTTTTATTTTTGACCATTGGATCAAATTAACACGACCATTTTATATTTAATTTTTTTAAATAGTTAAATTTTGGACACAATTATTGAAATGGAACCATTTGATCCTTTCATTTTAACTGTCTAATAAATTTCTATCAACAATCAAATAAATATAACCATTAAGATAATTTTATTAATTTATTTTATGGACCATTAGCTACCATTAAGAAATAGTTGGTTTTGTTGTGGGCAAGTTATGCCCCTAGCTGAATGTTGTAGAGATGGGTATGTTATGCTCTTGGTTGATTGACGCTGAGATGGGAAGGTCAGTGTTACTGCTGAGGTGGGAAGGTTGTCCTTGATTGTTGGAATGGGCAGATTGTGCCCAGCTTGGCTGCTTGGCGAAGAGATGGACAGGTTGTGCCCCTAATTTGATGAGAATGTGCGCAGGTTGTGCCCCTAGCTGGATGCTGAAATGGACAAGTTGTGCCCATGATTGAAGGGTACTGAGGTAGGCAAGCTATGCCCTTAGTTAGTTGGTGATGTGGTGAGGCTAGCAATCAAAGCGTCCCGTTGATCCTCGAGATGCTGCACCTGGTCTTGCCCCTCATCTAGTGAGGTATCCTAGGCTAGGAATTGAATGGTTGTGCATCAGAACCTCATCATTCTCTATTTTTCCTTGAAAGGTTGGACGATATCCCAGTCCCTATTTTCGCTGGTTGATGGTCAATTCTATTGTTTTCACCTTGAAGTGGTTCTTCATGCGATACTTAAAGCTCATTCGTTTAGCTGGTGGAAAGACATATTCGACACTCATTGGCTCGGAATTGGCGATGGCATTAACTGTTTCGAACTCGAAGCTGTGATATGAGACGTCTTCCTTCGAGTGTTGAATTTTTATGACCGGGATATCTGGCTCGGTGGTGGTAGCATTGGAAGGAATGATGAGCTCTTGTTCAACATGGACAGAGATGAATTGGTTCCCAAAGATGTATTTGACCCTTTGGTGCGGGGTAGAAGGTATTGCCCCGACCTTGTGTAGCCAAGGTGTCTCGAGTAGCTGTTAAAGGAAGCTGATATGTCCAGGATCTTGAATGTGATCATAGAGATGTCGGGACCAATCTGCACTTCGATATTGTAGACACTCCTAAGTAGACCGTCGACTAATGATTAGTCAATGATCACTTGACGCACTGCATGGCTAGTTTTTGACAGGTGTCCACTTGCATGAAAGTTTTTTTATACGCGTACCGTAGACCATCAATTAGCCGACAGTCCCCAATGCCTATATAAACAACATCTGGGGCCTTACCCAAAGAGAGGCAGAAACGACAGAAGAATGATATATAGTTTTTTCTGATTTTTCTTGGCTTCCACTCCTCAACCATGAGGAGTTTTTGCCGCCTAGGATACTCTACAAAAACCATACTCACACTTAGGTCCTGCCTTGACTAGCCATAGAAAACCAACTCACAAAAGTCGGGCTGTCAATTCAAAGAGTAGGATCAGGATTAGGGACATCCAACTATCCCTATTTCCGACCTAAGAAAATGGTGTTTGACTTCCCTTTTCTCTTTCTCACATCTCAATCAAGATCAGAATGTGGTCCATTCAGCACATTCTCTTCTCAACAAACACAATTTCTTTTCTTTTACTGGATTTGCTTATTTCTTATTCTGTTTGCCTACCTGAAGTCTCGGCTTTGCAAAGCAAGGATAAGATCTATTTACCGCTTTCTATTTTTCCTACCCAACTCCCTTGTAGGGTTGTGCGAAGCATGACCATATGACTAAATTTCTTACGGATATACGATTTTTTTAAAATTGCACGCTCCATAAAATAGAGATTATGCGTAAGTATAGTAAAGAGATGGTATCTAACCCCTTCCTCTCTTATAACGAGACCCTTACCCCAATTTTTAGGATCACAGGCCAACTATGAAAGTCATTCAAGGTGAAGAATTTTCATGATCCTTTGGCCTCACTAGACAGGTTTACGGGCTCTAGCTAACCGTGAATTATAACCGTTAAATCGACTAGTGGTGACTCCAAACATTCAAAATGTATTATTTGGTATCCTTGGAAAAGGTACTGCACGACCAAAGCATCCAAGGAAAGCCAAACAAATCATATCCATCAGGCCTTCGTTACCCAAAAAGGATTAACTCATCGATAATGAAAACATTCATCTAATGAAAACCAATCTTCCTGCATCACATTCAGCGCACGTGTGTTAGGGGGGGGTGTTCACACCATCTAACTTGTCGTTAAGTCCATGCAAACATTAATGAAGGAAAAACACAAATATCAGCTTATCCAAAACTTCGATTACCTCCAGAAGTTTTCAACGGTAAGTGTTCAATCCCCATGTTTCCTGTTTCCTGTGGTGTGGTCCACTTGAGCTTTGCATCTGCCTTTTTTTCGGACTCAGGCGCAAAACGGATGGATGGTGTGGATAAAACACATACATCACGGTGGGTACCTGGTCACCTGATGATCCCCGTCCTTCTATGAATGGTGTGGCCCAAGTTGATGTATCTAGGTGATCTGTTCTCCGAGCAACAGTTTGGATCCCTGAACCGGTGGACCAACTTGTGCAAAGTTCAACGAATCACACACGCTTACACAACTTTTAGTTGATGTCTTGCAGCTTCTGTTTGAAATTAGTCTGTAGAGAGAGGATCGCAGGATCGGGTCTTATATAGGAGGACGGATCCACTTGTATAGGATGCTTAGCGTAGAACACCGCACCAACTTCGGTACTGTGTATGCGTGGCAAAGCTCTGTGGGCCCATCATGACGTATGTGTTCTATCCATGCCGTAGATCTATTTTTCTAAACGAGCCCAAAACTGAAGCAGATTTAATGCTCAACTGAACCACACCATAAGAACCTGTGGGGACAGTGACACCCACTGCCAAAACCTTCCTAGCTCCACCATGATGTTTATTTTACAGCCAAGCTGTTCATAAGGTTACCCAGAACCGGATGAAGGAAAAACACAAATATCAGCTTGATCCTAAGAAGTTTTTAATGGTGTGGTGTTGTCGGCGAATGGGTGGATGGCATGGATAAAACACATGCTCAACCGCACGAAGGGGGAGATTTAAGAGTTATTTCTAACCAGATGGAAAGTTCAGATCTGATACACGCGTTTTATTTTGACACTAACAACTGCGTGTGAATGGATAAAAGTGGTCCTGTGATGTATTATATATATTTGAAAACTGATCATGACCTCGACCCCCTGACGCCAGTATCCACGCTGTCCTTCTGTTTTTCCGATCATTTCAGGGCATTATCCTTCCACCTAAGAGTGTGGATCGTCTAAATTTGCAGAAGGGAGAGGACATTCCAGTCGCTTCTCATATGTCCGCGTCCTCATTGCCGATGACTCCGGCTAACAAAATTAGGGGTATACAATGATTCAAGAAATTTGATTTTGGATGAAATTGGAGTTGAATTGATATTAAACTTTTTGAAATTAAAATTGAATTGATCTTAATTTTGAAATTTCGAATTGAAATTAAATTAATCTTAATTTTTTGGAATTGATTTGAGCTTGAATTGATGAATTTTTCGATTTAATTCGATTCAATTTTTCACACATTGCAAATTGAAAAGTAATAAGTTTTGTAAGTTTAGATTTTATAGTACCTCAAATAATAATATTAGTAGAAATATTTCTGAAAATATATGCATGATAACTAGTCCATACATGAAAATTAGAAAGATCGTATTGATCCAAAGTTTTTGAGGCTCGAAAAATGTTTTTAATGGTTATTCATTACTCTTTCTCTTGGTGTGGTACACCTGAGATTTGATCTTCTTATAATTTTGGATCATGTCCTAATATAAGACGTAAAATTAGATGGACGTAATAAATATATAAAAAATACATCAAGGTAAGCCCCACATGGTAGGGGTAACACTCACTAAGTTGTTACCAACGTAACACTTAATTCACTCTTGGGCGAACTTTACTAAGTTAGTACGCTTTTGTCGTACTGAGTAAACTTAATTGGGCTTACTTTGAATGCATTTGGTTTACCACACCGTCCATTCATTCTGCCTCCTCATTTTAGCCGTTGAGCCCAAAATTGAAGCATATCCAAAACTTGGGTGGACCATATATGCCACATGAAACAGTGGGAATAATGATTTCCACCATTGAAACCTTCCTAGGGCCCACAGTAACGTTTATTTGTCATCCAACCTATTCGTAAGATCAGGTAGACATGTATAAATGAAAAATACAAATATCAGCTTGATTCAAAATTTATGTGGCCTACAATAATTTTTCAATGGTAAAGGTTCAATTCACATTATTTCCTGTTGTGTGTGCCACTTGAGCTTTGTATATGCTTCAATTTTGGGCTCGAGCCATAAAATTATCTTTTAAAGTGGGTCCCACAGAGTTTACTCGGTACGCCAATTGCATTGAGTTACTAAGTATGCAATCTGATTTGTCTTAGACTCTTGGGTGGGCACAGATATGCAGAAGGGTGGTTTCAAAGCTTTGTGGGCCCCACCATGGTGTATGTGTTTTATCTAGGCTCTCCATCCATTTTTCCATCTAATTCTAAGACATTATCCAAAAAATGAGACATCTAAATCTCAAGTGGACCACACTACAAGAAAATAGTGGGGGATTGACGCTTATTATTGAAAACTTTTTGGGGCCTTAGAAGTTTGGTATCAAGCTAATATTTGTTTTTTCCCTTCCTCTAGGTCTATGTGACCTTATCAACAGGTTGGATGGCAAATAAACATTACAATGGGCCCTAAGAAGAATTTAATGGTAAATGTTCAATCCCCATTGTTTTGTTGTGGTGTGGTAATCTGTGATATATATCTTTATAATTTTTGAAATTTTTCCTTAAATTCAGATGTAAAAATGGATGGACGGCATAGATAAAACACACTATGATGTATCTATTTCATCTATACCATCCATTAATCAATATATATATATATATATATATATATATATATATATATATATATATATATATATATATATATAATTTGATCAATTGATTCAATTCGATACAGATCAATTCGATTTTTTATTCGATTTGATCGATCGAAATTGAAAATTGAAATTGAATGGAAACTGATTTTTTTTTTTTTTTTTTTTAAATTGAATTGAATTGATCTTGGAGAATGATTCGATTCGATTTGTTCAATTCGATTCAATCAATCGATAAATTCATCATAAGGATATGCAAGATTTTCCTCTCCCAAATAGATGGCTAACTATGTAATATAACTTTCTACTTAGGGAACTTTTCTAGGTACCACCATGATTTTTGTGTTAAATCTACACTGTCCATTAATTTTTTCGGATAATTCTAGAGAGCCCGAAGGCTTATTTTCCATTTGACCTATTCATAAGATCACACATACCAAGATGAAGTTAAAATACAAATATCAACTTGATCAGAAGCCTTCTGTGTCCCAAGAAGCTTTTAACAGTAACATCAATTCCTACTGTCTTCAGTGGTGTGGTCCACTTTAGCTTTGGATCTGCATTGTTTTTGAGTTTGTATCATAGAATGATATGAAACAATGGATGAATGGTGTGGATCTAAAAATACATCATCATGGGGGCCATGTAAATTTCACACCACAAGAAATTCTATTGCTTGCTGTGTGGTGGAGGGGATCGAGCGGATCAATGAAATCCTCGGCTTCACCCAAGACGGTGTAGCCCTTACCATGTGGCCCACCTTGATGTGTGTATTCTGTATCTACTTCATCCATTTTTTTCAAATCATTTTAGAGTGTGATACCAAAAATTAAGAAGATCCAATTATCAAGTGGACCATACTCCAGGAAACAGTGGTGATTGAACACCCTGCCATTAAAAACTTCTTAGGGCTCACCTTAATTTTTCCATAGTTTTCATTTGCCATCCAATCTAGTGATAAGTTCACATACGCTTGGATGAAGAGAAAAACCAAATCACAGCATGATCCAAAACTGTTGTGGCCCATTAATGGTCAAACACCACTATTTCCTATGGTACAGTCCATCTGATAATTAGATATGCTTTATTATTATTATTATTATTATTATTATTATTTTGAATAATACCCTAAAATAATTTGAAAAAACGTCGGAAGTAGGTGGTTACAGATTACATACGTCCAAGGTGCACAATATAAAGGTGGCATCATCTTGCTTGAGGCCCGAGCACACTTAATCCACTCCTGTGGTGTGAAGAAAAGAAAACCAGAAGTGTTGACATGCGGGGCTTTTGTGGGGGCCATTGTGACATATTATCAGATCCACACCGTCCATTCATTTTTTCATACGATTGTATGGAGTGAGACAAAAAATGAGATAGATCGAAGGATCAAGTGGGCCATACTACCGAAATAGTGGGAATCAGACACCTACTATTGAAAACTTCTTGGGGCCACATAATATGTGTGTTTTCCCTTCATTCAGGTTTGTGTGACCTTATGAAGAGGTCAGATGGCAAATAAACCTCCAGTGGAACCTATGAAGGTTTCAACGGTAGTCATTCAATCTCCGCTACTTTCCATGGTGTTGTCATCGCTTTGGATGAGCCTCATTTTTTGGCTCATGCTCCAGAATAATCTGTAAAACTTGATGAACAATGTGGATCTAAAGCATAAATCATTATGGGGCTTAAAGAAGTTCTACGCATTAAAAGTCCCAATCTATTTGGGAGAGAAATACGGCATAGCTTGTTTGTTGGAGTCATTGGCGATGACATGGACCAATGAGAACCAAGGGCACTGGAATTTCCTGTGCCTTCAACATGAATGATCTGCACTCCTTTCCTAAGCAGATCCAATTATCAGGTGGACCATACCATGGAAAACAGTAGTGATCAACCACTAATGAGCCACAAAAGTTTTGATCAAGATGATATTTGTTTTTTACCTTCATGGAGGTTTGTGTAACCTTATCATTAGATTGGATGACAAATAAACACTATAGAAACATCAAAATTAATCATAAAAAGTTTTTGATGGTTGGACATTCAATCATCATTGTTTTCCTAAAGTATGGTTCATCTTATATTTGTATCTTCTTATTTTCTTATCATGAGTTAAAATGATTGGAATAAATGGATGGATAGTGACAATTAGTGCAGCGCGGCTGACTGCTCTAGTTGATAATTCACATCAAGAGGTTTGTAGAACCGCACACACGCTTACACGAATCACACATGCTAACTTAACAAATATGTGAAAAGAATGGATCAACGGTTTGTATTGGATTTACATGTTTGGCCCACCTAAAAAGTAGACTAATCCCTAGGAGAACGTGTAAAAGGTGATCTAAATGTGTAATTCGAAAAAGTGGTAAGAAGGGCTACGAGACCTGCTGTTGAAACGCCTAGGCGTCTTCCAGCTGTGCTACCAGGGAGGCCTGGCAACGGTTCAAGTTTGTTGGGTGCGTTGCACAAAATTTCATATCTTACACTCCAACTACATGAATTATGTGATATGATAATATAATAAACAAAATCAAATCATCAACTTCACAAACACAAGAGATTTTTACGTGGAAAATCCTCAATGCATGAGGTAAAAACCACAAGACCTCGTCTAGAGAAATAATCCACTATGTAGAGAACTGTTTACACACCTTGATCACAATCACAATTCACTTGAATCAAACCTTCTTCACCCATGCAGGGATGGATAACAATAAAAGGAAATAGAAACTGAGAGATCTCATCGAGCATGAGGACGTAGAAGAACCTGAGATGTCAACTGCGTTGTGGATCACCTTCACTAGATGAAATCTTTTCTTCCTACTCTCTCTCTCTCTCTCTCTCTCTCTCTCTCTCTCTCTCTCTCTCTTCCTCTTTTTCTCTCACACCTTGGACATGTAAACCTCCTATAGGGATGCCCTAGTCTCGAATTGGAAACCATTATATAGCCTTATGCAAGGGTTAGACCTAAATTAGGAAATTGCGGTATCGCGGTCCACGTGTAGTCGGGCGCTTGATAATGGGCAGAACTGTCCAATGAGTTTTAGAGAAAATTCGCCAAATATCGGCCTCTTGACCCAGCATGGTTAGTTGCCCGATCTACGCTTCGAGTGCCTGATCACCAAACGTCGGTCACCCGCCAGTCTCTGAAATTGTCTAGAGATCAACTGTTCCTCTGGGTTGAATTTCGGTCGCCCATCGACCCCTAGGCTGCACTCTCTCCTCTCCTCATGAGGCGAAACACCCCATCAAATCTCTCCCTTCCGACTCAGGAGAACTTCACCATCATCAAGTCAGTCAGGCTTCTGCAAGCCTTAAATTTACCCTTGAGCAAAGCCTTGGTCATCATGTCTGACTCGTTATCGTCTGTATGGACCTTCCCAAGCTGTAACACATTCTTTGCTAATGTATCCCTGATCTAGTGATACCGAATCTCTATGTGCTTCGACTTGGAATGCTGACTTGGATTCTTGCTCATGTGTATTGCACTTTGGCTACCATAATAGACCACGTGCTTCTCCTACTTTAAACAAAGTTCATATAGGAACATCTTCATTCAAAGCATCTTCTTGCATGCTTCTGTGATTGTGATGTACTCAGCCTCAGCCGTAGACAATGTTACAAACTTCTGTAACTTACTCACCTACAAACCACTCCCCCTACAAACTTGAATATAAACCCTGATGTAGACTTCCTGGAGTCTATGTCACTTGCCATATCTGCATCTGTGTAGCCTTCTAACATAGGTTTACCGTCACCATATCATTGGCTCAACCTGGATGAGTCTCTCAGATACTGTAATATCCACTTTACTGCTGCCTGGTGTTTTTTGTTAAGATTGGCAATATATCAGCTGATAACACCAACCGCATATGCTATGTCTGGGCACGCACATCATAGCATACATCAAACTTCCTACCTCTAAGGCGTAGGGTATTGTCTGCATCTCATCCACTTCTTCATTAGTCTTGGGACACTACTTGTCGCTCAATTTGAAATGACCATTGAGTGGAGAACTGAATAGCTTTAGACCGTTCATATTGAACCTCTCTAGGATTTTTTAAATATACCGCTCTTGTGACAACTAAAGCTTCATGCTGCTTCTGTCATAGGTGATTTCCATTCTTAGAATTTATTTAGCTAGGCCAAAGTCTTTCATTGCAAATGACTTGACCAATTCCTGTTTCAATCTTCTTGATGTCTTTTTCCGTGATGAACATGTCATTAACATACAATAGCAGAACTATGAAATCATCATCTAAGAACCTACGCTTGAACACACAGTGGTCCAAATCCATTCTATCATAACCATGCTTTAACATGAATGAGTCGAACTTCTTGTACCATTGTCTCGGAGCTTGCTTTAGTCCATACAAGTTGTTCCTAAGCCTACACACCGTATGTTCCTTGCCCTTGACCTCAAACCCCTTTAGTTGGTGCAATAGATCTCTTCTTCTAAGTCACCATGGAGAAAGTCATCTTTAACATCTAACTATTATATCTCCATATCCATGCTAGCCGCCAACCCAAGCAACATCCGAATGGATGTCATCTTCACCACCGGTGAGAATATCTTGTTGAAGTTGATTTCTTTCTTCTGATCAAACCCTTTTACAACAAGTATGGCCTTTAACATCGTCTGTGAATTCTTCTGCTCTACCTTATTTCTGAACACCACTTGTTGCTCAGAGTTTTTTTGCCCTTAGGCAATTTTACCAGATCATAGGTATGGTTTTTATACATGGATTCAATCTCCTCTTGCATAGCTTTCAACCACTTTCCTTTATGCATGTCAGCTAGGGCCTTAGAGTAATCCCCCGGCTCTCCCCCATCAGTAAGTATAATGTACTCATACGACGAGTACCTCTTGGATGGGTATTTGTCCCTAGATGACCTCCTCACTATGGCTCAACAGGTAGATCACGTGGGGGCTACTCCCCCAACTCATCTTCTGTAAAAACTTCATCATCTCCTACACATTATTATACTCCCCAATCATCAGGCATCACGGGAGGAGTGATCGGATCTATGTCTTCCAAATCACTTGAACTGGACTTGGTCTTCTCTGGCTTTTCAATGTCTTCTATAAACTGATCTTCAAAGAAAACCACATCTCTGCTCCTAATGAGCTTCTTCTCGGTCAGATCCTACAATTTGTAACCGAATTTTTCATCACTGTATTTCAAGAACACGCATTATCTGATATTCGTATCGAGCTTGGACCCTCATCCTTTGGTACGTTAACAGATATCAGGCATCCAAACACCTTGAGATGACTATATGACGCATCATGTCCAGTCCACACCTTCCCAAGAACTTCTCTAATCAACGGGGCTGATATAGACCTATTTGTCAAATATACCGCAGTATGCATTGCTTCTCCCCAAGACATCTTGGACAACTTTGCATGGGATAGCATGCATCTAATTCTCTCCACAATTGTACGATTCATTCACTCAACTACACCATTGCACACTATCTGTTCATGTCGTATATTTAAGGTCTTACAATATTCATAAGATGCCCTAGTATATTCACCTCCATTGTCAGTGTGGATGCACTTTAATGGTTTACCTCTCTCTCTCTCTCTCTCTCTCTCTCTCTCTCTCTCTCTCGATCACAGCATGAAATACCTTAAACACACCAAAGACATTGTCCTTGGATTTCAATGCATAAACCTAAACCCTTCTAAATGCATTATCTATAAATGTAACAAAGTACAAAGACCCACCTAAGATTTTTGTCCTCATCGAACCACACACATCAAAATACACCAAATCTAATGCATGAGCTTTATTAACATGAGAAGCAATTTTAAAAAAAGAAACCTTATTTTGTTTCTCATATAAATAGTCAATACAGGTTTTGAGAGGTATACCTATCATCTCTGGAAGGAGTCGCTTCTTCGCTAGTAGCTGGGGCCCTTTCTCACTCATATGGTCGAGCTGCCTGTGTCACATGTCCATCGTTGAATCTTCTGCTGCATTTAACTCACCCTTGTACACACCGACACTTGTCTTGTATAGGATGCAACACTTCTTTCCTCTAGCTACAATCATAGAACTCTTGATGAGCTTCCAAAGCCCACCAACAAATCGGCTTTCATAGCCTCATCATCCAACCTTTCCGTCAACATCAAGTTGAGGTGAAGATCATGAATATGCCTCACATCTTGTAGTACCAATGTGCATCTCACATTGACCTTCACATAGATATCACCGACTTTGACCATCTTGAATATTTAAGAGTTTCCCATCTTTACGGTGCCAAAGCTGCGTACCTTATAACTTGTGAAGAAATCCTTGTGTGGAGTTGTATGAAATGATGCTCCTGAGTCTATCACCCAGTCGGTGTCCCGACTCGTAGCCGTGAAACAAACATCATGATCAACCAAGAGAATAACAACTATGTCGTCATCTGAGATAACTACAATGGAATCTAATTCATCTTCCTTCTCCTTTCCTTTTCCTTTCTTATCCTTCTTTTTGCTGTGGTATTTATTTTTGTAATGGCCATTCCTGCCACAGTTCCAACATTCAATATCTTTCTTGGTACTGGACTTGCCTCTAGATTTATCTTAGGCTTTGCCACCCTTCTTGTTCTTTCCTCTCCCCCGTTCCCATATCACTAGGACCTCTTGCTGAGTAGACCCCTGCGACTTCCTCCTTGTCTCCTCATTAAAGAGACAACTAATTACATATTTCATAGACACCTTTTTGTCTGGTATGAAGTTACTTAGAGATGCAACCAATGTCTCCCAGCTATCAGGCAACGAGCTAAGCAATAGCAAGGCCTGAAGCTCATCGTCCAGGACCATCTTCATAGTGGAGAGTTGATTCACAATACTGCTAACTTCATTCATGTGCTCGGCCACGGAACTGTTTTCCTTGAACTTGAGATTCACAAGTCTTCTAATCAGGCAGATCTTATTACCAGTTGTCTTCCTCTCATACAGCCCTTCCAATTTCTGCCATAGGTTAGCAATTGAAGTTTTCATAGACATATGGTGGAACATCATATCATTCAACCATTGTCTAATGAACCCCACCGCCTTCCTGTCCAACTTCTTCCAATCATCATCAGTCATATCTTTCGGATTAAGTGATACACCAAAGATTGGAGTATACAGCAAGTCATCTATCTTCGTCTTCCATATAGGCCAGTTAGACCTATTGAGGTTGATCATCCTTGATGAGCCGCCTTCCATAATTCACAATGATCTCACTGTTCGTTTTTTAAACCTAGACGCTCTAATACCACTTTTGTTGGGTGTGTTGCATAAAACTTCAGGATCTTGCACCCCAACTACGTGACTTATGTGATATGATAATGCAATAAACAAGATCAAATCATCAACCATATGAACACAAGAGATTTTTACGTGGAAAACCCTCAAAGAGGTAAAAACCACGGGACCTCATTTAGAAAAACAATCCACTATGTAGAGAATTATTTACACACCTTCATCACAAGCACAACCCACTTAAATCAAACCTTTTTCACCCATGCAGGGATAGATAACAATAAAAGGAAATAGAAACTAAGAGATCTCACCGAGTACGAGGACATAGAAGAACCTAAGATGTCGATTACGCTGTGGATCACCTTCACTAGAAGAAATCTCTTCTTCCTACAAGCTTGATCTCTCTCTCTCTCTCTCTCTCTCTCTCTCTCTCTCTCTCTCTTCCTCTTTTTCTTTCTCACCTTAGACGTGTAAACGTCTTATATGGATGCCCTAGTCTCAAATTGGAAGCCAATATATACCCCCATGCAAGAGTTAGACCCAAATTAGGAAACCGAGGAATCACAATCCGCGCACCATCGGGCATCTGACTAGACACTATCGGGTGCCCAATAATGGGCAGAACTGTCCAGTGATTTTTAGATAAATTTCGTTGAAAATCTGCCGCCTGACCTAGCATGGTTAGTCACCCGATATAGGCTTCGGGCACCCAATCACCAAACGTCGATCGCTTGTCAGCCTCCAAACTTGTCTAAAGACTAACTATTCCTCTAGGTTAAATTTCGAGTGCTCGACCCTGATTGGTCGAGCACCCGGCGACTCCCACGTTGCACTCTCTCCTCTCCTCAAGAGGAGGAACACCCATGTTTGTGTCGTGTCGTGTTCGTGTCCCCGTTAACTAAGGGGTCGAAATTTAGAAACCCAAACCCATTCATTAATTTATGGGTTACCCACAACCCGACTCGTTTAACCCGTTAAATAAACGGGCCCTTTCAGGTTGGGTGCACGTGAAGAAGAGAATGAGAACTGCAGCAACCAAGGAGATGGTGGTCACGGGGTCCCGAAATAGGTGTCCAACCCTCTGGCTATGGATATCTCCACTGATCTGCGACGATGAGAGTTGATTCGTCCCTTGACAATGATGTACCCTTTGAGATTGTTGATCCCGAAAGTCGGCCACTCATTGAATAGACGTGCCACCTCTTCGTCACTGCCGAGGGTGTGGTGGAGTATACCCCTGGACTGGGGCTCCTTCGCATTGACATCATTGTTGATGAGAGAATTCAGAAAGCAAATATAGGAGGTAACACCACTGCCGGAAAGCATGTCGGAGGACATCTCGAATGTGTTGGCTTTACAAAGCCTTGGGAGAAAATTCAAAAATGAGTAGGAAGAAAACAAAATTTCTTATTGCTGGATTTCTGAGTGAGTTATACAAAATGGCTAGTAACTGCAGGAATCGCATCACTGATCGCCCCAATTCGAGGCCTCACCGCCTCTGAACCATTTATTTAAATCAATCTAAGGACCTAACAAAGGGACAGATAGAGAGGGTACTCTGAGAGAGAGAGAGAGAGAGAGAGAGAGAGAGAGAGAGAGATGGAAAGCGACGGAGAGTCTCCAGCAAAGTTCTGCCAAAACCCTACCTCGTAGGGGATTGGAGGATCCGAGGTGGCTGAAGCTTTACCCCACTAATCAATCACCTAACATTGGCAGAGTGAGCCTCCTGCCTCTGCAACTGTATACCAGTGACCGATTCTCTCTATCTCTGTTTTTTTCTCAATGAAAAATCAAAAGCAACATCCAAACCTTGAGTCACTGAGTAGGGTTAAAATTCGGGACGTTATAAAGAAGGGGTGTCTGATTTTTCCATTTCCCTCTCACATCCCGAAGTACTTGCTTTTCCTTTCGAGGGCGTGAATCGCTGCTGCCACTGGCTTGCCTCTTTCTCGAGGGCTTTTCTTGTGATGTTGTTGTTGGGTTTCGATAGATACGTTTAGATAAGTTCGTATAAGACTTGAGTTGCCACTAGCCAGTTATTTCGAATCTACAGTCGGCTAGACCCTATAGAAATGTTAGAGAAGGAAATTCGAAGATTCTCTCCTTTAAAATGACTCTTTTGATCTGCGGTCAGAGATTCGAGATAAGGGATCATGATTATAGGGTGGGAAGGTGGCAGGCATCCACTCTGCCTGTACCGAAGTACGGTCTTTACTTCACAAAATCTAACTAATACTTGAAAGTTTGAATCAATTCTCGTACATTCTCATAGAAGATATAATGCATGAACATGAGTTTGATCAGTAAGAGTTTCTGATGGGCATGTTCCAATTAGATAGGCAAGCGCAGAGCATATGCTCGAATTGACAGGTGCTTATGCAAGATGCATGATGTGTGTTTGATCGATCAGAGTTTCTGATGGGCAAGTTTCGGGTTAGCAAGCGAACCTCAAAGCATACACTAAGACCTAATCAAGTGCTTATATTATAATGATAAGTAGGGGGTTGGAAAAATAATAAATGTTGCACTATGCTAGATGCAAATGAGATGATGTTGGTATAAGAGTGATGGATGGAGGCTTCACAAGGATTAGTTTGAGCGGCTAAGATTAGAACTTGGATTATTGGAGAGGCTTGAACCAGGGTCAGGCAGGACTGGATCAAGGCTAGACTCTTCACTCACTCGGACTTTCCTTGGTAGAGGAATGGGCTAAAGGGGGTAGAGATGGACTGGTAGCTCTTGGGCTGGAGAGGTGAGAGGTAGATCAATGTTGGAAATGAGAAGGAGAGGGGGTATTTATAGCTGCAATGAGTGGCAGCTCTTGTAAATAAGTTCAGGCGGCACCCTGGGTGCCGCCCGTACGGATGCTTCACTCCAGCTTCGGAGGTACGAACTCCGAACCTGAAGCAAGAAAGCTTCATGTTCGAGGTTTAGAGTTATTCCGAAGCTGCGGATCGGAAATAGGTGAGTTGAATGGGTTTGAAGGATGGGTTGGCAAGGTGAGTCGACTGGGTGTAAGGACTGAACTGACCCAGTGAGTTCACTCGGTGATTTGACTCAGCGGGTTGACTCAATAAGTTGACTTTTTAGAAAAATTTGCATTGATTTTTCTTATGGGTGGTTTTTTTAGCTGATGTGCAGGGGTGAGTTGGCTGGGTTTAGGCTTGCCTTGGGCTATGGATTGGGGTTTGTATGAGTGAGTTGACTGGGTTTGGATCTAGGTTTAGGGGTATGGTTCTCCATCCATCTAGCCAACTTAACCAACTTTGTAGCCAAAGGTGGGGTGTCTACACTTGCTCTCTGTTAATAACTCAAAAACAACCTTCTTAAAATCAAAGTTAACGAATAAGGTCGGAATCCGGGGCGTCCAATCATCCCTTATCTTTTCTATGAGAAATGGTATCTAACTCCTCCTTTTTCCTCTCACATCTCAAAATTAAACCGTGTTCCACTCCACATATTCCATTTACACATTGCCATACTTGCACTCTTTTATTGTTTATATTGCTTTTGTTTTTACCAACACGGGCCCTCAAAAGCCTGTAAAGTTTGGCCTAACATTATTATTTTGCTGTTATATTTTTGTTATTTGCCTACCCGAGCTCTAAAAAGCCTGCGAAGTATGGCCTAACCTTGCAAGATTGGAAGCTCTTCAGAATCTCCCCAAAATCATTAAGCCCCATAAAGTAGAGATCATGTATTGCACGAGCGATAAAGGGGTACCTAATACATTCTCCTTTCATAATCGTGAATCTTACCCAGAATCCACGGCGCAGAGCACGCTTACCAAACTTGAAGTCATCTAAAGACCAGGGGTTCTTCGGAATACCCTTATCATTAAGGCGGTTTTCTCGGGTTCTCGCCGACCGTGGATTCTGAGGCCTCTTTTCAGCTTAGTAGTGACTCAGTCAAATATACACTAAGTTCGAGAACGTCATTCTGTCGTCCTTGGAAAGGTATTTACAACCAAAGTAAACCAAGATCAAGTGAACAAATCATTGCAACCATGCGCCCCACTCCAAATATAGCCCAAAGAAAACAAAACAAAAGAAATAGTGGGCCCATGCGTATGCGACCGCGATCATGTGTCAACAGAGACAGATTTATATGGTTCGACAATATGCTTAGTCTACGGGAAAGAAACACAAAGATTTCTTCTTCACCAGAAACAAAAGAAATAGAAATATAAGGCTTACCTTATTTCTCTCCCACATGTACAAAGAATATCCTTGAACATGAAAACTACATAATAGTGTATCACCTCTCTCCATAGAAAACACTACATGAGATTTATATGGTTTAATAATATAACTACTCTACTGGATAGAAACACAAAGCTTTCTTCTCCATCAGAAACAAAAAAAAAAATAGAAATATAAAGCTTGCCTTACCTCTCTCCCTCACACGTGTACAAAGAATTTCTTGGAATATGAAAATTACAATAGGAAATCACCGCTCTCTACTTATGGCCCCTGTTGAATAGAAAACACTACATGAGAGAGTATATCACAAAGTTTAGAAAAATATGCTTTGCTCACATACATGACCGTACGTAAGGTTATATGGTCGTATGCACAGAGTCAAAGTTAGAGAGAGAAGAAGAGAGATGTCTCTCACTAGCAAATGTCTACTTCTCCACAGCCACAGTAATGAACGCGGCTGGACCCGCAAACCTGGTGTCGTAATTAAGATGGGACCCACAACCCCCTCATGTCCACCGACCACCGAGCTGTTAACACGTGATGGAACAATTTTTCAGCGTGACGTCCTTAAAACTGTGGGACCCGCAGCCCCGTTGCGTCCAATGTCTTATTCTAATGATGCACCAAGGCAACCAAGAATCATGAACACCAACATAAATGTGAAGGCGACAAGATTGTACGTACGGTTAGGCTTTCAATTTATAAATCTGGGACTCATGGATGAGCGATCCAAAGCGTTCATACTATATATGGAACTCACCGTTGGTGGCTAATTCACTTAAAATTCTCCAAGATGAGAAGATCTTAACTACATAACATTTAGCCTCTGGAATGAAAACCCTTGGTATGTTTCTTTCTGAGCCGTTACTTCATAGCTACCTATTTAGAAGTGTACAAGTTTTTATTATTATTATTATTATTGTATGGATTACTGAGGATGTGGCACAACGGTTTGGATATTTTAAAAATGGGATCACTTATACGAACTGAGAATTCAAACCATACCATGCAAACTCTGCCTAAACATTGTATGATACACCACCACCAAGATAATACCTGCTCCCCTCCACTTGTCCAAGCCACACACAAAGGGGCCCAAATCGTCAGCAAAACCTGTTTTACCCTTTAAGCCCAAGTTCTATGGGTCCACCATGTTATATATGTTAAATAACTTCGTCCATCAGTCGATAACTACATTTTGACCGTACACACAGAAGATAAGAGCTCATGTGAACCACACTAAAGGAAACAATGTAAAATTGCTCTACCAAACATCAATGTGGCCCCACTTATGATTAGAGTTAGGTCACACGTCAATTCATCCAATTTAGTATGGTAGAGTTGGGTCACATTCATCCAATTCATTGCAGTCTTGACTTCATCATAGTAGTTGCATTCTAAATGAAGAGTAGTTGAATTTTAAATGAAGCTCATTTTTGCCTTTTAGAAAATACAGTTATGAAACCGTATATAATTGACATGGTGGATTTCTCACCAACATCAATGTGGCCCCACTAATAATTAGAGTTATGTCACACGTCAATTCATCCAATTTAGTATGGTTAGAGTTCGGTCACATTCATCCAATTCATTAAAGTCTTGGCTCCATCATAGTAGTTGCATTCTAAATGAGGAGTAGTTAAATTTTAAATGAAGGTCATTTTTGCCTTTTAGAAAATACAGTTATGAAACCCTATATAATCGACATGGTGGATTTCTCACAAACATCAATGTGGCCCCACGTATGATTAAAGTGGGGCCATAGAATATCACCTCTCGCCATAGAAAACACTACATGAGATTTACATGATTCGATAATATGACTGTTAAGGTGTAGAGCCATTCACATCAGCGGATGGTCGGGCGCCCGGACGGTCTAAGGACTGGGCACCCGATAATCAAGATATTGAGACGTAAGTCTCTGGACTGTTCTGGGAACAGTCGGGCGCCCGACGGTCAAGTGGATCGAGCGCCCGATATCGGGATTTTCTCCCTTTTAGTCGCTAGACCTTTTTCATAATGGGCGGGCGCCCAACCTAGTCTGACCGAGCGCCCCACCGACCGCGAACTAAAGTGCGGGGTTTCCTATTTTGAGTTGTAATTTCGGGTTTTACTATAAAAAGGGGTGTAATCCGGGATTAGGCTATGGGATTAGGGTTTCTATACATCCAAGGTGAGAAAGAGGTAAGAGGTTAGCAAAAAGGGTAATCTCTGTGCATGGGAGCATAGGAGGAGGTAAGTGTATTGCTTGTAATTTCGTTTTCTTCATAGTGGAAGTTTGCACCTGTGGTTTTTTACCCTTGTTGGGGTTTTTCCACGTAAATTCTGTCTTGTGCATTATTGGTTTGTGTGAATTCTACTTCTAGTTATTATTTCTTCATATTTATCGTTTGTGGGTGAGACCGGAGATTGGATCTCAGTTCACCGGCATTGTTGGTGTGCTGCGCAACAACTGGTATTAGAGCTATTGGTTTAGTTCAAGTGGGAGCGATGATGGAAGAAGGAAAAACTAGAAATTAGAAGCTTGATGGTTCAAAATTTACCTTCTGGAAGATGCGGATGGAGGATTATCTGTATCAGAAGGACCTCTATATTCCTCTAGAAGGAAAAGAGAAGAAACCAGAGAAGATGACAGATGGTGAATGGGCTTTAGTGGATCGGAAGGCTTTATGAACGATCCGACTCTCTCTGTCTAAGAGCATCGCCTTTAATATATCCAAAGTAAAGACCACAAAAGAATTAATGCAAGCTTTGGCTACGATGTATGAGAAATTCTTGGCATCCAACAAGGTTCATCTTAGGAAACGGCTATTCAACATGAAGATGTTAGATGGTGGGGGCGTGACTGAACATCTAAACGAGTTCAATATAATCACAAGCCAATTGAAATCCGTTGGCATCACTTTTGATGATGAGGTCAGGGCACTATTGATCTTGTCCAGTTTGCCAAACAGTTAAGATGGTTTGGTGATTGCCGTGAGCAATTTCTCAGGGTTTACAAAGTTGAAATTCGATGATGTGGCTGGTCTAATTCTAAGCGAATAATCTAGAAGGAAGGCATCAGGAGCTTCAGGGGATTCAGGGAATGCTCTAAATGTTGAAGGAAGAGGAAGATCTTCGAACAAAGGAGGCAATAAACATGGGCGTTCTAAGTTAAGGAATAAGTCCAAGGGACCGAAAGACAAGGACTGGTGTTAGCATTGCGGGAAGAAGGGGCACATAAAGCGTGATTGCAGGGCGCTTAAGAAACAAAAAGGAAGCTCTCAAGGTGGGAAGTACTCAGTGAATCTATCTGAGGAGAGTGACATAGAGGCGTTGATCTTATCTCTTGATACGCGGAATGAGTCTCGGGTTGGAGACTCGGGTGCTTTGTTTCATGCCACTTCATTAAAAGAAGTTCTTCGTAATTATGTATCAAGTGACTTCGAAAAATTCTACCTAGGTGAAGAATGAGCCATGCAGTATTGTTGGCAAATGAGACATTCACTTAAGTCAGAAAGATGGAACGGTCTTGAAGTTGAAGGATGTCAGACATGTACCAAGTTTGAGATAGAATTTGATCTCAGTGGGGCAGTTAGCCGATACCGGATATGTGACAACATTCACGAGCGAAGCATGGGAAGTCACAAAAGATGCCTTGGTAATATCTCAAGGCAAGAAGGAAGGTACCTTGTACGTGATTTTCGGATCATATAGTCCACTCGCGGTCGCATCAACTGAAGTGAACAGGCAGTTATGGCATTAGAGGTTGGGACATATGAGTGAGAAGGGGATGAAAGTGCTATTGTCAAAGGGGAAGCTACTTGGGTTGAAGGCAATCGATCTGAAATTCTGCGAGGATCACGTGTATGGCAAGCAAAAGAGAGTAAGCTTCAAGAAGATAGGATGCGCTCCAAAAACATCTGTTGGAGCTTGTACACACTGATGTGTGAGGACTGACACAGGTATCATCTCTTGATAGTTCACGTTATTTTGTCTCTTTTATTGATGATGCTAGTAGAAAACTGTGGGTCTATTTCTTAAAGCACAAATCTGATGTATTCGATGTATTTAAGAAGTGGAAGGTAATGGTAGAAAATGAGACAGGTAAAACAGTAAAAAGTCTCAGATCTGATAATTGGGGAGAGTATTGTGATAAGAGGTTTGAGGAGTATTGTGCAGCTAATGGAATCAAACATCAGAAAACTATTTCAGGGACACCGCAGCAAAATGGTGTGGCTGAGCACATTAACAGGACTATCCTTGAGCGCGCCAGGAGCTTGAGGTTACATGCAGGGTTGCCTAAGACGTTTTAGGCAGATGCTGTAAATACTATCGTTTATCTCATCAATAGAAGTCCCTCAGCACCATTGGATGGTGGGCTACCAAAAGAAACGTGGACTGAAAAAGAGATGAACTTTGCGCATCTCAGAGTGTTTGGTTGCACTTCTTATGTTCACATTGATGTATAGCACAGAAACAAGCTTGATGCGAAGTCCAGAAGGTACACGTTTATAGGTTACGGGCAGAATGATTTTGGCAACCGTTTTAGGACATAGAGAACTGAAAAATTATCAGAAGCAAGGACGTAGTCGTCAATGAAAAAGTGATGCATAAGAACAGTGTACAGCAAAAGCAAAACAAGGCCAATGAGAAGGAATTCGTCGAGTTGGAAGACTTATCGGACATAGGTGTTATAGTGCCACAGGATGAGCATGCTCAGGAGTATGATGAAACAAAGCCGCAGACGCCGGTTGTGAGAAGGTCTACTCAAGAGAGAAGACCCAAGGTCCGATACTCACCCTCCTTACATTATCTACTATTGACAACTAACGGTGAACCAGAGTGTTTTAAAGAGGCATTACAACTAGATACACGGGTTAAGTGGGAGCAGGCCATTGATGATGAGATGGACTCTCTTGAGTCTAATCGTACGTGAGAACTAGTCACTCTACCTAAGGGTAAGAAAGCTCTTCATAATAAGTGGGTTTACAGATTGAAGGAGAAGCATGATGGTTTGAAGCGGTACAAAGCTAAATTGGTTGTGAAAGGGTTCCAACAAAAGGCAGGTATCGACTTCACTGAAATATTTTCACCAGTAGTGAAGATGTCTACGATTCGCATGGTCTTGAGTATAGTGACTACAGAGGACTTACATCTAGAGCAGCTAGATGTTAAGACAACGTTTCTTCATGGAGACCTTGAAAAAGAGATATAAATGCAACTGTTCACTCCCCAAGTGTAGGGTTGCGAAGTAGTAATAATTCGGAAAGACCGAGTATCGTTCCCACAGAGATTTATGTATGGATATTCTCAGATTTTTAACTAAAACAACTAGTAATTAAGACTCTATTAAGAACTAAAGCTGGAAAATAGGAAATTGGGTTTAAACAGTGAATAGGTAAGGTAAATTCAATCTAAAAAGTCACTAGAGCGCCAAGGATCCACTCTTGATACGTTTCAATGCATCAACACAACTAGGTCTCTCATAACTCAATCGGAATCAAATTCCTTTCTCTATCCGATTGGAATATAGAGCGGTTTAATCAACAATTATCTGAAACTAGTGCTTATTAACTGATTTGATTCCCACTTCCAAGCTCAGGCCTTGGGCACACTCAATTGTATAGGCCAAGCCTCTTTCTAATCTAGTTGAGATTCATAACCATAGCTTTCACCAAGTCCTGTCACTAGACCTGATTACAACTCATGATTTGAACTCTAATTAAATCAACATCAATCACTAAACAACTATTCCAGATTACTACAAAAGATTAGAATTTTAGTTGCATGAGTTCCCACATGAAAATCAGGCCATTGCATACAAGGCAATCAAAGCGTCTACCATGCCCGGAGTCAATGGTAGATCAATGCATTACACAAGCATAAACAATGCTCAAAAGCTAAGATACTATGCTGGAATTACTAAGAATCACATGAGCCCGGAGTCATCAAGAGATCAAAGTAGAAGCCAAAATAGTACTTGATTCAAACTCAAATTGAACTAAAATTCATCAATTAAAACATAAAACGAAACCTAGGTTGCATCAATCCATAAAAAACGAATCAAAAGCTTCCCCTCTTAGCTACTAAGAGGGTTTAGTTCATCTCTAATATCCTTGAACTAAAAGCCTCTAAAAACATGAAAAACTACTAAAATAGGAAGAAAACTAAAGATCCGAAGTGGAATCCGTCTCCTGAGCAATCCCCACGTTCTAGCCTCCTTGGTATGAAGAAAAGACACCCTTTTATAGCTTGGAGGAGTCCAATACACAAGAAAGTTCCAGAAATTGCGTAATCTTACGCTATTGCGCAGAAAATTCCGGAGTCCTGATTTAGAAGGTGTTTGTTACGCATGGCCGACCGGTCATGACCGGTCGGCCTCAATAAACAGCTCTTCCAGCAACCTTTTCCGACCGGTCATGACCGGTCGGACGTCTTCAGTAAGGTTCCAGCTGCTATGCCCGACCGGTCATGACCGGTCGGGCCTCATTCCTGTTCAATCCAGCATCTATGGCCGACCGGTCTTGACCGGTCGGCGTAGGCAGTCCATCTGTTTTGTTGTTCTCTTGAATGGCCGACCGGTCTTGACCGGTCGGGCTGGCTTGGCCGACCGGTCAGCCGACCGGTCTGGCTACTTTTCTCTCTATTTCTTTCTTTCTTTCTTCTTTTCTCTTCTCTCCTTGCTTTCTTCTCTTTGATCTTCCTTCAATACTTCATCCTATGGTCTTCAATACTTGTAAGGGGCCTCATTTAGCTTTCAAATGGTGAACTCTCCATCTTGTTCCTACAATCACACATCATGTATTAAGTTGGTCCTTTAAACATGTATATCATGCATAATGAGTGATGAATTGAGGTTAGAATATGCACAATTATGAGCTCAACACACCCCCCAACCAGCATTTTGCTAGTCCCGAGCAAAACATGCGTGAAACAAGTTTCATTCTCCAAAACCCAACTCTCCTCTGGAAACTATTCTTCTATACATTCCAAGACACATAAGCGTAAGAATCAGAGAAATTAGGTGATAAAGGTTGAAACCTTAAATACTCAGAACATAATAAGTGTTTATATGAAATTCCCGCTGATTGATTGATAAATAGAAGAACTTGAACACATTCAACCCAGTGTGCATAGTGAAGGCTCATCTCATGAGTTTCTGGGATTATCTTCTTCATAGATCAACTAAACTATAGATCTCAAGGTGTATGGAGCGACAACAAGCCTATGACAGGAATTTGCCTTACCGTCCTTCCGACGACTTTCACACTACGTCCCATTTCCGGCTTTGGTTACGGGTAGACCATCCCCCGGTTGGTAGTAGGTAGCCCTAATCGGAATTTCCACCATTTTTCCTTCCTTCCCGATTTCATCATTTCTTTCCTTTTTCTTTTAAATTAGATAAGATTTTTAGAAATCCATATCTTCCGTTATTTTCCCATGGACAAGGATAGACAAAGTACCCGGCTTGGTTTCTCAGCACCTTTAATCAAAGTCTAGCTAATCCATAAATCACATAATCCTTTCAAATCATGAAAATCGTGTAATGTGAACTAGGTGCAAAAGGTGTTCAAATTTTCTGTCAATCATAAAAATAGGTGAATTCACATATAAAACCTTACATTAAGAGAAATTCAAAGCTTGCAACATCCCTCACTTCATATCTCATCTGCTTATACTTATGCTATCTCGAATGCATAGAATCAAGGCCTTCCAAAAGAGTTTCGAATTTCAGAAAAATCGAAAAATTTCTACATCTTTGCTCGACATGTCACAAAAGCTAGCAGATTCATCAATTAAGGAATCTCTCACCCCCCAACCAAAACTTTGCATTGTCCTCAATGTAATAAGATATGCAATATGTATGACATGAGAACAATGACATAAAATAAAGGAGAGTGAGAAAGAGAGATATCACCTGAAGCATATGGCAAGATTAGCTTTTGGAGATGGATTATTTCACAACTAAATCAACTATCAAAGCAAATCCTAATGGGAAAGCATTCTAACAAATCATCCTCCGTCAGACTAGGAGGTTAATCCCAACAACTCATCCAAAAGCATAAAGTCAAGCAGAATCATTAGATGGATCAAAAGGTTTCGCAGTAAGGTCATCCAATGACCTGCTTGACAATGTACATGTGTGTGAATGATCGAGATAAGCCACTCAAAATCCCAAAAGGAATTTTAGCGGGTTCCTTAGTGTGCGCACCACATGTATCAGGGGAGACACCATCAGATTTATCAAGAAAAATATGTCTCCAATCAGATTTTCCTGGGCAATGATATTGTAAGTAAGGATCATCCCAAGGTTGGTGGATTTCAGTATGCATGATCCACAAAGGTGTGGAAATCTGAATTGATTTTTCAGTGCAAAAAGGTATTGTTTCCACATCCTTCTTTCGGCTAACGTCATATGCCGATACCGACTCAAAAAGTGTGACCATATCCCTTATCATATCATCGTTCTTATCAAGGGAGTGAGTCACTTCTTCGTCTAAGGGACCGGAGTAAAAAGGTGAGAGGGACTCATTTTCCATGATAGAATTGATCATGTTTATTTCGTGGACCTCCTCATCCTCATCCTCTTGTTGGTTGTCAATATTAAAAGCATTCAACTCAATCGTCATATTGCCAAAAGACATTTGTATGCTCCCACTCCTACAATTTATGATAGCGTTTGATGTAGCTAGGAATGGGCGGCCAAGTATGACAGGAAATTGAGGGCCAATATTAACCATGGGTCGCGTGTCCAAGACAATAAAGTCCACTGGGTAGTAAACTTTATCAACTTGGACAAGGACGTCTTCAATTACCCCTCTTGGAATACGAATTGATCGGTCAGCAAGTTGTAATGTGGTTTTGGTGGGTTTTAATTCACCTAAACCCAATTGTTCATAGACCGAAAAGGGAATTAAGTTCACACTTGCCCCAAGATCAAGTAAAGCATGTTTCACCCGGTGATCTCCAATCATACATGATATGGTCGGACAACCGGGATCCTTGTATTTCTTGGGCATCCCGTGGTTGATAATGGCACTCACATTCTCTGTCAAAAATGCCTTCTTTTGCACATGTATTTTTCTTTTAACCGTGCAAAGGTCTTTTAAAAATTTTGCATATGACGGTATTTGTTTAATGGCATCCAACAGTGGGATGTTGATCTTGACTTGCTTGAAAACCTCCAAAAAATCCTGATATTTATCTTGAGGTTTGGCTGGAATCAAGCGTTGGGGGAATGGAGCAACGGGCCTATATTCTTTCAGTGGCTCTTTTTCATTTATGGTGGTGCTAGGTCCATCATCCTCTTTGGAAAATACCGAATCATTAGGCTGTGAAACCTTCACCGGATCAGATTTTTCAATGATTTTACCACTCCTAAGAGTGGTGATGGCCTTAACATGTTCCATATGTTGGTTAGAAGAACTAGGCACGCTTACTTCGCATTGTGTTTTTGGATTTGGTATGGGTTGGGCTGGAAGCATCCCTTCCCTTGCGTTTAAGCGAGCCTTGATTTCCTCTACCGAAGTTTTAAGCTCAAGCATTATCGTATGGTTGGATTGATTTATTTGAGCTTGACCTTCCATGAATGCTTTCAAAGTATCCTCTATAGGCATTTGAGGTGGGGCCATTTGCACTGGGGGCCCCGTTTGAGGATTATTTTGATTTGCCATGTTCCCATTCGCCCAATTTAAGTTTGGGTTGTTCCTCCAACTAGAATTGTTTGTGTTTGAATTTGGAGTACTAAAAGGTCGTTGATAACTATTCAAGGTATTCGATTGTTCAAATAAAAGTTCTCGAAACGCATAGATTGTTGGACAATCCGGCGTTTGATGCACATTAGAAGCACAAATACCACAAATAGTTTCAACAGCCCCCTTTTGTTGGGTTGTATCCACCTTCTTTAGTTCCATCTCCTCGACCTTTCGTGTGAGTTTAGCCACTCTAGAACCTAGATCATCTTGGCCATCTAAGACATAAATTTCTCCATTTTCCTTGGTTTGGGGTTGTTTTGAACTTGTTGGCTTAGATGTATCCCATGATTATGTATTTTCAGCCAACATGTCAAAATAATCCCAAGCTTCTTCCGTTTCCTTGTTCATGAACTCACCATTGCACATCATCTCCACAAATTGGCGCATGGTTGAGTTTAATCCATCATAGAAGATGCTAATCAACCTCCACCGTTCGTAGCCATGATGTGGGCATGCGTTTAAAAGCTCATTATACCTTTCCCAACATTAGAAAAAGGCTTCTTCTTCTTTTTGGGCGAAGTTCATTATGGCCCTTCTTAATGCATTGGTTCGATGAGTAGGGAAGAATTTCTTTAGAAACTCCCTAGTCATCTCAGCCCATGTCCCAATAGACCTCGGCCTTAAGGAATGTAGCCATGATTTGGCCTTCTCTTTCAAGGAAAAAGGGAACAATTTAAGTTTTATAGTATCCTTGGTCACATTAGCATAATTTATTGTGGCTATAACTTCTTCAAATTCCTTAATATGTAAATAAGCGCTTTCAGAGTCGAGTCCATGGAATCTAGGAAGAAGTTGGATCAACCCCGGTTTAAAATCAATATTTCCCACATTGTGAGGGAAAATTATGCAAGAGGGAGTACTCGTCCTAGCTGGTTGTAAATAGTCACGTAAAGTTCTAGGTTGAGGTACATCCCCCACTTCATTCTCATCCGATTCAGTAAGGTTTGGGGCTGGATTTTGATTAACCCTTTGATTTGGTTGATTTTCAGCCATCTCTCTAGTAATTTCAGGAAAATTTTGACGTTTCCTAACACGAGGCTCTCTATCAATCCCTTCAACAATTACTCCGTCCCTTACAAATCGGTTATTATAAGTCCGAGCCCAATGTGGCATGCAAAACTAAAAAGAATGAGTGAAAGGGAAAAAGAATTCTTCCTTCCTTCCTTTACTCCTCTCTAAAACTTAAGCACAGGGTGTCTTGTAATGGCTGAGCCAGAAGCAAGGATAGAGACCGATTTCTCCTGGTCAATAGGGGTTCAAAGAACTCCCCACCCACTCTTTGAGTCTTTTGAGAAAAAGTACAGAAAAAAAGAAAGAGGAATAGGTTGAGAAGAGAAATCTCTGAGCACAAGGTGATCCAAGGCGGCAGAGCCGACCAATAGGAATTCAGGTGGCACAAGGCCAACCTTTCAGAGATCCAAAAAGGAGTCTCCACCCACTCTACAAGAGATGAATATGATAGGAATGAGTAGGAGAAGAAGAAGAATAGGGTTAGAATGATAGAACCTGATTTGTGACTTAAGATGCCTTCTTCTTCTTCAACTTCCTAAAAATCCCTGAATTAGTCCTATGTTAGAATCCTGCAAAAAATCAAAACAAAGTAAGTTAGTATTTGGAAGAAAACCTACTCTAGAAAGCAAAACAATTCCTAAACCAATCTTAACACAATCTCAACTAAAAGTTATTTCAGAAAATTCTAAAAATACCGCATAGAAAATCCCCGGCAGCGGCGCCAAAAACTTGTTCACTCCCCAAGTGTAGGGTTGCGAAGTAGTAATAATTCGGAAAGACCGAGTATCGTTCCCACAGAGATTTATGTATGGATATTCTCAGGATTTTAACTAAAACAACTAGTAATTAAGACTCTATTAAGAACTAAAGCTGGAAAATAGGAAATTGGGTTTAAACAGTGAATAGGTAAGGTAAATTCAATCTAAAAAGTCACTAGAGCGCCAAGGATCCACTCTTGATACGTTTCAATGCATCAACACAACTAGGTCTCTCATAACTCAATCGGAATCAAATTCCTTTCTCTATCCGATTGGAATATAGAGCGGTTCAATCAACAATTATCTGAAACTAGTGCTTATTAACTGATTTGATTCCCACTTCCAAGCTCAGGCCTTGGGCACACTCAATTGTATAGGCCAAGCCTCTTTCTAATCTAGTTGAGATTCATAACCATAGCTTTCACCAAGTCCTGTCACTAGACCTGATTACAACTCATGATTTGAACTCTAATTAAATCAACATCAATCACTAAACAACTATTCCAGATTACTACAAAAGATTAGAATTTTAGTTGCATGAGTTCCCACATGAAAATCAGGCCATTGCATACAAGGCAATCAAAGCGTCTACCATGCCCGGAGTCAATGGTAGATCAATGCATTACACAAGCATAAACAATGCTCAAAAGCTAAGATATTATGCTGGAATTACTAAGAATCACATGAGCTCGGAGTCATCAAGAGATCAAAGTAGAAGCCAAAATAGTACTTGATTCAAACTCAAATTGAACTAAAATTCATCAATTAAAACATAAAAGGAAACCTAGGTTGCATCAATCCATAAAAAACGAATCAAAAGCTTCCCCTCTTAGCCCTAGCTAAGAGGGTTTAGTTCATCTCTAACATCTTGAACTAAAAGCCTCTAAAAACATGAAAAACTACTAAAACAGGAAGAAAACTAAAGATCCGAAGTGGAATCCGTCTCCTGAGCAATCCCCACGTTCTAGCCTCCTTGGTATGAAGAAAAGACACCCTTTTATAGCTTGGAGGAGCCAATACGCAAGAAAGTTCCAGAAATTGCGTAATCTTACGCTATTGCGCAGAAAATTCCGGAGTCCTGATTTAGAAGGTGTTTGTTACGCATGGCCGACCGGTCATGACCGGTCGGCCTCAATAAACAGCTCTTCCAGCAACCTTTTCCGACCGGTCATGACCGGTCGGACGTCTTCAGTAAGGTTCCAGCTGCTATGCCCGACCGGTCATGACCGGTCGGGCCTCATTCCTGTTCAATCCAACATCTATGGCCGACCGGTCTTGACCGGTCGGCGTAGGCAGTCCATCTGTTTTGTTGTTCTCTTGAATGGCCGACCGGTCTTGACCGGTCGGGCTGGCTTGGCCGACCGGTCAGCCGACCGGTCTGGCTACTTTTCTCTCTATTTCTTTCTTTCTTTCTTCTTTTCTCTTCTCTCCTTGCTTTCTCCTCTTTGATCTTCCTTCAATACTTCATCCTATGGTCTTCAATACTTGTAAGGGGCCTCATTTAGCTTTCAAATGGTGAACTCTCCATCTTGTTCCTACAATCACACATCATGTATTAAGTTGGTCCTTTAAACATGTATATCATGCATAATGAGTGATGAATTGAGGTTAGAATATGCACAATTATGAGCTCAACAGCAACAGCCGATAGGATACGCGGCACTAGGAAAGGAGAATAAGGTGTGTAGACTGAAGAATAGTCTGTATGGCCTGACGTAGGCCCCGAGGCAGTGGTATAAGAAGTTCGACAGTTTCATGTCGGGAAACGGGTACGGGAGATGTCACACAGACCAATGTTGCCACTTGAAGAAGTTTGATACATCGTACATTATCCTTCTTCTGTACATTGATGATATGCTTGTAGCAGGATCAAGCATGAAGGACATCTCAGATCTCAAAAGACAGTTGTCTAGAGAATTTGTCATGAAGGATTTAGGAGCTACAAAACAAATCCTAGGCATGAGGATAAAGCGAGACAGGGAAAACAAGAAGCTAGTTTTGTTACAGGCAAAGTACATAACCAAGGTACTAGATCGATTCAATATGGGAGATGCTAAGCCGGTTAGCACTCCATTAGCCAACCACTTCAAGCTTTTTAAGGAGCAAGGAGCTAAAAGGCAGGAGGAACTGGACTACATGGCTAAAGTCTCATACGCGTCAGTTATAGGGAGTCTCATGTATGTTATGGTTAGCACGAGGCCAGATATTGCTCAAGCAGTGGGAGTTGTTAGCAGGTTCATGAACAACCCCAAGAAGGAACATTGTAAAGCTGCGAAGTAGATCCTCAGATACTTGGTAGGTACTGTGGATGTAGGGTTGTGTTATGAAGGATCGAGAATTAACCTACAAGACTACGTCGACTCAGATTTAGCAGGGGATATTGACAGCAGAAGGAGCACAACAGGGTATCTCTTTACCTTGGGTAGTGCTGCAGTCAATTAATTGGGTCTCTCAGTTACAGAAGATAGTATCCATCAGTACAACGGAAGCAGAATATGTTGCAGCTATAGAAGCATGCAAGGAGATGTTGTGGATGCAAGGTTTTATGGAAGAGTTGGGGAAGAAGCAAGCAGAATGCAAGCTGTACAGTGACAGTCAGAGTGCAATACACTTGGTTAAGAATTCAACCTTTCATTCAAGGACCAAGCATATTGACATCAGATATCACTTCTTATGTTCGTTACTAGAAGATGAATCGATTGCTCTGGAGAAGATTTATACAAGTGAGAACCCTGCGGATATGTTGACCAAGGCGGTCACACAGGAGAAGTCGAAGCTCTATTCAGCTTTGATTTGTCTTCAGGCTTGAAAACAGGGAGGTGGTGCACTCCGGATGTAGAAGACGAAGGATCATGTGGTGACATGTCTCCAAGTGGGAGATTGTTGAGGTGTGGAGCCATTTACATCAGGGGATGGTCGGGGGCCCAGACGGTCGAGGATCAGGCGCTCGATAATCAGGATATTGAGATGTAAGTCTCTAGACTGTTCTGGGAACAGTTGAGCACCCGACGGTCAAGTGGACCAGGCGCCCGATATTCGAGATTTTCTCCCTTTCAGTCGCTGGACGTTTTTCATAATGGGCGGGCGCCTGACCCAGTCTGACCGAGTGCCCGACCGGCCGGAAACTAAAGTGCAGGGTTTCCTATTTTGAGTTGTAATTTCAGGTTTTACTATAAAAAGGGGTGTAATCCGGGATTAGGCTATGGGATTAGGGTTTCTATACGTCCAAGGTGAAAAAGAGACGAGAGGTTAGCAAAAATGGTCATCTCTATGCATGGGAGTATAGGAGGAGGTAAGTATATTGCTTGTAACTTCGTTTTCTTCATAGTGGAAGTTTGCACCCGAGGTTTTTTACCCTTGTTGGGGTTTTTCCACGTAAATTTTATTTTGTGAATTATTGGTTTGTGTGAATTCTACTTCTAGTTATTATCTCTTCCTGTTTGTCGTTTGTGGGTGAGACTAGAGATTGGATCTCGGATCACCGGTGTTGTTGGCGTGCCGCGTAACAATGACTACTCCATTAAATAGAAACACAAAGCTTTCTTTTTCATCAGAAATAAAAGAAATAGAAATATAAAGCTTACCTTACATCTCTCCCACGCGTACAAAGAACTTCTCCCACGCGTACAAAGAACTTCTCGGAACATGAAAATTATAATAGGATATCACCTCTCTCTACTTGTGGTCTCTTTTGCATAGAAAACACTACATGAGAGGTTATATCACAAAGTTTAGAAAAATATGCTTTGCTCACAAATGTGACCGTGCATAAGGACGTATGGTCGTATGTACAGAGACGAAGTTAGAGAGAGAAGAAGAGATGTCTCTCACTGTCAGCTGTCTACTTCTCCACAGCCACAGTAATGCACGCGGTGGGACCCGCAAACCTGGTGTCCTAATTAAGGTGGGACCCACAACCCCCTCATGTCCACCGACCACCTAGCTGTCAACACGTGGTGCAACAGTTTTTTAGCGTGACATCCTTAAAACTGTGGGAGCTGCAGCCCGGTTGCGTCCAATGTCTCATTCTAATGACGCACTAAGGCAATTAAGAATCATGAACACCATCATAAATGTGAAGGCGGCATGATTGTACATACGTTCAGGCTTTCAATTTATAAATTTGGGACCCATGGATGAGCGATTCAAAGCGTTCATACTGTATACAGAACTCACCGATGGTGACTAAGTACGGTGGGACCACAACCCTATTGCATCCACCGACCACCGAGCTGTCAACACGTGGTGGAACAATTTTTTAGCATGACGTTTCTAAACAGTGGGACCCGCAGCCCGTCGCGTCCACCTAAATGGGACGCGGATTAGATATTGACAGGTTGAGTAGCTATCTCGCTACTGAAGTGACGTCACCAACTTCTATGGACCCAACTGTGTTGTATGTGTTATATCCACACCATCTATCCATTTGGAGAGATCATTTTAGGGCATGATCTTAAGAATGAGACAGATCCAAATCTCAAGAGGACCCCACCAAACAAAACAGTGGGGACAGCTACTCAACCTGTCCATGGGCTCACAGAAGTTGGTGACGTGACTTCAGTAGCGAGATAGCTACTCAACCTGTCAGTAGCTAATCCGCATCCACCTAAATGTAGAGGTGGGCACAAACCAAGCCAGCTCGAAAGCTTGGCTCGAATTGGTTTGAAAAAGCTCGGCTTGGATTGGTTCGAATGGAAGTTCAAACCAAACCAAGCCTCCGAGTTGACTCGTTTGAAAAAACAAACCAAGCTCAAACTAGGACAGCACCAGCTCGGCTCGGCTCGAAGCTCGATTTGATTCAACTCAGTTTGATTCGGCTCGTAGATTGTAAGCACACTATTTCCTGTGGTGTGATCCACTTGAGCTTTGGATATGATTCCATTTTGGGATCATGTCCTAAAATAATATGCAAAATAGATGGACAACATGGATAATACATATACATGATGACATGGATAATACATAATACATATCCATGAATGCACACTGTTTCCTTGCACTTGTAAAATTAGGCTTTTGTACTTTTGTTTGGAAAATAGTACTCTTACATGTCTATTTTGAAGTTGCACTCTTTTGGAGGATGTTAAATATTATAGTGTAAGATAAGTTTGTACTTATTTTTCTAACTTTTTAAATTCTTTTCTAATTAAATAAACAAGGAAAAAAAGAGCCGCTGCCTGTTTGAACTCAGCCCGGCCCAGTTCGAAATTTTCGACCAAACCGATCCCGGCTCGAACCAGATTTTTTTGGAGCAAACCAAACTCGGGCCGCATGGGTCGGCCTGAAACCCAAACCAAACCGATCCACAAACGGTGGTGGTACAAAAACAAGCCAAACCAAACTAGGGCTAACTCGGCTCGGCCGGATCGTTGCCCGCCTACCTAAATGTCTCGTTCCAACGACTCACCAGGGCAATAAAAAATCATGAAAGCCAGCATAAATGCGTAATGCTCGGACGACTGGATATTGTACATATAGTCTGGCTTTCCGTTTATAAATTTGGGACCCAAGGATGAGCAATCCAAAGCGTTTATACTATATATGGAACTCACCGTTGCTGGTTAATTCACTTAAAATTCTCCAAGATGAGAAGATCTTAACTACATAATATTTGGCCTTTGGAATGAAAATCCTTGGTATGTTTCTTTCTGAACCGTTACTTCATAGCTACCTATTTAGAAGTGTACGAGTTTTTTATTTATTTAGTTATTTATTTATTTTATGTATGGATTACTGAGGATGTGGCACAACGGTTTGGATATTTTAAAAACGGGATCACTTATATGAACTGAGAATTCAAACCATACCATGCAAACTCTTCCTGAGCATTGTATGGTACACCACCGGGATAATACCTGCCCCTACATTTATCCAAGCCCGACACAAAGGGGCCCGAATCGTGAGCAAAACCTGTTTTACCCTTTACACCCAAGTTCTATGGGTCGACCATGTTGTATACGTAAAATAACCTCGTCCATCAGGCGATAACTACATTTTGACCACACCAAAGGAAATAATGTAAAATTGCTTTACCAAAACCGTTAGCTTCACAGTGTAGTCTACTTGAGTTTTGTATCAGGCTGACTGTTGTATCTTTCCTTCAGCTTTGTGTGTCCTGATTAAGGGTTTGATGAAAGGTATACGCCATGGTGGCCTCAAACACAAATGTATGGTTGGCATCCCATCCCCCATTGTTACCTGTGGTGTGGCACTCCTTAGCTGTGCATCCAGCTGATTTTTGGTCTTAGGGCATCAAGTCTAGGACATAATCTGATGGACAGTGTGCATTTCACGTATACAACATAGTGGGCCCCACAGACTAGGGTGTTTTACGAAATATGTAAAACAATGTTGCTTAGGACTCTAAGTTCCACATAAATGGAGAAGTTATTATGTATCCATCATCTTTTGCCCAGAAGAGGTACCCACACAACTACACAAGTAGACAAGCAATCACCTTTCCGGCATGTTTTTCATTTGTCTGTGTTTATCATACTTTCCAAGATTCCTATCATGTGGCTACAATCTTTCCTCTTACCTTCTCCAGTCATATGACACTCTGGAGTTGGATATGGTTAGTCATCTCATGCATGCATCATTCTACAGGTGGCATCGATTAAGACTATTCTAATTTTCTGTAGGATGATGGGACTCACAATTTGTCCGATCGATATTGATATTAGCCGTGCCGTCTATATTTTGGACAAATGCGTGATTAAAATATAGTCATCCTCTCCCTTTCTTCAGGACTGGTGATTGGTGAACTGGGGTCTCAATGGGCAAGGCTCGGGCCTGAAAATCAGAATTTGAAATAGGGCCAGCCCGGCAGTTCAAAATCCGGCCAAGACCTACCCCAGGCCCGGCCCGTTGACAGCCCTAAGTGGAAATTCAACTCCATTTTTTAAGCCATGGTATGTTGCATCCACCGTACACATGGCAGACGTGCACGTTAATCCAGACCATCGAACTCATATTGCCCATTTGGAAAATAGCATACCCAAAAGATCACATTGACCATCCTGACTCTGAGGCCTAATGGACATTCGAAATCTTCAGCCGTACATCCAAACCTAGTGATTTAAGTCAGACGGTTAAGATGATCCAATCAATATTATTCGAAATCTTCACATGGAGTCTTGAGTCCACTGGAATCTCTGCTAGAGTTGTGTAGAAGTGAGCTACATGTGAAGTGTACATGACATCCAATCCGTACATCGGATGTACAACTCGCGCAACATAGATGGGGAGAGGGATTGATCACAGTCTCTCCCCTTATATAACTACTACAAATCCATGAAGCTATTAGGAATCCTTAACTGATCTTTCTCGAATCCACGAAGGAACACTCAAATCCACGAGCAAAAAAGTAAACCTCAAAAGATTTTATTAAAAGGTGAATAATTGTCTTAAAAAATAAATTAAAACAAATATTTATAACCTAATTTGCATAATAGAAACCCTAGGTGCATAAATTAGAAGTACCAAACAAACTAGGAAAGAAAAGCATTCAAATTTAAAAAGTTCACGCAAAATTTGCGCAGCAATTCGCATACGGTCGAGAACCCGCTGAACTCAAAACAATCCAACGAGTAAACTGTAAAATCTAGCAAATTTCGGATGCCTGATGGAAGTGTGGTCAGGCGTCTAACGGTGTAGAAAACTGTCCAAAGAGTTAAATAATATTTTAGACGAATTTAGGGTGCCCGATCACAAGATAGTCGGACGTTCGATGATGGTTGGGTGCCCAATGACCTGATGGTCGGGCGCCTGAAATTAAAAAATTATGTCCAACAACTCTCTGGACCATTCGAGCTCATGGTTGGGCGCTCAACGGGGTTGGTTTTTCTGCACTTTGGCGACTGTTTTGTCGTTCCGCCTTACATCCTTCCGATGGTCCATTTTCTCCATGTAGTTGTCAGCGATCCCCCCTACACCAATCCCCTCCACTTTCGACCCCGAGTTCTTGTTCTCCTTTAACTCATGATACTCGAACAAGTCCACCACATTAAACGTCCATGAAATCTTGTACTCGTCCGGAAGGTCCACGACATAAGCATTGTAACCTAACTTCCGTAGAATCAATATCGGCCCAATCTTCTTATGCTTTAATTTGTTGTAAGTGTCAGTTGGGAAGTGCTCATTACGTAGATTAACCATCACTTGATCTCCTATCTCAAACACTTTGGCATGTCAGTGCTTGTTAACGTCCCTTACATATTTCTCATTCGACTCGGTAAGCTTATTTCATACTTTCGCATGTAGTTCTGTAATTCGCTCGGCCATTTTCTCTGCAGCTATACTCTTGCCAAGAATCTTCGGTAATAAGATTAAGTCGATGGTGTATTGAGGGATTCATCCGTAGATGATCTGAAATGACAACTTCCCTATGGAGCGGTTCACCATGTTGTTGAAGGAAAACTCCACTTGCGACGGGGCCAAGTCCCATTTCTTTGGCTTGTCTCCGAAAGTACTTCGGATGAGGTTACCCAACGTCTTATTCACCACTTCAGTTTGCCCATCAGTTTGAGGATGATATGCACTGCTACACTGAAGTTAGGTGTCAAATCGACTTCACAAGGTTTGCCAGAAGTGACTCACGAACTTCATATCCCAGTCGGAAGTGATTGTCTCAGGAATGCCATGCAATCTCACAATTTTTCGGAAGAAGAGATCGGCTACACCCATCGCATCATATGTCTTCTTGTAGGGAATGAAGTGAGCCATCTTCGAGAACCTTTCTACCACCACGAACATGGAGTCCATGCGGCACTGTGTTCATGGGAGACCTAAGACGAAATCCATGAATATGTCCTCGCAAAGTCCTTTCAGTACGGGTAATGGAGTGTAAAGGCCCGTGTTTTATGTATGTCCCATGGAAGATTTGCAAATATGGCATCGCTGAACCATCCAACCAACGCCACAACCTAGGTGAGGCTAATAGTATTGGTCTTCAACCAGAGTCTTCGTCTTGTCTCGACCCAAGTGACCTCCAAGACCACCCCCCATGAAGCTCAATAATTATCTTTTCCCGGAGGGAGCACTACGAAATGCACAATTGATTTCTATAGAACAGGAAACCATCTTGAAGGAGGAAATTGATCACTTGATGTCAAGAGATGATAGATTGATGTCGAGATTGAAAAGGTTAACACACAGGTAGAGCCTAAACCGTAGACAGAGGTATAGGAGCAAGTTGAGCATTCACCTCTAAAAAAATTCATCGAGAGATCATAGATTACCAGTTAAATATAGAGATGACTCGAATATTGCATTTGTCCTCATTATGGATGAAGATGATTCGTCTACCTTTCAAGAAGCATTAGATGACTCTGATGCTGATAAGTAGAAAGTGACAATGCATGAGGAGATGAATTCTCTATATAAGAATGAGACATGTGAGCTGGTAGAGCTTCCAGAGATGCATAAAGAAATTGGTCATAAGTGAATTTACAAGAAAAAGCAGGATAGACACAAGGTTAGATTGGTTGCGAAAGGGTATGCATAGAAGGAAGGTGTAAACTTTAGTGAGATTTTCACTCCTGTGGTCAAGCAGGTGTCTATCAGATTTATGTTGGTGCTGGTTGCTCAATATAACCTGAAATTGGAACAAATGAATGTGAATATTGCTTTCCTACGTGGGGATTTGGAAGAGAAGATATATATGAAGCAACCGGAATGGTTCGAAGTAAAGGGGTCAGAGAATAAGGTTTGCAGATTGAGGTGGTCGTTGTACAGCCTGAAAAGTTGCCTAAGCAGTAATACAAAAGGTTTGATACTTTCATAATGAGTTAGCAATTTATCAGGAGTGAGTACGATCATTATGTCTACTTCAAGACACTGAATAATGGTCAGTTCATCATATTGGTACTGTATGTTGATGACATACTTATCGCCAACCATAGCATATCTGAGATCGATACATTGAAGACTCAATTGTCAGGGACATTCAAAGTAAAAAATCTGGGGCTACAATAAAGATTCTTGGTATAAATATTAATAGAGATAGAGAGAGGAACAAGCTACAGTTGTCATAGGCTGAATACCTTAAAAAGGTATTGGTAAAGTTTGGGATGGACAAGGCAAAATCGATTAGCACACCCCATGCAATTCACTTTAGACTTTCTTCAGAAAAATGTCCTACTCCAAATGAAGAAAAGCAAGCACAATTAACAGTTTCATGTATGCCATAGTCTTTACGAGACCGAATACTTCACATGCAGTGGGTATTGTGAGCAGATACATGGATAAACCCAATAATCAACATTACAAGGCAGTGAAATGATTACTTCAATATTACAAGAAACAGTGGACTACGTCTTGACATTTGCAAAGATAAAGGATAAATTAGTAGGCTATGTAGATGCTGATTACGCTGAAAACATGGATAAAAGAAGGTTGACTTTCGACTATTCATTTGTCCTAGTGGGTGGGGCGATCAATTGGATGTCGAAGCTTCAGTCCATGGTTACTCTTTCCACAATCAAAGCTGAGTATATAGTAGCGATGAAAGCATTCAAAGAAGGCATTTGGTTGAGAGGAATGATAAATCAGTTTAGGCTTCATCAGGAGGCCGTACCAGTTAATTATGACAATAAAAGTGCAATCAATTTGGCAAAGAACTTGGTTTATCATTCTTATATTAAATATATTGATGTTCATCATTATTTTATCCAATAGGTGTTTGAGAAAGGCGGTATGACTCTTGAGAAGATCCACACAAGCGTCAATCCGACAGATATGCTTACGAGGTAGTTTGTAACGCCCCAAAAATTCAGCACCCTAGTACAAAGACTCTGATCCCGAGTTCCTAGGTATTAACTTATTAAAAATGCACGTGGAGAGTTCCCACATAGCCGCGTAGTCTGGTTAGCATCCAACCATAAGCAAAAATTAGAGTAGCTTGAAATCATCGGCATATGGGGACTATACAAGCCACAATATACATATCTGAAACGAATAAAGTATAAAGTATTTTATTTTCGTTTAAAACTCTAAAAACATCGACGATGCAGCGAGCCAATTAATGCTTGCACGTCCGAGACCTCAGTGGTGCCTGCATAAAAAAATATCGCCTAGTTGGTATTTTAGAACACTGTCTCAAGTGGAAGTGAGTAGCTAAATCAGTGGTACCATTATCCGAGGTACACAATGTTATCAACACAATTAAACGCAAGTAATGATAGCATAACAAAAGAAACAGTTTCCTAAAAACTTCTTAGGGTCATAGAAGTTTTTTATCATATTTGTGTTTTCCCTTCTTACATGTCTATGTGAACTTACGAACATGTTAGATCTCCAATAAACATCATGGTGGGCCCTAGGAAGGCTTCAATGGTCGGGATCACTGTCCCCACTGTTTTCTTTGGTGTGGTACACTTGAGCTTTGGGTCTACCTCATTCTTCATATCATGCCCTAAAATGATCTCTTCAAATGAATGGACGGTGTGGATACCACACATACATCGTGGTGGGGCCCACAAAAGTTGGTGACGTCAGTTCAGTAATGAGATAGGTAGCTACTCAACCTGTCACTAGCTAATCCGCGACCAGACAGTGGACATGTGTGGCTGAGTGGACAAGTGCGTCGGATGTGGATTTCCTATGAAAGCCTTTAGCTAGAAGTTCCTGCACTGGGATGCTAGGTGGGGCCCACCGTGATGCTTCTAAGAAATCCATGTTGTTCATATGTTTTGTGAGATTATTTTAGGACGTGGCAAAACATCAAGCGTATCCAATACTAAGTGGGCCTCATGAGAGGAAACAGTGGGTATTCAGGGCTACCATTTAAACATTCGTATGACCACAAAGTTTTCATATCAAACTATTTTTTCATTTTTTTTTTCACTTCATCTCAGTGGTAATGACCTTGTAAACGGTTTGGATGGGTACAAACATAAAGCTGGAGCCCAGTAACGTTTCAACAGTAGGAAACTCCTTTTCTCGGTTTTCCTCTCGTGCGGCCCACTTGAGTTTTAGATCCACCTTATTTTTGGTCGCACGTCCTAAAATGATCTTGCAAAATGTATGGACGGGTTGGATTTCTAATAAACATCACGGTGGACCCCACCCAGCATCCCAGCAGGAAATCCGCGTCTGGTGCGAGAAAAGAGGCATTACCTTGTTCAAGGTGCCAAAAGAAATAGAAGAGGAGAAAGAGAAGTAGAGGTGCGGACAAGTCGCTCTGCTAACTTGTAGCCACTGGACGCCAGACTAGTTTGAGAGAGAGAGAGAGAGAGAGAGAGAGAGAGAGAGAGAGAGGTGCGGGCCGTGTGACGGGTTAGGGTTTGGGGAAAGAGAGGAAAGAGGGACGGTGGGGTTTTAGGAAAGAGAGGGAAGAAGGAGAGGTGTGGCCTGCGGTTGCGGGTGTGGTATTAGTGTTAGGGTTTTTTTTTTTTTTTTTCAACTACTTATATAAGCTGTAAATCGAGTGAATCGAGCTACAAGTCGAGTTGAGCTGATTCAAGGCGATCTTCGGTCGAGGGACTAAGTGCTCGAACTCAACTTGGTTGTAACTCGAGCTTCCAAAATACAGATTGCTTTGATTCGCCCAACTGAGTCGAGGCGAGTTTCGTCCAGCCGAGTCGAGCGAGCTGACTCAGCTCATGAGCAGCTCTAATCATTGGTTTGTGGCCAATGGTACAGTAACGTATGTGGACCTGCATCTTTGGTGGGATAAAATCAGCCTTTCGAGTAAACGAGGGAAATGTGGACGATAGCCTTCATGTGAGGAGCAGATTACATGTTACCCAGGTAACACCTTAAGTGGGTGTTACCCTTATCGTGGGGCCCACCTTGGTGATGTGTTGTATATTCATTTCATCCATCCGTTTTTGCAGCCTATTTTAGTACGTGGTCAAAACGTTAGGCAGAACTAAATCTCAGGTGGACCATACCACAGGAGACACTGGTGATTGAACGCCCGCCATTAAAAACTTCTCAAGGCCCACTGTAATCAGATCCATAATGTTTATTTTCCACCCAACCCGTTGATAAGGTCAACCAGATCTGGACGAAAGTAAAATACAGAGATCATCTTGATCCAAAACTTGTGTGGCCTACAAAATGCTTTTAATGGTCATTCACAACTTTTTACAGTGGTGGTTCACCAGAGACCTGGATTTGCTTACTTTTTGGCATAACCTACTTAAATGAGCTGAAAAAACGGATGGACGGCGTGGATATTCAATACATTCATCAAGGTGGGCCCCATACGGTTAGGGTAGCACCCAACACCTAATCTGCTCCCCTTCTTACCTATGTAATTGTTTGGTAAAATGTCGAATCGTGCGGAATTAAAATTCCATCATGCAATGAAGATAAATGATCCAGTGCTTTCGGAGCATTCTAAGTTATTGTGCACCTCGTAGCATTTGGACACTTGGACAGTCAAATTGATCAATTTGGACTGATTAATATATTCATCATATATTTAATAACCCACAGCATGAAAATAATAGTGATTGCATGATCTGTTCTATTAAAAAATTGGTACTCTTTTTTATAGCCGTCCATTTTCCAAGCCATGTATGAAATGGTTGAGATTTTTTTGATGAAAATAATTCTTTTGAACCATAAACAATCCATATTGATGGATCCCAACCCGTAAATGGTTCAAATTGTTGATTCGGAATATTTTTTCTTTGATGATCTTGACCGTCCATTTTATATCCCATTGATTGGATGGTTAGAATTGTCATATCGGTGTTTTTTTTTTTTTTTTTTTTTTTTTTTTTTAAAAAACCTATGAAATAGGTTCTGGGCCTAATGGACAGCTCAGATCGATTGGTTGGGCTGTGCAAGTGTCCCGTTTCAACTAGGAGTAATATAAGGCTTAATGGCGAATAGAGGATGACCAGGAAAGCTCTCAAATTGTGATATTTCAGCCTTTGATTATTGAAAGGTTAAGGATACCGTCCATGTTGAAAAGAAAAGAGTGAGATGATGGAAGGGTTGAAATATTTCAATCCAAGACCCTTGAGTTCTTACTATACTGAATCCAAAGTAAGGCCCATCATATAGACGGTCTGGATCATTTAAAAATGATCCTATATCCAAAGGCTAAAGTCGCAACATATTATATGGCTGGTCATGATGGGTATTGATTTCTACGGCGGGGCCTGCATGACTAATAAACACCCCTGATTTTCACCCTAGTCGATCTTCATGATGCCCATCTTTTACACGGCTTGGATGTTACACACGTGTGATCCATTGGTTGGGAGGAAACCACTATATGAGACTGTAATATGGTCACTGCGCGCATTAATGTTCTATCCCTTAATACTACTTCAGATAATTCTAATATATGATCAGGAAACGCCGGGTCGAGTCTAGTAAAGACTTAGTTGAGTCTTCTGGACTCGGGTAGATATCGAGTCGAGTTGGGTTTTTGAATGATGGATGAAAGTGATGAAACAAGCAGGCAAAATCTAATCCATTCTGGCAGTCCAAACGAACCCTTATTTTCTCCGGCCGTGACTCAGGTCATGCACCTACAATGATAGATACCTCTTGTGGACGGGCGCGGATTTCCTGCGAAAGCCTTACGCAGGAAGTTCCTGCACTGGGAACCAAGGTGGGGCCCACAGTGATGTTTGTTGATAAATCCACCCCGTCCATCCGTTTTGGGAGCTCATTTTAGAAAGTGAGAACAAAAATGAACCGGATCCAAGACTCAAGTGGGCCTCACTAAAGAAAAAGGTGGGTAGGTAAATTACTACCGTTGAAACCTCCCTGGGGTCCACAGTGATGTTTATATGACATCCATACTGTTCATAGCGTCACTACTACTGGGATGAACTGTAAACACAAATATTATCCTGATTCAAAACTTTTGTGCCTCCACAAATATTTCAACTGTGGATGTTCAATCCTCACGTTTGCGGCCCACTTGAGTCTTGGATCCGGTTCATTTTTATTCTCCTGTCCTAAAATGAGCTCCCAAAACGGATGAACGGGGTGGATTTATCAAAAAACATCACTTTGGCCCCACCTTGGTTCTCAGCGCAGGAACTTCCTGCGCAAGGCTTTCCAGGAAATCCGCGCCCTTGTGGACGTGGATTGGGTACACTACCCCACCCATCCCTAGCTAGAAACAAACAGGGGCTCTGAGGGGCCGCCGTGATGTATGGGTTTTATCCATACCGTCAATCCATTTTTCCATATCATTTTAGGATATACACCCAAAAATAAGGCAGATCCAAGGCTCACGTGGACTACACCACAGGAAGCAGAGATGATAATGACACTGATCGTTGAAACCTTCCTAGTGGCCACCCTGATGGTTAATTGCCATCCAACATGTTCGTAAGGTCACATAGATCAAGGGAAAACACAAATATCAGCTTGATCCAAAACTTGTGGCCCCAAAAAAGTTTTCATCCGCAGGTGTTTAATCCTCACTGTGTGGTCCACCTGAGCCTTGGAACTGCCTTATTTTTGGGCTTATAACCTAAAATGATATGAAAAAAAATCAATGGACGGTGTGGATAAAACCCATACATCATGGTGGCCCCTCAGGGCCCCCGTCCATTCCTAGCCAGAGACGTGCAGGGTAGTACCCATTCCTGTACTCAAAGACCCCATCCCATGACAAATCAATTCCATCCAAAATCATCTTCTGCAACAAAACCTCACTAAAAAACAAAATCATTTTATATGGGTCCACTTGAAATTCCCGCCAAATAAAAATAGCAACATATGTCCACACCTCTGTACACTATCTTGCTTAGAAGTAACCGTACAAAGAGTGTGCCCCACTTTAGATGTTTTATAAAAGAACAACCATGATAAAGTGGTAGCCTTTAGTCATGCAGCGCACCTAACCTGTTAGCTGTGCAACGCACCCACACTGTTAGTCACACGATGTTGCACACCCACACTGTTAATCACACGATCCACTGGTGCATCGGTGCAGTTAGTGTCTCCTTAGCATTTGAACCCGAGACCTGCTGTTGAAACGCCAAGGCGTATTCCAGCAGGGCTAGCAGGCGGACACAAGTGGTAGCCTAAATGGTCAAATATTATTGATATCTAATGAACGCTAATCAAAATTCTAGGAATATAAGCTTGCACATTAGAAGCTACAGTTTTCAGATAGGCTGAATCAAACTTTTCATCTTCAACATTGTCTAATCAGGCTGTCGAGATATTCCACATTAGAAGCTACAGCCCTCAAGATGGGCCAAATCAAACTTTTCATCTTCAACATTGCCTAATCGGACTGTCAATATTCCATGTTAGAAGCTGTTTTCTTCAAGATAGGCTGAATCAAACTTTTCATCTTCAACATTGCCTAATCGGACTGTCGATGTTCCACACTGGAAGCTAGTCTTCAAGAGACCGAATCAAACTTTTCAACTTCAACATTGCCTAATTGGACTGTTGATATTCATCATCAGTCCATTTGGACCATTCATTTCGAATATTGGTGGAATTAGACTGTCCATCTCCTATATCTGCCTAATGAGAATGGGAAACCAATCATCATCCCATTCTCAGATTTGAATGGGCCTTTAGCAGTATGAGCCAAACGGCTCCACTTCTGTAAAATGCGTATGCGAACAACTCCAATCTCATGGAACCCCCCAAACAGGCCCTTGACTCTTCCATTTTTTTAAGAAAATCAAGCATCTAGAAGGTACGTATAATCAAGGAGGACCAAGCCGCATGCTTGTGGGATCAAACCCGATTGACACTGAGCAGTGTTGGACCCATACAAGTTGTATAGCGATTCTATAACGGGATTTAACACTTGCATGCAAACACATTCATGGTTTTCAATAGCAGTTTTGGGATGTGCCTAGCCAGGGAGATCAAAACCAGTATGACTCACCTCAACTCGGCCCACCTTGTTCTGACTCAGTCTTGTTTCAGAGTGCAACTCTCCAAAGACTTGTTTTGTTCTGCACTAATACTGAATCTACCAAGTCAACTTGGTTTCAGATAATATTTAGAGGAAAACTCGTGTAGGTGCCTCTTGGGGTCATTTTCTCTAATGTGAGATAAATGAATGAAAATGCATGATCCACCCTGTCCATCAGGAGCATCACCCCTTGTTTAGCCTTGATCCCAAAAATCAGGCTGATTCAACACTTAGGCGGGCCACCCCATAATTTTCCTTTAAAACCTCTAAACTCACATGATATGGCCCACCTGAGTTTTGAAATAATGTTTTTTGTTTAGGTAATTGATTTATCATGATGAGCATCAGATGGATGGATTGGATGGCAAATAAACACCAGTGGGCCCTACACAAAACAAGTGGTGGGTGTCCCATCCCAACTTTTTCCTAGGGGTGTTGCCTGCCTGAGTTCTGAATGGTAATGATTTTTGGGCTGCAAGGTGCGCATCAGGCAGCATACCAGATGGATGGGGTGGATCTCATGAAACTTGCACCCACATAGCTCTCGGTGCACAGGTTATGCTAGCACGGCTCACATTTAAAACCATGAACACATCACAGGGAGAATGATGATGCTTGAGTTTTATATAATTATTATATCCTTGAGATTGATATCAAAAGCATGTCTATAATAATAAACACACTAACAATTTCTGTAACTGAGTGTCTGAATACCAAAACATCACAGAGTGGAAAGAGCTTACTTCAGTTTCAATCATCCAACACTCCAGATGCATTTGTTGAATCTGATGGTGGTTTCCAATGCTGCTATCTGGGAAGTCATTCCCTAGAAAAGCAGGCTTGCCCATCCAGCAATGAAAGCAAAACCACCATACGGTGCAAGAGAAGAGTACTTTCTGTCTTCAAGGTAGGCCACGGTGTAACAACTGAAAAATTCACCATCGATTTCCTTATAACTTCACCTATAAACTATATATACTCAAAAGGAGCAAAGTAGCAGAAATGATTTTTTTTTTTTTTTTTTTTTTTTTTTTTTTTTTTTCTAAGTAGATTTATTAGAACATTGACAAAATCATCGCATGATTCGAAAATGAATGACGGCTCCTAATCCATGGTATGGATGGTAAAATGGTTTTTACATATATATGGGAACGTTTCACACAAAACAAGTTGTAGATGAGAACTTAGGGCAACTAGTTACGTGAAAAACCATGGGACCTTGTCCAGATAAACAATCCACTATGTAAAGGAACTTTTACACAAAGATCACAAGCACAAGCCGCTTAGATCCCAACTTCTTCACTTCTAGGGTGGATAACAATCAAAAAGAAACTGAGGAATCTCAACGGATCCAAGGACGTAGAAGAACTGAGACGTCGAATGCACCGTGGATGAACCGTCACGAGCAGCAACTACTATCTACAAGCTCTCTCTCTCTCTCTCTCTCTCTCTCTCTCTCTCTCTCTCTCTCTCTCTCCTTGGACGTGTAGAACACCTATTAAGATCCCCTAATCTTGAATTGGACGCCAATATATAGCTTTGCATGAGAGTTAAGAGTCGAAATAGGAAACTACGTATCGCAGTTCGCACGCATCGTCGACCAGTTGGCCAGGGTGGTCGACCGGTTGAGAATGACCAAAAACTGTCCAATGAGAATCGTGAGAAAACTGCAATATTTGACCGGTTGGGCAATTGGTCGGTGATGGCCCACGGCCGGTCATGACAGGCCAAATCCTGTCCAGAGTGCAGAGCTCCCTTGGGACTGAATATTCGACCGTTCGGGCGACCGGTCGACAGACCCTATTTCTGCACAGTCTCTCCTCTATCCTGAGGAGGAAAACCCCATCAAAAACATGGTTTCATGTAGGAAAAGAAAAACACAACATCAACAGTTGTACCATAGTTATAAAATTGACTAGACTTGAAACTCAGCCGAGTCAACTCGACTCGCAGAGATTTCAAGCTGAGACATTGCAAAACTTTGTCCTCCGCATGACATGATCATGACTTGATGACTCGACCACTCGGCTTGATGCGACTGCACGGGCTCAAACTGCATCACCCAGTTTGGCATGTAAAATGTAAATGGAAGGAAGAGGGAAATGAACTTAACCAATGTGCTATTCAATGACCTGCTGATAAGTGATAAATTAGGTGTTTATATTTTTTATCCGCTTTATAATTGTCTTAAATATCTGTTTCATGGAATTTCCAATTTATTATTATTAAATATCAAGAAGTGGGGTCAAGTCTTCAAGTCCACCCGACCTGGCTAAACTTTGAATCGAGATGAGTTTTCGGGTTTTCAAACTATGGCTGGTACATGCATGAGCTCCACAGCTTACAAAAGATGTCCTTTTCATAGGTCTCTTTAATTCCAAGCAGCCTAGTCCAACTAGCACTAGTCTTCCAAGGATCCTAGAGGGTTTTGATACTTCTACCCTTGGGCTGAAGAGGTTTGCGGTCTTTTGGGTGGTCTTTGAAGTTGGATGACTCATGTTTTGATTCTCTAGGAACACTGCTGTTATCAATCTCAATTTTCTAGGCAGAGGCAAAACCCCGAAGAGTGCTGCTGGCAACAAATTCGGGTGTGGGAGCAGGGAAGCGTCTCCTTCAAAATGTAAACACGTATAAATAGGTAGGAAACAGGAGAGAGAGCAATAGTCTGAAGTGGGGATTCGAAGTAGGAGTGACAACTAGTTAGAAGGATCCTGCAACTATGGAGGGAGCACATCATGTGTTTGTCGAGGACTGGCCAGTCATGCAAGGAGGGGGATCTGGGAACGCTCGAAGCAAGCTAGGATCATGTTAGAATTCAACATGAATTTGAAGATGTTGAAGTCTGAGATCCTGCAGGAGTTGGAATTGAGGAGGCGGTCAAGAGGCTGCGAGGAGGGGATGTTTTCTTCAATAGTGCGATCAAACGTATATCTAGGTGGATCACTCAATGAGGGATCTGGAGGGGAAGTGGCTTAAAAAGGCACTTCAGAGCTCTTATCTAGGGATAGTTGATGAAATTGATGCCAGACCTCTCTGTAAGGATGAAATCCAGTATGCCCAATTGAAGCTCCATAATCTAAACAGCAATGATCCAATGGAACCTATAGAGATCTAAGATAAAAGGGGAGTGCATGATCGTCCATTGTGTCTGGGAGCCCGCACCGGAGGGGATTAGGTGTGTAGATTCTCAGGGAAGGGAAGATGAGATGTCCAATGAAGTGTGAGGGAGGTAGGCAAGGAAGGCCTGACGTCATGTACAGCACTGGATCAAGTCAGGATGATAGGTGGCTGGTCTAGTAGGTGAGGATCCTATAATCTTTTCCATTTTTTTGAATATCGGCCGCTATTATCAATAATATCAACAATATTTTGAACAATGCCAAAACGCAACAACAGCTATCCCTTTGCAATAAATGCTCCATGAATCCATGGATTTGCATCTTTATTACCAATCAGTGACTTTAGGATTTGCCAATACCATATTCTCATTTCCTTGACCCCAAACAGGCTCTTAAGTTCATGAATCATGCCCTGCTCAGAAAGTGGCTACAGAAGTTTGGAAAAAAAAAAGGTGATCCTTGGTGGAAGCAAGTTCTTTCAAGCAAATGCAGCTTGAGTGCAGGTGGTTGGTTCCCATGAGACTCCTCTCTTTATGTGATTTCTTGTTTGTGGAAAGTGGTCGGCAGCATTTAGGAAGATTCCTGAATAATCTGCAAGAGGACCGCAGATTTGATGTTGGATACCTCATGTGTAGACTTGTTGAGGCAGTAGAGGACATCGTTGTGCTTAGAACATATTGTAGCACTATCAAAGGTATTTCTTGTTGAATTTTAAACAACTGCTGGGCTCTTATAATTATCAAAACTGAAAACGTGTCTAAGGCTTGAATTGTAAGAAAAATCTACGAACCCAAAATTGACAATCAACCAAACGTACAAGAGACAAGAACCCAAGAAGATACTGTTTTCTCTGCTCACCTTAAAGCTCTGATATCATGTAGAGAAATCCAAGGTCTCACACTCCAGAATGCAATTTCTCAAAATTTGATTGAATTGAAATTTGAAATCAAACTTCAAATTCCTTCTTACAACTTAGGGAATGAAATATGGACAACTAAAATGTACTGCATAAATACAATAGAGAACAAACACCTCATGTGCATGTGCATAACAAGACAGAGCCCAATAAATAATCTGTTTCCTAAATCAGCTAGTTAATCCAGCCCAACTTTAGCAAGCCTAAACTTTTTCTGTGTACTTTTAACATGCCTAAACTACATTATGCAAAATAGAAAAATAACAATAATGACCATATGAAAGTCATGCACATATTACATACATTCTCACTACATGACACTCATGATAGAGCTAACATGCATTCTCACTACCAAAAAAAAAATCAATTTCTGTGTGTTCTTGAAAAATTGGACAATTCATCCAAACACTGGTTACTAATTGATATTAGCATGTATGCATATATGGGTTTCCAATGATGATAAAAGGGGGGTGAGTTTGGAACATGATGGTTTGACTTTGCAATCGATAAGTGGGTCTTCAAAGTGTAGAACCCACCATTTTATGAATAAAGATTTTGATGTTGAAAGATCATGAAAACACATCATCAACCCAAGAGTAAAGATAGAGCCTGAGAAGAAGTGTTTGGGAGTTGGTTTTTCGCAAGCAATTCAACAGAAACATAAGATGTAGTATCTTGAGGTTTTGCTAATTTTATTTAACCAAAATCCCACTTAATTGAAAACGCTAACAATGACATAACCACAACAACTAGGCAAAAGTTAGAGACTATTAACATGAATGAAAGAACCAAGCAAGATGGGTGGTTTGTCTAGAGAGTAGTTGATGAGGACACAAGGCCATTTCAAGTATACCAACGAAGAAAGCGCCATCCACAAGTACCATCCTTGTGGATAGGCGACTATTGAGGAGCTGAAGATCCTCCACACGTGATCAGACACATAGAAGACCCCATCCAAGAAGGACACATGTGAAGAAAGAGTGAAGAAAGAAGACCGAAGAACTGAAGACTTCGGGCGCCCATCGGGTGCCCGACCACTGTCTTCGGGCGCCCGACCATTGCCTTCGGGTGCCCGAACTTAGCCTCTCGAGCGCCCGAAACTCTCTGGACGTTTTTGGACGTCTTCGGGCGCCCTGAACTTTTGCGCAGTTTTGCTTATTTACGCGTTTTTTGCTTAGTTCGAGGGTAGTTTAGTACTTTTATGTCTTTTATTTGGTTATTTAAGAGGGCTAGGCCCTAAACACGAAATTAACTTTTGATATTGATTAATGAAAGCCTCTTTGAGCTTCCTCCTGCCTCCTCTCTTTCTCATGGTGATGCTTTTTCCTCTTCCCTGAATCTCTTTTCTTCTAATTGCTTCTTGTACCCCTCCAACTTCTTCCAGGTATTTTATCTTCTGTTATTATTCTTCTAAAACTTCTGTTTTGTTTATTCCCTACGATCTAAACCTTGAGAATCGATCGAAACCCTAAATCCCCAAATTCTCAAATCCCTAATCCGAGAAACCTCCTGGTTCTTCGGACTAGTGATCAGCATTGATCGATTGGGTATAGCCATGCAAGATCGGGAGGTTCCATCCCTCGCCGGATCCAACCTAGCATTATTTGAATCCCATACTCCATGGTTGTGATGATGGCCCGTCCCATTGCATGTTTCCTTTATGTTTTTCTTAGTTTATGATGATTTATGCTAGATTTCATTATTATTATTGCTTTTACTTCCGCTGAATAATTGTGTTCATGAGCATGCATCATATTTAGGGCTGTCCTGCATCAAATTTGGTATCAGAGAATAGGCTTGCATGGTTTGTGTCTAGATCGAGTTATCAAATTAGGGTTTTGATTTTAGGTTTAATTTAGGAAAGTCCAGATTTAGAAAGTTTTCAATTTTAGAAACTTTCCAATTTTAGAAAGTTTCCTAATTTGGAAAATTTCCAGATTTGAGTCGTTTTCTGTTTTAATTTATTGTGTCAGTTCATATTAGTTTTGCATCCATCGCATCCATCTTGTGAGTCAAAACACCTAGTGGTCTAGTTGGGTAGAGTTTTGGTTCAAGTCTTATTTGTATGCCCACTAGGAGAGGTAGAGGTTTCGGACTTCAGCCTATCATGAGTAACGAGCAGTTATCTGAGCAACTTGCTCAATTGATACAAAAGATAACCGCCCTAGAGGCAAGTCACAAGCGTGATTTTGCCCGCCTTGAGGACCAGATCACCACTACCAGGACCAAGGTTGAGCAACTAGAGGCGTCCCAAAGGGAAAACCCCGCTGTTGGGGATGATGCGCACTCCCAAGTAAGAGGAATCATAGAGGAACGCGCTGCCACACGTGGAGGTGGTGAAGATGGGGATCGTGGTAACGGTCGTGGTGTTGTGCGAGAGGCACGAGCCACATATGATCATCAAGACCGCTATGATCCAAACAGTGTTTTAAATTGCGAATAGCGTGTAGCGTAGCCTTCACCCCTCTGAAGCGTGAGGCGTAAGCTACATAGCGTGTAGCGTAAGCTACACACTACTTAGATTTTTAATCAAGGTTCCACCAAATTAGATGATTAATAATAAAATTTGACAAAATTTCATAACACGCTAAATAAAAGTGATTAAATATAAAAGTGAAGAAAGAGCAACAAAACTTATTTAAAACTATTTCTTATATTATTTTACTAAAAGCATTGAAAAGACTAACTAATTTTCATTGAAATAGAAAAATGTAACAAATCATTAAAAACATTATTGATTTTAATGTTATAGTGAAAAATGACTTGTAATGTGAGCTATGTAGCGTGTAGCGTATCCAAATTAATCATGTAGTGTAGGCTACACACAACTTAAGCTATTTTCATGAGCTACGTAGCATTTAGGCTAAGCTACGCTACGTAGCGTAAGCTACACGCTACATAGCGTAGCTATTTAAAACACTGGATCCAGATGAGCGTGCGATGAAGAGTGTTAGAGTCGAGGCCCCGAGTTTTGATGGGCGCTTGGACCCCAAGGTATTCCTTGACTGGGTTGCTGACATGGACCACTACTTTGAGTGGTATGGCATGTCAGAAAACCGTCAAATGCGGTTTGTTAAGATGAAGCTTGTGGGTCAAGCCAAGCTCTTTTGGACCAACACCGAGCATAGGATAGAAAGAGTTGGTAGAGCCCCTATCACACAATGGTATGAGATGAAAGAGAAGTTGAAGGAGAAGTACCTTCCCCTCTCATACCGTCAGAAGCTCCTTGACCAATGGCAATCCTTGCGCCAAGGGTCAATGTCTGCCGCTGATTACATCGCTAAGTTTGAAGAATATGTGATGCGATGTGATATCCAAGAAGACCCTCTAGTAACGCTCTCGCGTTTTAAGACGGGCCTTCGTGCGGATCTTCAGCGCGAGCTTATGACTCGGCCCTTAACGGACTTGGATGAAGCATATCAAGTCGTGCAGGAATTAGAGAAATATCTAAAGACTCCTGTAGTCCGTCGTTTCGAGTCCCGAGACTCCAGTGCTAGATCTAGTTCCCAGGGAACTAGAACTAATGTTGGGAGTCAACCTAGGGCACAGGCGACCATTCCGCCTAGACCTAGGGAGGACAAGGGCAAAGGGGTTCTTGGTGCCGGTCCTAGCAACACGAGCCAAGTGAGGTGCTATGAGTGTGGCAATCTGGGCCACATGGCTAATCAGTGTCCTACTAAGAACCGTGGGAAAGCCTTAGTTATAGGTGAGTCCCACGAGGGTGGAGATGACCAGGGTGATTATGAAGTTGAAGAGTATCACCATAAAGGAGGACTTACTGATGATGAAGAGTTAGATGGAGAAGCAACGCTTGCAGTAGTCAGGCGTGTGCTAGCTCAGTCTAGGAGTAGTGCTGACTGGCGTCGAAGCACTATCTTCTACACTATTGCCAAGTGTGGTGAAAAGAATTGTAAGGTGATAGTGGACAGTGGAAGTTATCAGAATGTGATTTCCACTAACACCTTAGAGCGCTTGAAACTAAAACCCACACCTCATCCAGACCCATATAAAGTTTCGTGGGTTGACAAGACATCCCTACCTGTCACCCATCAATGTCTAGTCCCCATCGAGTTTGGGTCATGCAAAGAGTCCCTGTGGTGTGATGTGTTACCTATGGATGTGGGGCATGTTATCCTAGGTAGATCGTGGCTATTCGATAATGATGTCACGATCTTTGGCCGTTCTAATGCGTGTACTTTCATGCATAACGGTAAAAAGATCAAACTTAACCCTATGCCACCTGAGAGCACACTAGGGAAGAAAAAGGATGAGAAGGCAAAGGAGTGGGGAAATCCAAGCCTAAGTCTCTACATATAATAAATGCAAGAGAATTTGAAAAAGAGACTAAGGAGGATTCTATGGTATATGCCCTTGTGGCTAGAGAGATTACACCTGAGGTTCCATTAGAGTTACCCCGTGAGGTGACTTCGGTTCTGAAGGAATACAGTGATGTATTTCCTGAAGATTTACCGAATGAGTTGCCACCTATGAGGGACATACAGCATGCCATTGATCTTGTCCCAGGGTCTACTCTACCGAACCTTCCTCACTACAGGATGAACCCTGCAAAACATGCAGAATTAAAGAGGCAAGTTGATAAGCTTCTGCAAAAGGGTTTCATCCAAGAGAGTATGAGCCCGTGTGCCGTGCCTGAATTGTTAACGCCAAAGAAAGATGGCACGTGGCGCATGTGTGTGGACAGCCGTGCCATAAACAAAATTACTGTCAAGTACAGGTTCCCCATACCTAGACTTGATGACATGCTTGACATGATGGCCAGGTCCACTATATTCTCTAAAATAGACATCAAGAGTGGATATCACCAAATCCGTATACGCCCAGGGGATGAATGAAAAACTGCGTTTAAAACAAAAGATGGGTTGTATGAGTGGTTGGTCATGCCCTTCGGCTTGACTAATGCACCCAGTACGTTCATGCGGGTGATGACACAAGCTTTGAGGTCGTTCATGGAAAAATTCCTAATGGTGTACTTTGACGACATTCTTATTTACAGCACCACTAAGGAATCACACCTTGAACATTTAAAGAAGGTTTGTAGCGTCCTTAGGAAGGAAAAGTTGTACGCTAATCTTAAGAAATGCGCATTCATGTCTAGCCAAGTTGTGTTCTTAGGATTCATAGTGTCATCTGAAGGGATGCGTGCAGACCCTAAAAAAGTCAGGACCATAGTTGAGTGGCCAGAACCGAGGAACATTCATGAGGTGCGAAGCTTTCACGGCCTACCAACTTTCTATCGTCGGTTCATTAGGAGTTTTAGCACGATCATGGCTCCCATTACAGAATGCATGAAAAAGGGAGAATTCGTGTGGTCTAAAGCCGCAGTCAAGGCTTTTAAGGAGATTAAGGGCAAAATGGTAGAAGCTCCTGTCATGCGTCTATCTGACTTTTCTAAAGTCTTTGAAGTAGCGTGTGATGCGTCTGGTATCGGTATAGGTGGAGTGTTGAGTCAAGAAGGATACCCAGTGGCCTATTTCAGTGAGAAGCTGAATGAGGCAAAACAAAAATACTCCACGTACGACAAAGAATTTTATGCGGTAGTGCAATCCCTGAGACATTGGCGACACTATCTCCTACCGCAGGAATTCGTCTTGTTTTCTGACCACGAGGCTTTGAGATATTTGCATTCTCAGAAGAAACTCAACCCAAGGCATGCCAAGTGGGTAGCGTTTCTTCAGGAATATTCATTTGTTTTGAAACATAAGGCCGGGGTTGAAAACAAACCAGCGGATACCCTTAGTAGAAGAGTGGCGTTGCTCAACTCCTCAAGTGTAGAGGTAGTCGGGTTTGAGCAATTGAAAGATGAATACCCCACATGTCCTGATTTTGGGGGTACTTACGCGTCGCTCTCTAGTGACCAGCGTATTATGGGCGAATATGTTCTTAAAGATGGCTTCCTTTTCAAGGGAGACAGACTTTGCATTGCCCGTATGTCCCTTCGTGAATTCCTCATCTGGGAGCTTCATTCAGGGGGGATAGCTGGCCATTTTGGTCGTGATAAGACCATTGCCCTTGTGGAAGATCGTTTCTATTGGCTAAGTCTCAAGCGAGACGTAGCCAAAGTTTTAGGGCAGTGTCGTACATGTCAACTGGCAAAGTAGAGAAAACAAAATACCGGGCTGTATACGCCATTGTCAGTGCCACATGCTCCGTGGCAGAACATTAGTATGGACTTCGTGCTTCGTGCTTCGGCTTCCCAAGACAATCAAAAAGCACAATTCCATTTTTGTCGTGGTGGACCGTTTCTCTAAAATGACGCATTTCCTCCCATGTTCGAAAATGTCAGATGCATCTCATGTTGCTCGTATCTTTTTTGATGGTGGTGCGTCTCCATGGGTTACCTAAAACCATAGTGTCTGATCGTGATGTTCGATTCACTAGCTATTTTTGGAAGACACTGTGGCATATTATGGGAACTCGTTTGCAATTCTCTATTGCTTACCACCCCCAAACAAACGGTCAAACTGAAGTGGTAAACCATAGTCTTGGAAATCTTATACGTTGTCTAGTGGGTGATCATGTTAAGACTTGGGACCTAATTTTACCAACTGCTGAATTTGCTTATAATAGGTCAGTAAATCGATCTACAGGGATGAGTACATTTGAAGTTGTTAGTGGGTATAAACCTAAAATGCCAATAGATCTCTTACCCATGTCTGTCACCCAAAGGTCTTCTGAATCAGCCGATGCATTTGCACGACATATCCATGAATTGCATACACATATTAGACAGCGGATAAGTAAGAGTAATGATAATTATAAAATTTCAGCTAATTCTCATCGTAGACTGCAAGATTTTCAAGAAGGAGACTATGTAATGGTGAGGGTAAGGCCAGAGCGGTTCTCACAGGGTTCCGCTAAGAAATTACAAGCACGTAGTGCTGGACCATTCAAGATAGTGCAGAAAATTGGGTCCAATGCATATCGGATTGACCTTCCACCTGAAATGGGCATTAACCCGACTGTCAATGTAGAAGATCTAGTCCGTTCTCCTGACCCTACCATTGATCCATCATTTCATTCATGGCCCTACTCTGATTTTGCTTCACAACCCCTTCCACCCCTCCCTCCACCTATTGTCCATAAAGAAGAAATTGAAGAGATCGTGGATGATGAGATAGTATCTACAAGAGATGGAGGATTCCAGAGGTATCTTGTCAAGTGGAGGAACAAACCATTTTCTGAATCTACGTGGTTGACTGAAGCGAAAGTGCAGCATGTTGATCCAGACTTACTAGAGCGCCACAAGAGTTTTAACTCGTCGGAGTCGAGTTTTTCTCACCCGAGGGGAGTTGATGAGAATACAAGGCCATTTCAAGTGTACCAACAAAGAAAGCGCCATCCACAAGTACCATCCTTGTGGATAGGCGACTATTGAGGAGCTGAAGATCTTCCACACGTGATCAGACACATAGAAGACCCCATCCAGGGAGGACACGTGTGAAGGAAGAGTGAAGAAAGAAGACCGAAGAACTGAAGACTTCAGGCGCCCGACCACTGTCTTCGGGCGCCCGACGAACTTAGCCTCTCGAGCGCCCGAAACTCTCTGGACGTTTTTGGACGTCTTCGGGCGCCCGAACTTTTGCGCAGTTTTGCTTATTTACGCGTTTTTTGCTTAGTTCGAGGGTAGTTTAGTACTTTTATGTCTTTTATTTGGTTATTTAAGAGGGCTAGGCCCTAAACACGAAATTAACTTTTGATATTGATTAATGAAAGCCTCTTTGAGCTTCCTCCTGCCTCCTCTCTTTCTCATGGTGATGCTTCTTCCTCTTCCCTGAATCTCTTTTCTTCTAATTGCTTCTTGTGCCCCTCCAATTTCTTCCAGGTATTTTATCTTCTGTTATTATCCTTCTAAAACTTCTGTTTTGTTTATTCCCTACGATCTAAACCTTGAGAATCGATCCAAACCCTAAATCCCCAAATTCTCAAATCCCTAATCCAAGAAACCTCCTGGTTCTTCGAACTAGTGATCAGCATTGATCGATTGGGTATAGCCATGCAAGATCGGGAGGTTCCATCCCTCGCCGGATCCAACCTAGCATTATTTGAATCCCATACTCCATGGTTGTGATGATGGCCCGTCCCATTGCATGTTTCCTTTATGTTTTTCTTAGTTTATGATGATTTTTGCTAGATTTCATTATTATTATTGCTTTTACTTCCGCTGAATAATTGTGTTCACGAGCATGCATCATATTTAGGGCCGTCCTGCATCAGTAGTATTGGTGTTAGTGTGTTAAGTGGCTCTCTTTTAGCTCTTTTATTGTAAGTGCTTGTGCACCTTCTCTTCTTCTCCTACAGTGTACTATACGTTTTATTCTAATAAAGCATTGCGTGTGAGAGCATGTTGCTCTAACAAAACATTCACCTAAACTCTCTTCTTCTCTCTCACTTCTCTCATCTCTTCTCCACATCCCAATCACCAGATCATTTTCTACTTGGTATCAAAGCCAATATCAAGCCATTCCGCACTAAGAAAGTTGAGAGGCGACACGTGAGCTTGTTGCCGTCAGCAGCCGTACAACTGACGTAAGAGTTGTATGGACGCATGGACCCCGTTTCAACTAAAAGTTTAGGGGTTTGATAAATCATGATTTTAGAGGATTTGTCATGATCTTTTGGAAATTTTTAGGACCTTTGTTGGTGGTGTTTTGGTTGAAATGAAGAGATTCGAAAATCGGGCCCCCAATCACATTTTCTTTGATTTTTCTCAAATCAGTAAGTTTTTCTCAAAATTCTTTCTTCAAGATGGACCGAAATCTTCCTCCCAAGCTATTCATAGAGGAGTTTTTAGCTAGGATTGCCTTTTGAGTGGGTTTTAACTCAAAATAGACCTGCAACCTTACCGTTTTTGGGGTTTTTTGCGTCAGATCTAATAGTTTTATGATATTTTTATAAGATTGCTGGTTGTTTTTCATTCCCTTGAAAATTGAGTGAAAAAGAGTTGTTTGAAGTGCTTTTTACTTGAAACCCCCCTCTTATGGAAGACAAAGGGCTCTCTTCTCTTGAAATGGGTTCTCTTGAATCCAACCCCCTTCAAATCACCTTCATTAAGTTGAATGGTGATAACTACCTCCAATGGGCGCAATATGTAAAAGTATTCTTGGGGGCCTATGAGAAGTTGTAGTATATTTTGGATGATCCTCCAAGCCCTATAGATGCTTCCTACAAGTCTTTGAACGAAGAAGAACTATCAAGTTATTGCATGGTTGTTGAATAGTATGGGTTCTTCGGTTAGCCATTCGGTAATGTTTTTATCCTCTGCTAAAGGCATTTGGGATACCCTTCATGATATGTTCTCTGAGTCTCAAAATTTCTCCCGAGTATTTCAGCTTATTCAATAAATTGACCGGTTCCAACAAGACTCAAGATCATTAAAAGATTACTATTCAACTCTTCGAGGCATGTGAGCTAAGCTAAATCCATATCAACCTCTTCCTTCCAAATGTAAAGACGATCATGAACATGCACGTAAGTAGTGGGATGACACTTGCATCATGCAGTTCCTAGCCGGATTGAACTCCAATTATCTCCGTGTTTGGGATCAAGTTGTTGTGCAGGATTCTCTTCCCCCGTTGACGACAGTCTATGCCATGTGCCAGCGCGCTACTGTCTCTGCTTGTCCTTCACATTCATTTTTGTCACCCAAGCGTTCGGCACACCTTGTTGTAGAACAGTCTTCTCTTCTTTCTGGCTTTCGAGCACCCTTCTTGAGTTCGAGACGTACTTTTGATTATGGTGGTCATGGTAGGGGCCACGAGGGTAATCGCAGTAGAGGCGGTCGTAATCTTCGTGGTCCTGGTGGACATGGACAAGGATGTGATGGTTCTCGCATCTGTTCGCATTGCGATGGAACCAATCACACAATTGATTATTGCTGACAACTTCATGGTCGTCTTACGCGTGCAACCGCCTCTGTTACTGCCACCACTAGTCTTGAGGGACAGCCTTCTACAACCACCTCTGTTGTAGCTGAGCAGCCTTCTTCAAGGGAGTCTTCTTATTATTTCTTAGTCTCGCATGGGACTCCTCAAATTCCATAACATGGGCTTCTAAGGATGGTTATCTGTAGAGGTTTACAAGATGGGTGAACGAGGTAAAGGAATTGAGGGGTCTCTTAGTTTCCCTACTCATATCCTAAAGGAAGGAAATGTAGCCGATGGTTTTGCTAAAATGTGGCCCAATCTCCCATCTCTTCATATAGGAGATTCCCTTTTGTTCTAGTTTGCTTTTCCTTAATGGCCTGCTTTTGTTTGTGGAAAAAAATTGAGGAAAATGATGTTTTTCTAGAAACATCAATTTTAGAAAATAGTGATAAATGAAAAGTTGTTTCCCTTATTGTTTTTAACAATATTTTATTGAATTTTTTTCTTTATTTCCAAACTTGTTGTTAAGAAAAAGGGAATCTTTCATGAAAATTTGAGTCGAAGACGGAAGGTGACACATGTTCGTTGAAGATGGATAGTGTTGCACGTGTCACATTATGACACGTGACACGTTGACATTTGTGTGACATTGGCATGCGTGGGATGCTTGAAGATGGATGGTGCCACATGTTGCACATGTGGCATGTCGACACGTGTGGCGCATGAGCAACACTTAAAGATGGATGGAGGCACATGTGGCACAATAACACTTGTACATTTGCACTTGTGGGGTGCTTAGGATGAGGGTGGCAAATGTTGCACATGTAAATTTAAGTGCGTGGCATGTTGACAGAGTTGACAATGGGTGGTTGAACGTGTCACACATGTTTCATATTGGCACATATATGGTGCTTTAAGATAGATGGTGGCACATGTGGGGCACTTGGAAGTTTGCAGTTTGCACATGTGGGGCACTTAGAAGTTTGCAGTTTGCACATGTCGTGCATGTGAAACGCTTAAAGATGGATGATGGCTAGTGGTACATGCGAGTCAATAGCATGTGTGGCACATGTAGGGTGTTTGAAAATGAGAGGTGGCACGTTTTGCACATGACACATTGGGATGTGTGGCACATCAAAATGTGGGTCACTAGAAGATGAACAATTTGTTGTACAAGTGGCATAGTCGCACATGTGAGGCACTTTAAGATGGATGGTGGTACATGTTGTACATGTGGCACCTTGGCACATGTGGGGCACTTGAACATAGACGGTTGCACATGCAGTGCACTTGGAATATGGGTGGTGGTAAATTGACCACCATGTGGGGCACTTTATAAAAGAGGGGTCATTTCCTCTCATTTTTCTCAATTTATTGGAAGAAAACGAAACGGGCCTTTTCAGGAAATGAGAGGAGAATAGAAACGGCTTTTCCAAGAAATTTACGAAAACAAATAACGTAAACACCGTTTTATGAAAATGATATTTCCTCATTTTTTTTGAAAGATAAGAAAATTTATTAAGAAGGCCAAAAAGGCTGGAACCAAGAACACGCAACTAAGAGAAAGCAACAAAACAGTGGGCGACACCCTGAAAAGATAAGAAACAAAAAGGAGAAAACAAGCACGAAAAAGGAAAAACCCCTAAAACCATACATAGGCTACCTAAAAAATCAAGGGCCCCAATCCTCGAACAAAACCAAAACTTTAGAAAAGTCCACTACGATAGAGGACTATTGATTTCTTAAGCAACGGTTGTTACATTTCGCCCAAATTGCCCAGCAGACCGCGGAGAAAATCAAATGCCATTTTCCCCCCTCAAAGCACATCCCTCGTTCGCATGCCAGCAACAGAGCAAGTCATCGAGAGAGGTAGGCATCGCCCCGGAGACTCCAACTAACTGAAGCACACTCCAGCACAGATTAGAGACAAAAGTGCAATGGATTCACCTCCCGACTCTTCTTGTTGATAACATGAGAGACACGCATTAGGCAACATTAGACCTCTCTTCTTCAGATTGTCGACCGTGAGAATGCAATTTCTTGCCGCTAACCATCCAAAAGCTGCCATCTTAGGAGGGAGGCCATAGGAGCATTGAGCCCCTGTGTGGCCACAAGAAGTAGGATTCGCCTCTGAATGAAGGCGGCTATAGAAAGATCTAACTGTGAACGAACAAGAGTTGGAAAGTCTCCATCTCACCGAATCTTTTGATGAAGGAGAAGGGTGGAATTCTTGCAAATGAGCAAGAAGAAGTAAGCAATCATGGAATTCAACCTCCGAGAGATCTCTTCAAAGCAGAGGAAGCTATTCCTCCAGAATCATGCTGAGAGAAGCAATCAGAAACAACTATATTCTTGTCCGAGGCCAGAGCAAAAAGAAGAGGAAAATCGTTTGCTAACGTCGAATACCTAGCCCAAACATCCAACCAAAACCTGATCGAAGAACCATTACCCAAGCTAAAGCAAATTTTGTCACGCACAAGGGGGGATAAATTAGCAATCTCCCTCCAAATAAAAGAGCTACGATAGGAAGCCGAATCGTTAATCCACCATCCAGACCGAGATGTGCCATATTTAGCAACAATGATATTTCTCCATAGGCTATCATGCAAAACGCCATATCCGCTTTCCAAGTAGGGCAATGTTCATAAGGGGAAGATCTTTAATGTTTGCACCTCCCTCTTTGTAGGGGGCAAAACTTCCCTCCACTTGAGTAAGAGGCTTTGGAATGCCCTGCCACAAGAAATTCCGCCACAATTTGTCGATCTTAACAATGATAGATTTGGGGCAGTGAAACAAAGACGGGAAGTAAATAGGCATACTGGAAAGAGACGCCCGAATCAGATTAAGTCTCCCCTCTAAAGAAAGAGTATTGAGCATCCAAGAGGCAAGCTTTTTTTTTCCCCATTCTTTCTAAAATTTTATCCCACAAGGATAACGGAGGCTTATCATAGCAGAGAGGTAATCCCAGATATAAGGTAGGGAGAGATCCTACCTTACATCCCAAAGAATCAACGATGGAAGAATAGACCTCTATAGGAGTATTAATCCCAAAAACCTCTGATTTGGACATATTAACCTTGAAGCTAGAAACTACTAGAAATCAACAAATAGCCATACTTAGAAACGAAATCATCAGCTCATCTGCATCACAGAAGAGAAGAGTGTCATCAACAAACTATAAATGACTAATGCGTGAGGTATAGTTAGGGATAGAGAAACCTCTAAACAGCCCCAAATCCTGCCCCTGGATAGCATTCCACTCAGAGCTTCAGAAACCAGAATGAAAAGAAAAGGAGATAAGAGGATCTCCCTGCCTTAGCCCTCTAGTAGCTCTAAAAAAACCAAAGGGAGATCCATGAATGAGAACAGAATATTTGGGCGAGGAAACACAAATATGGATCCAAGATCTCCATTTGAAACCCAATCCTATTCTATCCAACATATAATCCACGAAATTCCAATCCACGTGATCATAAGCCCCTTCAATGTCAAGTTTGCATATAATCCCTTTTCTTTTCTTCCTAACGCAAGAGATAAGGCACTCATTGGCTACGAGGGGGTAGTCAAGGATTTGACGACCTTCAACAAAGGTAAACTAGATGGGGGAAACCACCTTCGCAATTACCATCCAAATTCTCTAGGCTAAAACTTTGGATAGAATTTTATACGGACCACCCATAAGACTGATCGGGTGGAAATCATTCAGATTTTGAGCCCCTTCCAGCTTAAGAATAAGAGCTATAAAGGTGCTACCCAATTCAGTAGAGAGCCTATCGTCCTCAAAGAACTCTTTAACAAAAGCAAGAAGATCGACACTAACTATATCCCAAAAAGATTGAAAAAAAGCCAAGGGAAAACCATCAAGCCCTGAGGCCTTATCCCTCCCGATGTCCTTAACAACACTTTTAACCTCTTCCATCTCTACTGCCCTTTCAAGAAGAATCGCTTCCTCCTCTGAGAGCGATTGGAAAGGCAGCCTGTCCAACCTCGGGCGTGAGACTGGCTCAACAGACAACGAGGTAGAATAGAAATCAACAATAAATTTACAAATAGCGTCTTTATCAGTAACAACCACATTATCAATGTTAAGAGAGGATATAGCATTGATTTGAGCCCGAGCATTAACGTAATTGTGGAAGAATTTAGTATTGCGATCACCCTCCTAAAGCCATAAGGCCCTGAACTGTTGCCTCCATTTGATCTCCTCCTCCCTTAATCTGCAAAAGTAATCCTGCAAAAGCTGGGATCTTAGGTTCATCTCCTCCTCAGACAAAAGTTTAGCCTCTTCCTTAACGTCCAAGTCTTGAATGTCAGCAAGTAAAGCTGACATCTCAGCTTCCCTCCTACCAAAAAAATCTTTGTGCCATTCCTTAAGGTTGAGCTTTAGGAGTTGCATTTTTTTTAAAAGGATAAAGCCCGACTTCCCTGTGACAGTGAAAGAATTCCACCAGTCCGAAATCATTTCTCGAAAACCCTCCATTTCCATCCAAGTGAGTTCAAACCGGAACGGTTTAGGGCCCCAGTTCAACTCCTCTTTCCAGGAGAATGGGGCAATGATCAGAAGTAGGTTTAGGCAGCCCAATTTGACAAGCAAAGGAAAAGTGGTTTATCCAATCATGGGATAACAAAAATCTATCAAGGAGGGACATAGTGGGGGGATTCCTACCGTTGGACCAAGTATATTTGACTCCCCCAATAGGGATATCTAGAAGACCATGACTGGCTATCCAATCTGAAAATTGACTCATGGAGGCATTGATGGTAGAACAACTAGAGCGTTCAGAAGAGAAGTGAATCACATTGAAATCCCCTCCCAGAACCCACGGGAACTTCCATTTGGCAGCAACAGAGGACAACTGTTGCCAAAAAGAAGGGCGATCCATAGGAGAATTTGGACCATAAATTCCAGAGAACATCCACAGAAAGCCTGAGGGGGATTCCTCAATTTATATTTCAATGAATTCAAACAAGCACTAAAAAAAAATTTCATCTTTCTACAACACGTGTGTGTTAGCACCACCCTTCAAACACATACATGCATACAAATATACACATATGAGCTCTGCTAAGCACACCACCGCACACACGTATGCAATAAAGCTCATGTACACGCTACATATGTGCCAGCAGGGCACAGAGATGTGAGATCCAATCAATCCATTGGGTTGGTCTAGATCAGCCTAATGCTCGGGCTAGGGCAGAAATATAATGGTGTCGTTCTGATGATAGATTGGATCTTTGACCTATCATGTCATGTTGGCACATGTGTGGCGTGTGCATGAGCTTTATTCCACACACGTGTGCACTTAGCAAAGAAAGCTCCACACACGCGCGCGCGTGCACACACACGTATACATATGCTAATTGTAAAAAATATTAAAATGCAACTCAAACAAAAGAATGTAGAAGTACGGTGACACTACAATCATCATAACTCGCATGTTACTAAGAAAAAAGAAGGATAATGCACTTACGTCCCCGAAAATGCCATAATCCCAGTTGTTAATAAACCTCCAAACTGCATCAAAACAAGTGAAAGAAAATCAATAACACATCTTCCCTTCTACACCATAGTTACTAGGCTCAAGGTCCCCTTCGCATTTGATTTACAATTCAATATTTTTCATTGCTTAGTGAATCCAATTTGTTGAGATTAGCTCATCATGAGTTTCTTTGATCATTGCATCTATTCACTAAGTTAGTATATTCAATTTGTTCAATTCATGAATCAAATTTCGTCTATCCGCAAAGCCGCATTATAGAGGTATTGTACAATGCTCAGCCCATTCATTTGTAACCACATTCTATGGAAGGGGGAACTCTTTCAATGATCCAAATCATCCATATGGTTTGCCAATTGGCAAAAAAAATCACAGAGAAAATTATCACCCATCTGATAGGTGGACATTTGTTGTGCATGGACTGTTGGCAAGATTTTACGTTTCAACTGTCCATTTACAATATGCTTATAGATAGCTAGCAATTTCCAATGAGATCTTTGCTTAGCCCACATGCATGTACAAGGCATACAAGGCATACCATCTGCATGCCATCACATGTGCCACTGTGGCAGAAAGATGTTATATCCGAGCTGTCCATAAGGTTGGTCCAAACATTCTCTCCAAAATCAAGATGGTCCATTCATCATGTGGATCACAATGTTAGGAACAGGCAGACAGGTTAGAAGACTCTGGCCAAAAGTTTTTACACCAGTACATCTATTTTTTCCACCAGTACATCTGTCTCATGAATTACGGTCCAACTGACAAGTGGAGCGACCTGATTCTTGGGCGAAAGCAACATCACAATGAGCCCCCTGATGGGTGGATTACATCTATCTACCACTTATTTGCCATGTTGGCACTTGGCACATGTGTGGTGTGTACATGAGCTGTCTTATAGACATTTGTAGGCCTAGCAAAGCTCTCGCCAATGATTCTTTCCCTTTGCAGCACTAGCCATCCATGGTGGGACCCACCAGATGAATGATTTATCATTAAAAGTGGGCCCCATACTTCCTGCTTCCTAGGCATTCTTGGTTCCCAACATTTGTAAGAATGGACAGTTCCCCACTGCCACACTCATCCACCTACATTTTGTATGATCAAGGTACAAAAAGCATGCGCGAGTTTAAAAATCCGTAATTAAAAGCAAGCATGGCATATTTCCTCGTAAAGTTAAGTGATAGATAAGGGTGTGTTTGGTTGCATGAAATATCATGAAATTTCGCATCAAATTAGTCTTTAATCATGAAATTTCATGATATCTGATACAACCAAATGCACGCTAGATAAAATGTACAAGGAGCGGAAATCAGCACTTACAACGATAGGATGCTTGGTGATTGGAGCTGCAAGCAAGGCGGCCGTGTGGACCAAATGGTAGAGAGATGCAGTATGCCATACCTTGAATTTTTTTTTTTTACACAAAAAGAAATGAGAAATTGAAGAGAGAAAAAACTGTGATCAATTAAGATTAGCAGAATTGTAATAAAAATGAAATGATTACATCTTTGTAAGCTGGATTTTTGGGTTTAAAGGCATGCGCTCCATAGGTGCCAAGGGCAAGAGCAGCAACCCCTGTTTACATTTAAATGAGTGAGAGAAAATTCACAGATACCTACAATGAGAAATTCAGTCCTTCTTACCATTCTTATTCAATTCTAACGAAAGGAGAAATTCTAAGGTGATTCTTACATGGAGATAGTGAAGAGGCAAATGCAACATCATCATATCAGGGCTATGATCCAGCTGGGGCTCTATTCTGTACTAAAAGCCAGGCTAGTCCACTTATCAGGTCGGCTAGGCAGGTATGTTGAATGTTGACCAATTTTGTTTCGAACCATATATTTTCCTGATACAAGTGTGACCTACCTAATGAGTGGATTGGCCGGACTTATGGACCAGGACATGCTCATAGTGGGCCCCACCTACTGAATGGCCCGGATCAAGCACAACAGTGCCACGATTCACTTTTCTGACCTCTCCTGCTGTAGCATTCATCACAGAAGAAAACCCATAATAACAAATTTTGCTTTTATTCCTCATACAAGTGTGACCCACCTAATGAATGGATTGGCAGGATTTATGGGTCCAGGACATGCTTATAGCAGGTCCCACATAATGAATGGCCCGGATCAAGCACACGCATGCTGTGATTCACTTTTCCAACATCTCCTGCCGTAGCACATCCGTCATAGTAGAAGACCCAAAATACAAACTCAGCTTTTCTTCCTCATACAAGTGTGACATACCTAGTGAGAGGATTGGCAGGATTTATGACCAGGACATGCTCATAGCGGGCCCCACCTAATGAATGGCCCGGATCAAGCACACGCATGCCGTGATTCACTTTTTTTAACCTCTCCTGCCATAGCATTCGTTGTACAAGAAGACCCACAATAACAAATTCAGCTTTTCTTATCATTTTATTCCATAGCATTGGAAGAAATATTATGAGAGAGAGATGTATCATGAATGATTTGGGTATTGGAACTGTACACTTCTAATCCCAAAAGTAGATAATTGGGGTATCTGCATGAATAAAATAGGGTTGAAAAATCAATGCAGGGAAGAAAGGAAAAAGGTAGAAAGATAGAAAATGAATTTCTTTTCTTGGGTTTTCAAAATCCAATAAAAGAAATTTACATATTTTTCTCTTCTGGCATTAGAATTGCAGTATTCTATAATACCCAGAGCAGGAAAAAAAAGGGGGGGAGGTGCATACATCCTACAAAACCAGGACTAAAATATCAGTTCCCTCAATTTAGAGAGAGAGAGAGAGAGAGAGAGAGAGAGAGAGAGAGAGTACCAGAGACAGCAGCAACTCGGTGCCACATACGGGGATCCATGCCGGCTTCACCCCAGGCAAGTGTCTGAAAGAGAGAGAGAGACGGATGGAGGGGCTTTTCTCCTAATGCTGATGTGGGAGCGGTTTCGGTGGATCCCCGACAGTGGGGCCCACTGTTATGTATGTGACTTAAATCCACGCCGTCCACCCGCTTTTAAAGCTCCTTTTGGGGCATGAATCCAAAATTGAAGCAGATCCAAATCTTAGGTGGACCACATCACAGGAAAAAATGGTGATTGAATACCCACCATTAAAAGCTTCTTGAGGGCTAGTTATCTGCCATCCAACGAGTTGATGTGGTCAAAGAGTTCTTGATGAAGAAACCATACAAATATCAGCTTGATCTAAAACCTTTGTGGGCCCGTAAGAAGTTTTTAATGGTCAATCACCTCTGTTTCCTATGGCGTGGTCCACGCCAGTTTGGATATGCTTCATTTCTAGCATCATGGCCTAAATGAGCGGTCAAAACGGATGGGCGTCATGAATGTAAGGCACATATATCATGGTGGGCCCACAGTCAGGAATCCACTGAAGCGGCCCCAATTACGGGACCTGTGACCCCGGGCAACCGGAGCTGTGGGGGCCTCATAGAGATGTCCGTGACAAATCCACTCCGCCCATATTTTTTGTAAGACCAAGATAGGATAAGATTCTACAAACAATCCAGATCCAAAACTCAGGTGGGCCATACCACACGAAACAGTGGATATTGAACGCTTTGTGGTGACAAAAGTTTTGCATCAGAATGATTTTTTCTTCTTCTTTTTTTATTTTCTTTTCTAACAGTTTATCTGAGTATTAATAATTCTATGAACGTTTTGGATGGCATATAATCATCATGGTCAGCTCCAGAAAGGTTTCAATGGTGGACATTGGTGTTCCCAGGGTTTTGTTGTGTGGCCTAGTTCAGTTTTTAATCTGCCTGATTTTTAGGATCCTGCCCTATTTTTGTCTTTCGAAACAGATGGATGTAGTGGATTTGTCACTGACATCTCTGTGGACCCCACACAACCCCGGGCACATATCTCTTTTGGTTGAGGAAGGTTCATAATAAGTCTGTGCTCATCTTCGCAGTAGAATTCACCAGCTTATGTATGCGTACACCAATGTTTTCTAATGTGCTTTCGGGACACTACCAGATCTAAGATGCATATAAACATTGATGGGTGTCTTTCTCATTGCTTCTTTACGTTTTGAATTTTGAGCATGTAAATATTATAAACTTTGGATGATACTTTGATGATTTGTGGATAAGGTTTTGGTGATTATTCCTTAGAAGGATCCGATTTCCCTTTTGATTTATGATGCGATGCTTTTCATTTTCATTTAAGCTTTCACTCGCGTAACTAATGATAAAAATAAACCCTCTGCCATAAGTTAGATTTAGAGTTGGAATTTGGTGAGCCCATTTACCAAGTCTAGTGCGTGATGAGGAAGCTAAAGCAACTTGTGATTGGTGCTCAAAAAGTAGATAGCCCAATTACGTATTTCAGGGCATGACATTTTATATTGATAGTTCCAATAGAATTTTAACAGTCAGTGACATTCAATATTAACACAAATATCAACTTGATCAGCACTATTTCTTTTGGTGTGATCCACCTAAGATGGGTCATGCCCTAAAATGATCTGACAACACATACATCGAGGTGGGCTCTACAATTGGGGACTCACATACTAAGATGTTACACCAGACTCACTGAATCCACACCCAGCGGACTCCATCCTGCCTTGCTAGGATGGTTCAGTCAAGGCTTGGGCTCTGTGGGGCTGACCATGATGTATATGCTCTATCCACATCATTCATTCATTTTTTTTAGATCCTTTTAGCATATAGGCTAAAAAAATGAGGTAGATGCAAAGTTCAAATGATCCTTTCATGTTTTAAGATCATTTGTGTCTCTCCTGCTAGCCCCTGCTGGTAGGCACTTTGGCATTTCAACAGCCGGTCTCTGGTTCGAAATGCCAAGGAGACACACTAACTCCTCTAGTGGGTGGGTGCATCGTGTGACTACTGACCCGTGTGGGTGCATTGCCCAACTAACAAGGTGGGTGGGTTGCATGACTAACAAAAAAAAAAAAAAAAAGATCATGTTAGTGCATGATCCCCAAAATGAAGAGATCCAAAGCTAAAATGAACCACAAAGCAGGGATTGAACACCCACCATTAAACACATTTTGGGAGCGCCAAATTTTTTATCAGGTAGATATTTTGTGTTTTCCCTTTGTCCAGGTTCATTTGAGGTTATGAACAGGTTGGATGCCTGATGGCAAACAAATATCACTGGGCGTGCATTTCAACAGCAAGTCTTAGGTTCCAATGCTAAAGAGATATCACGAGGTGGGTGCATGTGTGATTGACAATGTAGGTGTGTTGCGCAGCTAGCAGGGTGGGTCGGTTCCAAGACTGAAAATAAAAAAATATCACCGGGCATACTTGGAAGCTTTCAATGCCCATTGCATGGCTAATTGAACTTGGATATGCCTCATTTTCGGGCCATACGCTAAAATGATCTAGAAAAATGAATGGACGACGTGGATAAAACCCATACATCACGGTGGGCCCCACATAGTAGAGAGCAGGATGATATTTGCTTCCATAGTTTTCACCTGTGTCCGGCTGGAATGCTACTCTCAGTCAACTTCACCATGTGCAACACATGGTGAGTTTGGAGGGTGAACATTTTCCATACATCGTTTCCAACATTATAGCCTACCTAAGTCATGGATGGGGATAAGTTTTTAGCCTTGGCCATAACATGGGGTGTCTTACCTGATGGTTGGGGTGGATTTCACATTAACACTATGGTAGCCCACCCAAGCCATGGCCCCTTTTGCAAATTAAGCTAACGCTTTCACAAGCATTTAATATAAATAAATGCATTTAATATAAATAAATGTACAGCTAGTTGGACGAAAATGCACTATAGGACTAGTTGTTTGTGTGTGGGCATTACACTCTCTCTCTCTCTCTCTCTCTCTCTCTCTCTCTCTCTCTATATATATATATATATATATATATATATATATATATATATATATATGCAACTAGTTGTATGTCCAACTAGTTGGTATTTGGGGCCCAGCATGGTGTTTGTACAATATCTTGCCCGTCCATTAAGATTATCCCATCACGAAAATGAGATGACCCAAAAATCAGGTTGATCCAACTATTAGGTGGTGTACACCATAGGAAACCATAAAACAACACCTATAAACTCCACATTCACATGGAGCATCACATTTTCATGGTTGGATTGTCTTTATTTTTTGTGCACCCTATTTTTATAGTGAAACAATCTTTCTGTACGGACGAAATATCATACAAACACCATAGTGGCCCCCACATGCTAACTAGTTGTATGTCCAACTAGTTATGTGTGAGCATCTCTTATATATATATATATATATATATATATATATATATATATATATATATATATCCGACAAGAACTACCATTTGATATGGAATCTAATGGATGGAGTGGATTTTACATATCCATTATGGTGAGCCTTGTAAAAATCAACCGTGTACGTATTTACCAGATATTCTCATTGGTGTGCGACTCAGATTGCGTCCGACCTTGGTCGGACCTTTAAGCGTCCGGCTAGACTTGTTAGGGGACCCACTGTGATGTATCGGTTTATCCAAGCCATCCATCCCTCTTATAAGATCATGTTAATGTAATAACCCAACAATAAGTCAAATCCATCATTGTATTCGACCACACCAAATAGTAAGCTTGGGTTGCATTAAATGGGCATAGCATAATTTCAAGTTACATTAAATACAATAGTAGTCTCTGGTGTGGTCCATAACACCTTTGTATCTGCCTCAATTTTGGGCCCATCCCTTAACATGATCTCAGAAAACGAGTGGACGGCGAGGATAGACCGATACATCACGGTGGGCCCTCACCCAGATCTGGTCATACGCTTAAAGGTTCAACCAGGGTTCGGACGTAATCTGCGTTCCCAGATATGTAGATTGGATACTACCCCACTAGGGACCTGCAGGACCTAAGGAGCCACGTGATGTATGGGTTTTGTCCACATCGTCCATCTATTTTTTCATATTATTTTAGTGTAAAAGTTTAAAAATAGGGAAGCAACAGTGATAATTACAGTTGCAATTGAAACCCTCATAGGACCCACCCTGAGACTTTTGTCTACTTAATTTTTGGTTTGATGCACTGAAGTAGCTGCAAAAATATGTGGATGGCATGGATATATAATACATGCATCAAGGTGGCCCACGGTCAGGAACGCACCATATTAGATGAGGTTGTGGTTGCACCAAATCTGCTCCCAAAGCATTGGTAAACTGCCGCTACTGTCGACTCCAGTTGCATGGCGTAAATCAAGTGAATATTGCATTGACGTGGCAAAATTCTGTAGGCCCAATATGATGTATGTGTTATATCAACACCGTCCATCCATTTCTTAAAGGTTAATTAAGGGCATGAGACAAAACATAAAGCAGATCTAAGGCTCAAGTGGACCACTGGATTGAACACCTACCATTGAAAACTTCTTGGGGCCATACAAGCTTTGGATCAAGCTGATATTTCCGATTTCCCTTTTTCCAAGTTTGTGTGGCCTTATGAACAGGTTGGATGGCAAATAAACATCCTAGTGGAGCCCTAAGAATGTTTCAATGGTGGGCATTTAATGTCCACTGTTTCCTATGGTGTGGTCCACTTGAGATTAGATCTATCTCATTTTTAGGAAATTACACTAAAATGATCTCTAGAAACTGATGGATGACATGGATATACTGAACATACATCATGGTGGGCCCAATGGTTAGGGAGACACTCGCCTCGGTGTTTCCGGGGCAACACCTAATCCACTACTTGCTGCTATGGGAACTTTAAAAGTTTCTCGAACCAACACTAGTTTGGGGAGGCTCACCTTTCATTTTTTAAGGGGCCCACCGTGAAATGTTTGAGAGATCCACTTCAATCATTAGATGTATAATCCCATTTTAAGATGGGAGAAAACAAAACATTATAACCTATGATTCAAGTAGGCCATACCAATTGAAACAATTGGGAGAGACATCCACCCTTGATTTTTATAGTGCCCATCGTGATTAGCATGTAAAATTCACTCCAGCCATTATCTTCCACACCAAATGTTAGGCCTTGGACCCTAAAAATCAGGGCTATAAGTGATTCAAGTGGGCCATGCGAGGAGAAAATGTTTGGAGGGTGAGCTTTCTATCTACACTTTTTCCGAGTATGCGGTTCACGTGAACCAGGAATGAGGCTGGTTTCTAGGCACTAGGTTTAACATGAAGTGACTCACCTAATGGTTGGGTGGATTTCACACTAACCCTACAATAGGGCCGAACAAAGCAAGCAACTATTTTTCATAATTTGAAATACCTTAGGCATGAAAAGATTACCAACATTAACTGCACATTAATGCTAGGGTGGATATGAGGTTGGTGGATCCCTAACTGCAGCGTCCATTGTGATGTATGTGGCTTACATCCACACCGTGCATCCATTTTGAAAGCTCATTTTAGGTCATGATAAAAAAAAATGAAGCACATCCAAATCTTAGGTGGACCATACCATAGAAAATAGTAGTAATTGAATCCCACTATTAAAAACTTCATGATAGCCACCGGAATAACTTTTTTATTTTTATTTTTTATTCTTTTAAACATGCACTCACACCCCGACACACACTCACACATATTCTTTTAAACACGCACTCACACCCCCCACACACACTCACACACTCACACCACAGTTGAATTTCACTGGCATACTCGAACCCATGACCTTTTGTTGAAACTATTGTGAATCTACCATGCCTGAGGATCCAATTCGGAAGGGATAGACATTTGTAAGGAAAAGAAGACCCTTTCTTTCACAATGCACCAAGAAAGTGGGGGCTTATTTCACCAATTTTGGAAATCCTAACTAGAGAAGCAAAATATCTAGAATTTCAAATCATGAAGAGTGCGGATTGTTTGTGTTGGCAGCATAGAAGAATCCAACGCTGTCACTTCTTGTTCATCTACGTCATAAGAGCCGACGTCAACTTACGTTATCAATAAATTTAGAAAAGAAAAAAAGTAGAAATTCATTTACACTGTTTTATACGTTTTTACTCATTGCTTATACGAAATACCCTTATTCAAATTAGATTTGACAGGCTAGCAAATCTATCAGAGGAGTGCATAGTCTATGGGCCCCACTATGGTGTATGTGTTAGATTGTCACTGTCCAATCATTTTTATAGATCATTCTAAGGCACCATCCCAAAAATGAAGCTAATCTAGAGCTCATGTGGACCACACCATAGAACACCGACCATTTTAATTATGAATGTTCATTCAACACTGTTTTCTATGTTGTGGTTAGAGCTGTACACGAACCAAGCTAGCTCGAAAAGCTCGCTCGGCTTGGCTTGAAAAAGCTCAGTTCGGCTTGATTCGGAGGGTAGATCAAGCCAAGCCAAGCCGAATATCTAGGCTCGTTGGAAATTCGAGCCAAGCCCGAGCTTGACCTGAGCTTGGCTCGTAGAAGTCTCGGTATATTTTTTACTGAAAAATTTTATATATATATATATATATATATATATATATATATATATATATATATATATATAATATAATATAATATAATAAAAAATATATTTTTTTCACGCCCTTTCGTCCTAATTCTTTTCCTCCAGCGTCCTTTCGTACTCGCCCGCCCACCCCTAAAAATCTCAAAAACAAAACTCCCTCCCCTCCGGCCGAATCGACCTCGGCCGGCGGTCCCGGCCTGACCAGCGACCCCCTCCGATCATCGGCCTCACCTCCTCCCTCTCCGGCTCTCCCTCATCTCTGATTTCTCTCCTCCGTCGTCCAGCCTCACCTCCTCCCTCTCCGGCTCTCCCTCATCTTTGATTTCTCTCCTCCGTCGTCCCGCCTCACCTCCTCCCTCTCTAGCTCTCCCTCATCTTTGATTTCTCTCCTCCGTCATCCGGCCTCACCTCCTCCCTCTCCAGCTCTCCCTCACCTCTTTGCCCAACGCTCGATTGCTCGGCTCGAATTTAGGCTCGAAAGCTTGAAGTTCAGACAGGCTCGAACAGGCTCGAATTTGGCTCAAAAGCTCGTCCAAACCAAGCCAAGCCCACCACCTGGGCTCGAGGACCAAGCCGAGCCAAGCATGAGCCCAGGTCGCCCGCTGACCAAACCAAGCCGAACTGGGCAAAGCTCGGTTCGGCTCGGCTCGTGTACACTTCTAGTTGTGGTCCACTTGAGATTTGAATCTGCCTCTACTTCAGCACATATCATAAAATGATCTATAAAAATAGATGGTTGGTATGGATGAAGTACATAATCATACTAGAGCCTACATAGAATTAACCTCCTTAGCCAATCTGCGTATAGTCTCGCCCATCACCTTCCACGTGAATTGCCTACCAAACGAGAGCGGATTAGGTGAGATCTTGAATCCACCGAGGTGGGTGGGACCCCTGAGCATGAGGCCTACTATGATGTATGTGACTACATCCACGCCGTCCATCCGCATTGAAAGCTCATTTTAGAGCATGATCCAAAAAATTAAGGAGTTCCAGATCCCAAATGGACCATAATACAGTAAACCTAGTAATTGACCATTAAAAACTTCTTGTGGGCCACAAAAGCTTTGGATCAAGATGATATTTATGTGGTCCCTTCATTTATGTGTTTGTGATCTTATAAACAGGTTGGATGGCAAATAAACATTCTGGTGGAATCCATGAAGTTTTTAATGGTGAGGATTTAATCACGACTATTTCCTGTGGTGTGGTCCACCTAAGATTTGCGTTAGCTTCATTTTTTTTAACATGCCCTAAAATAAGCTTTAAAAATAGTTGGATGATGTGGATTTAAGGTACATACATCACTCTGAGCCCCAGAATTAGGGGTCCCACCCACCTCGGTGGATTTAGGGTTTCACCCAATACGCTCCCCCTACCAATGGATTTCCTATGAAAGCCTTGCGCAGGATGCGCAAGTTCCTGCGTTGGAAACCTAAGTGGGGCCCACCATATATTTTCGAGAAATCCACCCCTTCCATCCACCTCGTGAGCTCATTTTAGGACATTATAAAAAAATGAACGGAATCCAGGACTCAAGTGGGTCGAAAATGTGAGGATTGAACATCCACAGTTGAAATATTCATGGGGCCACAGAAGTTTTAAATAAGGAAAATATTTGTGTTATCAATTAACCAGTAAGAATGACGTTATGAACGGTATTGGTGTCATATAAACATCACTGTGGACCCAGGGAGGTTTCAAAGGTAAGCATTTCCCTACCCACCTTTTCCTTAAGTGTGGACCACTTGAGTCTTATATGCGGCTCGTTTTTGGTCTAATGTCCTAAAATGATCTCACAAGGCAAATGGACGGTGTGGATTTCTCGAAAACATTACGGTGGGCCCCACCTTGGTTTCTTCTTGCGCAAGGCTTTTGCAGCCTTCGGAGGTGATGCACGGAATGATTTGGCAGGCACTCAGCGTTTATTGAAAAAATACAAAAAAAAAAAAAAAAAACCCCAAATGAAAAACTAAAAAAAAATCTACCTTGCCCTATTTTCTCCCAATGACCAGAAGAACAATCCGATCTTCCCTTCTTCTCCACTTTCGAACTTCGATCTTCTATAGCTATAAAAAAAAAAAAAAAAAATCCCCTAAATTGCTCTTCTATCACAAGCCACTCTCTTCTGATCTAATCATTTGAATTAGTGTTCACAGGTAAAGTTTTGATTTGAACTTCTATTTATAGTTTCTGTACATTGGTATGAATATATGACATTTATTCTTCCCTATTTGCATTAAATGTTTCGATTTTCGTCATTGTTTTATTTGAACAAATGTCACAAGTTGATGATTATGTGATTTGTTGAATCGTAATACCATTGTATTCATCTTTGCCACTATAATTATTTGTAATTACTCCTAAATATTTGATGAAATACCTCAAGTGGATATTTTGTTCGCCCCACCATGATTATGTGTTAGATTCACAAATATATTTGGCAATTCTATCTTGTCCAATATATTCACATGAGTCAAATTGTCATTTATGCCAGATCTGTTTTCATCAATTCTTGATTGTGTGATTGCCCTAAAAGGAGGCATTTGTTTTGAAACATCGTTTTTACATTTTAGGTCAATGGAAAATATACATGACATTGAATCTTACGCACAATTTGAGGTTGAGGTACCGAATCCGAAAATTGGTATGGAATTTGAAATAGAAAAAGATGCTTATAATTTCTATAATAATTTTGGAAGGAAAGTTGATTTTAGTGTACGGATGAATAATAAGACTATAGATAGAAGGACAGGTGTATTGAAAATGAAAAAAAAATATTTGTTCTAGGGAAGGTAAACGCCCATTTGATAAACGTGATTCCAATGTAAAGCATCACCGTGATGAAACAAGAATAGGATGTGAGGCATATATGACCATTAGATTGGGACTTGATGGTAAATATTGAATAACTGCATTTAACTTTGATCATAATCACATTCTTGCATCTTCAGAAGCATCTCATTTGTTAAGATCACAACGAAAATTTGCTAGTGCTCAAGTAATTATAGCTGATGATTGTGATAGGTCAGGTATAAAGCCAAAATCAATATTTGATTTAATGAGTAGATAAGCTGGTGGTCGACAGAATGTTGGACATAGTATGGTGGACTATAAGAATTATTTACGGATAAAAAGAGAAAATGCGATGGAAAAATTTGATGTTAAAGGTCTATTGAAATTTTTCAAAAGAAAGCAAGTTAAAGATTCAAAGTTCATCTACTCTATTCAATTTGATGCCGGAAGATCGTATCACCAATATTTTTTGGGCAGATGGAAGAATGATTTTAGATTACGATCGTTTTGGAGACGTGATTTGCTTCGACATGACGTATAAAACAAATAAGTATGGACGTCTATTTGCACCATTTATCGGAGTTAATATCATAGACAGACTGTGATTTTTGGGACTGCAGTCCTCTATGATGAAACCATCGATTCTTTCAGATGGTTGTTTAACACTTTCTATGATGCAATGTCGGGAAGAAAGCCCTAAACCATTCTCACTGATCAGGATAAGGCCATGTCGAATGCGATAAAGTCGGAGTTATCAGAAACGGTTCATCGTATTTGTGTATGGCATATGTTTCAAAACACATGCAAACATCTCAGTCATCTATTTTGTTCTTCTGAATCTTTTGGTAATGATTTTTTCAGATGTGTATATGATTTTGATGATGAAGATGAATTCCTCCATGCATGGTAAAAAATGATAAAAAAAATATGATCTTACAGATAATACATGGTTGTAACAGTTATTCGGTGAAAAGCAAAAATGGGCATTAGTGTACAGAAAGAATGTATTTTGTGCAGATATGAAAAGCACACAACGTTGCGAAAGTTTGAATGAGGAAATAAATAGGTACTTGAATCCCGAACAAAATATTCTCAAGTTTTTTGTGATGGGGTTTTTCCTCCTCAACTTAGAGGAGAGATTGGTGTAGCCTGGGTGTGGTCGGGCGCCTGGATCAAGTGTAGTCGGGCGACCAAAATTCACCCAGATGAGGCAGAAAGTTGCTGGACAGTTTTGACAGAAGTCGGGAGCCCGATGGTCTTGTGACCTAGAGCACGGTGCCTTGGGCGGGCGCCCGAGCAAGTTGGTCTGGGTGCCCGAAATTGAGAAGTTCCTTTTGGTTTTCTCACTGGACCATTTTTTGTTTGGGCGGGCGCCCGACGGCCCTTTTGACCGGGTGGCCGACCTGACGCGGACTGCTTATAAGCAGTTTCCTCTTTGGATTTTGTTTCCTCCGGTTCTCTATTTAAGAGGTTCCAAATCGGGATTAGGTTATCCCATTAAGGTGTTTTCACGTCCAAGGTGAGAGAGAGAAAAAGAGGAAGAGAGAAAGAGAAAAGAGAGAGAGGAAGCTTGTTGGTAGAGGATGCTTTGCTCGCGAAGGTGATTCACTGTGCAACGACATCTCGGCTCTTCAACGTCCTCGTGCTCGAGTGAGATCTCTCCGTTTTCATTGTTCTCTTATTGTTTATCCACTATTACGTGAGTGAAGAAAGTTTGATCCAAGCGGTGTGTGCTTGTGATCGGTTGTAACGCTCTACTTCATAGTGGATTGTTGATTTGGACTAGGTCCCGTGGTTTTTACCTCTTTTGAGGGTATTTCACGTAAAAACTCATTGTGTCGTGTGGTTGATGCTTTATTCTTGATTATTGCATTATCATAGCCCATATTTCTAGTGCATTAGGGGGCGTGATCCTAAGGTTTGTGTGAAACGCACCCAACATTTTGAACACTTTGAAAGATTGGTGGATGATAGACACAATGCAGAATTAGAAGCCAATTTCAAAATGACACAAAGTTCACCAATCTTGTCGTTTCCTGTAAGAATCTTAAAGCACGCTACTAGTGTATACACATCAACCATATTTAAATTATCCAAGACAGAGTATGTCAATAGTCTTGATCAAACTGCGATAAAATTAGAGGAGTATGGAACAATTATAAAATATTAAGTACGTGCATAGACCTTACTTGGTTACCGTGAACTCAATGGATGATAACATTGCTTGCAGTTGCAGAAAGTTCGAATTCATGGGTATTTTGTGTAGCCATGCATTAAAAGTAACAAATCATTCCCTTACAACTATCCCAGCAAAATACATTTTGAAGAGGTGGACCAGAGAAGCTGCTTTAATATCATTTCCATCAGAAAGTGGTGGACCTGACTCAGATGGTGAGCATAAGAAATTGTGTTCCCAACGTTATAATAGTTTACTTTGCAACTTTATTAAGTTATTAACAATGGGTTGTGAAAGTGAAGAAACATTTTATTGCATTTCTAAACATTCAAGATTGATATTTCAAGATTTGTCTAAGATGTTGAAAGAAAAAAGACATTTGAAAAAACCCTCACCTACTGTTGAATGCATAAATAGTGAGTCTCTTGTTCAGGTCAATTGTGTAAATTTGGAGGTTGACAACACATAGTTGAGAAATAGAATTGTTAAAGTTAAAATGAAGGCTTATGAAAGTATAAATGAGAATCATGCTGCTAAATTGAGCTACGATAATGCAATTCGTAGAAATAAAATTATTGACATTGAAAAAGAAGGCAATGAAAGTCAAAGAAAATGAGCTAAAACTGTTGAAAGTAAGGAAAAAGTTTATAAAATTAAAAGAAAGGAAAATTGTCGTGGAAGACGTAATGGCCCGTTTGGCACCATGGATTTGAGGAGAAGTGAGGAGAAGTGGATTCCATGATATGAATTCTCATCGATTCCACTTCTTATCAATTCCAGATTTTCTGTTTGGCAGCCAAGATTTGAGAGAAATCAAACATGAAGGAATGGACGGTGTAAATTTTAATCCCACCATATGCCCACCGTATTAGCCTGGATTATTAAATCCATGCCATTCATCCATTTTTACATATCCTTTTAATCCAAGATCCAAAAAATTAAAGCAAATCCACATTTTAAGTGGACCATAAAACAAGAAAAAATGGAGAGTGAGACCTTTATGATGCACAAAAGTCTTGGATTAAACTGAAATTTGTGTGGTCCCTTCATCCCGGTCTTTGTGACCTTATCAACAAGTTGGATGGAAAATGTACATCATGTTGGGTCCCATAGTTAGGGACACATTACGGTGGGTCCCACGTTGGGAAGGATTTCTCCTCAAATCCCACCTTTTTTTGAGGATTTGAAAAAGGGCTAAAAGTGCCATTTTGAGTTCTCCTGGATTCCACTCAAATCCACTTCTCATCAAATCCATGGTGCCAAACATAATAAAGCAACCAGTTTCTCCTCCTTTCTCCTCCTTTCTCCTCAAATCCATGGTGCCAAACGGGCCATAAGATTAAGAATTGTTTGGAGAAGGGAAGACTGAAGAAATGTCAAAAGAAAGAGCATAAAGATGCACCAAATCTAGTCCATCCCATGAAAGAGCAAAGAGATGCATCAAGTTCACTCCATCCCGAAACATGTCTTGCAACGGTACGCATTGGTGTAATTATTGAATTTGCAGTAAAATTGAATTTCTTGGTGTAATTATTTTTTTTATTTTTTACATTATGTCAGGGATACAACGGTGTTGGATTGGAGCCCATGACTATGTATTATCAACCGCGTGTAAAAATTCAACAACGACCATCTCCTTCACTGATTCAACCACATCAAGCTTTACATAATAATATTTCCAAGCGAGCCTCTCTGCTCGTTTCTCTCTCTTTCGAGGTTCTCTCTGAATAACAAGCAAAGGATGCGAGATTTTTGGCGGAAGCCTTTGGTAGGAAGTTATTACGTGGAAATGTAGGTGGGGCCAACCGTGATGTTTCTGAGAAATCCACCCCGTCCATCCTTTATGTCAGCTCCTTTTAGGATGTGAAACAAAAATGAGGTCAATTTAAGACTCAAGTGGGCTGCACTAGAGGAAAAGGTGGGTAAGGAAATTCGTACCGTTGAAACATTCCTCGGTCCATAGTGATGTTAATATGTCATCCATACCGATCATAATGTCATTCCTACCGGCATGAACTGAAAACACAAATATTATGAGATTCAAAACTTTTGTGGCCCCAGGAATATTTCAACTATAGACGTTTAATCCTCACGTTTTCAACCCACTAGAGTCTCGGATCCGGCTCATTTTTGTTCTCACGTCCTAAAATGAGCTCACAAAATGGAAGAATGGGGTGGATTTCTCACAAGAATCACGGTGGGCTCCACCTATGTTCCCAGTGTTTGAACTTCCTGCCAAAGGTTTTGGCAAAAAATCTACGTTCGATGCTTGTAAATGGGTACTTTTTTATTGTACTTAGTAAACTCAGTTGGGCCCACCGTAAATGCATATGGTTTATCCACACCGTCAATCCGTTTTTCCCGCTCATTTTAAGGGTTGAGCCCAAAATTGAAGCATATCCAAAGCTAAAGTGGACCATACCATAAGAAACAGTGGGAATAATGATTTCCACCATTGAAACCTTCCTAAGGCCCACTGTGATATTTATTTATCATACAAACTGCTCATAACGTCACAAAGACACCGATGAATGGAGAAAACAAATATTAGCTTGATCTAAGCCTTTTGTGGCCTCCAAGAATTTTTCAATGGTAGAAACGTGGGCCTCATCATGAAAAAGGTCGTCCAATCTTCAGGCAAACCACCCTGTACAGAAACAAAGGACGGTTTAGATCAAACCCACCAACACTTTCATCCAGCGTACAAATGCGGCCCCACCTCATAATCCTACTGGCCTGATTTAATTGGTGCACCCGACATCTTGCATGGCACCCGCCCCACCTCACACCGCTTATGGCACATACCAATCATATAAACATCACTTATGAAGCATTGCATCCGCCTGAATGCCAGTAGGATCTAATCTCATAATATTTGTGTTTTCAGTTCTGTAGGAATGACATTATGATCAGTATGGATGGCATATAAACATCACTGTGGACCCAGGAATGTTTCAACGATAGGAATTTCCTTACCCACCTTTTCCTTTAGTGCGGCCCACTTAAGTCTTGAATCGAGCTCATTTTTTGTTTCACGTCCTAAAATGAGCTTACATAGAGGATGGACGGGGTGGATTTCTCACAAACATCATGGTACCCTACCTACGTTTCCACGCAACAACTTCCTATCAAAGGCTTCCGTAAAAAAATCGCTTATCCTTTGCTTGCCATTCAGAGAGAACCTCGAAAGAGAGAGAAACGAGGAGAGAGGCTCGCTTGGAAGTATTAAAATCTCCTCGAGATGTGGATCTCACCCATGGTTGGGATTTGCGCGTACGTAGGCCGTGGGTGTAGCAAAATTTTTCTCTTATATGCACGTGTAAGTTGAAAAGCTCGGAAAAGATTCCATTGTAAAATGTGCCAAGACAAGCAACTGATCAGCGGGGACAATGACTTCTTCGCAAATTCAGTAAGGCGTGTTTGATTTCCATTTACACGTGTAAATACATGCAAATGGATAATGATTACTTAACTTGTAAGTTCTATACTTTTGACAATGACCATTTTATTTTTTATACAGTAAACTCGAGGAAGGTATAAATTTTTTGTGGGGCCTACTATGATACATGTGACTTATCCACGCCGTCCATCCATTTTGGGAGGTGATTTTAGGGCATGATCCCAAAATTAAGTTAAATCCATAGCTCAAGTGGACCATGCCATACGAAATAGTGGTTTGAATATATACCATAAAAAATCTTTTATGACTATGAATTCCTATGGTGTGGGCCAGTTGAGCTTCGGATCTGCCTCAATTTTGGGCTCATCCCTTAAAATATTATGGTAAAACAGATGGACGGCATGTATATGTCACAGAGATCACAGTGGGCCCATGAATATATGGCGATACTTTTTAAATATTTTTACAAGGAGTAAATACTCGTTCCTTTCAAACGGAGGTAAACTGTAATAATTACTTCCATCTATTTACTAGCATTTACCCATGAAAATGAAAAAACAAACATGCCCTAAGCTAAGTGGTTATCAAAACTACTTAGTTCTTGCCTTGTTATTTCATCTTTGTCGTCGAATAAAATGGTTTAATATTAAATAAAGAGGAAGAAGAAAAGAAAAGGACAAAGTGATAGAAATCATCCAGCAACTTCCCTCGTTGTCGTTGCCATCAATGTAGCCTGATCCCAGCTATTGGCTGCCAAGCACGTTATGTGGATTAATATTTCATCTCTTATTTAGTTGTGTATGCTCATCTATTATACGAGTCACATTTGCAAAGTGGCTTCTTGTAGTTGTTTTTGTGTTTTGAGTAATGTAGAACAAGAACTCCCTGATGAAGGGCATGGATCGAGCACATTCCTATCCCACATGGACTGGAAAAAGATCAAGGAGAAGTTTCAGAAATTCAACAAATTTCGGTCGCCCAACACCCTTGGTCGGTAGGCCCGGCTCAACCGCTGGCAGTTTAGGCGGTCGCCTAAGGCCTCCAGTTGAGTGAGGCCTCATATTTTAGGGCCCACCATGAATGTGTGTGTCCTATCCACACCGTCCATCAATTTTTCTAGATCATTTTAAGGGATGAGAAAAACTGAAACATATCCAAAGCTCAAGTGGACACACCATAGGAAACGATGGGGATGATGACGTCCACAGTTGACCTTCCTACGCCCCGCAATGATGTTTATTTGTCATCCAACCTGCCCATAAGGTCACATAGACATGGATGGAGGGGAAAAAATATCAGCTTGATCCAAACCTCGTGTGGCCCAGGAAGTTTTCAACGGTAGGCGTTCAATTCAAACTAATTTTTTGTGTGGTGGGGCCCACTTGAGCTATGCTTGAATTTCAGGCCCATGCCCTAAAATGAGCCGGTAAAACAAATGGATAGCATGGATAAGACACATGTGTCATAGAAGCCCCATAGAGTTTACTCAATACGCTACAGTGTACCGAGTTACTCAGTATGCAGTTCGCTTACAATTCTGTGATCCGGCGGCCGCAGTCTCAGTGCCCGATTCCAGTGGGCCCACTGGATGTAGATTACGAGAGCGGACTAGTTGCGGCCTTAACTGTGGTCCCACCTTGATATATATATATATATATATATATACACGCCATCCATCTGTTTTGCCAGCTCACTTTAGCACATGATGCAAAAAATGAAGCAGATCCAAACCTCATGTGCACCACACCATAGGAAGCAACGACCATTGAACGCTCAACATTAAAAATTCATAAGGGCCACCGTAATGTTTATTTTCCATCTCAACTATTGGTAAGGTCACACAAACCTAGATGGAGGAGGAAAAAAACAAATATAAGCTTGATCCAAAAATTGTCCCTGTAACGCCCCGGGTTTTCGCTAACTTGGAAATTGGAAGTCCTTGGGCGTTACCTTCGGTTTGTGGGTTATAGTGCGTACCCGCACGTGTGTTCACATGTATTGGGGGCTAAAATGAAGGTTTTTACCAAAGAAATGATGGAATTAGTTTAGGAGTTGGAAGATCACATGGTTCGGAAGAGTTTTCCGACGATTGGGTTGACTCGGATATGTCGCTGTCTGTAGAGACTAAGTGAACCCTGAATTATCAATCCACTCGTAGATCGACAAGACCATCATGAATATTTTACCGGACCTTAGTGTTTTAGCCTATTTTCGGTATTTCAGATTTTTTGAACGGTTTAGATTTGGTAAAAACCCTCTCTTTTAAAAGGCCTTATGTTTTGGAAATGCCAAAAAGTTGCAATTTGTACTTGGAGTGGAAAATCAAAATATTTATTATTGGGATTTCGATTTTTTAGTATTTTTTATTGAATCCAAATGGGGGGTACTTCCTTATTTACATAAATAACTTAAAGTAAATCGAAACATAAATTAAACATGACATTTGCTTAAATGTTATTTTGTAAATAAGGCTGACAAGTAGCCTGGACTGGGAAGGAACTCACTGTGCAGGGAAGAAATCCTGAATTTTCAAACAAAATGGACCAGGGGGAACCGGCCGACCGGATTGACAATCGGTCGACTGGATAGGTAGCCGGCCGACCGGATTGACAACCGGCTGACCGGTTGCTGCTGCCCCTTTTGAAGAAAAAAATGGCTGGACAGTGTGATCCGGCCTACCGGATCTGAGACTGGCCGGCGGGCCGGTCGTGGCTGGACGGTTTTAAAAGGGGGGGTTTCAAACCCCATTCTCTCTCTCTTTCTCATTTCTTTCTTTCTCTCTCTCTCTCTCTCTCTCTCTCTCTCTCTCTCTCCTTCATCTTCTTCTCTCCTTTGCTCCCAAGCCCTCCTAGTTCTCTGCTTCTCTTCTCAAACCCCATTCGTTCCTCAAATCCTCCTCTAACCTTAGAAATCTCGGATTTCCAAGATCTCCGGCCCCCATGTCCGTTCTCGCGTCTTCTCCGGCCAAAATTCGGTGGCTTTGGGTCGGATTTAGCTTCACATGCTAGGTAAGATGTTCTTCTACCTTCTCTTCCACCTCTTCTCTCTATTTTCTTCCTTTTTATGTCATTAGGGTTAGAAACCCATTTGTTTCTGTCGAAACCCATTTGTTTCTATCGAAACCCATTTGTTTATGTCATTAGGACTTAGACCTTTATTGGTCATTGGGGGTGGCGCATGCTATTGGGGGAGCCATAACCAAGCTCGACTCCGTTGGGATTCCGACGGTGCGCCGAATTTGGGCCCCGATTCGCTGAATCGATTTGGAATTTTCCCAAATTTGAGATACTAAAACCCTAAACCCTAATTAAACATTTAATTAGATTAAACCCTAATTGATTAACACTAGATTTGTGATTCATTGTAGGTAATTGAGGTATTCTCAAATTTTCGGTGTTCGGGCCGTATTTGAATCGCCGAATTTCAACTATAAGGTGAAGATTTACCCTCAAGCTTACTCTCGACAAATCCTAATTAATGATCGCTTGAGTGTGTATGTAAATTGTTGATGTGTGCATAACATGTTCGATGAAATGCCTCTTTGATTGTTTGATTGATAACATGCTCGATGAAATGCCTGAATAATATAAATTTACAATATTGTAATATATTTATGCTTGTAGATGTATGTGATGCCCTGTGTCATCCGGGTCCTTTGGATCGGTCGGGCCAGTCGGTCGGGCCAGGTGCTTGGATATATTTATGATTAGGTATTTAATAACCCAAATTGTCATTATAATAAGTATTACTTTGGATTAAGCTCTGACAACCATTTGAAATAGTGTACTGCCTGCTACTATGTTGGCCATCAAAGACTTACTCGATCGACCAAGCAGGACACGGTCGACCGATAGTGGCCATTGTTGGTTTTTCGTCGTCCACTTGGGTCTACCGAATAAGCCTCATTCAAAGTTAATCATTATTGAATCACGCTACATAGAATGTAGAATACCATCTTTCCCACTGTGAATAGTCCACTTAAAACCATACTGCGACTCGATCCACAAAGTCTCATGAGCCAGGCATGGTGGTATGGGACACCGTGTCTGAGTTGTCGGCCTACGCTGGGGTGGTGCCTCCCCGTAGTGACCAATGAGCATTGACACATTGGGTTAATTTTGAGTGACAGGTTCTGTATGGCTTTCGCTGTATAGAAACAAATCCGTGAGGGTTCATCCGGACTGTGGTCCGAGCGTGGGTTGGGGTGACCCGTCTGATTCGGACCCCCTTCGAAAATAGCGCTCCAGTTGGTCGGGGCCTAAAGCAGACAATATTACTCTGATAATAAAGTGACGCGCCCGAACCTCTGAATTAATTAATTGTATTTGATATTTGGGAGATGAGCCCTTCCGCTTGATTTGGGCATGACTGACGAGTCACGTCCAGACCATGTTTTCATGGGAGGTTAACTCAACTTTGGATCGTGGGGTTACTGGCGATGATTGGCGTTGCATCGTAGGGAGCCAGATGGTCTCTATTAGACTTTATGATATAATGACGGTATTCTAGCTTCACCAATTTGCTGAATGAATTGGACTAATAAATATTTTAATTAATCATGCATACATGACATTGCACTTGAGGGGGACTCGTATAGCCTGGTTGCTTGATGTGGCACCAGCACTACCTTGAGCACCTTATGTCATTTCTCTGTGTCATCCGGGCTGTGTACTCAGTCACGACTTATGACCTGCTAGACAGGTGGACTGTGGATTCTGATACCAGTTGGTCGGGCCAGGGCTTGCCCGGGACATTCATTGTGTGCAAAATCATGACATCCATGCATTTAATCAACTAGCCTAGGATGATGTATGATTTGTATATGGACATTACCTAAACTTGATTGATTTGACAACATGCTTAAGAATATTACCCTTATATAAACCTGTTTGTAATTTAAATATCCCGAGTCTAACTTTTGGGTTATTTCTTCACTATGTTGGCGTTTTGACGCCTTCTATTTGACATATGCAGATGTCTCGAGAATAGAACCAAATGGTGGTGCGAACGGGCGCCTTATAATCTTTTAGCTTCTTCCTTTTTGGTAGATGCATTTTTCCTTCTTATTACTTTTATTGCGATTTGTATAATTCTCATATGGGCTTACACTGCGATTGAATTGTACATCTAAGGTGTTAGCCCTATATTTTTTGATTTAGTTATCTCCGCTTTGCTTATGATCCGTTAATTGAAATGCGTTACTCTGATTATTTGTGAATGAAATGAATGTAAATCTGATTGAGGACACACGTGGGTGCATTTTCCACGTGTGGCATTCCTAAAATAGCATTTTATTAAGTTAACACTTGGGAACTCGGGATCAGAGTCTCCGTACTCGGGTGCCGAAATTTCGGGTTGTTACAGTCCCACATAAAAGTTTTCAATATTTAATCACTACGATTTCCTTATGTGTCATCCACCTGAGATATGTATCGGATTTGTTTTTGTGATCATGACCTAAAATAGTCTGATAAAACAAATGTATGGTGTGGATATACAATACATACAATAAGGTGGGGCCATGTTAAGGGTTGCATTGTGTTGAGTATGGCCGGGGCGCACCTGAATTGTTCGACGAAGTGCCTACTGACGCTACTTTTTAGGCCCATCATGATGCATGTGTGTTATCCACACCATCCTATCCATTTTGCCAGCTCTTTTTAGGTTACGAGCCCCAAATACAAGGGGGATCAAAATCGCAAGTGGACCACATTACTAGACATCAATGAATGAACGCTTACCATTAAAATTTTCTTAGGGCCCACAAAAGTTTTAGATCAGGCCGATGTTTATGTTTTCCTTTCATTGAGGTCTGTCAACAAGTTGAATGGAAAATAAACATCACACTGGGCCCTAGGAAGTTTTTAATAGTAGGCGTTCAATCACCACCATTTTCCCATGGTGTGGTCCACCTTAAATTTGGATCTGCCTCATTTTGTGGCCTCATGCCCCTAAAATAATGATCCAAAATGGATGGACAGTGTGGATAAAAGGCATACATCGTTGTAAGGCCCACGAAGCTAGGCAGTGTTAGTAGGCAATCCACATCCTGGCCAACCTTAATGTATGTTTTGTATATCTATACCCTACATAAGTTTTTCTAGCTCATTTTAGGGCATGAGCTCCGATACCATTTTCTTTTTATCCATGTGCTCATTTGACGGTTTGTAGTAAGTGGAAAAACCTTCTCCAATGACTAAACGCTTTCTAATTTATCATTTTTTTCTAGTACTTTTTATTATATATAATTATTATTTTTATTAATATTTTAAATATAATAAAAAAAGCCTCATTTGGATCCTCGCCTAAGGCCCAACTTGCCTTGAGACAGCCTTACTGGTTGGTCTCCTGAAATTAAGCCAAATTGCATTCTTAGTTTCTGGACAGTTTTGGTTGCCCAATGGTTCCCCAACAGCTCGGGTTGCTCACTCAACAGGGCTCGATGGTACTGCTTAAACTTGTGTAATTTTTTCGTAATTTCTTTCATTTTTCAACTATGACTCTTTTATTAGAATTTATGGTTTTGTTTTAGGTTATATAAGCTCTCTTAAACTAGTTGATAATCATCTTTCATATTTTTATTCAATTAATTTTAATTTATTGAAAAAATATTTTGTGAATTTAAAATTTTACTTGTGGATTCGAGAAAGCCTTGTTGAAGTTTAAAGAGCTTCATGAATTTGGAATAGTTATCTCGTGAGGAGGAAGGTGATCAACCTCTCTACTTCGAGGCCTGCCCCATTGAGTCTCTCCCAAGAATCCTCCGCCAATACAGACAAGACAAATGCCAGCCAGAATTCTCAAACCACCACCTATTGTTAAAAATGTGATTGCGGACTACCGTCGCGAATTGCTTAAGACGGTTTTAGGCGTCGTTTTTTTTTTTTTTTTTTTTTTACATAATTAGGAGTAATGGGCCGAAACGTGAGGATTGAACGTAGACAGTTGAAATATTTGTGGAGCCACTGGAGTTTCAAATCAGGATAATATTTGTGTTTCCAGTTCATCACAGTAGTAGTGATGTTATGATCGGTATGAATGTCATATAAACATCACTGTGGACCTAGGGAGGTTTCAACAGTAGTAATTTACCTACCGACCTTTTCCTCTAGTGAGGCCCACTTGAGTCTTGGATCTAGTTCGTTTTTGTTTCAATGTCCTAAAATGAGCTCCCAAAACGGACAGATGGAGTGGATTTATCAAAAAAGTACTGTGGGCTCCACCTCGGTTCTCAGCGAAGGAACTTCCTGGACGAGGCTTTCGCAGGAAATCCGCGCCCCATTGATGGCTGGTGTCCCATCCCCAACGTTTCGGGATGCGGGAGCGAATTAGATGTTACCCTGAGAACACCTTAGTGGGTGTTACCCCTACCGTGTGGGGCACATCGTGATGTATTTTTTATATATCTATGCCATCTATCTGTTTTCTTATATCATTTTAGTGTATGATCCAAAACCTTAAGAAGATACAAATCTCAGGTGGACCATATCACTAGAAACAGTGATTAATAACTATTAAAAACGTTTTGTGGGCCACAAAAGTTTTGGATCAATCTGATATTTATATTTTCCCTTCATCAAGACCTTATTGACATTATCAAGAGCTTGGATTGCAAATAAACATTACCAAAACCTTACCATAGGCTCTTTGGAATTTTTAATGGTGGGGCACTCAATCAAACTGTTTCCAATGGTATGGTCCACTTGAGATTTGGATCTACATAATTTTTGGAACCTTATCATAAAATGGGCTGTATAAACGGATGGACGGAGTGGATATACAAAATATCATCCATGTGTGCCATACGGTAGGGGTAACACCCACTAAGCTGTTCCCGGGGTAACACCTAATTCGGGCCCTCGGGATGCAATGTGGGTCACTTCCGTTTTTAGCTTTTTCCCTTGGCGTCTTGTCACAAATGGTGCAGAAATAAGGAGCGGATGTCATGAACGCTGTGGGACCCGCAACTCTGACGTCCGAACATGGTGGGACCAGCAACCTATCGCGTCCCCTAGAGCTGTTACCAGGGCGCGACATTTTTTTTTTTTTTTGAAGTGGACTCGCTCTACACCAGCGATGTAGAGGCGTGGCGGGCGCCGAGCACCGTGTTTGTACGAACGGTTCAAAGAAGATTAAGGTTCTGTGGACTCCGCAATGATGTATTTAATATATCCAAACCGTACATTCATTTGGCTAGATCATTTTAGTGCATGATACCTAAAATGAGTCATATCCAAAACTCAAGTGGACCACACCACTAAAGGCAGTAGGGGACAATGATTCTCACTGTTAAAACATACCCAGGGTCCACCATGATGTTTATTTGTCATCCAAACTGTTCATAAGGTCACACGGACCTGGATGAAGGGCAAAAATAAATATCAGACTGATCCAAAACTTCTGTGACCTCCAAGAAGGTTTGAATGGTATACGTTCAATCTCCCACTGCTTTCTGCAGTGTGATCCACTGGATCCTTGGATCTGTCTTAGTTTTTGGATCAAGCCTTAAAATGATCCCAAAAAATGAATGGACAGTTTTGATATAACAAATACCTCATGGTGGGACCCACAAAACTTGATGACATCACTGCAGCAGCAACGTTACTGTAGGTGCACCAGCCAATCCGCTTCCAATATTGACCCTACACCACCGACGTTAACGTGGCGGACGCAGAGCGAGTGCGCAGTCCTGGAGCACCGTGTTTGTATGAACGGTTCAAAGAAGATTAAGACTCTGTGGACCCCACAATGATGTATTTAGTATATCCAAACCTTCCATCCATTCGGCGAGGTCATTTTAGTGAATAATACTTAAAATGATTCATATCCAAAACTCAAGTGGACCACACCACTAAAGGCAGTGGGAACAATGATTCTCACCGTTAAAACATACCCAAGGTCCACCATGATGTTTATTTGTCATCCAAACTGTTCATAAGGTCACACCGACCTGGATGAAGGGTAAAAATAAATATCAGACTGATCCAAAACTTCTGGGACCTCCAAGAAGGTTTCAATGGTATACGTTCAATCTCCCACTGCTTTATGTAGTATAGTCCACTGGATCCTTGGATCTGTCTGATTTTTTGAGTCAAGCCTTAAAATGATCTCAAACCATGGACGGACGGTTTGGATATAACAAGTACTTCATGGTGGGACCCACATAACTTGCTTACGTCACTACACCAGCAACCTCGCTGGTATAGGGTGCACCAGCCAATCCGTTTCATTTTTTTTTTTGTCCCGACGTCCTAAAACGGTGGGAACCGCAGCCCTGTCACGTCCACCAACATGTCTCCATCTGATGACACCGACACAAATGTGCAATGCTCGGGCGAAAGGATTGTACATACGTTCGGGCTTTCAGTTTATAAATCTGGGACCCACGGATGAACGATCCAAAGCGTTCATACTATGGAAATCACCGTTGATGGCTATGTCACTAAAATTATCCAAGATGAGAAGATCCTAACTACATAATATTTGGCCTAACGAATGAAAACCATTGGTATGTTTCTTTCTGAACCGTTTCTTCATAGCTACCTATCGAGAAGTTTACTATGTTCCAATACAGGATGTTTTTTGTGCATGGATCACTGAGGATGTGGCCCAAAATATCAACCGTTTGGATATTTTAAAAATGGAACCACTTGTACGAACTAAGAATTCAAACCGTACCATACAACTGTCTGAGCATTCATTGTATGATACCCCAGGCCCGCCAAGATAATACCTACTCCACTATCCAAGCCACACATAAAGGTGCCGGAATCGTCAACAAAGCCTATTTTACGTTTTATCCCATGTTCTCTGGGTCCACCATGTTGTACATGTAAAATCAACGCCGTCCATCAGGTGGTAACCATCATTTTAACCGTTCATACAAAAGAAAAGAGAAATTAGAAACTAATGTGGACCACACCAACGGGGATAATGCAAAATTGCTCTTCCAAAACCGCTAAGTTCGCATGGTGTGGTCCACCTAAGTTCATATCAGGCGGATTGGCGTATCTTTCCTTCATACTTGTGAGTTACACCTGATTAAGGGTTTGATGAAAGGTACAGGCCATGGTCGCCTCAAACACAAACGTATGGTTGGCATCCCATCCCCATCGTTAGTGGCACTCATCCGTTGTTAATCTAGCTGATTTTTGGTCTTAGGTAATAAAGTCGAGGACATAAGCTGATGGACAGTGTGTATTATGCATATAAAAGATAGTGGCCCCACAGACTTGGGTTTTTTTTACACAAAACGTGAAACAGGTGTTGCATAGGATTCCATTCCCACATAAATAAAGAAGCATTCACCTTCCATCATCTTTTGCTCAAAACAGGTGCCGACATAAATCTACTAGCAATTTACCTTTCCATCATCTTTTGCCCTGTCTTTGTTTGTGTCCCACTCTCCAAGATTCCATCAATGTGGCCGAAATCGGATTGCGTCCTGAGTTACCCATTACGCTGTTATCATACGGAGTAAACTCAGTTGGGCCAACGGTAAATGTATGTAGTTTATCTGCACCGTCCATTTGCTTTTCCATATCATTTAAGGGATTGAAACCAAAACTGAAGCATATCCAAAACTCAGGTGGACCATACCACAGGAAACAGTCGTGGGTATAATGATTTCTACCTTTGAAACCTTTCTAGGGCCTGCAATGATGTTGATTTGTCATCCAACCTGTTCACAAGATCACACGGACATTGATGAAGGGAAAAAACAAATATCAGCTTGATCCAAAACTTTCATGCGCCCAAGAATTTTTCAACAGTACAGGTTCAATTCACATTGTTTCTGTGGTGTGGTCCATTTAAGATATTTATTTGCTTAATATTTTATCTCCAGCTATAAAATTATCTGTTCAAACGGATAAACAGAGTGGATGAAAATACATAATCACGTTGGACCCCCAAGAGTTTACTCAGTACGCACTCCGCTTCCAGTCCTCTCTCTTTGACCATTTCCAGTAACATGATACTCTTGAGTTGTACATGATTGGTCATCTCATGCACACATCATCCTGCACGTGGCATTGATCCAGACCATCCAATTTTTCGTTTGTAACTTTTGATGGGACACACAATTTGTACGGTCGAATATTGATATTAGGCGTGGGGCTATATCTAGTACAAATAATGCGTGAGTAGGATCTATTCATACTCTCCCTTTTTACAGGATTGTGGTGAAGGATTTTTTTATATTATTTTATTAGTACACACGTCCCACTGTTAGTGGACCCGACGAGTTTACTCAGTACGCTGCGCAGTGAGTTAGTACGCAATCCGCTTCCAGTCCTCTCTCTCTCTTACTTTTTCCAGTCATATGATACTCATGAGTTGAATATGGTTGGCCATCTCATGCACACATCATCCTGCACGTGGCATTGATCCAGACCATCCAATTTTTCGTTTGTAACTTTTGATGGGACACACAATTTGTACGGTCGAATATTGATATTAGGCGTGGGGCTATATCTAGGACAAATAATGCGTGAGTAGGATCTAGTCGTACTCTCCCTTTGTTTACTTTAGTAGTACACACGTCCCACTGTTGGTACACACGTCCCTAGCCGGGAGCGGATTAGGTGAGACCCCGGATCCACTGAGTTGGGTGGGATCCCTGAATGTGGTGCCACTGTGATGTATTTGACTACATCCACGTTGAAAGGTCATTTTAGGGCATGATCCAAAAAAATGAAGCAGTTCTAAATCCCAGATGTTCCATAGTACGGGAAATAGTGGTGATTGGCCATTAAAAACCTTGCTGTGGGCCACAAAAGCTTTGGATCAAAACGAAGATATTTTGTGGTCTCTTCATCTAGGTATCTGTAACCTTATCAACAGGTTGGATGGAAAATGAATATTCAAGTGGAATCCACTGAAAATCCATGAAGTTTCAATGGTAGAGATTCAATCACGACTGTTTCTGTGGTGTGGTCAGCCTAAGATTTTAGTCAACTTCATTTTTAGTATCACAACTAAAATGAGCTTTCAAAATGGTTGGACGGTGTGGATTTAAGACACATACATCACTGTGAGCTCCACAGTCAGGGGTCCCACGCACCTCGGTGGATTCGGGGGTCTCACCTAATCCGCTCCCCTGCGGAGTCCACCGTGATTTTTGTACAGGTTCAATTCATCTGCATATAAACTTTTCCCTCGTGTCTGACTGGAACGCCGCGGCAGATCCAGAGAGGTGCGTGGGACCCTGACTGTGGTTCCCACCTTGATGTATGTGACAAAATGCTGGCCGTTCATCCGTATATGTTAGGGCATGATCCAAAAAATGAAGCAGATCAACGATAGTACACAAACGGAAACAATAGTAATTAACTATTAAAAAGTTCCCGAGGCCCACAAAAGCTTTGGATCAAGATGATATTTGCGCGGTCTCTTCATATAAGTTTTTGTGACCTTATCAACAGGTTGGATGGCAAATAAACATACTGATGGACTCCATGAGGTTTTTAATGGTGGGGATTCAATCGCGACTGTTTCCTGTAGTGTGGTCCATATAAGATTTGGGCATGCTTAGTTTTTGGGATAATGTACTAAAATGAGCTTTGAAAATGGTTGGACGGTGTGGATTTAAATTTTCATTGAAAAAGCAAATATATACGGATTAAAATTCCATCCAAATACATCACACAAGGAAAGAAAAATCATGAAAGGATAATCGCGACGACGGCATAGACCGTCTGAATGAACGTGAAGATGAAAGCAGAACTGCAGCAACGAAGGAGATGGCGGTCCACGGGTTCCTGAAGTAGGTGTGCAACCATCTTGCTACGGATATCCTCGCACTGCTATGACGGAGCGAGCGGATACATTCCTTGACATCGCTGTACAAGTTGAGATCATGCATCCCCTTGATGGGCCACTCGTTGAATAGACGCGCCACCTCTTCGTCACTGCCGAGTGCATGTTGGAGTATGCCCTTGGACCGGAGCTCCTTCACGTCGGCACCATGGTTGATGAGAGAATCCAGGAAGCAAATGTAAGAGGTAACACCACAGCCGGAATGGGTGTCTGAGCACATCTCAAATGCGGTCAAGTTCAGAAGCTGAGATATGGTGGCATCGTTGATGAACATTGGAGGAAGCAACAGCCGTGGGAAGAAGAAGTATTCCTTGAACCTGACGTCTGTCAAATACCTCGTTTTGCTTTTCTCGAACCTGATCCCAGCCTCCTTGAGTTCCATGACGGACCCGAAGTTGTGCTGCCTGTACGTGTACTTTCTCTCCAGCTTCGATAGAGGGGAGCTCAGTAACATGGTCCGGAGAACTTCGAGGAGGTGAGGCGGGACATTATCTTTTGTTGATCAATTTCTGATCTTTAAAAATAAATAAATTGGAAAAACCGAGAATAAGGACAGGCTGAAGCACGTGAAAAACACGCTGTCCTTAAAGCGTAATTCGCCCCTACTCAAATTATTTTGAGTCTGCTGATAGGTTGCAGGCGGATTGCTTCCAGGATACGACGAGCCTTATGTGGTTCTGCGTTCAGCAAAAAACGAAGAAACCACTATGGAACTCAGTAACACACTTTGGCAGATGAAGAAAAGAAAGAGAGAACAAGAATGGAGGTCTTTTTCTTATAGCAGTAGACCACTACACTGGTCTAAGTGGCTTGGTTTTAGTTAACCAAACCGAGAGGCTAATCGTTTCAGATGGGTGCTGGTTCAGTAGTGATAGTTGCGTTTGCAGTTGTTGTGTTGGAATGAACCAGACCTGTCCGGTTTATATAGGTAAGGGTGGCTGACAGTTTTGGTCCAGAGCCATAATGGCACTAGCCGTTTTCTGGCTGTTGTGAGAAACTAGCCGTTTATGGCAGTTTCTGACTGTTGTGCATGTGGGAGTTATGCACCTGCATGCTGACCGTTTAGACTTAATGGCTAGCCGTTTCTGACTGTTGGGCTAGCCACATGTAGCTGTTACTGCATGGTCTGGACCGTGCATGGTCTGGACCGTTACTGCATGAGCAGTTACACAAGTCCCTCTAATTGGCCCTGCAGCTCTTTATAAAAAGCAGAGAGGTCTCTCCGTCAGACCTCCCACCCACAGCACCTCCTCTGTTCCGAACTCAGCCACCTGACCTATTACCTAGCCTCTGTCGCACCAGTCTCGCTCCGGTCCGCGAGGTCGCGACCCATCTGCGACACGATGTGCACGTGCGAAGTGCCAAGTGCGCCACTAACGCCTCTACAGCCACACTGCCTCACGTGCCCACGCCCTCGCACCTATCCCGAGCCCGAGCCCGAGCCCGTGCCCGTGCCCGTGCCCGAGACCGAGACCGAGACCGAGCCCGTGCCCGTGCGCGGTGTTCCAGTGCTTCGCACTGGAATACGCAAGCCACCATTCTCCCTCTCTTCCACCATAAATAAGTAAGGTGCACAACACCCTACTTATAAAGAGGTAAAAATCCTTTCTCCCATCCGATATGGGACAAAAACAAAACTCCCCTTTTTTTCTTTTGAAGTTATTTTCAAAACAAACTTTTCAACAATCCCCCACTTGTTTTAAAATAATTTAAAACATAAAAACGATGTCTGCCAGAGTATAAAAGATTATATGCATAAAGAAAGATATCTTTCGATTTGAATCCTTCCTTAGTGTAAGTATTTCAAAGACCCATCGAAATTACTGGTAGCCGCAGCTTTGAACCAGTTATTTTTAGATAATAGGACCGAAAATACCACACACATACTTTCTTAGTGTTATTTGAGTTCCCACAATTCTTGCTCAGCACATTTAATGGCCTTGTGCTTATCCTGTTTCATGAACGATCCCGAGAAAACTCTCATTCTCATGAGAGGCGGCACCACCTCTACGTTCATATAGGTGAAGTCCTTCCAGTGTCTCCGTTACTTTCAGACACTTGTCCTTAAGACTGGACTACATTAAGAGTTTCTGGGACTCAACCCTCTTTCTGTAACGGCCAGCACTATAATCCTGGATGAGGTATATATCTATAATTTAGTGCTGAAACTTTTCACGTATCAGTGACTTGTTTTTACCCATTGAACCCTTATATAGAGATTTTCTAATTTTAGGTTGGGTTTCCATCACTGGTGAAATCTTTTGAAAAGAGTTTCAACCCCATCCCTCTGGATGTTGTCCTTACTACCTCTCTCGTTAGAGGTTTAGTGAAAGGATAAGCTAAGTTATTACTTGACTTTACATAAGATATTGCAATGATTCCATCTTGAATTAGTTGTCTTACATAGTCATGTCTCAGACTTATATGTCTGAATTTCCCATTATACGTGCCGCTGTAGGCTCTAGCTAATGTGGCTTCACTATCGCAATGTAGCGAAACAGCCGGTATCGGCTTCGCATAGAATGGAATTTCTAGAAGAAGATCCCTAAGCCACTCAGCCTCTTTACCTGTTGCAGCAAGGGCTATGAACTCAGACGCCATAGTTGAGTGAGTTATGCAGGTTTGTTTCTTGGATCTCCAAGATACAGCTACACCTCCTAAGGTGAAAACTCATCCAGTAGTGGATTTGTTATCACCTGCACTCGATATCCAACTTGCATCGGTATATCCTTCCAGTACAGCTGGAAATTCTGAGTAAAATAACCCTAAGTCTTTGGTTGCTTTTAAATAACCAAGTACTCTTCCTATTGCCTTCCAGTGTTCTACACTGGGATTACTAGTAAACCTACTTAGTTTACTCACAGCATATGCGGTGTCCGGTCTAGTGCATTGCATTGCATACATTAGACTTCCAATAACACTCGTATACTCTAATTGTGCAACTGTTCTTCCAGTATTTTCATTTAACTTGATACTTGGATCAAATGGGGTTTTCGCTTCTTTAATATTCAGGTGTTTAAACTTGTTTATAATTTTCTCAATATAATGAGATTGGCATAGCGCATAACCCCCACTATGAGTTTTAACTTTAATACCTAGAATGGTATCAACTTGTCCAAGATCCTTCATTTTAAATACGGAAGACAAAAACTTCTTTGTTTCAGTTACACCTTCCATCTTGTTACTTATTATTAACAAGTCATCAACGTATAAACAAATAACAATTATATAGTTGCTACTTGTTTTGGAATATATGCATTTGTCTACTACATTATGCATGAAACCATGAGAAAGTATTTTAGAATCAAACTTCTCATGCCACTGTTTAGGTGCTTGTTTTAGTCCTGTAGACACCCCACCTTCGGCTACACTGTTGGTAGAGATAGCTGGTTGAACGGAGGACCATACCCCCAAATCCCAAGTCCAAACTTAGCCAAACTCACCCTTGTAAGCCCCATTCCATAGCCCAGTTCAAGCCTGAACCCAGTCAACCCAGTCCTAAAAACCACCCTGAAAAACCCCCCATAAAAAAGGCCAGTCAAAAAATCTCAAAAAAGTCAAACTCACTGAGTCAACCCGCTGAGTCAACCCGCTGAGTTAACCCGCTGAGTCAACCCGTCGAGTCAACCCGTCGAGTCAAAACACCGAGTCAACCCGTCGAGTCAACCCGTCGAGTCAAACCACCGAGTCGACCCGCTGAGTCAACTCACTGAGTCGACCAGCGAGTCCAACAGCAACCCCGAGGGAGCAGCCGTACTCGCTGGAAACCGAGGAGCGGCCGTACGGGCGGCCCATGGCAGGCCGCCCGGACAAAATTACGAGAGCTGCCACTCTCCGCTGCTATAAATACCCCCCTCCCCTTCTCATTTCATCATCCCTTCGAATCCATTCGAATCCATTCGAAGCCCATTCGGTCCGGGTGCGATTCGAGTCCCCTTTCCCCTTTAGCCCATTTTTCCACCAAGGAGAGCCCGAGTGAGGAGAGTCTAGCCCTGGTCCAGCCCAGCCTGACCACTGGTCGAAGTCTCCCAAGCCATCCAAGTCTTGATCTAGCCACTCAAAGCCAATCCTTGCGACACTTCCGTCCATCCAGCTACTCTTTTCCAGCATCATCTCATTTGCATCTAGCATAAGTGCAACATTTACTTTTCTTCCAACCCCCCTGCTTCACTACAAGCACCTTGATTACTCAAACACACAGGCATATTTCTTTATATTAAGCACCTGTCAGTTCGAGCGTATGCTCTGGGCTTGCCCGTTGTTGGAACCTGCCCATCAGAAACTCTTACTGTTCAGACCTGCATTCACGTACATATCACTATAAACACTTTGAATATTCAAGCACACAGCATGCATCATCTCGCATAAAGCACCTGTCAATTCGAGCGTACGCTCTGGGCTTGCCCGTTGTTGGAACCTGCCCATCAGAAACTCTTACTGTTCAGACCCGCATTCATGCATCATGTCATTCATGAGAATATACGAGGATTAAATTAGACTTTCAAGTATTCGATCGATTCTGTGAAGTAGAGACCGTACTTCGGTACGGGCAGTGTGTGGGGTGCTTAACCTCTTCCCACCCTGTAACCGTGATCCCTTACCTTGAATCTCTGGTCGCAGATCAACAGGAGTCATTTTAGAAGAAGGAATCTTCGGATTCTCTTCTCTAACGTTTCTACGGGGTCTAGCCGACTGTAGATTCGAAGTAACTGGCTAGTGGCGACTCTGGTCTTATATAAATTCACTTAAACATATCCAGCTCAACACGACAACCAAATAAAGCCCTCGAGAACGAGGCAAGCCAGTGGCACAAACGGCGATTTCGCACTCACGCACCTCTTTTTCTTCTTCTTCCGAAAGGAAAGGGAGAACGACGTCGTGTGGGAGCGCGGAAAAATCGGCGAGGGTCCACAGAATGGCGACTCCGCTGGGGAATAGCTAGTCCCACTAGTCGTGATCCGACTTGAAAACAGAATCCTTCCCGTACTTGAAAGTCATTAATCCTCATACAATCTCATCTGCATAGCATTCTACCCAAACCCAAACAAAAAAAAAATATATAGAAAATTCCAAAACAAAAAAAAATAGAAAATCCCAAAACCCAAAAAGAGTAGAGTACAGTCCTCACCATTGCGCCTCCTCGGGCTCAACGTACGCGGAGACAACTTCCCTTCCGCAGCATAATCCGCACTCGGGCTCAGCAAGCCATGTCCGACCACGAAGAAGAAACTCATCACTTCCCTGCTCTCGAAATGACCGAAGCGCAACCTCCCGCGCAACAGCTTGTTGACAATACGCCAATCATACAAGAATTGGCACAAGGAGTGAGAGCAATGCAAGAAATGCTCTTACAATTCATGCAAGCACAAGCCACCGCAGCAGCCAACAATCAGCTTGGCCCAGTTCAGCAATCTCAGCAACCATGCCGGGTCCTCCCGGCCTCCAGTTCAAATCAAGCACAACCATCGGAGTCTGCCCAAGACTACCGACAGCAGCCTTCTCAGCCCTTTGCTATGGGGCATCCTTCTCAATACCTTCCTGCAACAACGGGGCCATCTCAGAGCATCCCGGTCGCAGCGACTTCCAGTCAGCTTCCAGTCAATCTTGCAAACAACAATCTCAATAGATCTCAGCATGTCCCCGCCGATGGGACACCTTTTCAATTTCAGCACATCCCCGCCGATGGGATTTCAATTCAATTTCCAACAACAGGGACAGCACTGGCGAATGCCCACAATGGGGGTCAGTGTCAAGCCCACATCAATTAGCGGACAGTGGCGAATACCCAACAAGGGGGTCACTTCCCAGCATCTCAGCCTCCTGCAAACAGGAGCACTTTTCAATTCCAGCACATCCCCGCCGATGGGATTCTAGTTAATTTTCAGCAATCTTCAATTCAGCAAAATCCAGTTAATTTCCAGCAATCTTCAATTCAGCAAAATCCAATCAATTTCCAGCAAATTCCAGTTCAACCTTCAGTACAATCACCAGTTCAGTTACAATCCTTTCAAGCACAAGTTCATCAGAATCCAGTTCAGTCATCAAATCAATTTCAGCAACCCGCGGTTGCTTTTCAGCAAGCCCATAGGGTCGAAGACATCGACCACTATGCCGAAGAAGAACGTGCCTTACTCCAGGAGGCACCAGTCGCTCGAACAGATCACTCAGGACTGGACGAGTTGCGGGAGCAGTTCCAGATCTTGCAAAATCAGCTTCAGCGACAGCAAGGAATCGACCTACCTTCGACCAAGTTCAGAGACTTGTGTCCTTTCCCAGATGCTCAGGTACCTCAAAACTTTGAGGTTCCGAAGTTCAAAAGATACGACGGCGGCGGTTGTCCCACAGCACATCTCAAGGCTTTCTGCGGGGAGCTGAGTGCAATCGCAGGAAATGAAGGGGCCCTTATTCGTTTGTTCCAAAAATCTCTGAAAGGCGATGCCCTAGATTGGTACACTTCATTGGACTGCCACCGCATTAGAACATGGGAACAGCTTTCCCAGGCTTTCGTCGACAGATTTGCATACAATCTCAACATGGCACCCAGAAGAGCCGACCTCGCAGCACTCAGGCAAAGGAGTGATGAAACACTATCAGCTTATGTGGGACGTTGGCCAGCTATGGCAGCCAGAATGCGGACACCCATCGACGATGAAGAACAAATCTCCATGATTGTTCATTCAACATATCCAGGCATATCCGGATATCTCATTTCGCATCCATATGCGAACTTCTCACAATTGATCCGTGCTGGAGAACAAGTCGAAGCAGGAATCCGTGCCGGGACGATCTCCCCATGGCCTCATCAAGCCACTCCAGTCAAGAGGAACAGAGTGGAAGGAAGACCTATCGGGCACGGGAATGGAAACCGCAATGGCTCTCCTCCTCGCCCAACAGAGGTAAACAACATCAACACCACTGCTCAAGGGAATCAACGTGCTCCTCCACAGGGACGTCAACAGTATCAGCAGAATCAAGTACAGCATCAGCGGTATCAGCCACAACCAAATCCTCAGCCACAACCACTTCGACAACAACAGCAATTCAGAGGAAATGGTCAATACTCATACCAGAACAGGCAGAATTTCAGGGAGCTCAGGAAGTTCACTCCACTCAGTCAACCACTTAGTCAAATCATGACTACGCTGGTACAAAAGCAGTTACTCACTCTGATGACACCTAGGCCTTCGCCTCATCCTCTGCCTCCAAACTACCGAGAAAATGAGTACTGTGCCTACCATCAAGGACGTGGCCACGCCACTGATCGATGCTATACTTTGAAAAATGCTATACAAGACCTAATTGATGACCGTAAGATCGTCATCTCGGTCCCTGGAACTTCTCCAGCAGCTTCCACCAACATCCTTCAGAATCCTCTGCCTCAACATCCGACGGATCCCAGTTCGTCTCGTGGCCCTGCAGTCAATAGTATAGAAGAAGGGGACCATATCGATCGCTTCTTCTCCCCTATCCAGTCCATTCATGTCTACACTTATGAGCCGACAAATCCTCCTCCAATCTTGCAAGGGGCAGGTCCCTTTCTTCCTTCAATCTCCGAGCCAGTAGTACTCGAAGGAGCACCTCCATATGATATACCAGTTGTTCAAGGGGCACCTTACAACCATTCAAGCTGGGAACCAGTCGTCCTGGAAGGAGCACAATCATACATCGAGCCCACATACGAACCTGTCATCTTGCAAGGGGCAACTCCAGAACAATCCAATCCGCAATGGAAGGATTATACTCATCAACAGCAAGAGCCCGTTGTCTTGGAAGGAGCTCCTCCAATTGAGCCAGTCATATTGCAAGGGGCAAATCCCGGAGGCGTGTCAATCACACTACGACAGCTGGGACGAACAGAGAAACCTCCTGCCATATCAAGAGGACCAGTATTCATTCCATGGGAGCCTCCCGCTCCAGGAACAATCAAGCCAGGACCACGACCTTATGTGGTCTATGAAGACAAGCCTCGATACTACCCCTTCAGCACAGGCAACAATGTAGTCCTCAAGGCAAAAGCTCCATACGAGGAAGATCTGGAACCCACGCAAGCACCGTTGCAAGAGCCGGTGGTCCTAGAAGGCAAGGGCGAGGAAAATTATAAAGAGGTCCCATGGCACTATCCAGAATGTGCGGAAGTGGGGAACATGAATCCTAACGGGCGTTGCATCCGAAGAGATAATCAAAACAGAGGAGATCCCAAAGGCGTCCTCTCAGGCCTCGGCAACAAAAATGAAGCCGCATACGATGTAGCAACTCAGCTCAAGTCAGTCCCTGCTCAAATCTCAGTATGGGAGCTACTCTGCACATCTCGCATACATCGAGAGATGTTTGCCAAGACCTTGAATGATGCTCATGTCTCCTCCGATACGGCACCAGAAATGATAGCTTTAATGATTGGACAACTCCTGGCTCCGCGCGCCATCACCTTCATAGATAATGAGTTGCCACCAGAAGGGCGCGATCATGGGCGATCCCTCAACATAGCCTTACGATACAAAGACCTCTGTGTTCCGCTAGTCCTTATCGATAATGGCTCAAGCTTAAATGTCTGCCCACTCAAGACCGCGGAACGCCTGGGGATCAGTCCTTCTTCATTCCGACCCAGCACCATATGCGTCAGAGCATTCGACAACACCCGCCAATCAGTGGAAGGGGAAGTCGACATAGAGGTACAGATAGGTCCAGAAGTTTCTACCATCACATTCCAAATCCTGGATATATCAGCCTCTTTCAACATGTTGCTCGGACGACCGTGGCTGCACAAGGTTGGAGCTGTGCCATCAACCCTGCATCAACGAGTGAAGTATATCTGTGGAAATCAAGTGATCTCTATCCATGCAGAGAAGGAGCTCATCATTCCTTCCAGTGCTGCTGCCACTGAACCAGACATCCCGGTCATCGATATCCAGCACTCTGAAGAAGACATCCCGTTTCACAGTTTCGAATTCGAGATCGTGAACTCTATCGCCAATCCAGAACCGATAAGGGTGGACCGTGTCTTTTCACCGGCAGAGCGTCTGAGCCTCAAGTATCGAATGAAGAATCACTTCAAGTCCAGAAAGGTACCACTGATATATAACCAACGCAAATGGGGACTCGGATACAAGGCAACCTTCATGGACAAAAGGAGGAAGAAATTTCGGTGCTCACCCATCTAGTTCGTCAAGCCAGGAGAACCTTGCAAAGATCCAGGAGGGAATCAACCGACTGCACTACACAAAGGCCTCCCGATGAGCCTAGTTTGGGCCACGTGGCCCCCCATTCGATGGGATCAGATTCTCGAACCGTCTAAGCCTCCAGAAGAAGAAGAAAAGGATGAAGACGAAGAAGGAAGTCAAATACAGCAGCTTCAGGACCAGGTTACCCTGACACCTGCTCCCAGCCAGGGGCACAACCTGCCCACTTCAATCAGCAAGGGGCACAACTCGCCCATCTCAGCACCAATTAGCAAGGGGCACGACTTGCCCATCTCTACAGAATCAACATCAACAATCACCAGCCAGGGGCAGAAGCAGCCCATCCATTGGACCGAGAAAGGGAAGTGGCCAGCCCTAGATTGGTCTGATGTCCAGGTTCCAAACTTGTGTCTCACTGCGGAACCAGACGAACTGCAATGCGAGGTAAGTGATCCGGGAGGGACTGAGTACGACTCAGATCCCGAACCCGACCAGTAAGAAGTCATGGTCATTGGGCCAGACCATGATTCTTCGCCCAAATCATCAACCCCCACCTCTTCAAGGGAGGAAGTGTGGGGTCCTGAATGGTCATCTGTTCCCCTAACTTTTGAATCAGCCAAAGAGCCATCTGAGGGCTCTGGCTTCCAAAAAAAAAACGCCTGTCTAGGCAATGATCGGAACTTTGGAACAAGTTGGGATCAATCATGGTCTGCAATGCCCGCTTGTTCAAAGTCCCGTAAATTTCAAAAACCCAAAAAAATCAAAAACTTTCAAAAGCCAAAAACATCTAGTATTTCAATTTCAGAAAAATCTCAAAAACCAAAAAATATTTCTTTCCCTGCATTCAATAGTGTGCCAAGTTCGTCTAAAGAGTCGCATGAGTTTGAAGTCGAATCATATGATTTCGACATCGAATTAGACTTCGAGCTCATGGGTCTGGACGAAGCTCGGGATGAGGAAGATGATGATCCAGCTCCCGAACTAGAGGATCTCCTCAAAAAGTTCGAATCCAAAGCCAATGTTGTAGCCGATGATTTCGAGATAGTAAACTTGGGGACGCCTGAGATCCCTAGGGAAGTACGCATTGGAAAATCGTTGCCACCTGAGATGAAACAGAAAATGATAGAGTTCCTAGCTCCAAGATTGTCTAACTTCGCGTTCTCATATGAAGACATGCCGGGGCTCGATGAAGAGCTCGTTGTACACCATCTGCCAACCAAGGCAGATATGAAGCCAGTGAAGCAGAAACTCCGAAGAATGAAGCCAGAATGGGCTCTGAAAGTCCGAGATGAAGTCATCAAGCAATACAATGCGGGATTCTTGGTAGTCTCCAACTACCCTGAATGGCTCGCCAACATCGTACCAGTACCGAAGAAGGATGGCAAGGTTCGAATGTGCATCGACTTCCGAGATCTCAACAAGGCCAGTCCAAAAGATGACTTCCCATTGCCACATATCGACACTCTGGTCGACAACACCGCTGGATACAAGATCTTCTCATTCATGGACGGGTTCTCAGGTTACAATCAGATCAAGATGGCCGTCGAAGATCGCGAGAAGACATCGTTCATCACTCCCTGGGGAACCTTCTGTTACAGGGTAATGCCATTCGGTCTGAAGAACGCAGGAGCAACATATCAGCGAGCAATGACAGCATTATTCCATGACATGATGAACAAAGAGCTTGAAGTATATGTGGACGACATGATCGTCAAATCTCGTACAATTGAAGGACACTTTGAAGATCTGAAGAAATTATTTAACAGATTAGAAAAGTACAAGCTCCGTCTCAATCCTCAGAAATGTGTCTTCGGTGCAATGGGAGGTAAGCTCCTCGGCTTTATGGTGAGCGAGGATGGCATCAGGGTCGACGAGACCAAAACCAGAGCAATCATCGAGATGCCCCCTCCTAGAACAGAGAAAGAAATTCGTGGCTTCCTCGGCAGAATTCAATACATCAGTCGCTTCATCGCACAACTCACACCTATTTGTGAGCCCATATTCAAGCTCCTTCGGAAGAACGTCCCAAAAGAATGGAATGATGATTGCCAAGCCGCCTTCGACCGCATCAAGAAATATCTCATGAATCCTCCAGTCCTAGTGCCTCCCACTCCTGGACGACCACTATTGTTATACATCTCGGTAGCAGCAGAAGCCATTGGCTGTGTCCTCGGCCAGCACGACGAGACCGGGAAGAAGGAACAAGCAATATACTATTTGAGTCGAAAGTTCACCGATTACGAGACCAGGTATTCCCAGATCGAGAAGACTTGCCTCGCCCTAGTCTGGGCAACTCAGCGACTCCGTCAATACATGATTGCATTCCCTATTCTCCTCCTCGCTCACATGGATCCGCTGAAGTACCTGTTCGAGAAGCCAGCACTCACTGGAAGGATAGCTAAGTGGCAGCTACTCCTGTCTGAGTTCGACATCACCTATGTCACTCAGAAGGCAATCAAGGGACAGGCCCTCGCCGATCATCTTGCGGCTCACTCTCTCCTGGACTATCAACCGCTCAAGACATTCTTCCCTGATGAAGATCTCTTGCTCATTGAAGAAGAAGAAAAGAAGAAAAAAGATGAGTGGACGTTATTCTTCGACGGAGCAGCAAATTCTAAAGGGAGCGGTATTGGAGCAATCCTCTACTCTCCAGATGATGTCCCTATTCCTATCTCGAGGCGCATCGCATTCGAGTGCACCAACAACATGGCAGAGTACGAAGCATGCATCGCTGGCTTAAGGGAAGCCATAATCTTGGGCGTCAAGAAGCTACGAGTATTTGGAGACTCACAGCTTATCATTAATCAGACCAATGGCGAATGGAAGACCAAAGACGAGAAGTTGATACCATATCATGTGTATCTTGACAATCTGATCGAAGAATTCAAGGAAATCACCTTCTCATACATGCCCAGAGCCAAGAACCAGTTTGCAGATGCTCTCGCCACGCTTGCATCAATGCTCGAGATACCAAAAGGAGCTTCAGAATGGGAGCTCACAGTCGAAATTCAAGAAGAACCTGCTTTTTGCCTGCAAATAGAAGAAGCCGAAGCTGTCCCTGACAAACCCTGGTATGCCGACATCAAGCAATATCTCGAAACCCAGGAGTATCCAGAATCAGCAACAGCAACAGATCGCCGAACCATCCAACGTTTGGCCGGCCAGTTCACCATCAGTGGCGAAGTTCTCTACAAGCGATCCTATAATCACATCCTCCTCCGATGCGTCGATGAAACAGAAGCTGCAAAGATCATGAAAGAAATACACGAAGGAATCTGTGGCCCTCACATGAATGGGCACATGATGGCAAAGAAGATTCTACGACTCGGCTACTATTGGCTCACCATGGAGACAGACTGTTGCCAGCATGTCAGAAAATGCTTCAAGTGTCAGGAGCATGCGAATCAAATCCATGCCCCATCATCAGAGTTATACAACCTGACCACCCCCTGGCCCTTCTCCATGTGGGGGCTCGACATCATCGGCAAGATCAGTCCCAAAGCATCAAATGGTCATGAGTACATACTTGTGGCAGTCGACTACTTCACCAAGTGGGTAGAGGCAGCCTCCTACACCACGATTGCAGCATCTCAAGTGATCAAATTCATGAAGAACAACATCATATGCCGGTATGGAATCCCTAATGCCATCATCACAGATAATGGGACCCCGTTCGTCAACAAGAAGATGGATGACTTCCTCAGCAAATTCAAGATCCAACGTCATCGATCAAGCCCCTACCGTCCCCAGATGAATGGTGGGGTAGAAGCCGCAAACAAGACAATCGTCAGGATACTCGAGAAGATGGTCGTGACCTATCGAGATTGGTCAGATATGCTCCCATATGCACTTTGGGCCTATCGAACGTCTGTACGGTCTGCTACGGGCGTTACTCCTTTCGAACTTACTTATGGAATGGAAGCAGTTCTACCAGTCGAAGTGGAAATACCATCACTTCGGGTGTTATTAGAAAGCGGAATTGAAGAAGGAGAATGGCAACGGGCCAGATTCGATCAGTTGCAGCTAGCAGATGAAAAACGCATGCGTGTACTAAGTCATTCACAGTGCTATTAGAAAAGGATCGCTCGGGCTTACAACAAGAGAGTCCGAAAAAGAAGCTTCAAGGTAGGCGACATGGTCATGAAGAAGATTCTACCGTCGCACCTTCCAGATCCCAGAGGAAAGTTCAAACCCTCGTGGGACGGGCCGCTGATCATCAGAGAAGTACTTCCCGGAGGCGCCCTCAGACTCACCAGCATGAGAGGGGTGGATCTTCCTGAGCCAACCAACGCCGACAACGTGAAGATCTTTCACGGGTAATGCACCTGATCGCGTTCAAGGGTACGGATCGCTATCTCCTCATCAGACAACCTCCGATCGGCAGCCAATCTCCTCGACATCATCTCACAATGATACCGAAGTGCGGAGATCTCAGACAGCAAATGGCCATGAGTGGCCAAAAGGAAGCCAGGATCGATAAACGGGCGCTCCTCAAAAGGTTCATATGAACCAGATGAAGAGCCAGCATCTCCAAGAATATCCTGCTCATCCTCATCAACAGTCCGGTGCCAACAAGGGATACGTCGATACAAAGACTGCTCAGCAACCCAGTAATGATATGGGGCGGTCGCCATCGGAAAAGTCCTCAGCTCAAAACCCAGTAAATCAGCAGTCAAGTAACTCGCCCAAGAATAATCAATCCGGGTCCTGAAGTCAGAGGATCTAGGTGGAAGTGCCCGACGCCCGATACCAGTAAAAGCGAAAAGAGGAACATCCTGCTCATACCCAAACTGCCGCAGGAACCGAATGGGATGGTAAGAGAAGTAAGATCGAAAGCCTACCAACATCAGAGGAAGGCGGTGTGCATCGCAAAGCACTGGAGGAAGTGAAAGCCAAGATGACTCCCAACGAACGTTCCAGTCACGAAGTTCAGCGAACATCCTGCGATACAAGGGCTCGCTCATCCTAGCTGAAGGCGGAAGGAACTCCATAATATAACGCATGATGTCAGAGCCCGGGATGCCAGGAAGAGGTACAGGAACGGTCAGAGAAAGACGCTCCCATAACCAGACCTGATCACAAAAGAAGTTCAGCTAGAGCAAAATAAGTCCTGACAAAGCAAAAGGAAAAGTTGTAGGAGAGATACCTGAAGAAATGCACAGCAGCCGCGAAGGACACGAGTGCGACCCAGGGCGCAGTCAGTCAGCCCATCAAATAGCTCGGCCAAGATGAGAGAAATGATCCCCTGCCGTCGGATAGCTCGACTCATCACCTCAAAAAGCAAAGGAGTCTGGGACCTGCGCCATCCCGAAAATAGCACCTCAGCTATCAAGCAGAACATCAGTGCGTTCCGAGCAAAGGTAGAACCGACCGTACTCTGAGGACCCGAAAAAAGATCATACAGCAAGTCCAAGGAGAACACCACAGCATCCTGGCCACTAGCTGCAGGCCGAACAAGATAGGGGATCCCAAACCAGTTCTGCGGTGTAGCAGTCTTCGGCGATGTCTTCGGCGAGAAGTACTGAGTATAATCCAAGGGTAAGCCTGTCAAGCGTGCAAGCTCCTCCAAAGAAGGCCCCATCTCCATATCGTTGAACGCAAACAAGTTCAACGAAGGGACCCAGTCAATCAAGGCAGCTCCGAGCATCCTCCAGTCAATGTCAACTCTAGCCATATGAATCAGACTGTCAAAGCCATAGGACTCCAAATCTCGAATCTCATAAACTGACAACCTGTCAAGCCAAGCAAGCAGTCGTGGCGAGCAAGAAGAACGAGGAAGCAGCTGACAAGTCCTCACCGGTATCCCCTCCAGCACAAAAGGCCCAGAAATCGAGAACAACTCATCGAGGATCGGAAGGTCAACAGGCGAAGGAGAAGGAAAAGCTGGAACCTCTGCCGACTCGACAACCCCTGATCGGCCCTCAGTGGCGGCTATGTCTGATATAGTCGCATCGCCATCTAAAACTGTCATAATCTCAGCCGCATGAGAAGACTCGCCCACCTCATGAACAGAGTGCGCAAAGGACCGATGACCAAGGGAAGGACAATGCTCTCCATCAAAAGGGCTATCAGTGAAGATCACACCGCACATCGTGGCATCCTGACCAATCTGACCGTCAAAGAATACATCTGAACCATCCAAAGGGGTCCCGGCAACCCCGATCAAAGAATCAACGGTCAGATCTGGACCTGCGGCCCCCTCTAACAGAAAATCATGAATCCAGTCATCATCCTGGCCGATCAAAGGGATCATCGAGGCATCTACACCGTCCATCATCAAGGGAACATCATCAATGATCACATCAAGACCACCCAAACAAGTGTGCCGCACATCTCGGCTCTCATCCAGAGCATCCAAACCGTCAAAGGTACCATCTGAGCCATCCATACCATCCAGACATGAGATCAGCCCATCTATGTCCCTCATAGTCCCATCATCACCGTCCATCACATCATCCATGGGGCCCACACTCAAGGGATGCATAGCCTCACCTATGTCCCATCCCATCATCTCATCCATACCATCCATTCCTCCCATAATGAGGGGCCCATTCAAATATGAAAACCCAGCCATCCCACCATTAATGGAGCTATTCAAAGCTCCACCAACCACCATACCAAGCTCTTCATCAATGCCCCCTCTTAATGCCCCATCTACCCCATCCATTAAAGGCATCTCCCCATTATCAAAGCTCAGTTGAAGATCTGAAGTGTGGGACCCATCTTGGACAGCCCCCACAGCCCATAAATCCCCACCATCCATTGCCCAAGAAAGGACAAACCAAGATGAAGACAAGATGATGAGGAAAGAGGAGACAAGAAGAATATTCATGGCTGCAATCGAACCCGGACGTGCACGGAATGAGGGGACAAAGACAGTGGACAGTGAAGAATGTCCGAACCAGGGCCAGCCCAGGCCGCTCAAGAGGCGAGCCTTGGGCGGCCTGCCCTGGGCCGCCCGTACGGACGCAAACTTCCTCTTTCCGCGGGATTGGCTCCAAGGTTCTTGGTAGGTGAGGCTGACAGTCCACGTCAGCAGATGGCGCTCCGTGGGCCGCCCAAGGCTCCGGTCCACTCCAAATTTCAACTGAAGATGATCAAGATCATACAAAAGGTGCCCCACTGGTCCAATCACGAAGCAATGTGGCCGAAATATGGCTGATCAAGCCAAAGAAGGGGGAAAGTGATCAAGTGGGGGCCACAAGCAATCCAAGCCATTCAAAGACTAGATCCTCATGATCCAAACCATTGAAGAACCTACATGAGCCATGAAACAACAAGATCAAAGGGCTGATCATCAAAAGAAGGGCTAGAATCCAAGATCTAATCATCAAGTGGGCCCACAAAGCCAAGTCAAGCGATCTGAGCCGTTCAAGTCATCATCCACACCAGAAGAAGCCTTCTTAGCCTCACAAAACATCAAGAAAAGGTGCTTCAAAGCAAAGCTGAAGTTTAGAAAAGGCCCACAGGGCCAAATTAAGCATTCCAAAAGTTGAACCATCATGATCCAAACCATTAAAGAGCTTCCTTAAGCTACCAATCTCCAAGATCAAGGGTCCAATCATTAAGATCTGGCTTCCGAGTATGAGAATTGAAGTACAAGAGGTCCTACAGGGCCCATTCAAGCAATCCGGACCACTCAAATCACAATCAGCCCCGTCAGAAGCAAGGTAAGTATGCCCAACCCCATCAACTGGGTCCGAAGACCTTAAACTACGTCGGGATCAAGATCCCGAGGGATTTTTAATAAAAATGGGTATCGATCTCGACCATCAAAATCAGAATCGATGACCCAGAATATTTTTCAAAAAAGAAAACAAAAAATGTCTTTCCTCTTTTAAAGTTTTAGGTTCGAAGACCTTAAACTACGTCGGGATTCACATCCCGAGAGATTTTCAATAAAAGCCGGTATTGGTCTTGATTGCTCGAATCAAGATCCGACGACACCGGGTACTTTTGAAAACCACAAAAAATATATTTATGCACTTATTTGTACACATGTTTTGGGTCCGAAGACCTTAAACTACGTCGGGATCAACGTCCCGAGAGATTTTTAATAAAAACCAACATCGATCCCAGCCTTTCAGGCCAAGATCTGATGATCTGGATCATTTCGAAAAACAAAAAAATATGTTTGCCCCCTCTTGTACATGTTTTGGGTCCGAAGACCTTAAACTACGTCGGGATCAACGTCCCGAGAGATTTTTAATAAAAACCAGCATCGATCCCAGTCTTTCAGGCCAAGATCTGATGATCCGGATCATTTCGAAAAACAAAAAAATATGTTTGCCCCCCTCTTGTAAAGTTTTGGTCCGAAGACCTTAAACTACGTCGGGATCGGCATCCCGAGAGATTTTCAATAAAAACCGGCATCAATCTGGATTGTCCATCCGTTGACACCGGACATTTTCCAAAAAAAAAAAAAAAACATGTTTGCCCTTCTTTGTACAGTTTCATGGTCCGAAGACCTTAAACTACACTGGGATTAATTTCTCGGGGGACCTTTCTCGCTTTCAACTAAAACCGGCATCGGCCTCGACCGTTGAAATCAAGGTCTGATAACCCGGATCATTTCAAAAATACCAAAAATATTTTAAAGCTTTCCATAAAAACCAGTATCAATCTTGATCACCCGAGTTGAAATCTGGAACCTTTTCAAAATATATATATATATATATATATATATAAATAATATATAAAACAAAAAAAAATGATTCACCAAAGATTTCAAACTGCACAAATTCATCCCCAGCGGTCCGAAGACCTTAAACTACACTGGGATTAACTTCTCGGGGGCTTTCTTTCCTAACCTGTTCCAGGCATGGCTGACACTTGATCGTACGGGTGTCTGGAATCTCTTAAACAGGTAAGGGCTGTGGCGGGCAGAACTCCGCAATCCTGTTCGTGTTGAACGCACCATGATAGACAACCTTGATTTGGAAGTCGCTGTTGAATCTGACGGATGTTCCCTGTTCCTAGAACTCATGAAGGGGATTAAGGCTGTTGGGAGGTGGAGCTCACCCTCACGGAATTGTGAGCAACGTAAGACCCCAAACTGGATTGACTAAGGGAAATGTGAGGATGTGGCTCATCTTGTGGCCGAAGGAGTCCGTCGGACGATACGTGGTCTATGTGTATTGCACATGAGGAACAGGCAACTTTGTGGGTGTGTTGACTGAAAACCCTCAAAATCTCCTCATCCGAAGATGTAAAACTACGGCACTTAACTGTGTGAGACCCGTCTTGCTCGCTGACGTAAAATGGATCGGGTGCCTTACCAGCAGTAGAAGCTGGAAGTGGATGGAAATTCCACATCTTTTCCCTGCATTTCAGAAAAATCACAAAATACAAAAACATTGCAAAATCACCTCTTCAAAAATCACAAAAATATTTCCCTTGCTTTCAATCAGAATATTGTCAAAAATCACAAAAAATATTTTCATCGCTTTCAAATCAAAATATTTTCAAAAACCACAAAATATTTTCCTTGCTTTCAATCAAAATATTGTCAAAAATCACAAAAATATTTCTCTTGCTTTCAAAGAAAATATCCTCAAAACTACAAAAATATTTACTGTGTTTTCAATAAACCAATCTCTACCCTCCCAGGTGAAGATTCGGACCACATATTTACAAAAATCACAAAAATTAGCATCCCCAGCACTACAATTCAGGAGTCTTGAACTCCGCTCACTTCACAGTATGGGATGGCGGATCCAATCGCCTGCAAATTGGAATCTTGACCGAAACGGGCAACCAAACACCATCTCAATCACATGTATGCCCAGAAGAACATCTTGAAGTTGAATAATATCCTCGTACATTCTCATTAGCAAAGAAACAATATCTTGGGACGATGGACCTGATCGACCACGGGTCGGGATCTTGACCAACCCACTGTCCCAAACCTCCGTATCAAAAAGAAAAATCCCCAAGGGAAGCACAACCTTACAAGCAATAAGCTCAAAGTTCTCTGCACCCATAGCAAAAGAAAAATCATCAAACCGAAAGAGAATGAGCCAAAGCCATGCATTCATCATGCATCTCCACGCATTGCATCCATCATCATGTTTACCTGCTTTCAAAATAAAAGCCGGTTAGCCAAAGACCCCACAGGCATCCCTAGTGGAGGCACGTGCAAACCAGATTTCCATTTCAAAAAGACAAAAATATTTCTATTTGCAAATAAAAACCCCACGGAGTATCACTCCCCAGAGTGGGTGCCTTTTCAAAAATCCAAAAATGTTTTCCAGTAGAGCGTTCTGCCTCCAAAACACCAGGAGATCTTCCATATCTCTGGGTAGGAGCCGACGCAAAAATCAAATAAGATCCGATGTCTCACGGTTTCCCCGGAGATCATCGGATCCAATGCACTCAAAGTACGGTCGAACTGAACTCCAGTGTCAGTGCGGTACCCCATGCCAAGATACAAAAAGATGAAAGCCAAAAGGCTCGGTCAAAGAAACCATTTGAACAGGTGGAAACGATGAATTGTAACCCAAGTATCAAAATCAGCAGATTGGGTGGAAAGAGTTCACCCGCACATACCTAGGCGTGGATGCCTGAAGTACCTTGACTGAGTCCAAGTCGGCGTAGTAGAATCCCGTAAGACTATCTGACGCAGGGCGTCTAACCACTTTGACAGTCAAGCGAAACAAGTACTCCTGGAGTGATCTGGGAAAACATCAAACATCACACAATCAGTCTCAGGGTCAGCAACCTCATAAGACTACGGACGCAGAGGCTCTGCTGTACCTTTCCGATGTTAGTACCGATCGGGAATGGAAGGGTTGCGATTGGGTACCCAGGTTGCAGCAAACTGCAGGGACAATCGCAACGTTTTCTCCAAACTCTCGCGGTATGTGCGAGTTATCAATTTCCAGACAATCAACTGACTTAGATACAAAGGACAACAAAGATTCCAGACCACAATCAAGGAAAGAATGAATTGCAAACCAAGCATCAAAACCAGCAGATCGGGTGGAAAAGCCCACCCGCACATACCTAGGCGTGGATGCCTGAAGTATCTTGACTGAGTCCAAGTCGGCGTAGTAGAATCCCGTAATACTATCTGACGCAGGGCGTCTAACCACTTTGACAGTCAAGCGAAACAAGTACTCCTGGAGTGATCTGGGAAAACATCAAACATACAATCAATCACAGGGTCAGTAACCTCGTAAGACTGTCGACGCAGAGGCTCTGCTGTACCTTTCCGATGTTAGTACCGATCGGGAATGGAAGGGTTGCGATTGGGTACCCAGGTTGCAGCAAACTGCAGGGACAATCGCAACGTTTTCTCCAAACTCCCGCGGTATGTGCGAGTGATCTGTTTCCAAACGATCAACTGACACAGATGCAAAGGCAAGCAAAGATTTCAGAACATGATCCATGAATGACCGGGTCAGAAGTGGGGTGTCCACTCGCTTTGGCATTCGGTTGCATGCAACCTCTGCCAAAGAGGGGCATCTGTAGACACCCCACCTTCGGCTACACTGTTGGTAGAGATAGCTGGTTGAACGGAGGACCATACCCCCAAATCCCAAGTCCAAACTCAGCCAAACTCACCCTTGTAAGCCCCATTCCATAGCCCAGTTCAAGCCTGAACCCAGTCAACCCAGTCCTAAAAACCACCCTGAAAAACCCCCCATAAAAAAGGCCAGTCAAAAAATCTCAAAAAAGTCAAACTCACTGAGTCAACCCGCTGAGTCAACCCGCTGAGTTAACTCGCTGAGTCAACCCGTCGAGTCAACCCGTCGAGTCAAAACACCGAGTCAACCCGTCGAGTCAACCCGTCGAGTCAAACCACCGAGTCGACCCGCTGAGTCAACTCACTGAGTCGACCAGCGAGTCCAACAGCAGCCCCGAGGGAGCGGCCGTACTCGCTGGAAACCGAGGAGCGGCCGTACGGGCGGCCCATGGCAGGCCGCCCGGACAAAATTACGAGAGCTGCCACTCTTCGCTGCTATAAATACCCCCCTCCCCTTCTCATTTCATCATCCCTTCGAATCCATTCGAATCCATTCGAAGCCCATTCGGTCCGGGTGCGATCCGAGTCCCCTTTCCCCTTTAGCCCATTTTTCCACCAAGGAGAGCCCGAGTGAGGAGAGTCTAGCCCTGGTCCAGCCCAGCCTGACCACTGGTCCAAGTCTCCCAAGCCATCCAAGTCTTGATCCAGCCACTCAAAGCCAATCCTTGCGACACTTCCGTCCATCCAGCTACTCTTTTCCAACATCATCTCATTTGCATCTAGCATAAGTGCAACATTTACTTTTCTTCTAACCCCCCTGCTTCACTACAAGCACCTTGATTACTCAAACACACAGGCATATGTCTTTATATTAAGCACCTGTCAGTTCGAGCGTATGCTCTGGGCTTGCCCGTTGTTGGAACCTGCCCATCAGAAACTCTTACTGTTCAGACCTGCATTCACGTACATATCACTATAAACACTTTGAATATTCAAGCACACAGCATGCATCATCTCGCATAAAGCACCTGTCAGTTCGAGCGTACGCTCTGGGCTTGCCCGTTGTTGGAACCTGCCCATCAGAAACTCTTACTGTTCAGACCCGCATTCATGCATCATGTCATTCATGAGAATATACGAGGATTAAATTAGACTTTCAAGTATTCGATCGATTCTGTGAAGTAGAGACCGTACTTCGGTTCGGGCAGTGTGTGGGGTGCTTAACCTCTTCCCACCCTGTAACCGTGATCCCTTACCTTGAATCTCTGGCTGCAGATCAACAGGAGTCATTTTAGAAGAAGGAATCTTCGGATTCTCTTCTCTAACGTTTCTACGGGGTCTAGCCGACTGTAGATTCGAAGTAACTGGCTAGTGGCGACTCTGGTCTTATATAAATTCACTTAAACATATCCAGCTCAACACGACAACCAAACAAAGCCCTCGAGAACGAGGCAAGCCAGTGGCACAAACGGCGATTTCGCACTCACGCACCTCTTCTTCTTCTTCTTCCGAAAGGAAAGGGAGAACGACGTCGTGTGGGAGCGCGGAAAAATCGGCGAGGGTCCACAAGTCCATATAATGATTTAATTAGTTTGCAGACTTTCTTCTAATTTCCTGGTAGAACGAACCCTTCAGGTTGTTCCATGTATACCTCCTCGTCGAGGTCTCCATTCAGGAAAGCAGTCTTTACATCCATCTGATGTATATACAGTTGATGTATGGATGCTAAAGCAAACATAATTCTAATAGATGTTATTCTTGCCACAGGTGAGTATGTGTCAAAATAATCTATTCCTTCTTTTTGTCTAAATCCTTTGGCTACTAGTCTAGCTTTAAAGGTTTGAATAGTCCCATCAGTGTGATATTTCTTTCTAAATACCCACTTACACCCTATGGGTTTAGAAGCTGGAGGTAGATCCACCAGTTCCCAGGTTTGGTTTGACATAATCGAGTCCATCTCATCATTGATAGCTTCTTTCCAAAAAGCTGAATCTCTAGAAGTTACAGCTTCTCTATAGGTTGTTGGATCATCTTCTATAGTCATAACTATAGGTATCTTTCTAATGACATTCTCTCTATCTCCTTCTATGAGATGAAAAGAGATACGTTGAGAGTCTATCTGTTCAGGATCAAGACTCTTTTCTACTCTTACCCTTTGACTCCTACGAGGTTCTATTGGAGCTTCAACTTCATGTTGAGCTTCTACCATAGGTTTCTCTGTTGGAGTTTGGATTTCATTATCCTTTGACTCTAAGGATAGTGAGTTTTTAAAGAACTCAACGTCTCTAGACTCTATGATGGTATTAGACTCTAAGTCTAGGAGTCTATATGCTTTGCTATTTTGTGCATACCCTACAAAGGCGCACTTAATAGCTCTGGATCCTAATTTAGTTCTTTTGGGATCAGGCATTCTACAATATGCGAGGCACCCCCACACTTTAAGATATCCTAGATTAGGTTTTCTACCTTTCCATACCTCATATGGTGAAGTGTTAAACTTCTTAGAAGGAACCCTATTTAGGATGTGGCACGCTGCGAGAAGTGCTTCTCCCCAAAGTCCTAGTGGCAACTTTGCTTGTATTAGCATTGAGTTGACCATTTCTACTAAGGTTCTATTTTTTCGTTCAGCTATACCATTTTGTTGTGGTGTTTACGGCGCAGTGCATTGGTGTATTATGCCATGTTCTTCACAGAAGTTAGAGAATTCATTTGAAAAATACTCTCCTCCTCTATCGCTACGAAGAACTTTTATTTTCTTGTTTAGTTGATTTTCCACTTCTGCTTTATATATCTTGAACATGCTGAGTGCTTCATCTTTGTTCTTTAGAAGATATACTTGTACATATCTGGAGCAATCATCAATAAAGGTTATAAAGTATCTTCTTCCTCCACGTGTAAGAATGCCATTTAACTCACAGATATCAGTGTGTATTAGGTCCAATATTTGAGATGATCTCTCAACACTTGGAAAATGTTTCTTTGTAAATTTGGACCTTATGCATACTTCACATTTGTCATTTTGACTATCTGTGTATGAGATTAAGCCATTCTTAGACATGAATTTTAAGGTACTATAACCTATGTGTGCTAATCTACCATGCCACAATGCTACAGATTCAATCATATACGCAGAAGAGTTACTTTCATTCAAGGAAAATTTTATCATCCCATTACAAGCATATCCCTTACCAACGAAATTTCCGTTTTTGGATAGAATCAGTTTTCCCTACTCAAACACTACCCGTATGCCAGGTTTTCCCAGAAGATCCCCAGAAACTAAGTTTCGTCTCATGTCAGGGACATGCAGTACATTAGTTAGGATCACTTTCTTTCGAGAGGTAAAGACTAGTTCCACGGTTCCTTTACCTACGACCTTCGATCGGACTTCATTACCCATTTGGACCTCTTGACCATCGGTCACGTCCTCATAAGTTTTAAAGGCTGATCTGTCATAGCTTACATGGACTGTGGCTGCTGTATCATACCACCAACCGGGTACTTTGCCTTGGATCATGTTTACCTCAGTGATCATGGCAACTATGTCTTCTTCAACTGCACTTGCCTCATTCTTCGATTTTCGAAGACGGCATACTCGAGCATAATGCCCGGTTTTCCCACAAACATGGCAAGGGCCTTTGAACTTTCCGTTCTTCTTCTGTGATTTCTTGAATTTCCCTTTATTGGGTTTCAGGGAACCGTTCTTCTCGGGATTCTTGTTTTGGGTACTTTTTACTGCTTGCACCTTGGATGAGGAATTCCCATTTCCATTTTTCTTCTCACGGTTTCGGGATTCTTCCTCTATTCGGATATGTTTCCGGATTTGTTCCAGTGAATAATCCTCGGTTTTATGTAGCAGTTTCTTCCTGTATTCTGTCCAACTCAGGGGCAATTTTGCGATAATAGCCCCGACTTGGAAAGCTTCAGGGATATCAATTTTTAGGGCACTAATTTTGCCAACAATTAGCTGTAGTTCTTCGATTTGGGCTAACAGCGATTTGTTATCTACCATGGTGTAGTCGAAATAGCTAGCTATCAGATATTTGTTCGTACCTTCTTCTTCGGTCTTGAATTTGAACTCGAGAGCGGTCCAAATTTCTTTGGCAGATTTAGTTCTGGTGTATTGATCATACAAACGATCAGATAGCGTGTTCAGAATGTGTCCTCGACACAGCAGATTATCTTCTTCTCTCTTGATGCGTGTGTTGATATGCTCAGTCGTGTCTGTATCAGTAGCTGGAGGAAGCGGCTTCAAGTTCGGGTCTAAGATATAGAATATCTTCAACGCCGTAAGCAGGAACTTTATCTTATCCTGCCATCTGGTGAAATTGGTTCCATCGAACCGGTCCAGACGAATCAGATCCTGGTTCATCAGTTTGATAGATGATACCCCTTCGGTTTCCATATCAAAAAATTACGCTTTAAGATTGTTGATCAATTTCTGATCTTTAAAAATAAATAAATTGAAAAAACCGAGAATAAGGACAGGCTGAAGCACGTGAAAAACACGCTGTCCTTAAAGCGTAATTCGCCCCTACTCAAATTATTTTGAGTCTGCTGATAGGTTGTAGGCGGATTGCTTCCAGGATACGACAAGTCTTATGTGGTTCTGCGTTCAGCAAAAAATGAAGAAACCACTATGGAACTCAGTAACACACTTTGGCAGATGAAGAAAAGAAAGAGAGAACAAGAATGGAGGTCTTTTTCTTATAGCAGTAGACCACTACACTGGTCTAAGTGGCTTGGTTTTAGTTAACCAAACCGAGAGGCTATTCGTTTCAGATGGGTGCTGGTTCAGTAGTGATAGTTGCGTTTGCAGTTGTTGTGATGGAATGAACCAGACCTGTCCGGTTTATATAGGTAAGGGTGGCTGGCAGTTTTGGTCCAGAGCCATAATGGCACTAGCCGTTTTCTGGCTGTTGTGAGAAACTAGCCGTTTATGGCAGTTTCTGACTGTTGTGCATGTGGGAGTTATGCACCTGCATGCTGACCGTTTAGACTCAATGGCTAGCCGTTTCTGACTGTTGGGCTAGCCACATGCAGCTGTTACTGCATGGTCTGGACCGTTACTGCATGAGCAGTTACACAAGTCCCTCTAATTGGCCCTTCAGCTCTTTATAAAAAGCAGAGAGGTCTCTCTGTCAGACCTCCCACCCACAGCACCTCCTCTGTTCCGAACCCAGCCACCTGACCTATTACCTAGCCTCTGTCGCACCAGTCTCGCTCTGGTCCGCGAGGTCGCGACCCATATGCGACACGATGCACACGTGCGAAGTACCAAGTGCGCCACTAGCGCCTCTACAGCCACACTGCCTCACGTGCCCACGCCCTCGCACCTAGCCCGAGCCCGTGCCCGTGCCCGAGATCGAGACCGAGTCCGTGCGCGTGCGCTGTGTTCCAGTGCTTCGCACTGGAACACGCAAGCCACCATTCTCCCTCTCTTCCACCATAAATAAGGTGCACAACACCCTACTTATAAAGGGGTAAAAATCCTTTCTCCTATCCGATATGGGACAAAAACAAAACTCCCCTTTTTTTCTTTTAAAGTTATTTTCAAAACAAAATTTTCAACATCTTTGCTCCCAGTAGACCACAGACGAGGGCTAAAGTCTGACAACACCATAGGAAGGACTTCCCAATTGATGAAATTCATGATCTTTTCTTTCACTTTCTGGATAGATTTGAATCTCAAGCTCATCAACGCATTAAGGACTATGAATGGGAGCTGATTTTCAAGCAAGAATATGTCCCGAACAATGAGAGGAATGAGGTCATTGCTTACCTCCAAGTTGATGTCTCCCTTGCTCATGCATTCGATGAAATATAAAACAAAGCAACCATCCAAGAACATCATGCGCGCGAAAGCTTCTCCACTCAATTTCTTCATCGTCTCAGCATCGTAGCACTCTCTCGCCTCCCCTATCACATTTGTGACCTCTTTGTAGAGCCTTTCGATCACTTGATTTTTCTCTAGTTCCAATATCGATTTGTTGTACAAGACGAATCGCTTAGCTGCCGTCATCTTGCTTTTCCATCGGCTCAAGATGAGGCTCGCCGTGGTGGTAAGGTCCCAAGAACACCACCTGAGGATCGAAGTACTTGTTGTACTTTCCGTTCTCGCGAAATCTGGTCGGCACCCTATGTATCGGAGAGCTAGGTTTGGAGCGGGGTTCCGGGTCATCTTTCTCCATTATGGAAATCAACCACTCCATACTTGGATTAGCTTTGTGTGCGTTCCTCTCGATCGGGTTCTTTGACGATCCCAGTGGGAGGGGACAATGCACTTCCTCTACTTTTAGAGAAATTTTGCTACACCCACTACGCGAGCTACACCGCGTTTAGAAATGACCCCACCAAGATGTAAATGATGTATCCACTCCATCCATCCATTTGGCCAGATCATTTTAGGGTATGACACTAAAACTAAGGCAGATCGAAAGAACAAGTGGACCAAGCACAGAAAATAGTGGGGATTAAACGCTAACCATTAAAAAGTTCTTGGGTCCACTTGAGCTTTGGATCTGCCTCATTTTTTGTTCCATTCCCTAAAATGATCTCACCAAATGGATGGACGGTGTGGATACAAAACATACATCAAAGTGGGGTCATTTCTACACGTGGTGTAGCTAACTCGTGGGTGTAGCAAATTTCTTCTCCTTTTGAGAGAAATTTTACTGCACCCACGTGTTAGCTACGCCGGCTGTGGCAATGACCCTATCATGATGCATGCATGTGTTGTATCTTTGTCCGTCCATTTAGAGATACCTTCTAGGGCGTGACACAAAAAATGAGGCAATCCAAAGTTTAAGTGGACCAGCATAGAAAATAGTGGGAATTGAACGCCAATCATTAAAAACTTCTTGAGGGCCACTTGAGCTTCATATGTGCCTATTTTTCGGTATCATGCCTTATAATGATCTCTACGAATGGATGGATAGTGTGGATACAACACACACATCATGGTGGGGTCATTGCTACATCTGGCGTAGCTAAGGGGTGGGTGTAGCAAAGAATTTCTCCCCACATACCTGATACCTTCATATGAGAAAATTTTTGCCTGACCCACGAGTTAGCTATGCTGGGTGCAGCAATGATGCTACCATGATGTATGTGCTGTATCCATGCGGTACATTCATTTTGGAGAGATCATTTTAGGGCATTGTACAAAACAATGATGCTACCATGATGTATGTGCTGTATCTAAGCCGTACATCCATTTGGAGAGATCATTTTAGGGCATGGTACAAAAAAAATAGATACATCAGTAGCTCAAGTAGACCCAAAATAGAAGACAGTGCGGATTTAACGCTAACCATTAAAAACATTTTGGGGGTAAACTTGAGCTTCGGATCTACCTCATTTTTGTATCATGCCCTAAAATAATCTCGTCAAATGGATGAACAGCGTGGATACAATACATACATCATGGTGGGGTCATTGTTACGCCAGGCGTGGCTAACGCGTGGGTGGGTGTAGAAATTTTTTTCTCCCGTCATGGAGTCCGTTAAGCTTATCATATAGTTGGATCACTAATTGTGGGCCCACTTTTATGTGTGTTCCTTACATCCACACCGTCCATCCCTTTTGAAAGATCATTTTAAGGCATGATTAAAAAACGAAGCAGATCCAAATCTTAAATGGACCATACCTCAAGAAACAGTAGGATTGAATGGTTACTGTTGATAACTTATTTGGGCAACAAAAGTTTTGGATCAAGGTCATATCTCTCTCTCTCTCTCTCTCTCTTTTTTCCTGTCATCGACGTCTGCATCAACTCATGAACAGGTTGGATGACAAATAAAAATCAGTGTGGTCCTAGGAAAGTTTCAACGGTATCTCATTATACCCACTGTTTCCTGTGGTGTGTTCCACTTAATCCTTGGATATGATTCAATTTTGTACTCAGGCCTTAAAATGAGCTGGTAAAATGGATGGATGGCATGGATAAGACACATACATCATAGTGGGCCTCACATAGATTACTCAATATGATATAACTTGCGCGCTATCCTCGTCCTTTTATCCATCCTTTTAAGAGAGCGGATTAAGTGGAGGACGCGATCCGTCTTGGGTGAGGCCGGGTCTCACCTAATCTGCGCCCTGAATTGATATGGAAAAACGGATGGACGGCCTGCATACATAATACATACATCAAGGTGGGCCCCAAGGTAACCCCACCTCATAATTGGATCTACTTATTTTTTGGACAATGCCCTAAACTGATGTGGAAAAACGGATGGACAGCGTGGATACACAATACATACATCAAGGTGGGTCCCACGGTAAGGGCCGCACCGTCTTGAGTGAGGCCGGAGTCTCTCCTAGTCTGCTCTCTCCTTTTGAATATTCTGGCCGGTGGAGAAAATAATACAATATTAGTCCGCCTGCAAGGTCTTTGGTCAGTCAACAGGGTCTTCTCCCAGGCAAATTTAAAACGGTTATATGATACTCAGGATGTGTATTGCTTAATACACAGGCACTCGAAAATTAGTCATGCAAACTCAAGTAAAGCCGACTGCTTCGTAGGGTAAAACCAGCTGCTTTGTGTAGTCCGCTGTTGTAGGGTCAAAATCGTCGGATGGGATTTGTTGACCTGTTGTAACCTACTCCTTACTTAGGTTTTGAAAGACGAATGGAATGAAGCATTGGAGATGAATGGTATAAGCATGCATACAAATCTTGCTGGCGTAGTGAGTAGATTTGGAGCGCAGATTAGGTACTACCCAAGCCTGTCTGGACAGGCTAGTACAGGGCGTATGGGCATGGGAAAGGAGTCGTGACATGCTTGTGTCAAGCTTGCTGATGTAGCAGGTCTCTTCAGACAACGTGCCATTCATCAATACAATACAAATGTGACAAGTATGTGCCATGCCAGGCCTGAGCTCATGAACCTAATCCAAACCGGTAGATTTGCTGGGAGAACAACTGGCAATTGGCCATTGGAACACGTCACTCGATGTAGGAAGCAATTGAAGCAGAGACGGTCGAGAATTATATTGTTAAGAGCCTTGAAGAGTTGCAAGGAAATGAAGAGTTGTAGGAAGATTTAAGAAGATGAGAATTGTAACAGCCGAGTTAATTAAGGGTCTAGATAGTGTTGGAAAAATCGGCTTGTAGTGAAAGTGAGAAATTAAATGAGATAATCACAATGACCAAGGAAATCAACACACACAAAAAGATAATCCGATTTTACGTAGAAAAACCCCTGACGGGTAAAATACCATGGCACAAAGCGAACTAACCACTCTAAAAATCGAAGTTACAAAAGAATAAAGAAAACTTACTTGAATCCAAAGCCCCACAAGAGAAACCCAAGCCCCACAAGCTTTTTCTCTCACCCTAAAACTCTCTCAACCCTTTCAATATGTCTAGGACTCTTTGTGTTACCCTAATCCCGTATTACACCCTTTTAAATAAGAAACAGTTGAAATTAAAAAAAAAAAATCCCACGTAAAACAGCACAAATGACCTATACAGTTCGTGGGCCGTCGGGCCCCCGACCCGACCCCATTAGGCAACCGAACTCGGCCAAAACAGTCCAGAGAGTAACTAGTTCTCATCCGGGGAATTTAGAGTGCTCGATCTTACTCGTTGGGTGACCAATGACCCCTGCCTTTCTGATCCAGCAGTGTCAGATTTCAGAAGCCGCTCTTGGACAATTTCAGTTGCTCGAAACCCTTGGTGTCCAAGATTGAAAACAAACCCCAACAATCTCCATTGTGACTTCAATCTTCATTGCTCCATTACTCATAAGTTCTATCCTTCATCTCTACTCCGTCTCCCTAATAGCTCCACCACCTCTCATGCCCTTGCCAACTCTATTTCTGCACCTTCACGGCCCCTGCTCTTCTCATGTGGCCCTTTTGCACTTGCTACATACGAGCAATCATGGATTTCGCTGTCGATCCTGCAGCTCCATCATGAGAAGTGCTCTAAATTAACTTGTAAAAATTGTCATACCTCCATGCCTTTATCATCACGAGTGCCCCTTTTGTCACTTTACTGTACCAATCGTAACCGATGAACTTGCACTCCATCACTTCGAGTGCACAAAGAGAAATCACATTCTTCTTTAGCTTAGGGACATGTCTCACACCTTCTAGGACTCATTCGATCTCATCGAACATCCTAATGAGCACTGTACCAATACCCACCACCTTGCAGGAGTAACCATCGCCCACAAACACTGATCTACTATCGTACTTCCTGTATATCATGAATGAACTCCAATTAGGATATATGTGATATGATGCACCTGAATCCAAGAGCCACTCTCCATCGAGAGACCCCTTACTAGAAACATCACACTCATCTTCCATGGATTTCACGATATTAGCCCCTTCCCTAGAAGAATCTCTAGACTTCTCTTGTCTTGGTTTGGAATTTTGACAATCTTTCTTCATGTGCCCTTTTTCCCCACAATTTCAGCACCTCACATTGTTCTTCCCTTTACCCTTGGATTTAGATCTCGATGATAAAGATCCTCCACCCCGCTTAGAATTCTTTCCCCTCATAATCAATGCATTGTCAGAGGAAGACACCACATTACCGCTCTTCATTCTCATCGCCTTCGTGCAAAGGGTTGAGATAACGGGCTTAACGCTAATGGTCTTATTACCCACGCACAAAGAGTCATTGCATGACTCATATGATTAAGGAAGCGAATTCAACAAAATGCATGCCTGATATTCGTCTTTCATCGGTTCATCTAGATTCAACAACTTGCAAATAAGCCTAATGAACTTGCTAATGTGGCTCTCAACATCAGTCTCCTCCACCATCTTTAAATTGAACAACTGCATCATTAGATACGGATGATTCACAAGAGACTTCTTTGCATAGACATTCTCCAACTTCGTCCACTTATATTTCGCAGTCTTCTCCCTCATGACATTGTGCAGGACGTCATCCATTAGGCATAACTGGATTGAGATCATGGCTTTTCGATCCATCTTCTTTTACTCTTCTTCTTTCATAGATTCAGGTCACTTTCCAAGGAGTGCTTCTTCCAATCCTTGCTAAACCAGGAGGCCCTTCATTTTGACATTCCAAAGTTCAAAGTTGTTTTTCCCGAATAACTTATCTATGTCAAATCTCATGCTAGAACCCATTGATGCCTCGTCTTAAATTCTTCCTGCCTCCAAACTTTATCTCTGATACCACTTGTTGGGAAAACTGTCTCGTAACGGAAGCGAGAAATCAAATGAGATAATCACAATGACCAAGCAAATCAACACACATAAGAAGGCAATCCGATTTTACGTGGAAAAACCCCTCATGGGTAAAAAAACCACGACAAAAAATGAACTATCTACTATGAAAATTGAAGTTACAAGAGAATAAAGAAAACTTACCCGGTCCAAAGCCCCACAAGAGAAACCTAAGCCCCACAAGCTTTTTCTCTCACTCTAGAACTCTCTCAACCACTTGACCAAGTCTAGGATTCCATGTGTTACCTTAATCTCGTATTATACCCCTTTAAATAAAAAACAACCGAAATTAGAAACAAATCCTGTGTAAAATCGTGCAACCGACTTATACAGTTCGCGGGTTGTCGGACGCCCGACTCGACCTTGTCAAGCGACCGAACTTGGCCAAAACAATTCAGAGAGTAACTAGTTCCTATCTGGGGAATTTCGAATGCCTGACCGTACCCATCAGGCGACCGATGACCCCCCTCCTTTCCAATCCATCGGTGTCAGATTCCAGAAGCCGCTCCTAGGCAATTTCGGGCACCCGGTCTGATCCCATCGATCGCCAATGCCCCATGGTGTCCAAGATTGAAGACAAACCCCAATAGATAGTTCTAATCAACCTATAAATAAGTAATGTAATTGACAAAGAAAGAGGCCTAACACCAAATCAAACAACAAACTCTATTGATCTTTATCTTAGCTTATTCGTAGCAATCTTCAATGTAGGAGTAACGATATTTGCTTGTCCACGCTCACTAGGCTTCTTAGTTCTAATTGCTTATCCATGCTCGTTGGGAAACCTATCCTAACTCTTCTCTTGTAGAGTTGTTTGTCTGTCAATCAATCATCCGGTTGTTTGTCGATCAAATACCTGGAGGAAAGTCCTTTCTGAAAGGCAAGGCGCAACCCATTTTTGGAGGAAGAACCCTACCCTCCATCAATCTCCTTATCTCTCTGAATAGGCGACCAACTCTTCGTCAAGCAGGTGGCTAAGTAGGTGACCAACCCTTCTTGGTCTTAGTCATATACGATTGAAAGAGTCGTATTATTCACTCCCCAAGTGTAGAGTTGCGAAGTAGTAATAATTCGGAAAGACCGAGTATCGTCTCAAAGGGATTTGTATGCAAATATTCTCAGAATTTTCTAAAAAATAACCTAGAATTAAGATTATGATAAGGAAACTAAATCTGAAAATTAGAGTTGTATGATTGTGGAATTAAAATAGTGAGTAAAAAGGTGAAGAATAATATTCTAAAAACACTAGAGCGCTAAGGATCCACTTTTGGTTATTTCTAATGCATCAATTCAGCTAGGTCTTTCAATTACTCAACCGGAATCGAAGTCCTATTTCTATCCGGTTGGAATATGAAGTGGTTAAATCATGAAAACATCTAAAACAAATGTTTGTTCATTGATTTGATTCCCTTATTAAAGCTCAGGCACTGGGCACACTCAATCGTATAGGCCAATCCTTTATCCAATCAAGTTAAGATTATAACCATAGCCTTCATCAAATCCTGTCACTAGACTTGATTAGAACATATGATTTGAACTTCAATTAAACCAAAATCAACAAGTAAAAACAACTGTATCAGATTTATACAAAAGATTAGAATATCGGTTTGAAATAGTTCCCACATGAAGAACAATCATCTAGATCACAATAAATTCAAAGTGTCTACCATGCTCGTAGTTTTTGGTAGATCAATGAACTTTATAGATCTGAACAATTCAAAATAGATAAGTAATTAAAATTAGATCATCCAAGCATCACATGAGCTTGGAGTCATCAAGAGATCAAGAGAAGAACTAACACTAGGCTTTATTCGAACTTAAACCAAACAATTGTTCATCATTAATTCATCAAAACGAAACTTATGTTGAATTAATCCATAAAAAACAAACCAAAAGCTTCACCTCTTAGCTTTAACTAAAAGGTTTTAGTTCATCTCTAACATCCTTGAACTAAAATATCAGAAAACATGAAAAACTACTAGAAAGTAGAAGAAAAATAAGAAAAATTGAAGTAGAATCCTTCTCCTAAGCCTCTTTGATATTCCCAACATCCTAGCATGCTTTAGGAATGAAGATGATCAGTTCTCCTTTTATAGCCAAAATCGAGCATTGCCTCTTTTTGTGTAAGAATTATGCAGTTACGTCGGTTATTGAGCACCCGACAAGTATTGGTCAGGCACCTGATCATACCACAAAACAGTCCAGTAAGTTTCTTGATTTTTCTTTGAATTTCGAGCGCCCGGAACCTCTTTGTCGGGTGCCTGACCATGTCTAGAAGGTGTCCAGCAAGAAACTGAAGTTTCTGTCTGAATTTCAGGCACCTGAAAAGTGATGGTCGAGTGCCCGAAGGCCAAAAATACAGTTTTCCTTGTTCTATAGGGTCATCTCTTGAACTTTTTGCATTTTTCTTTTATAGTCATGTAGCTCTGCAATTTGACTTTTTGGTCATTCCAGATTTGCAACTTGATTTCTCCAAGGCTTTTTCTTCATTTCTTTGGCTCATCGAAGCTTGGTTTTCTAGTCACTCCAAATCCTTCAAATTAGCATTAAATCCATAACATCTCTCTTTTACCTACAAACACACAAACAAGCATAAGTTCTTATCTTTAACAACTTAAACTATGCAATTATGCTATGAATTGGGGTTCAAATATGCACAATTCATGACTTAACACGTATCTGCTTATTTTGGCGCCTGAGATCAAACTTAAACCGGTTGGAATCGAGCCAAACAGTCATTTCTGGAATGCTCGCGCACACACCACACGCGTGCAAGAAGCGTTGATCCAATCGAGGACCAACCCTTTTATTCATGGGTTCGAGTACACATTGGGTGAAATCCCACTGTGGTCATGAGAGTGCGTGGGTGTGTGGGGTGTGAGTGCACGTGTAATAATAATAAAAAAAATTCCTACCCTTTTATTTGTAGATGCAATAGGACTTTTGGATATCTTTTATTTTTTACTATCTAGAATCCCAATAGCAGGATAATCAAATGAACTTAAGGGTTTCTTTGGTTTTTTAATTTCTACTTTATTTGTCTCATGAAAACATATGCATTTGACCATCAAATATTTTGTGTGAAAAAATTCAAGGTGAGAAATGAATTTTGGAGATTATTTATTCAATATATAAAAATTCTTTACAATGTAATGAATTCATAGGGTAGAGGGAATCAATTCCCTAATCTAGATAAAAAAAGAGGAATTTACATATGAAAGATTTTCCTCAATTTATAATTTGCCTAATATACAAATTTTGATTGAAGATTTCCTAGTAATCCCCCTCAAGTTAGCGTATGAAAATATGTAAAGCCCAACTTGCCAAGTAGGAAGTGGAATTGTTCTCGACCAAGAGTTTTTGTAAATATATCTGCAAGTTGATGATATGTGGGCATATAACATGTGTTGAGAATGCTGAAGGATAGCTTTTCTTGAGTAATGCGATAGTCAAATTTAATATATTAGGTATGGTCATGAAACACTGGGTTGTTAGCAATATGAAGGGCAACTTGATTGTCACAATAAAGTTGCATTGGTGAAGAATTTTGGATCCTCAGATCATGGAGGGCTTGAAGCCAAGTAAGTTCACAAGTGACATTGGCTATGGCACAGTATTCAACTTCAAATGATGATTATGAAATGGTAGATTGCTTTTTGGTTTTTCAAGATAAAAGACTATGGCCAAGCATGGTAAAATAACTTGTAGTAGATTGTCAAGTTTTAGGACAACTAGCCCAATTAGAGTCTGAGTATGTTGAGAGTTGAAGAAAACTTATAGAAGATAGAAGAATGCCCCTGCCAAGAGAAGACTTGATGTAACACAATACTTGAATAATGGCATCATCATATGGTTAATGAGGTTGGTGCATGAACTGGCTATGAATATTAACCTAATAAACAATTAATATCCGATCTGGTGATGGTTAAATATATGAGACGCCCAATAATTCGTTGATGGACAGTAAGATTATGAAGAAGATCTCTGTGGTCATCGGTGAAACATAAATTTTATTCCATAAGAAAAGCCGCAAGTCAAGCTCCAAGGTGCCCAATGTCTTTGGAAATGTCAAGTGTATATTTGCATTGATTAAAAAGGATTCCACTATTGGATTGGGCTACTTCAACGCCTATAAAATATTTCAAAGGGCCAAGATCTCTGATGTGGAACTTGGAATATTAAAGAAAATTCTTTAAGGCGGTTATGGTAGATGGATCGTTCTCAGTTAAAATATATCATCAATGTCACGCCCCAAATTCGGTTCTCGACGTCCATTCGGCGTAACCCGAATTCAGAGGTGGCAGCCTCCATAGTACCCCGATTTCGGATCCTAACCCCACATGCCAGGTTCCGATCCTGGGATACCACAAGGAGGATTTTAGGGTCTAATTTTTTTTTTGAAACATGAGCATCACCATATGAGTACCATAAAAGACAAACACAATATTTCCACTAAGTCATTTCGTTACATATAGAACTGAAAGGTAAATACACAATGCATAAATATAGAAACTGTGCACAATCCGGCACCTCCTGCTATTGCACTCCTAACTCCAACTCAATGTTGCTGATACACTCTGGTATAACCTGCAGCGTAACAAACGCGCATAAGCTTCGAACGAAGCTTTGTGAGTGTGTGTGTGCGTGCGCAATGCGTATGACAAGCATGATAAATATCAAAGTAAGCAGTAAAGCATGATGAGAAATTTAAACCAAAACTTAGCCTAATTAGGCTACACGATCATGTGATGTGAATAACCAGTCTACCACGGCTATGCAAGCATGCAATACATATAACTAGCCTACCATGGCGATGTAAGCGTGTAATACAGGTAACCAGCCTACCAAGGCTATATACTCATACTATGCAATGACCTGCAGGGCCTAATGTCACATACAATGATTCAATGCATGTATGCAAATCACCACCTCTCAGTACAGTGGTCCAGATACGAACAGTCATAACGCGATCGCCTAAGCAATGTAGGACTCGGAACTGGTAGCTCGCCCAGGCTTAAAGCCTCCCTCACATCACACCCGCCCACGTCAGGACCGCCCAACACTATAAAGAACATCAGTCACATCACGAATACCAATACCATCTCTGAAACGGAACATCACTAGGTCTCACAGACCTCACTACTCACCAGTAGAATGCCAAAGCCTATCTGGTGCAATAGCGGACCTACTTATAGCTGGTCAAACTCAACCCACTTTGCCAACACTCTTCCTGCAGGTTAGGTCAGACCTCCTTCCAAACTGAACATGTGAAGTGGAAAACACCGCCGTCTGATATTCGGCATACTGGTGTATGATTAAACCACCCGGTCCTTGAATGGAGCACCCACCTTGGTACCAACGAGATCGGGGACTTTCACCCAAGGACATCTTTGGCATCAAGTTTAAAGATCACATATTTCCGATGTTCTGCAAACCACGATGGAGCTGTGGTTGTAATGTAGTAACCATGCTATGTGTGGCAGAAGCAGACGGTGCGAAATGCAACCATGCATACAAACGTGGGACAACATGCCCGTGCAAGTCTCCAAAGAGCACCATAAAACTATAGGGTCTCAAAGACAATGTCACCGTCAACTGGTAATGAACTGCATGACAATCGCGGCCGCTATGGCCGGTTGATACAAGACAATCAGATGAGCCAAGCATTCATATGCATGAGCCAAGCATACAGTATGAGTGCTAACAAGTAGTCAATCTACCATGATGGCTATAAATCAATCTAGTCCAACTTATTTGAGATATGATTAAGATGAGGGGACACATATGAATGATCGAGTCATAGTGCGGGATGTCGCTAGCCAGGGAATCTCGCACCAAGGGCTACAAGGTATGCTAAGTTATTCCTACCATACAGTGTAAGTCAGGATGATAGATTCCTGTCCTCGAATAGTCCCATACCTATTGGAGAGGTTTGCGATAGAGAGCACGTGAATTACATTTGCGCGACTACATCTCGAATGCTTTATGAATGCGTTTATGCCCTAGTGGTCCCCAACTAACAATGGTGATTCAGGATGCATACTCATTACACATGCATGATGGTCGTCGAAACATATAGTATATAGATCGCATAGGAGCATTCCGAACAACACTACGTGTGGCAACAGACATACTAAAAACATCATAAAAAGATAATTCACTTATAACACAAGCAAACACAAAGAGATAGGACCCTAAATGGATGGTATACAACAACACAGATGGTCTAACAATTGAACGGTGTGGATTAACCTTCAACATTCAGATAATCCAAATGGAAAGAAAAAGATTGAATACACTACTGACACATCAAAGGTAGAACCTTCTTGAGCGGCAAGAGTAGAATACCCAAAATCATGCCGAGACCCATAATCCTGTAGTACAGTTGAGATAAACACAATAATGGTCTGTAAAAGGAATGTCATAGAACGGGTTGCAAGATAGACAGGTCATGACAGAGAATCATACATGGTAGTGTAATCTGAGCTAGATGATCAATACGAAGAGGTCCAAAAAGGGACGACAGGTCTAACCTCATACTGCAAGATAGGCTTCATATAATGGATGGCCTAGATGACATACTAATGTCGAGGATGAGCCCTACACTCGTCCTAAAGGTTAACAGATGGTGTGGATGGGATATACACGATATGGTGGTCTTTAATAGTTGGGTACAAGGGTAGAAGGGGTGAGTCATATGAGTATATATACAACAAGCTGAGTTACCAGGATCAATCAACATGATGAGTCAATAAGGTAGGTGTAGACACCCCACCTTCGGCTACACTGTTGGTAGAGATAGCTGGATGAATGGAGGACCATACCCCCAAACCCCAAGCCCAAACTCAGCCAAACTCACCCTTGTAAGCCCCATTCCATAGCCCAGTTCAAGCCTGAACCCAGTCAACCCAGTCCTAAACACCACCCTGAAAAACCCCCCATAAGAAAAGCCAGTAAAAAAAAAATCTCAAAAAAGTCAAACTCACTGAGTCAACCCGCTGAGTTAACCCGCTGAGTCAACCCGCTGACTCAACCCGTCGAGTCAAAACACCGAGTCAACCCGTCGAGTCAAATCATCGAGTCGACCCGCTGAGTCAACTCACTGAGTCGACCCAGCGAGTCAAACAGCAGCCCCGAGGAAGCAACCGTACATCGCTGGAAATCGAGGAGCGGCCGTACGGGCGGCCCATAGCAGGCCGCCCGGAATAAATTACGAGCTCTGCCACTGCTCGCTGCTATAAATACCCCCTCCCCTTCTCATTTCAACATCCATTCGAAGCCCATTCAGCCCGAATGCGATCCGAGTCCCCTTTCCCCTTTAGTCCATTTTTCCACCAAGGAGAGCCCGAGTGAGGAGAGCCTAACCCTGGTCCAGCCCAGCCTGACCACTGGTCCAAGCCTCTCAAGCCATCCAAGTCTTGATCCAGCCACTCGAAGCCAACCCTTGCGACACCTCCGTCCATCCAGCTACTCTTTTCCAGCATCATCTCATTTGCATCTAGCATAAGTGCAACATTTACTTTTCTTCCAACCCCCTTGCTTCACTGCAAGCACCTTGATTCTTCAAGCACACTGCATATGTCTTAAATTAAGCACCTGTCAGTTCGAGCGTATGCTCTGGGCTTGCCCGTTGTTGGAACCTGCCCATCAGAAACTCTTATTGTTCAGACCTGCATTCACGTACATATCACTATAAACACTTTGAATATTCAAGCACACAGCATGCATCATCTCCCATAAAGCACCTGTCAGTTCGAGCGTACGCTCTGGGCTTGCCCGTTGTTGGAACCTGCCCATCAGAAACTCTTACTGTTCAGACCCGCATTCATGCATCATGTCATCCATGAGAATATACGAGGATTAAACTAGACTTTCAAGTATTCGATCGATTCTGTGAAGTAGAGACCGTACTTCGGTACGGGTAGTGTGTGGGGTGCTTAACCTCTTCCCACCCTGTAACCGTGATCCCTTACCTTAAATCTCTGACCGCAGATCAATAGGAGTCATTTTAGAGGAAGGAATCTTCGGATTCCCTTCTCTAACGTTTCTACGGGGTCTAGCCGACTGTAGATTCGAAGTAACTGGCTAGTGGCGACTCTGGTCTTATATAAACTCACTTAAACATATCCAGCTTAACACGACCACCAAACGAAGCCCTCGAGAACGAGGCAAGCCAGTGGCACAAACGGCGATTTCGCACTCACGCATCCTCATCTCCTTCTTTTCTGAAAGGAAAGGGGAAGGGAGAAGAACGTCGTGTGGGAGCGGGAAACGGCAAGGGTCCACAGAATGGCGACTCCACTGGGGACGAACTAGTCCCACTAGTCGTGATCCAACTTGAAAAACAGAATCCTTCCCGTACTTGAAAGTCACTAATCCTCATACAATCTCATCTGCATAGCATTCTACCCAAAACAAACAAAAAATAGAAAATCCCAAAACCAAAAAAATATAGAAAATTCCAAAACCCAAAAAGAGTATAGTCCTCACCATTGCGCCTCCTCGGGCTCAACGTGTTCGGAGACAACTTCCCTACCGCAGCATAATCCGCACTCAGGCTCAACAAGCCATGTCCGACCACGAAGAAGAAACTCATCTCCTCCCTGCTCTCGAGATGACCGAAGCGCAACCTCCAGCGCAACATCCCATTGATAATACGCCAATCATACAAGAATTGGCACAAGGAATGAGAGCAATGCAAGAAATGCTCTTGTAATTCAGGCAAGCACAAGCCACCGCAGCAGCCAACAATCAGGTTGGCCCAGTTCAGCAATCTCAGCAGCCATGCCGGGTCCTTCCGGCCTCCAGTTCAAATCAAGCGCAACCATCGGAGTCTGCCCAAGACTACCGACAACAACCATCTCAGCCCTTCGCTATGGGGCATCCTTCTCAATATCTTCCTGCGACGACAAGGCCATCTCAGAGCACTTCCGTTGCAGGAACATCCAGTCAGCTTCCAGTCAATCTTGCAAACAACAATCTCAGTAGATCTCAGCATGTCCCCGCCGATGGGACACCTTTTCAATTTAAGCACATCCCCGCCGATGGGATTTCAATTCAATTTCCAGCAACAGGGACAACACTGGCGAATGCCCACAACGGGGGTCAGTGTCAAACCCACATCAATCAGCGGACAGTGGCGAATACCCAACAAGGGGGTCACTTCCCAGCATCTCAGCCTCCTGCAAACAGGAGCACTTTTCAATTCCAGCACATCCCCGCCGATGGGATTCCAGTTAATTTCCAGCAATCTTCAATTCAGCAAAATCCAGTTAATTTCCAGCAATCTTCAGTTCAGCAATTTCCAGTTAATTTCCAGCAAGTTCCAGTTCAACCTTCAGCACAATCTCCAGTTCAGTCACAATCCTTTCAAGCACCAGTTCATCAGAATCCAGTTCAGTCATCAAATCAATTTCAGCAACCCGCGGTTGCTTTTCAGCAAGCCCATAGGGTCGAAGACATCGACCACTATGCCGAAGAAGAACGAGCCTTACTCCAAGAGGCACCAGTCGCTCGAACAGATCATTCAGGACTGGACGAGTTGCGGGAGCAGTTCCAGATCTTGCAAAATCAGCTTCAGCGACAGTAAGAAATTGATCTACCTTCGACCAAGTTCAGAGACTTGTGTCCCTTCCCAGATGCTCAAATACCTCAAAACTTTGAGGTTCCAAAATTCAAAAGATACGATGGCAGCGGTTGCCCCACAGCACATCTCAAGGCCTTCTGTGGAGAACTAAGCGCAATCTCAGGAAATGAAGGGGCCCTCATTCATTTATTCCAAAAATCTCTGAAGGGCGATGCCCTAGATTGGTACACTTCATTGGACTGCCATCGCATCAGGACATGGGAACAGCTTTCCCAGGCTTTCGTCGACAGATTCGCGTACAATCTCAACATGGTACCCAGAAGAGCCGACCTCGCAGCTCTCAGGCAAAGGAGTGATGAAACACTATCAGCTTATGTGGGACGTTGGCGAGCTATGGCAGCTCGAATGCGAACGCCTATCGACAACGAAGAACAAATCTCCATGATTGTTCATTCAACATATCCAGGCATATCCGGGTATCTCATCTCGCATCCATATGTGAATTTCTCACAATTGATCCGTGCTGGAGAGCAAGTCGAAGCAGGAATCCGGGCCGGGACAATCTCCCCATGGCCTCATCAAGCCACTCCAATCAAAAGGAACAGAGTGGAAGGAAGACCTATCGGGCACGGGAATGGAAACCGCAGTGCTTCTCCTCCCCGCCCAACAGAGGTAAACAACATCAACACCACTGCTCAAGGAAATCAACATGCTCCCCCACAGGGACGTCAACAGTATCAGCAGAATCAAGTTCAGCATCAGCCTCAGTGGTATCAGCCACAACCGAATCCTCAGCCACAACCACCTCGACAACAGCAGCAGTTCAGAGGAAATGGCCAATACTCATACCAGAACAGGCAGAATTACAGGGAGTTCAGGAAGTTCACTCCACTCAGTTAACCACTTAGTCAAATCATGACTACGCTGGTACAAAAGCAGTTACTCACTCTGATGACACCTAGGCCTCCTCCTCATCCTCTGCCAGCAAACTACCGAGAAAACGAGTACTGTGCCTATCATCAAGGGCGTGGCCACGCCACTGATCGATGCTTCACTTTGAAGAACGCCATACAAGATCTGATTGATGACCGCAAGATTGTCATCTCAGTCCCTGGAACTCCTGCAGCAGCTCCCACCAATATTCTTCAGAATCCTCTGCCTCAACATCAGACGGACCCCAGTTCATCTCGAGGTCCCACCGTCAACAGTATAGAAGAAGAAGAACGCCTCGATCGCTTCTTCTCCCCCATCCAATCCATTCATGCCTACACCTATGGGCCGACAAATCCTCCTCCAATCTTGCAAGGGGCAAGTCCCTTTCTTCCTTCAATCTCCGAGCCAGTAGTACTCGAAGGAGCACATCCATATGATATACTAGTTGTTCAAGGGGCACCTTATAACCGTTCAAGCTGGGAACCAGTCGTCCTGGAAGGAACACAATCATACATTGAGCCCACATACGAACCTGTCATCTTGCAAGGGGCAACTCCAGAACAATCCAATCTGCAATGGAAGGATTATACTCATCAGCAGCAAGAGCCCGTTGTCTTGGAAGGAGCTCTTCCAGTTGAGCCAGTCATATTGCAAGGGGCAAATCCCGGAGGCGTGTCAATCACACTACGGCAGCTCGGACGAACAGAGAAACCTCCTACCATATCAAGAGGACCAGTATTCATTCCATGGAAGCCTCCTGCCCCAGGAACAGTCAAGCCAGGACCACGACCTTATGTGGTCTATGAAGACAAGCCTCGATATTACCCCTTCAGCACAGGTAACAATGTAGTTCTCAAGGCAAAAGATCCATACGAGGAAGATCTGGTACCCACACCAGCACCGTTGCAAGAACCGGTGGTCCTAGAAAGCAAAAGGGAGGAAAACTACAAAGAGGTTCCATGGCACTATCCAGAATGTGCGGAAGTGGGGAACATGAATCCCAATGGGCGTTGCATCCGAAGAGATAATCAGAACAGAGGAGATCCCAAAGGCGTCCTCTCAGGCCTCGGCAACAAAAATGAAGCCACATACGATGTGGCGACTCAGCTCAAGTCAATCCCTGCTCAAATCTCAGTATGGGAGCTACTCTGCACCTCTCGCATACACCGAGAAATGTTTGTCAAAACCTTGAACGATGCTCACGTCTCCTCCGATACGGCACCAGAGATGATAGCATTGATGATTGGACAACTCCTGGCTCCACGCGCCATCACCTTCACCGATAATGAGTTGCCACCAGAAGGACGCGATCATGGGCGATCCCTCAACATAGCCTTACGATACAAAGACCTCTGCGTCCCGCTGGTCCTTATCGATAATGGCCCAAGCTTAAACGTCTGCCCACTTAAGACTGCGGAACGTCTGGGAATCAGTCCCTCTTCATTTCGACCCAGCACCATATGTGTCAGAGCATTCGACAACACCCGCCGATCAGTGGAAGGGGAAGTCGACATAGAGGTACAGATAGGCCCGGAAGTCTCCACCATCACATTCCAAATTCTGGATATATCAGCCTCTTTCAACATGCTGCTTGGACGACCTTGGCTGCACAAGGTTAGAGCTGTGCCATCAACCTTGCATCAACGGGTGAAGTACATCTGTGGAAATCAAGTGATCTCTATCCATGCAGAGAAGGAGCTCATCATTCCCTCCAATGCTGCTGCCACTGAACCAGACATCCCGGTCATCGATATCCAGTACTCTGAAGAAGACATCCCGTTTCACAGTTTCGAATTCGAGACTGTGAATTCTATCGCCAATCCAGAACCGATAAGGTTGGACCGTGTCTTTTCACCGGCAGAGCGTCTGAGCCTCAAATACCGAATGAAGAATCACTTCAAGTCCAGAAAGGTACCGCTGATATATAACCAACGCAAATGGGGACTCGGATACAAGGCAACCTTCATGGACAAAAGAAGGAAGGGATTTCGGTGCTCACCCATCCAGTTCGTCAAGGCAGGAGAACCTTGCAAAGATCCAGGAGGGAATCAACTGACTGCACTACACAAAGGCCTCCCAATGAGCCTAGTTTGGGCCACGTGGCCCCCCATTCGATGGGATCAAATTCTCGAACCATCTAAGCCTCCAGAAGAAGAAGGAAATGATGAAGACGAAGAAGGAAGTAAAATACAGCAGCTTCAGGACCAGGTTACCCTGATACCTGCTCCCAGTCAAGGGCGCAACCTGCCCACTTCAGCATCAATCAACCAGGGGCACAACCTGCCTGCTTCAATTTCAGCCAGTCAGGGGCACAACTTGCCCATCTCAGCACCAATCAGCAAGGGGCACGACTCGCCCATCTCTGCAAAGTCAACTTCATCAATCATTAGCCAGGGGCAGAAGCAGCCCATCCATTGGACCAAGAAAGGGAAGTGGACAGCCCTAGATTGGTCTGATGTCCAGATTCTAAATTTGTGTCTAGCCGTGGAACCAGACGAACTGCAATGCGAGGTAAGTGACCCGGGAGGGACTGAGTGAGACTCAGATCTCGAACCCGACCAGTGAGAAGTCATGGTCATTGGGCCAGGCCATGATTCTTCGCCCAAATCATCAACCCCCACCTCTCCAGGGGAGGAATTGTGGGGTCCTGAATGGTCATCTGTTCCCCTAACTTTTGAATCAGCCAACGAGCCATCTGAGGGCTCTGGCTTCCAAAAAAAACGCCTGTTTAAGCAGTGACCGGAACTTTGGAACAAGTTGGGCTCAATCATGGTCTGCAATGCCCACTTGTTCAAGGTCCCGTGAATTTCAAAAAACCAAAAAAATAAAAAACTTTCAAAAGCCAAAAACATCTAGCATTTCAATTTCACAAAATTCTCAAAAACCAAAAAACATTTCTTTTCCTGCATTCAATAGTGTGCCAAGTTCGTCTAAAGAGTCGCATGAGTTTGAAGTCGAATCATATGATTTTGACATCGAATTAGACTTCGAGCTCATGGGTCTGGACGAAGCTCGGGACGAGGAAGATGATGATCCTGCTCCCGAACTTGAGGATCTCCTCAAAAAGTTCGAATCTAAAGCCAATGTTGTAGCCGATGATTTCGAGATAGTAAACTTGGGGACGCCTGAGATCCTTAGGGAAGTACGCATTGGAAAATCGTTACCACCTGAGATGAAACAGAAAATGATACAGTTCCTAGCTCCAAGATTGTCCAACTTCGCGTTCTCATATGAAGACATGCCGGGGCTCGATGAAGAGCTCGTTGTACACCATCTGCCAACCAAGGCAGATATGAAGCCAGTGAAGCAGAAACTTCGAAGAATGAAGCCAGAATGGGCTCTGAAAGTCCGAGATGAAGTCATCAAGCAATACAATGCAGGATTCTTGGTAGTCTCCAACTACCCTGAATGGCTCGCCAACATCGTACCAGTACCAAAGAAGGACGGCAAGGTTCGAATGTGCATCGACTTCTGAGATCTCAACAAAGCCAGTCCTAAAGATGACTTCCCTTTGCCACATATCGACACTCTGGTCGACAACACTGCTGGATACAAGATCTTCTCATTCATGGATGGGTTCTCAGGTTACAATCAGATCAAGATGGCCGTCGAAGATCGCGAGAAGACATCGTTCATCACTCCCTGGGGAACCTTCTGTTACAGGGTAATGCCATTCGGTCTGAAGAACGCAGGAGCAACATATCAGCGAGCAATGACAGCATTATTCCATGACATGATGAACAAAGAGCTTGAAGTATATGTGGACGACATGATCGTCAAATCTCGCACAATTGAAGGACACTTTGAAGATCTGAAGAAGTTATTCAACAGATTAGAAAAGTACAAGCTCCGTCTCAACCCTCAGAAATGTGTCTTTGGTGCAATGGGAGGTAAGCTCCTCGGCTTTATGGTAAGCGAGGATGGCATCAGGGTCGACGAGACCAAAACCAGAGCAATCATCGAGATGCCCCCTCCTAGAATAGAGAAGGAAATTCGTGGCTTCCTCGGCAGAATTCAATACATCAACCGCTTCATCGCACAGCTCACACCTATTTGTGAGCCCATTTTCAAGCTCCTTCGGAAGAACGTTCCAAAAGAATGGAATGATGATTGCCAAGTCGCCTTCGATCGCATCAAGAAATATCTCATGCATCCTCCAGTCCTAGTGCCGCCCACTCCCGGACGACCACTATTGTTATACATCTCAGTAGCAGTAGAAGCCATTGGCTGTGTCCTCGGCCAACACGACGAGACCGGAAAGAAGGAACAAGCAATATATTATTTGAGCCGAAAGTTCACCAACTACGAGACCAGGTATTCCCCGATCGAGAAGACTTGCCTCGCCCTAGTCTGGGCAACTCAACGACTCCGTCAATACATGATTGCATTCCCTATTCTCCTCCTCGCTCACATGGATCCGCTCAAGTACCTGTTCGAGAAGCCGGCACTCACTGGAAGGATAGCTAAATGGCAGCTACTCCTGTCTGAATTCGACATCACCTATGTCACTCAGAAGGCAATCAAGGGACAGGCCCTCGCCGATCATCTTGCCGCTCACTCTCTCCTAGATTATCAACCGCTCAAGACATTCTTCCCTGATGAAGATCTCTTGCTCATTGAAGAAGAAGAAAAGAAGAAAAAAGATGAGTGGACGTTATTCTTCGACGGCGCAGCAAATTCTAAAGGGAGTGGTATTGGAGCGATCCTCTACTCTCCAGATGACGTCCCTTTTCCTATCTCAAGGCGCATAGCATTCGAGTGCACCAACAACATGGCAGAGTATGAAGCATGCATCACTTGCTTAAGGGAAGCCATAATCTTGGGCGTCAAGAAGCTACGAGTATTTGGAGACTCACAGCTTATCATCAATCAGACCAATGGCGAATGGAAAACCAAGGACGAGAAGTTGATACCATATCATGTGTATCTTGAAAATCTGATCGAAGAATTCAAAGAAATCACCTTCTCATACATGCCCAGAGCCAAGAACCAGTTTGCAGATGCTCTCGCCACACTTGCATCAATGCTCGAGATACCAAAAGGAGCTTCAGAGTGGGAGCTCACAGTCGAAATTTAAGATGAACCTGCCTTTTGCCTGCAAATAGAAGAAGCTGAAGCTGTCCCTGACAAACCCTGGTATGCCGACATCAAGCAATATCTCAAAACCCAGGAGTATCCAGAGTCAGCAACAGCAACAGATCGCCGAACCATTCAGCGTTTGGCCGGCCAGTTCACCATCAGTGGCGAAGTTCTTTACAAGCGATCCTATAATCACATCCTCCTTCGATGCGTCGATGAAACAGAAGCTGCAAAGATCATGGAAGAAATACACGAAGGAATCTATGGCCCACACATGAACGGGCACATGATGGCAAAGAAGATTCTGCGACTCGGCTACTATTGGCTCACCATGGAGACAGACTATTGCCAGCACGTCAGAAAATGCTTCAAGTGTCAGGAGCATGCGAATCAAATCCATGCCCCATCATCAGAGTTATACAACCTGACCACCCCCTGGCCCTTCTCCATGTGGGGACTCGACATCATCGGCAAGATCAGTCCCAAAGCATCAAATGGTCATGAGTACATACTTGTGGCAGTCGACTACTTCACCAAGTGGGTAGAGGCAGCCTCCTACACTACAATTGCAGCATCTCAGGTGATCAAATTCATGAAGAACAACATCATATGCCGGTATGGAATCCCCAATGCCATCATCACAGATAATGGGACCCCGTTCGTCAACAAGAAGATGGATGACTTCCTCAGCAAATTCAAGATCCAGCGTCATCGATCAAGCCCCTACCGTCCTCAGATGAATGGTGGGGTAGAAGCCGCAAACAAGACAATCGTCAGGATACTCGAGAAGATGGTCGTGACCTATCGAGATTGGTCAGATATGCTCCCATATGCACTTTGGGCCTATCGAACGTCTGTACGGTCTGCTACGAGCGTTACTCCTTTCGAACTTACTTATGGAATGGAAGCAGTTCTACCGGTCGAGGTGGAAATACCATCGCTACGGGTGTTACTAGAAAGCGGAGTTAAAGAAGGAGAATGGCAACGTGCCAGATTCGATCAGTTGCAGCTAGCAGATGAAAAGCGCATGCGTGCACTAAGTCATTCACAATGCTATCAGAAAAGGATCACTCGGGCTTACAACAAGAGAGTCCGAAAAAGAAGTTTCAAGGTAGGCGACATGGTCATGAAGAAGATTCTACCGTCGCACCTTCCGGATCCCAGAGGAAAGTTCAAACCCTCGTGGGACGGGCCGCTGATTGTCAGAGAAGTACTTCCCGGAGGCGCCCTCAGACTCACCAGCATGAGAGGAGTGGATCTTCCTGAGCCAACCAACGCCGACAACGTGAAGATCTTTCACGGGTAAGCTATTCTGACCTTATCAAGAGTTACTTTAATAGAGCTGAAGTCAAGAGGTCGAAGCTAAGACCTCTGAGAAATCGTTTCCGTCCACCAACAAGTGTTTCAAATAAAGGGATTCGAAAAGAGAAAAATACAAAAAAAAAGAAAAAGGGGATTAAAAAAGAAAAGACAAAAAAAAGGAGAGAAAAAGAATACAAAAGAAAAAGAAAAAAAGAAAAGAGAAAGAAAAAGGGAAGCCAAAGCAAGGCACCCAAAGAAAAAAAAATCAGTCCAAGAAGAAACACAGTCATCCATCCATTCATCTCAGAGGGATCTTTAGCTAAGACCAACAGCTCTATCATTGTAACTTAGGATAAGGGCTGAAAGACTGCCATTGGTCGGCAACGACGGATTCCCGACCTCTAGCCGCCGCAGTTATCCAAGGATGCAGAAAAAGAAAAAAAAAGAGAAAGAAGAAAGAGAGAAAAAAAAGAAGAAAATGTGTGCCTAAACAAAGAGGGCGGATTGAAGACCCGAAAGGGCGCTCCGAGTAAAAACAGTGGGCATACAGCGGACTTGGTGAAAACCCGAAAGGGCACTGAGGGTAAAAACAGCATAGCTGCCAAGGGGCAGGCAAGATCAAATACCCGGGACATGGTGAAAACCCGAAAGGGCGCCACGGGCAAAAATGACGGGAAAAGGCCGGCTGTAGTAAAAACTCGAAAGAGCGCTACAGGCAAAAATGGCTCAAATGAAATGAAAAAAAGAAAAAAAATGAAAAGTGCAGGTACCAAGAAATCAGACAGTTCAGAGCAGTTCAAGCAATCACAGTTCAAGAACAAGAAGAAGTGCAGTCAGGAACGAAGAGCCCTACAAGTTCTGACAATCTCAGGAAGTAACAGTTCCCATTGCCTACACCTCTAGGGAACCAAAGGATCATGCAAGTTAATCTCGAGACATCGGTCAAAGCATTGGTCGAGCCCCAGTTCTGATTCCTACAATCCCGACACAAAATCCAGACACACTCACAAGACAACTCATGGCACAGTAGATTTTCAAACAGTTTTCTCTTTTCAATTAAATGCATTATATTTCTTTTACATATATCATATCATATTTTTCAAAAAAAAAATATACAACAAAAAAATGCACCATCATCATCAATCATATATGCAAAAAGGAATGTGCAGATGGCCAACACAATCAATCTCTACTCTCCTCCTCGGCCACATCAGGTGAGTCCTTTGACTCATAATGAAGTAGTCTCGCTCTTAACCTGCTCACCTCCATACGCAGGTAATGCGTCTCATCGCGCTCAAGGGTACGGATCGCTGTCTCCTCGTCAGACAACCTCTGATCGGCAGCCAATCTCCTCGACATCATCTCACAATGATACCGGAGTGCAGAGATCTCAGACAGCAGATGGCCATGAGTGGCCAAAAGGAAGCCAGGATCGATAAACGGGCGCTCCTCAAAGGGTTCATATGAACCAGATGAAGAGCCAGCATCTCCAAGGATATCCTGCTCATCCTCATCAGCAGTCTGGTGCCAGCAAGGGATATGTCGATACAAAGACTGCTCAGCAACCCAGTACTGATATGGGGCGGTCGCCATCGGAAAAGTCCGCAGCTCAAAACCCAGTAAATCGGCAGTCAAGTAACCCGTCCAAGAACAATCAACCCAGGTCCTAAAGTCAGAGGATCTAGGTGGAAGTGCTCGACGTCCGATACCCGTGAAAGCAAAAAGAGGAACATCCTGCTCGTATCCAAACTGCCGTAGGAACCGGATAGGGTGATAAGAGAAGTAAGATCGAAAGCCTACCAACATCAAAGGAAGGCGGTGTGCATCGCAAAGCACTGGAGGAAGTGAAAGCCAAGATGACTCCCAACGAACGTTCCAGTCACGAAGTTCAGCGAACATCCTGCGATACAAGGGCTCGCTCATCCTGGCTGTATGCGGAAGAGACTCCATAATGTACCGCATAAGGTCTAGGCGACGGGTGTCAGGAAATGATACAGGAACAGTCAAAGAAAGACGCTCCCATAGCCAGACCTGATCACAAAAAGGAAAAGAAGTTCAGCTAGAGCAAAGCAATTCCTAACAAAGCAAAAGGAAAAGATGTAGAAAAGATACCTGAAGAAAGGCACAGCAGCCGCGAAGGACACGAGTGCGGCCCAGGGCACAGTCAGTCAGCCCATTGAACAACTCGGCCAAGATGAGAGAAATGATCCCCTGCCGTCGAATAGCTCGGCTCATCACTTCAAAAAGCAGAGGGGTCTGGGACCTGCGCCATCCTGAGAACAGCACCTCAGCTATCAAACAGAACATTAGTGCATTCCGAGCAAAGGTAGAACCAGCCACACCCCGAGGACCCGAAAAAAGATCATACAGTAAATCCAAGGAGAACACCACAGCATCCTGACCGACAGCTGTAGGCTGAACAAGATAGGGGATCCCAAACCAGTTCTACGGTGTGGCAGTCTTCGGCGAAAAATACTGAGCATAATCCCAGGGCAAGCCTGTCAAGCGTGCAAGCTCCTCCAAAGAAGGACCCATCTCCATATCGTTGAACGCAAACAAGTTCAACGAAGGGACCCAGTCAATCAAGGCAGCTCCGAGCATCCTCCAGTCAATATCAACTCTAGCCATATGGACCAGACTGCCAAAGCCATAGGACTCTAACTCCCGAATCTCATAAGCTGACAAGCTGTCAAGCCAAGCAAGTAGTCGTGGCGAGCAAGAAGGACGAGGAAGCAGCTGACAAGTCCTCACTGGTACCCCCTCCAGGACAAAAGGCCTAGAAATCAATGATGACTCATCAAGGATCGGAAGGTCAACGGGCAAAGGAGAAGGAAAAGCTGGAACCTCTGCAGACTCGACAGCCCCTGACCTGCCCTCAGTAACGGCTATGTCTGATATAGTCGCATCACTATCTGAAACTGTCATAACCTCAGCCGCATGGGAAGACTTGCCCACCTCATGAACAGAGTGCGCAAAAGACCGACGATCAGGAGAAGGACGATACTCCCCATCAAAAGGGCTACCAGTAAAGATCACACCGCACATCGTGGCATCCTGACCAATCTGACCGTCAAAGAAAGCATTTGAACCATCCAGAAGGGTTCCGGCTACCCCGATCGAAGAATCAACGGTCAGATCTGGACCTGCGGCCCTCTCAAATAGGAAATCATGAATCCAAACATCATCCTGGCCGATCAAAGGGATCATCGAGGCATCTACACCGTCCATCATCAGGGGGACATCATCAATGATTACATCAAGTCCACCCAAACAAGTATACCGCACATCCTGGCCCTCATCAAGAGCATCCAAACCGTCAAAGGTATCATCTGAACCATCCATCCCATCCAAGCATGAGATCAGCCCATCTATGTCCTTCGTGGTCCCATCACCACCATCCATCACATCATCCATGTGGCCCACATTCAAGGGAAGCATAGCCTCACCTATGTCCCATCCCATCATCCTATCCATACCATCCATTTCTCCCATAATGAAGGGCCCATTCAAATCTGAAATTCCAGCCATCCCACCATTAATGGAGCCATTCAAAGCTCCACCAACCACCAAGCTTAATTCATCATCAATACCCTCATTTAATGCTCCATCTCCACCATCTATTAAAGGAAGCCCTCCATCATTAAAGCCCTCACCAAGTGCTGGAGTGTGGGACCCACCAACCTCTCCCACTATGGCCCATAAATCATCATCCAAAGCTGCCCAAGAAAGGACAAAATGGGAAGAGGACAAAATTAAGAGAAAAGACAAGGAGAAAAGAAGATTCATGGCTGAATCGAATAGCTCAGTACAGAGAATGTGGGGGACAGGAGAAGGGGACAGCAGGGAATGTCCGAACCAGAGCCAGCCCAGGCCGCTCAAGAGGCGAGCCTTGGGCGGCCTGCTCTGGGCCGCCCGTACGGACGCGGTTCCTCTCTCTCCGCGGGATTGGCTCCAGGGTTCTTGGTAGGTGAGGCTGACAGTCCACGTCAGCAGATGGCGCTCCATGGGCCGCCCAAGGCTCCGGTCCACTCCAGATTTCGACTGAGGCTGATCAAGATCATATAAAAGGTGCCTCACCAGTCCAATCATGAAGTAATGCGACCAGAACATGGCTGATCAAGTCAAAGAGAAGGAAAGGTGATCAAGTGGGGACCACAAGCAATCCAAGCCATTCAAAGACCAGATCATCATGATCTAAACCATGGAAAAACTCGCATGGGTCATCAAACAACAAGATCAAAGGGCTGATCATCAAAAGAAGGGCCAGAATCCAAGATCTAATCATCAAGTGGGCCCACAAAGCCAAGTCAAGTGATCTGAGATGTTCAAGCCATCATCCACACCATGAGAAGCCTTCTTAGCCTCACAAATCATCAAAAGAGGTGCCCCAAAGTAAAGCCAAGGTCTCAAGTGGGCCCACAAGGACAAATCTAGTGATCTGAACCATTCAAGGACTAGATCATCAGGATCCAAACCATTGGAAAGCTTACACAAGTCATGGAGCAGCAAGATCAAAGGTTCAATCATCAAAAGAAGGGCCAGAATCCAAGATCTAATCATCAAGTGGGCCCACAAAGGCCTAATCAAGCAATCTGAACCGTTCAAGTCATCATCCATGCAGTTAAGAAGCCTCATCTTCCGCAAATCATTAAGGAACAAGTCAAAGGTCAAAGCGTCCAGACATCATCAAAGAATTTGAGACAAGTCAAGAACCGTATATTCATTCAAAGAGTTTGATACAAAAGAAGACAAAAGCAAAAGTACAAGGCCATACAAAGTAAGAACACACAAGCAGGCTACAAGTCGCCAACATAGTCATCATCGTCCCTCCTCGCGTCTCGCTCCCGACGATAAAGGTCCATCAAAGGAGCAGTCACTGAGCCTCCAGCATATCTGCGACGGTCACCTGGAACGTAAAGCGAAGGAAGCAGAGGCCCCTGGCCGAACAACAAATACCATTCATCATAGTCACGATCCGGGATCGTGAAACGAAATCCGGGCTGGCCCACGAGAGCCTCAACTCTCTCATCAACTGGCATCCGAGCAGCTGGGGGAGGTGCAGAACAAGGGACCCGAGCCACCCCAATGACTTGCTGAAGCAACCTCTCCCCCAGGTACCACTGAAAAAATTCAGCGTCAGAAAGCATGATACAGAGACATGAAGCATCGTATGCCTCCACACGCTGGGGGGTATAATAGAGAGGGAAACTGGCATACGGCATCCGAGCGAGCTGCAGCAAATGAGGTCACCACGATCAGTTACAGTACGGCACGAGGGGTAGGGAAAGCAAGATACTTACGTCCTTCACGGTCAACCCGTCTATGTCAGCACGCCAATTGTCCCCGGGAACTCGGGAGTTCTGTTGACGGTTTTGCTGGTGCCAGTACATGTGGCGATACTGAGAGGGCTCAATATCATCCCGCATCCTCGGCACGAGATGGGGAAAATGGTCATAAAAGCAGGTCTGGACAAAAGCACGTCTAATGATCAGAGAGAGAAAGAAGGCGAAAACCCTTCAAGAAAGGTAAAAGAAGAGATACCTCAACGACAGGCCAGAAGCCTGTGAAGGACCGACTATGCCGACAGGTCTTGTCCAGACCTTGAAAGATACGGGTCAAGATAGCCCCATTCCAGTTATAGGGATGATGAAGATCCTCGACTAAACGAAGAAATTTAGGATCAACCCTCTCATTCGCATGGCAGAAAAGGAAGGACCCGAAGGCATAAGTGATCATGGCCCGAGCTTTGTGGAGTGCCTCTCCCTCGGTGGTGGGGATGACGGAGGCAAAAGTGTTGTAAAACCATCGCATCTTTACTTGATGGCCTTGGAATTCACCCTCGGGTGGGACGTCACCAACGAGTCGTAACCAGTCGGTGGAAGTGAGGGGAGTCAGAGAGCTGACTTGAGGAACAACTGTTCCATGAAACGGGAAGCCTATTTGCATATAAATGTCCAAGGGGGTTATTCCCCATTCACCACAAGGGAGCTGGAAGGTGTGGGTCTCATCCCACTACCTCTCACAAAGGGCCGCGAGCATCATGCGGTTGGCATCGTTATTATGGAAACGTAAGGTGAGGAGGCCAGCAAAAGGAGTACCATCCAGTACTCGTTCAAGCAAGGGCTGTGGATCCTTCACCCAGTAGTCCCAGCGATCCCTGGTACCTCGACCCTTGATAGCGGGAAGAGGTTGATGCTCCATAGCTAAGGAACACATGTGGTCCCCTCGGCGGACAATGAAGCCAGGATCATCTTCATCAATCACTCGGTGACCTCTGGTACCATCCGCCATTGAATCCTACAAGCTTGGCAAGGTAAGTCCCTATCCCTTACCCGTTAAAATCCAAATTATCATCCAAGAAACCCATGGGATTGGACTCACATTCAAATGTAAAATCTAAAGTTCAACTCCATGTGTCACTTAGGATATGTGTTGGGCCCATTGGAAAAAGTAAGGCCCACCTTAAAGAAGGTGGCATGGCATGCCTTAGGTAAGAAAAGTCTATCATCCAAGGACACATTTTGGACAACACATGCACTCAAGTGCCATGAGATCAACAAAGGATGAGAATCCTACTTCACATGAGAAATCCCTCTTCAAAGTCCATATGTGGCCAAGGATTGATCCACTTTTATGCCAAGGCCATGATTCTCATTTAAGGTGTTTCCGCCTTTTTTTACACATGTACATGGACAAGTGGAGAATAGAAGAGAAATGGGCCCCCAAGAGCAACCCAAATGCCTCATCTCAATGGATTGGAGAGAGCACATAGCCCACTTTGAAGAATATGAGGACCCATTCATGGGTTAACCATGGGCAACCTTATGTGCCTCATCTTGATGAAAGTTTTGACCATGAGAGTACAACATGGCGGTCTACCCACAAACATATGAATCAAAGAAGCTAATGGTAAAAAAGTTGATGCACATAGCCCACATGAAGAACCAAGTTGAAAATGCCCATGTAAGGACAAGTTTGGGCAACTTATGTGCACCAACTTCTTCACCAAAAAAGGGAGACTATTTGAGCACAAAAGAGCATGGCTTGATGAGTCACCCAACCATCATGAAAATGGATAAGAATGGTATACATAGCCCAGTTGAAGATCAAAATCCAAAATGTCCCAAAGCATGGGACAAAAATGGGCAACTTATGGGTATCATTCTTTCCCACAAATTTAAAGGAAAATCGCCCATACATGAGAATGATGGTGGATGACCCACCAAGCCCCCAAAGGAAAGATCAAGGAGCTATGGTTGTATGGATAGCTCACTTGAGGGTCATCCATTGGAGGTTGATAGCATTAAAGGGAAACTCTTGAGAACCACATTCCTACCTTAAGGAAAAACCATTTGAACCTAGTGAGATTGTTGGAACAACTCACTCATGGGACTTGTAGATGATCAAGTAACTCAAGTTCTCCATCCCTCAAAAGAAAAGAGCATGAAAGGAAAAATCCTACATGAACAAAGTGTAGTGGGGCACACATGGTTCAAAGAAGTGCCCAAGTTTCAATGAAGGCCCAAAAGCCCATCCATATGGAAAAACTCCAAGGAGCCCACCACACTTTGTACAAGGATGTACATCATAATCAAGAGATGGTGGAAGATTTGGGCCATTTGTCCATAAAGGCCCAACTAGGAAATCTAGCCCACTTGAGATCCAAATGAAAAATGGGCTAAGTCATCTTGGTCCATACACATGTGAAGAAAGATGGGGTCACCCAAAGTGAGCCCCATAAGCCTAAACTTGAGATGGGCCCTACCATGCCCATGGGCCCAAACCTTGAAAAGAAGATGGAAAAGAAAGGAAGAGCATTAAGGAAAAATGACAAGGGCAAGAAAGCATGAGGGAGCCCAAAATGAAGCATTGGGCCCACCAAATATACCAAGGGCCATGACTTCACTTTGAGCCCATTTGATACATATAAAAAGAGGCCCAACTCCCATGAAAAAGATAGAGTACTTTGCCATGCACACTTGATGACATGGCAAAATCACCCTTTACATACACATGAAGGGAGTGTGAAAAGAAGAAAGAAAAAATGAAGTGGAAAGCTTGCAATGTCCTTCTCCATGCACCACCTTTGAAAAAGACTTGAGATCTAGAAATTGGTCAAAAACACTTGGGCCCACCCTCACTCTTCTTGGAATAACTACATGGAAAAAGAGAAGAGTCATGAGAAGAGACAATGAAGAAGGAAAAGGACAAGAAAGAGAAAGGGAGTGGTTCATACCTTTACCACTCACCAAAGAGGGACCACCTTGCTGTCCCAAAATGTCTCTAAGGGCCACCACTTGAGAGAAGCAAAGGACCACCAAAGAGGAGAAAGAAAACTTGGAAAAAGAGAGAGTATGAGAGAGAAAAGAGAGAGATTGCACGATGGAGGGGAAAAGGGTGCCCCATGTTATATAGAAAAGGGGAGGGCGCCCTTTTACCCGGCCCACGGAAGAGACCAGGGGGCAGAGACCATCCTGGCGGCCCATAGGAGGCCGTCCTAGCCCCTACCTACATGAAACGACCTCTCTCCCCCTCTCCTTGGGAAGAACTCCTCCTTGGGAAGGGTGGTTGCAAGTGAATCTTGTACCTCCATGTAAGAATGAAGTGATGGAAGAGAATGGTGAGAAAAAGGAAGAGATCTCACCAAAATCTCACCATGAGAGAAATTAATGGGAAATTGGCTTGATGATGTGGAAAAGTTCCATGGGATTTTCAAGAAAAAGAAAGAAAAGGATTGACTTGGTCAAACAGTGATCTCAACCATCCAAGGATATGACCTGATGATCCGAACCATTCCAAGAAGAATTCCCATAGTCTCTAACCTGGATTGCTGCTCGCTTGTACATATTTTGGTCCGAAGACCTTAAACTACATCGGGATCGACATCCCGAGAGATTTTCAATAAAAACCAGTGTTGATCTTGACCGCTCAAATTGAGATTTAACAGCCTGGAACATTTTTTCGAAAAAACACAAAAAGAATGTATTTTCAGCATGTACAGATTTTGGTCCGAAGACCTTAAACTACGTCGGGATCGACATCCCGAGAGATTTTCAATAAAAGCCGGTATCGGTCTTGATCGCTCGAATTAAGATCCGACGACACCGAGTACTTTAAAAAAAAAAAACAAAAAAAATATCATTCCTGTTTTGTGTAGTACGGGTCTGAAGACCTTAAACTACGTCGGGATTGACATCCCGAGAGATTTTTAATAAAAACCAGCATTGATCCCAGCCTTTCAGGCCAAGATCTGATGATCTGGATCATTTCGAAAAAACAAAAATATATTACCAGCCCCTCTTTTACAAAATTGGGTCCGAAGACCTTAAACTACGTCGGGATCAAGATCCCGAGGGACTTTTTAATAAAAACCGGTAGCAGTCTGGATCGTCGAATCAAGATCCGCTGATACCGGATATTTTCCAAAAAAGAGCAAAAAAATAGGATTTCCCTGTTTTGTACAGTTTTTTGGGTCCGAAGACCTTAAACTACACTGGGATTAATTTCTCGGGGGACCTTTCTTGCTTTAACCAAAAACCAGCAGCAGCCTTGATCAAAGTTCGATAACCCGGATCATTTCAAAAACACCAAAAATATTTTAAAGCTTTCCATAAAAACCAGCATCAATCTCGATCATTCGAGTTGAAATCTGGAACTTTTTCCAAAAAAAAAAAAAAAAAAAAACACAAAAAAAAATGATTCACCAAAAATTTCAACTGCACAAATTCATCCCCAGTGGTCCGAAGACCTAAAACTACACTGGGATTAACTTCTCGGGGGCTTTCTTTCCTAACCTGTTCCAGACATGGTTGACACTTGATCGTACGGGTGTCTGGAATCTTTTAAACAGGTAAGGGCTGAGGCGGGCAGAACTCCGCAATCCTGTTCGTGTTGAACACACCGTGATAGACAACCTTGATTTGGAAGTCGCTGTTGAAGCTGACGGATGTTCCCTGTTCCTAGAACTCATGAAGGGGATTAAGGCTATTGGGAGGTGAAGCTCACCCTCACGGAATTGTGAGCAACGTAAGACCCCAAACTGGATTGACTAAGGGAAATGTGAGGATGTGGCTCATCTTGTAGTCGAAGGAGTCCGTCGGACGATACGTGGTCTATGTGCATTGCACATGAGGAACAGGCAACTTTGTGGGTGTGTTGACTGAAAACCCTTGAAATCTCCTCATCCGAAGATGTAAAACTACGGCACTTAACTGTGTGAGACTCGTCTTGCTCGCTGACGTAAAATGGATCGGGTGCCTTACCAGCAGTAGAAGCTGGAAGTGGATGAAAATTCCATACTTGTCCTCACATTTCAGAAAAATCACAAAATACCAAAAACATTGCAAAATCACCTTTTCAAAAATCAAAAAAATATTTCCCTTGCTTTCAAAATATTGTCAAAAATCACAAAAATATTTCCCTTGCTTTCAAGTCAAAATGTTATCAAAAGTCACAAAAATATTTATCTTGCTTTCAAATCAAATATTTTCAAAAATCATAAAAATATTTTCTTGGCTTTCAATAATCGATCTCTACCCTGACCTCTCAGGTAAAGATTCGGACTCAAATATCTGCAAAAATCACAAAAAATTGTCAGTATCCCCAGCACTACACTTCAGGAGTCTTGAACTCCGCTCACTTCACAATTTGGGATGACGGATCCAATCACCCGCAAGTTGGAATCTTGATCAAAACGGGCAACCAAACACCATCTCAATCACACGCATGCCCAGAAGAACATCTTGAAGTCGGATAACATCCTCGTACATTCTCATTAAGCAAAGAAACAGCATCTTGGGACGATGGACCTGATCGACCACGGGTCGGGATCTTGACCAACCCGCTGTCCAAACCTCCGTATCAAAAAGAAAATCCCCAGGGGGCACAACCCTGCAAGCAATAAGCTCAAAAGTTCTCTGCACCCACAGCAAAAGCAAAATCATCAAACGAGAAGAGAATGAGCCAAATCATGCATTCATCATGCATCTCCCAGCATCAGCATCCATCGCATCAATCATCATGTTTTCCTGCTTTCAAAATAAAAGTCGGTTAGCCAAAAGCCCCACAGGCATCCCTAGTGGAGGCACGTGCAAACCAGATTTCCATTTCAAAAAGACAAAAAAATATTTCTACTTACAAATAAAAACCCCATGGAGTATCACTCCCCAGAGTGGGTGCCTTTTCAAAAATCCAAAAAATATTTTCCCAGTAGAGCGTTCTGCCTCCAACACGCTAGGAGATCTTCCATATCTCTGGGTAGGAGCCGATGCAAAAATCAAATAAGATCCAATGTCTCGCGGTTTCCCCAGAGACCATCGGATCCAATGCACTCAAAGTACAGTCGAACTGAACTCCAGTGTCAGTGCGGTCGTACCACATGCCAAGATACAAAAAGATGAAAGCCAAAAGGCTCGGTCACAGAAACCATTTGAACAGGTGGAAACGATGAATTGGAACCCAAGTATCAAAATCAACAGATTGGGTGGAAAGAGTTCACCCGCACATACCTAGGCGTGGATGCCTGAAGTACCTTGACTGAGTCCAAGTCGGCGTAGTAGAATCCCGTAAGACTATCTGACGCAGGGCGTCTAACCACTTTGACAGTCAAGCGAAACAAGTACTCCTGGAGTGATCTGGGAAAACATCAAACATCACACAATCAGTCTCAAGGTCAGCAACCTCGTAAGACTACGGACGCAGAGGCTCTGCTGTACCTTTCCGATGTTAGTACCGATCGGGAATGGAAGGGTTGCGATTGGGTACCCAGGTTGCAGCAAACTGCAGGGACAATCGCAACGTTTTCTCCAAACTCCCGCGGTATGTGCGAGTTATCAATTTCCAAACAATCATCTGACTCAGATACAAAGGACAACAAAGATTCCAGACCACAATCAAGGAAAGAATGAATTGCAAACTAAGCATCGAAACCAGCGGATCGGGTGGAAAGAGTCCACCCGCACATACCTAGGCGTGGATGCCTGAAGTACCTTGACTGAGTCCAAGTCGGCGTAGTAGAATCCCGTAAGACTATCTGACGTAGGGCGTCTAACCACTTTGACAGTCAAGCGAAACAAGTACTCCTGGAGTGATCTGGGAGAACATCGAACATACAATCAATCACAGGGTCAGTAACCTCTTAAGACTGTCAACGCAGAGGCTCTGCTGTACCTTTCCGATGTTAGTACCGATCGGGAATGGAAGGGTTGCGATTGGGTACCCAGGTTGCAGCGCATGCAGGGACAATCGCAACGTTTTCTCCAAACTCCCGCGGTATGTGCGAGTGATCGGTTTCCAAACGATCAACTGACACAGATGCAAAGGCTAGCAAAGATTTCAGAACATGATCTATGAATGACCGGGTCAGAAGTAGGGTGTCCACTCGCTTTGGCATTCAGTTGCACGCAACCTTTGCCAAAGAGGGGCATCTGTAGACACCCCACCTTCGGCTACACTGTTGGTAGAGATAGCTGGATGAATGGAGGACCATACCCCCAAACCCCAAGCCCAAACTCAGCCAAACTCACCCTTGTAAGCCCCATTCCATAGCCCAGTCCAAGCCTGAACCCAGTCAACCCAGTCCTAAACACCACCCTGAAAAACCTCCCATAAGAAAAGCCAGTAAAAAAAAAATCCCAAAAAAGTCAAACTCATTGAGTCAACCCGCTGAGTTAACCCGCTGAGTCAACCCGCTGAGTCAACCCGTCGAGTCAAAACACCGAGTCAACCCGTCGAGTCAAATCACCGAGTCGACCCGCTGAGTCAACTCACTGAGTCGACCCAGCGAGTCAAACAGCAGCCCCGAGGAAGCAACCGTACATCGCTGGAAATCGAGGAGCGGCCGTACGGGCGGCCCATAGCAGGCCGCCCGGAATAAATTACGAGCTCTGCCACTGCTCGCTACTATAAATACCCCCCTCCCCTTCTCATTTCAACATCCATTCGAAGCCCATTCAGCCCGAGTGCGATCCGAGTCCCCTTTCCCCTTTAGTCCATTTTTCCACCAAGGAGAGCCCGAGTGAGGAGAGCCTAACCCTGGTCCAGCCCAGCCTGACCACTGGTCCAAGCCTCTCAAGCCATCCAAGTCTTGATCCAGCCACTCGAAGCCAACCCTTGCGACACCTCCGTCCATCCAGCTACTCTTTTCCAGCATCATCTCATTTGCATCTAGCATAAGTGCAACATTTACTTTTCTTCCAACCCCCCTGCTTCACTGCAAGCAGCTTGATTCTTCAAGCACACTGCATATGTCTTAAATTAAGCACCTGTCAGTTCGAGCGTATGCTCTGGGCTTGCCCGTTGTTGGAACCTGCCCATCAGAAACTCTTACTGTTCAGACCTGCATTCACATACATATCACTATAAACACTTTGAATATTCAAGCACACAGCATGCATCATCTCGCATAAAGCACCTGTCAGTTCGAGCGTACGCTCTGGGCTTGCCCGTTGTTGGAACCTGCCCATCAGAAACTCTTACTGTTCAAACCCGCATTCATGCATCATGTCATCCATGAGAATATACGAGGATTAAAATAGACTTTCAAGTATTCGATCGATTCTGTGAAGTAGAGACCGTACTTCGGTACGGGTAGTGTGTGGGGTGCTTAACCTCTTCCCACCCTGTAACCGTGATCCCTTACCTTGAATCTCTGACCGCAGATCAATAGGAGTCATTTTAGAGGAAGGAATCTTCGGATTCCCTTCTCTAACGTTTCTACGGGGTCTAGCCGACTGTAGATTCGAAGTAACTGGCTAGTGGCGACTCTGGTCTTATATAAACTCACTTAAACATATCCAGCTTAACACGACCACCAAACGAAGCCCTCGAGAACGAGGCAAGCCAGTGGCACAAACGGCGATTTCGCACTCACGCATCCTCATCTCCTTCTTTTCCGAAAGGAAAGGGGAAGGGAGAAGAACGTCGTGTGGGAGCGCGGAAACGGCGAGAGTCCACAGTAGGTTGACAAGGAGGGTCAACATGGTGAGTTAACAAGGTGAATTGACAAGACGGTTCAACAGGGTGAGTTTAAAAAGGTAGCCCTATGACTTGGATCGAGCAAACTTTAGGGATTCCCATGCATCCAAATCTATATGACCTTTCAACAAGGGTTTACACAACTAATCATCAAGGTGGATCCACGGGATGGATAACACGGTCATTCAAACACGTACACTAAGGTGGTCCCAAGGCCATCATGTACATAACATGCTAGGGTCCATTCATTTGGAGGGTTTTCATCAAGCCCAACGATAAGTCTGTCTGACTTAGGACATCTGGATAAAATATATACACTAAGGTGGGCCCTGCCTATAGGTTAGATAACAAATAAACATTATCGTAGGATCTAGGAAGTTTCAGTGGTAGGCATTCAATCACCACCATTTCCTACATGTGGCCCACCCAAAACTGGGCCCACACCCTGCCAAGAAGAACGACAAGGTATACCCAACATTCATCAAGGTGGGACCCAAAGTTGGGCCCCATCACCTTTGGTTGGATGGATAAATAAACATTACAATGGCCCCAAGGAAGGTTTCAAAGGTGGGCATCAATGACCACTATTTCCTACAATGTGTTCCACCAGAGCTTTGGATTGCCTCATCTTTTCTTGGATGGCCCATGGACTAAAATAATATGGAAAAACAGATGGGCGGCATAGATAAAACAGATCTTCCACGGTGGGACCCATGGGGTGGGCCACATGCTGGGTCAGCGTGCCTAAGCACACTGCCTCCTGTGGTGCCCAGTTGGGGTCCAAGAAGTTTTGACAAGTGGGTATTTATGTTTTCCCCTTCATCCATATCCATGTGATATTATGAACAGGTTGGATGACAAATAAACATCACTGTAGGGCCTGGGAAGGTTTCAACGGTGGAAAATCATTATTCCCACTATTTCTCGTGGCATGGTCCACTTGACATTTGGATATGCTTAAATTTTGGGCTCAGTCACTAAAATGAGCTGGAAAAACATATGGACGGAATAGATAAAGCACGTACATTCTAGGTGGGTCCCACGAGTGGGCCACCTGTTGGACAGCCCAACCAGCCCACGGCACTGGTTGCTGCCAGCGCCACTTTTATTTTTATTTTTATTTATTTTTATTTTATCAAGTGGGGCCCACAGAAGCTTTAGATCAAGTTGATATTTTTGTTTTCCATTCTTCCACACATGTGTGGACTTATGAACAGGTTGGATCTCAATTAAACATCATGGTGGGCCGTAGGAAGGTTTCAACGGTAGGGTCACTGTCCCCACTGTTTTCTTTCAAGTGGGGTCCACTTGAGATTTGGATCTGTCTCATTCTTGAGATCATGCCCTAAAATGATCTCCCCAAATGGATGGACGGTGTGGATATAACACGTACAACACGGTGGGGCCCATTCATGGACGATCGAATCCATCCATCTAGTTGTCCATCACACGGTGGGCCCAAAAAGGAAAATGAAAGGTAAATAAGGAAAAATAGGGAGTTTATGTCCCCCTTGCACTCACAATGATGGTTGGACGGTTAGATGAGGTTGGATTGATGATCGGATGATCCGGACGGTGATCGGGGTCCTCCAAGCTTTGATCTCCTCCCTTAATCTCTTCTAACTTCCCACACAACTCCCTTAAATCTCTCTCTTTCTCTCTCTTCTTAGTCTTTTCTCTCTCTCTCTCTCTCTCTCTCTCTCTCTCTCTCTCTCTCCGGGGGGGGGGGGGGGGGGGGGTGTTCTTAGGAATGTAGTGATGATGGCTAGCATGGGAGAGGGCATGGGAGGTATGGTTTGTGTTGACTTTGGAGGTGGGAGAGGGATGGGGTGGGTATGGTGTGTGTAGATTAGGGTGATGAGAGGGGTATGGGTGAGGGTGAGGGTGATTGATTTGATTGATTTGATATATTCTTGGGATTTGTGCAAGTGGGGCCCACACCATGCATATATAGCGTGGCCCACCTTGATTGCGCACAAGTACGCATCTTTCAAACTAAGCATTGAAACGGAGCGTGCCGCACGGCGTTGGAGTCGTGGCGCTCGCGCGGTCGCAAGGGTACAAGTCTTAGGTCGTTGCGGTACTAAATCAGGGTCGTGATAAAGAGATCGTCGATCTGGTCAATTCGGGATGTACTGACATCGGAAACTAAATGTACGTTCGGTTAATCAGAGTACGGGTCTTACAATCAACAAAAACAAGAACTGTTGTGAATATAGAACCATCATTGTGAGTGAAGAGAGGATAATCTGCCAAGGATTAATAATAGCCAGCTTGTCAAAGTGGAGAGAACTTTTTGAACCAGTTTCTTGAGGCTTGTTTGAGGCCATGGGGAAGCTTGTTAAGGTGACAGACACTATGCTCCCCTATTTAACATATTCGGAAGGAATGGACATGCACACCTCTTCATGCATATCTCCCTGGAGAAAGGGGTTGTGGATATCTAGTTGATGGATGCTCAATCTAATTGATGGATACATCCATCAAGGAATGGCATTTTGCACTAGCCCAACCGACTTGGCTGCAACCATGGAACCAGTCATGTGGGTGCGACCCTAGCTGTGGAGCCCATTGTGATGTATGCATTGTATATCAACTCCATCCATCCGTTTTTCCAGCTTAGTTCAGGTCATGTTCCAAAAAATGAAGCAGATACAAGTCTTTGGTGGACCTTGACCCAGGAAATAGTGGTTAGTGACCATTCAAAACCTTCTTGGGGGCTCAAAAGTTTTGGATCAAGTTAATACTTGTTTCTTTCATTGCATCCAAGTTGGTCTGATCTTATTAATAGGTTAGATGGTCAATAAACATTACAGTGGACCAGGAAAGTTCTAAATGGTGGCCGTTCAATGACCACCATTTCCTGTGGTGTGGTCCACCTGAAATTTTTCTCCTTCATTTTTTAGACCATGCACTCAAATAAGTTAGCAAAACAGATGGACAGTGTGGATATATAATGCATGCATTGAGGTCGACCCTATATTTAGGGTCCCACCTAGTGCTGGTTTCGCGCTTGCAATAACCAAGGGCATTTTTTCCCTTTTTCTTTTCTTTTTGTAAAATACGGTATACAAACATATGCTATATATATCTATTTTACACAACACTTAGGGGGCGTTTGGAAGATCCATTAATAAGAGCTTATTTGATTATTCTAAAAAAATAAGCTCTTATTATGAAAATAGACCGTTTGGTAGAGCTTTCATCTTAGCGCTTTTTTTTTTTTTTTTTTAGAAACTAGCAAAAAAGCTCTTAAATAATAAGTGATAGGGAGGTCACTTTTTCTTTAAGAGCTTATGTAGCTTAAGTGGGTAGACACTTTTAATTAATTTTTGGACAAGTTTGTCCTTCAACTTTTTAAGTAATTCCCATCTTGCCCTCCTCTTCTTTAGAATATCCCTAAGGTGGGCCCACATGATGAACAACCCATACTGAATGTGGGTTTCCACATTAAGGTGGGCCCACATAATGCATGGTCACATCAAAGGTGGGCCCCACATGATGAACGCCCACATCAAAGGTGGGACCTACATGATGGATGGGGGACATTGAAGGTGGGATCACATGATGGAAGGTTGACATCAAAGGTAGGACCACATGATGAGCAACCCATATTGGAAGTTGGGCCCCACATGATTGACGGTGAATACGAAAGGTGGGTCCCACATGATGGATGACCCACATTAAAATGTGGTCCCACATGATTGATGGACTATCCACATCAAGTGGGCCCCATATGATGGACGGTTCATAGCAAAGGTGGGACCCACATGATGGATGGTGGACATTGAATGTGGGACCAAATGATGGAAGATTGACATTAAATATGGGACCACATGATGAATGACCCATATTGAAGGTTGGGCCCCACATGATGGATGGTCCATAGCAAAGGTGGGACCTACATGATGGATGGTGGACATCAAAGGTGGGTCCCACATGATGGACTATCCACATCAAGTGGGCCCCACATGATGGATGGTCCACAACAAAGGTGGGACCCACATGATGGATGGTCCACATCAAAGGTAGGATCCAAATGATGGATGATGGATATTGAATGTGGGACCACATGATGGAAGGTTGACATTAAAGGTGGGCCTACATGATGAATGACCCATATTGAAGGTTTGACCCCACATGATGGACAGTCCACAGCCAAGGTGAGACCTACATGATGGATGGTGGACATCAAATGGATCCCACATGATTGACTACCTACTTGATGTGGGCCCCACATGATAGTGGTCCACAACAAAGGTAGGACCCACATGATGGATGGTGGACATCAAAGATGGGCCCCTCATAATGAATGACTCATATTGAAGTGGGGCCCCACATCAAGGTGGGCCCATGTAATGAAAGGTTCACATCAAAGGTAGGCCTCACATGATAAATGGCCCACACCAAGTTGTGGTCCAACATGACGGAACATGCATATCAAGTAGGTCCCATTTAAATGGTTGTCCATGTCAAAGGTGGGATCCACATGATGGATGATGGTCATTGAAGGTGCGCCCACATGATGGTTAGTTGATATCAAAGATGGGCTCACATGATGAACTGCCCATAATTAAGGTGGGGCCCCACACAAAGAATGGTCCACATCAAGGTGGGCCCACATAATGGATGAAGTGGGCTTCAAATGATGGATGGCTCACATAAAAGTGTGGCCCCTCATAATGGACAATTGACATCAAGTGGGCCCCACCTAATGGACGGTTCACATCCAAAGTCTCTCATGATGGATGACCCATATCCAAAGTGGGCCGTATGATGGATGATCCATATAGAAGGTGCACCTCACACGATGAATGGTATATCAAAACTGGACCCCACATGATGGACAATACGCTTCAAAGGTAGGGCCCACATTATAGACACATCAAATGTGGAGTCCACGTGATGGTGGTGGGTAGTGGACATTGAGGGCCCCCACATAAAGGACAATTAGCATTGATGTTGGGCCCCACATGATGGACGATCCACCCAAACAACCATTTGGATTGCTCTTATATTTAAGTTGTTGTAATCCTTAAAAATGACATCAACTACCTTTAAAAAAGCTCTTATTTGAAAGTTTTACCAAACGTGCTTATTTTAAACAAGAGCTTTTTTTGGAGATTTTACCAAACGGGCTTATTTAAAACAAGAGCTAGAACAAAAAGAGCTTATTGAAATATCTCTTGTTAAAAAAAACTCTTATTAAATTAGAGTAGAGATGCCAAATGCCCCCTTAGTTATTTGACTTTTCAAAATTAGAGGCTCTGATTTGGAAATACTAAAAAACAAGCTCTGATCTGTCCTTGGCTGAAAAGATAGGCGGCTGTATGACATTGTCTCTTGTTTATAGCAACACAGATCTGTCTTGACCCTCCAAGTTGTTACCCCTCACTCAACTGGACGCGGATTTCCTACGAAAGCCTTTTAAAGGAAGTTCCCGCATTGGGAATCTAGGTGGGGCCACGATGATGTTTGCGAGAAATCTACACTGTCCATCCATTTTGTGAGATCATTTTAGGATATGTGATAAAAAATGACCTAGATCCAATACTTAAGTGGGCCAAACTAAAGGAAAAGGTGGGAAATTCCTACCGTTGAAACCTCCCTAGGTCCACAGTGATGTTTATATGCCATCAATTCCATTCATAATGTCATTCCTACCGGGATGGACTAAAAACACAAATATTAGCCTGATTCAAAACTTCTGTAGCCCCACAATATTTCAATTGTGGACATTCAATGCTCACGTTTTCAGCCCATTGAGTCTTGGATCCGGCTCATTTTTTGTCGCACATCCTAAACTGAGCTCACAAAATAGATGGACGGATGGATTTCTCACAAACATCACGGTGGGCCCCAAATAGGTTCCCAGTGCAGGAACTTCCTGGGAAAGGCTTTCACAAGAAATTCGTGTCCCACTCAACTAATCATCATCTTGACTAGTCTTGTGCTAGTTTCTCCCTTCAAACACCCCACATTCATATGAGCTATACACCACACATTGACTTTGGGTAGGTCTTAACTAGGTCCATTGTATGGCTAAAAATGCGCTCTCAAAGCAATGGACGGCTCGGATCAACCATAGGGTGAAGCATGAAGGCAATGGGGCAGGTGGGGCACACTAGCCTAAAAGTACACTGGTCACTAGTGGGAATTTCAAAAAGCGAGTGAGCACTTAGTCTGATGGAGCGGTAAACACCGGAGGTAATAACACCCCAAAATGGTCTTGGGGTAACCGTATCTAGGGATATGAATTCCCGGACATTGCTTTCGGGTAGATTCAATCCACCACCGCCACCTGTCCTTCTGACATACACCTGTGGCCAATCTTCACTACGTGAAAAAGCGCTAAATTCGACGGTCCGCGCCGTCGAAAAAAACCGTCGTAGATCAGCCAGTGTAGAAAAAAATTCGACGGTCCATAACCGTCGGTTAATATTCGACGGTCCTTAACCGTCAGTTAAAATTCGACGGTCCGTCGGTTAAAATTCGACGGTTCCTACCCGTCGGTTAATATTCGACGGTCCATGACAGTCGAAATATTTCGACGGCCCACACCCGTCGAACTCGTATTTATATAACGGCGGTTGTGAACCGTCGAAAAAAATTCGACGGTCTATAATCGTCGTCTACCGTTCGAATATCATAGAATAATTCGACGGCTACTAGCCGTCGGAATAATTCGACGGTCGTAACCCGCCGTTTCTGTGAAAAAATTACAGGAAATTTCGACGATCGGGGACAGTCGAGAAATAAATTCGACGGTCGTAAGCCGCGTTTGTGGGAAAGATTATAGGAAATTTCGACGGTCCTGAACAGTTGAGAAATAAATTCGACGGTCGTAAGCCGCCGTTCTGGGAAAATTATAGGAAATTTCGACGGTTCTGGACCGTCGAAAAATAAATTCGACGGTCCAGGACCGTCGAAAAATAAATTCGACGGTCCAGGACCGTCGAATTGGTTTCTGCAATGAAAAAAAATCTGTATTTTGGTAGGGACTGTGCCCCAGTACATCCTATAAACTCTGTAATTCGTAAATAATTTAGAAAACTACAATATTTACTTACACAATGTACAAGTACAATCCTCCACATACATAACACAATACATCCACAATCCTCCACATATATAACACAATACATCCACAATCCTCCACAGTCACATTACATAACCAACACAATACAACCACAATCACATTACATAACCGACACAATACAACCACAATCCTTCACAATCACATTACATAACCGACACAATACAACCACAATCCTCCACAATCACATTACATAACCAACACAATACAACCACAATCCTCCACAATCACATTACATAACCAACACAATACAACCACAATCCTCCGCAACCACAAACCTCCACAACTACAAACCTCCGCAACCACAATCCTCCTCAAGTACAAACAATCCACAACCACATTCTCCACATGTACCAAAGAGTACAATCAACTTACAATATACCATCAACCAATCGAATTTATGTCTACATGAAAAAAAAATAACCTGATTTAATGAGGGTTGTGCCCTAATACATCCTGTAAATCTGTAATTCATAAATAAATTAGAAAACTACAACATTTACTAACACAATATACAAGTACAATCCCATCATCAAAGGCTTATCACTTCCTAGTTGGTTAAAGGCTTCAATTAATGCAGATCCTGAAACCCGAACCAATGCCTGAGGCAGTTTCTAAACACTGGTCATTTTCTTATATATTGGTAGTTTGAAACACAACCTGTACAAGCAGCTATTATTTGCAATTGAGCAAAACAGATCACTTTTAGTGGTATAAACTTTATTGACATATCCAGTCGGAACCAATTAGCCACACAACACCTGGTATTGCAGGGAATATTCTTAATATCAAATGCATGAGCTATATGAAAGGAGTACACGACACTTGGTAACTTGAAAATACAACAATATAAGCTAAGCTAAGAAAAGAAAAAGAAAACCCATGCCTGAATGTCCTCATTTTCAGCCATCTTTTATATGGAGCCTGTATAAGCAACCATGAATCAAAACAGTTATGGATGAGCATGTTAGATGGAAAATACAATTGGGTTTTTTTTCCACTTTATTGAACTAATAATAATTTGCAATTTAATTGGATAGTGCATCCAAACACACCTTTAATTGACAAAGTTAGATAATAGACATTTACACATTTATCCAAGTAAAAAGCTACGTACGATTAAAAACTTCGATTGTACACTTTCAGATTTTGAACACAGTTGATCCGTCGGCTCCTATGGTTGGAGAGATGCACATGGCCACATGTTTTCTTGCATAAAAGCCACTAATCAAGGGCCGTGAAAGTCTGAAAAGAATCTACGGTTTGAAATGGATCCAAAAGCACAGTTTTTCAATTCAAAGAAATCAGGCTTCTGTTTATTCTTACTAAGAAAAGTCTCAATTTTTTCAAGGTTGCACCTAAAAGTTCATGACAATTCCATCAAGGACCATGCTCATGCAATCAGGACCACAAACCTAATCTAATCTCTCACTAATCTATCAATAAAAATTACCTGTTCTTGCTCGATCCTGCCCGCTCGTTGCTGCATCGTAGAAATTATCTGATTCTGCAGTGCCGTAGTTGTTCGCTATCTCATCCAACATGCTTCTCAGCTTTCGATTCTCATTGTTCATCCGTTCTAGCTCGATTTTGAGTGTAATCAACTACAAAACAAATCAAAATCCTAAATCTTAAGAAATAAATAAATAAAAAATCAAGCACCTCAATAGATCTTTAATCCAATCCACTAATTCAATGAATCATGTATAGTCACCTTATTCTTGGGTTTCTCTTCAATCACCGATCGACGGCTCCAAGAGTCCAAAGTCCGAAGATGCAATCCGATCTGCAGGACAAGAGATCAGTATCGTTCATCGGTTACCGACAAGGCCATTTGAGCTTGACCCACATGGAATTAGTATCTAGCAATAGCAATGGACACTCAATTTTCATAAATCACCTACATGGGAAAGACTGTATGCAGGTCATTGGTGATCTCCTTAAATTTGTTCATTTTCCATACAGATGGCCCTATCCTGCAAAATTCAGAATATAACTGCGAGGAACCGGGTTGCACCAGCCACTAACTGCGAGGAAGAAAAATGACCATGAACTTCAGAAACAACACAGTATAAGTGGAAGTCCCTTTGGAGGATAGTTTGTTTCTTCAAAATACAAAGGCAACTGGTCATGGTCAATCATTTCCATTCCCATCTCCTTTGATGGAAATCACAGGAACGCACACATGGAACTTTGACACAATATAGACATAACTAAATAATCAACACATAACGGCTAGGGCTACCATTGGACGGGGGCCAAGAAAACCAAAATTCTGGATAGGGCCATGACGAGCCAAGCAAAATCAAATTTTGGAAAACACACAACCCCACCAGCTAAAAATCCAGGCCCACACCAACCATGGCCCAGCCTGTTGACAGCCTAATAGCAGCTTTGTGTAAAGAATTAAAATTTCACTTGTTCCAAGCCTTCATGTCATGCAAAGAAAATGATTACGTCACAAAAGATTATAGAGTCTAACAGCATCAACATGGCATAAAATGAAGAAAACTTGGTTCAGATGTCTGGATCTCTGATTGAAGCCAACTACTAAAAACAAAAAGATTACACAAAGGAGTGTACACTTGTATTTGATTGGAAAAAGAAGAATACCCACAAGTAAAGAGAGCTCTGCAAAGACTCAAGAACTTACTGGACCAGCCGTTGTACGGTCAAGAGTAATAGCAAAGTACATTTCATTCAACAGTGACAACTTTTCGCACAAGTAAACCTGAAAAATGCAAGCACTAAATTTTCAGTTTTTATATTATGATAATAAATTGAATTTGCAGACAAACAGACATTACTTGAACATTGCCAAGCAACGGTAGCTTAGGTAAAGGGAAAGGTATAGGATGTATTCTAAGAAGAAACATGCTTGAACATATTGCATTTGAGCATCCATTGTGTCAGGGGATCACACTAGCCCCATTAATTCATCTGCATGTTCTATATCCGGCACTACTCTATTTTGAAGTACCTAGTGTTGTATTTATTTGTTTTCTTTTTTCCTTTTTTTTCTTTTTTAAAGGTAACTCAAGATGTATTAGAAAAAGCAAAAAATGAAAAATCAGCAGCTCATGATTTATTAGAGAAAGGCAAAATTGAGAAAATCAACAACCCAAGATAAAAGAAAGAGACTAAAAAGAAAACAAAAGAATCAAAATTGGAACAATCAAAAGGCTTGAGGGCCAAGGCCCACTAAATGAAATCTTGCTTTGCCAACACCTCGCCAGGGCTGCACTGACAATTTTGAAAGCAACTATTATATCATTCAGCCCAAATTGACCACAAGCATGAGAGATGAGTCTCTACAGAATTTTCCCTTTAGAACCGCACACACCACCATGCCACGCAAGAAAGAACGAATAAATCGAGGGTGGCATGCCCAACAACATTGGAAGAGGTAGAAGAACCTCAACTCCAAATGCTTCTCTCAAACAGGCAATGCAAGAAAAGGAGGTTGCTGTCCCAGAGCACCAAAGGCAAGAGTTGCATACATTTGTTACAAACATGACATCTCTCCAACTTCCAGATCTCTCCAACTTCCAGATCCATCCATCCTCTCCAATTTCCAGTGTAGTATTTGTTTCACCATCTTCATGATCATTTTCAGTATGTAACCTTGAGTGTCACTGTCAACACATGATTGAGTTGGGTCATTGTGATCAATCTAGAGAAATTTGGCCTGCAGCATCCAGCTATAAATCACCCTAGGCTGAGAGAGAAGCATTGCATAGAAGGATCAAACAGAAAATATTCCAGATCTCTCCAACTTCTAGATAATCCATCCCTCCGATTTCCAGTGTAGTATTTGTTTCACCATCTTCATGGTCATTTCACTATATAACCTTGAGCATCACTGTCAATCTAGAGAAATTTGGCCTGCAGATCCAGCTATAGATCTTCTGTAAATGAGAATAATTAAAAGACAATATTCGCCTCCGTTCAATTCAACAAATTGTTTTTATCTAGTAGAACTTGCAGGATAGACTCACACTTTTGGGAAAGCAATAATCAAAGTACACTTGTCAGTTAAGATGTTAGAGAAAACTAGCATTATAAAGGACTGATATAACCTTCTGAATCATCTAATTTTAGTGAAAAGCAAACTGCATGCCTCCAATTTGGCCTTCCAAACAGAATCTGAACCCAATCTACTATACCTTTTGAACGTATGCATTAAGCGGAAAAGATCAATAGCCCATGATTACAAATTGAAATCTAATACTGATATGTTAAAATATCAGGCTTTACAATCATTCAGTTTCTAATCATGATTACAAATTGAAATCTAATACTGATATGTTAAAATATCAGACTTTACAAGCATTCAGTTTCTAATCTGCAGTACAGAACCTAGACATACTTCCTAGTGCAAAGTTCAGGGGCAACAATTGGCACCCCCAAGCAATGGACTTCAAAATACAGCATTATTAATCTTTCCATGAAAAACGGGACTTAATTTACTTAGTCGTTCAACTTCAGTTATGGCTATAAATTATCGCCTTAATAGAAAAAAAAACCAAAAACATTATGCTCCATCTACAGAATTATATACAATAAAAAGACAACATTCAGAAATAAAAAGCATTAAGCTGTCAAAAAATCAGTTTGCGATACTGGAGCCCTCCCAGGGTGTCCACGTTCATGTCACTGTGGTGGGAGATAAATTGCTTACTCTAAACAATCTAAAGAGGAAACTGTTTCATCTTCCAAACAGGTGTGTGACATGCAACAATGACGAAAATGTGCATCATCTTTTCCTTCCTTGTCTAGTGGCCACCATGATGTAGAACAAATCTCTTAATATGAGGACTGAACCCCTCCACTGGTGTGCACCCAAAGAGGACTGTTATAGGTTAAAGAGGGGCTGCTTGAGGTGGTAAAGGAATGGTGGAATCAAGGGCTTAAAGGAGCAGGTGTATGGAGAAGGTTCTAGAGCTTGAAAGTCAAGGGTTGAAGGTCTGATTAGTAACTTATGAGAAGTAAAATAGAGCAGGAACCCTTATAACTCCTTCATTCCCCCATTCATTTACCACCTGCAGCAGCCCCCTTTAAGCCCTTCATTCCACACCGGCAAAGGTCACCGTTTAAAAATAATAATAATAATAATAATAATAATAATAATAACAAATATATAAAATAAGGGAAAGGAAGTTCTATGGAGGAGGCCGTGGGTGTGGAATATGGAGAGCCCTCTCTCCACCGTTCACATGGCACATGAGTATATCAAATGGAATTATATTTCTTTTTTTTTTTTTTTTTTTTAAACCCTGTTTGGGAGGGGGCTTAATTGTATGAAGATTATCAAACTAGCAAAAAAGTAAGGCTGGTTCAATCATCAGCATCAGTGTGGAACACACCATAGCAAACAATAAGCACCACAAAACCAACAAATTCACGTGTGACCCACCTAGTGATTTGTTTGGACCCCTGATAATCATGGGTGGGTTGGATGTCACACGAAAATCACATCATCTGGGCCCACTGTGATGTCAGTGTTACATCCACTCCACTCTGTCATGTGAGCACGTCATCTCAAACAATCGGCCAGATTCAAAACTCCAAGTGGGCCACAACGGTGGGGGATTGAACTCGATCCTGCCACTGAAACCTTATTAGGGGCCATGCTTTCTCTTCATCCTGGTGGGGGAAGCTTTCAATAGTAGCCATTTCCATCCCCACCCTTTGCCATGGTGTGGCCCACTTGAGTTTTGGATTGGACGGTAACACAGACAATCATGGTGGCCCCCACAGAGTTTGGGGTTAACAGGAAACTCGTGTCCCTGTACACGTGGCTCAAACTGAACCCACCAAATTACGGGGCCCACTTCACCCACCCTTTCCCATGGTGCGGTCCACTTTAACTTTGGATCTTCATCTTTTTTCTACCCAATGCCCTAAACGAAAACGGATGGACGGCGTGGATAAAATACATATATCACGGTGGGCCCCACAGAGCTTGAGCATCTCTTTACAAGTTGAATCTGGACCATACGAATGACGACTCCATTTTGCTACACGGCATCTCGCCGCCTACGCCGCCACATTGTCAACATGTGGGCCCCATTTTCAAGATTTCACAGCAAAAAATAAATGAAAAAAAAATGAAAAATACAGAGATGAAGGGAGATAAATACCGGCGATGATCGGTGATGCTCCTCAAGATCGGTGATGCTCCTCGACAATCGGCGCCCCGACGAGAGAGAGAGAGAGAGAGAGAGAGAGAGAGAGAGAGAGAGATTTGGACCGGAGAGAATGAAGAAAGAGGGGAAGAGGGCGGTTTTGAGAGTTGCGTGTGTGCGTGCATGCCATCTCTGTTCCGTCCATATGTTTTTCCAGCTCATTTTAGTGGGCCCACCTAGAATGTATGTGCTTTATCTGTTCCGTCCATATGTTTTTCCAGCTCATTTTAGTGGTTGACCCCAAATTTGAAGCATATCCAAAACTCAAGTGGACCATGCCACGACAAGCATTGGGAATAATGATTTCCACCGTTGAAACCTTCCCAAGCCCTACAGTGATGTTTATTTGTCATCCAACCTGTTCATAAGATCACATAGATATGGATGAAGGGAAAACACAAATATCATCTTGATCCAAAACTTCTGTGTCCTCCAAGAATTTTTCAATGGTAGACATTCAGTTCACACATTTCTTGTGGTGTGGTTCACTTTAGATTTTGATATGCTTCATTTTTTGGCACCATACCTAAAATTTTCTACTAAGATGGATGGACGGAGTGGATAAAATATGTAAATCACCGTGGGCCCCACAGAGTTTACTCCACACGCTAGCGTGTGCGGAGTTACTCAGCACGCAAATGCTTCAGGGCGTGAATTAGGTGTTACCCCGGGAACAGCTTAGTGGGTGTTACCCCCACCGTATGGCCCACATGGATGATATTTTGTATATCCATGCCATCCATCTATTTCTACAGCCCATTTTAGGGTGGCGTTCCAAAAATTATGTAGATCCAAATCTCAAGTGGACCATAACACTAGAAATAGTGTGATTGATTGCCCCACCATTAAAAATTCCTAAGAGCCCACCGTAAGGTTTTTGTAATGTTTATTTGCAATCCAAGCTCTTGATAATGTCAATAAAGTCTTGATCCAAAACTTCAATGAATTATTTAGGGTTCGTTCTGTCTCTGAGGTTGAGCGGGACCACCAACATGTGTCACACCGTTGGGGCCCACATGCGATGATCAGATCATCCGAACTGTCCAATCTCTGGTGGCTATGAAATCAAGCTCGATTTTTGAAGTTGAATGAGATTCATTAAAAAAATTATTTCCAATGGTCTAAATTTAGTCGTACATATCAACGGTCAGAATCATGGGTCTATATTAAGTTACCAACTGTGGCCTTTCTAAATTGTACTCTTGGACGCTGGACGGTCTGATCTATGAGAATTTTGAGGTTTGGATATTTTACCGCATGGATGACCCGGTGAGTGGTCTAGATCTCATCCAATGGACCACGTATCGTTCATTGCATTCCTCTTCAAGTCGATATAAGCGAAAAAAGCATTAAAAAAGAAAAAAAGAAAAGAAACACGCTATTTGCTTCGCACACCGTAGATGTGCAGATGGTGACCAGACCGTTATACCTTAGATAGATAGCAAAGATTAACAATTCTGCATATGACTCATTACCTCTTTTTCAATTGAATGTGGACCGTCGCCAGAATCATCTAACCTCTAACCATTCTTATCTTGAAAATCCAACTATCAAGTGGACCATACCATTAGAAAGAGTTCTGATTGAGTGCCACACCATTAAAAATTCGAAAGAGCCCCATCCTAAGGTTTTGGTAATGTTTATTTGCAATCCAATCTCTTGATAATGTAAATAAGGTTTGGATGAAGCGAAAATTTAAAGATGAGCTTGATCTATAACTTTTGTGGTCCACAAAATGTTTTTAATGATTATTCATCACTCTAATTTCTGTTGGTATGGTCCACTTGAGATTTGGATCTTCTTATCATTTTGGATCACGTCCTAAACTTATATAGAAAAACTAATGGACAGGGATATACAAAAAATACATCAAGGTAGGGGTAACGTACACCCACTAGTGGACCACCACGAGAAAACATTAGTGATTGAATGTCCACTATTGAAAACCTCATAGGGCCCACTGTAATGTTTATTTGACATCCAACCTCTTAAATAGGGCAAAAGTCCAAATATCAGCTTCATCCAAAACTTCCGTGGCCCCGAAGAAGCTTTTAATGGTGGACATTTAATTAACATTGTTTCTTGTGATTGGGTCCATCTGATCGAGATTTAGATCTACTTGAGATTTTGACTCATACCATAAAATGATATGGGAAAATGTATAGATGGCGTGAATGAAACACATACATTATGGTGGAACCATAGAAATGGTACACTTGAGACAGGCAATTTGGAATTTTTAATGGTGAGGCACTAAATTACCATTATTTCTTATGATGTGGTCCACTTTAGATTTGGATCTATCTCAATTTTGGGCTCATACCATAAAATAATTTGAAAAAATGTATGGATGGTGTGGATGAAACACATACATCATGGTAGGGCCCATAGAGCACCGATCAGTACTAACTAGTGGCTAGTCAGGGTCACTAGCCAATCCATGCACACTACTTTAACCGTGTGAGTACCAAGTTGAAATATTTTATATATATATTATATCTCGTTCATCTGTTCTTAAATATCATTTTATGATGCCATACCAAATCTCAAGACTTAAAATCTAAATCTCAACAGCTAAATTAGAGTTTAGGGTCCAATGACTGCACATTTCTTGGATTTTCATGAGGTCAACAAGTCCCAATGCAATTTTGAACAAAACATTTGGATCAATTTAGAATTCTGATCCAGTAATTACTTTATTCTACTCATCAATATCTTCGATTTGACTAGTCACTACTCACCTTGATCGGATTTCGAATGAGAAAGATATTAGGCGGACAAAATTGATCAACAATATGATGGGTCATATCTTGCAATCCAACAGTTAGATTTGACTAAAATTTAATCTAAACTTCTAAAGTCATTTACTATTCAATCTTGACCGATCAGATTGTCCAAAATCTGTCTAGATCTAGACAAATTAATCGTGCCCATTTAAAGAGTGTTTTGGACGGATCTAATTCGTTTCATGTTAGATTGGGCTGAATTTTGTTCTATAACCTATTCAGCACGTTCCAAATGTATTTGACCGTTCAGATCAACTTTACGATTACCTGATTATAGAATTTAATCAATCTCAGCATTATAAGTTATTCTTGTAATTACACATCATTATACTTAGGCCCTCATTTTTTGTACAAGTGAATTAACTTGTGGGTATGCATAAACCTATATAATAAACTCAATGACTGTAATTTTTTATTTTCAACCATTCAATAAATGTCCACTAGTAAATTTTGTCCACTCATTTCAAATTTTTCAATTTTTTTCAATCTCAAAAAAATATTTTTAAATATTTTTTTCAAACATTTCAATTTTGTTAAAAAGCTCAATTTTTTTTTTTTCAAAATCTCAGTCTTTTTTAAAATACCAATTGTTTTTTTTTTTTTCCAAACTTTTGAACTTTTTCAAACTTATCGTAAAACATTTTTTTTCAAATTTATCAATTCTATTCAAACATATCAATTTTTTCAAGAAGTAATTTTTTAAAATGTTTTTTTTTTTAATTTCAATTGTTTTTTTTCAAAATCTATTTTTTTCCAAACATTGCCAAATAATTTCCAAACTTAAACTTTTTCTTTTCTCAAAATCAAATTTTTTTAAATATTTAATTTTCTTATTCAAAATGTTAATTTTTGTGTCAAAACCCCAGTGATTTTTTAAATCTCAATTTTTCTCAAATATCGCCCATTTTCTTTTTTCAAAATCCTAGTTTTCCTTATTTTAACGTTAGCTATTTTTTTTTCAAAATCATAATTTTTTTTAATGTTGGATTTTCAAGAATTCGACGGTTCTAGACCGTCGACGTTTTAAAGGCGCTATATTCGACGGCTTTAGACCGTCGATTTTTTTCGCGCGTAAACGAATTTTTTCGCTCGTAAACGAAAATTTTCGCGCGTAAACGAATTGTTTCGCGTGCTAATTCCCGACTTTGCTAATTCGACGGTCCTTAACCGTCGAATTTAATGCCCTAAATTCGACGTCTTTGGACCGTCGAATTTTTTCTCGTGTTAATTTCGACTGAGGTAATTCGACTTTCAGTACCAGTCGAATTTTAGGTCTTAAATTCGACAGCTCTAGACCGCCGAATTTTTTAGCGCGTTAATTCGACTGCCAGTAACAGTCGAATTTCAGGTCCTAAATTCGACGTCTTTGGACCGTCGAATTTTTTTCTAGCGTTAATTTCGACTAAGCTAATTCGACTGTCAGTAACAGTCGAATTTTAGGTCCTTAATTCGACGGGTCTGGACCGTCGAATTTTTTCGTGCGTTATATTCGACGGTTCAGGACCGTCGAATAAATTCAACGGTTGGGGACCGTCGAATGACGGAGTCGAATTTAGCGCTTTTTCACGTAGTGCTTGACCCCGCGACGCATCAGGGAATCATCCGGATGAGGATGTTTCGTCCTCCGGCCGTCTATTTAAGCGAAGCTCGGGACTTAGAGAATAGACAGGGCAGAAAGACAGAGATGGAAAGACTCTCTGAGAAACATACAGCAAGGTGAAGCAAGTGTTCATAGCAGTCTAGAAGCTTGAGAAAGAGGATCTACAGAAGCCCTTCCCAACCGAACATTCATCCGATACAGGCAGGGCGAGTCTCCTTCCTTCCAAAGCTTCGGGCAACTAACCAACGTCTTTTTGTCTCCATTCCTCCTTTAATTAATAAATTAAAATTAAACAACATCTTGAAGCCAAAGTCAATGAGTAGGGTTGGAATCTGAGACGTCCCACCATCCTTTCTATTTTCATCAGAAAATAGTGTCTAACTTTCCCTTTTCCCTCTCACATCTCAAAATCAAACTATATTTCACTTCGCACATTCCCTATACACCTACTCACGACTCATTTCACTTTTGTTTCTTTTATGTTTTTGCCAGCTCGAGCCTTAAAAAGCCCGCGAACTATGGCCTAACCCGGTTAATCCTACTATTATGTTTTGTTATTTTTTTTTACCTACCCGGGCCATAAGAAGCTTGCGAAGTATGGCTTGATCTTGTTGGATTATAAGCTCGTCAAAATCCCTCAAAACCCATATAGCGCCATAAAGTAGAGACCGTGCGCATCATGGACGATAAGGGCATGCCTAGCTAATACCTTCCCCTTTCGTAACCGCGAGCCTTACCCGGAATCCATGGCACAGATCAAACTTGGAGTCCTCCAAGACCAAGGATCCCTCGGGTTACCCTTGTCTCCTAGGCGATTCTACGGACCCTACCCGACGATTGATTTTGTGGCCTCTATTTAACGGTGGATCATCCTCTGTCTTTTCTATAAAGAAGGAGTGTCTGACTTTCTCATTTCCCTCTCACATCTCAAAGTACTCACTCTTCGTCCACAAATCAAAAGCAATATCCTTAAAGTCAAAGTCAACAAGTAGGGTTAAAATTCAGGATCTCCGATCATCTCTTGTCTTTCTCACAAGAAAGGGTGTCTGACTTCTCATTTTCCCTCTCACATTTCGAAATCAAACCGTGTTCTACTCCGCACATTCCCTTTACACATTGTCACATCAACACTTATTTATTGTTTATATTACTTTCGCTTCTTTTTTGTTTTTGCCAAAACATGCTCTGAAAGGCCTACGCAGTTCGGCTTGACTCTATTATCTTGCTGTTGTGTTTTGTTTTTGCTAACCCAGGCTAAAAAAAGCCTGTGAAGTATGGCCTAACTTTGCATAAACGATCTTTAAAATCTCCCCATAAATTTTAAACCTCGCAATGTAGAGACTGTGAATTGCACAGGCGATAAGGGAATGCCTAACACTTTCTCCTTTCGTAACCGCGACCCTTACCTAGAATCCATGACGTAGAACAAACTTACCAAACTTGGAGGCATTTAAGGACCAAGGGTTCTTCGGAATACCCTCGTCATTAAGGCGTTTTCACGAGTTTTTGCCAACCATGGATTTTAAGGCTTCTTTTCGACTTGTGGCGACTCTGTCAAATATACCAAGTCCGAGAACGTCATTCTGTAATCTTTGGGAAGATATTGAACAACCAAGGTAAATCAGGGCGAAGCAAACAAATCATTGCAACGACACGTCCCACTCCAAATACACTCCAAAGAAACAAAACAAAAGAAACAGTGGACCCCATGTGGGCGAGAGTGACCTGGTATCCACACAAGGGTATTTTGTAACATATCATGCATAGTGGGGCACGCCAAATGAATGCCTATACCTCGCACAAAGTGGACGCTTAATCTCCGGCCCATTTGTTTTGGCCCGCCACGGTCTCGGCTTGGATAGACCATGGCCCCTTGGCAGAACTTCACCATTTTACGAGAAATCTATTGCAATATTAAGTTGATGTGGCACGTGAGGGGTCCAGTTGAAAAATTGATCTTGGCCCATGGGGCTGAAAGGTAAGCCCAAGTGGGCCCATGGAAGATGTAAATGGGCCTAGGTTCAGGCTCACGTGGGATCAAACAGAAAATGCCCATTTATTGTAGGCTCAAAGATTGCCTGAGACCAGCCCACGGGTTGAAGTTTAAACCCCAGCCCAGCCCATGGCAGGCTTTGCTCGAGATTTAGATGCCCGTGGTTCTTTAGCCCAGTCCGTGATTGTAGCCAAACCAGCCTAGTACAATACTAAAGCCCATGTGAGGCCCACTTATGATCAGTGAGATGAAGAAAATGCATTTAGATGGACGGTCAGAAGTACATTACATGTATAAATCAGATGGGTCCCACAAACACAAGCTACCAAGCATTGTAGGGCTACTCACAATTATCCACTCACTATGAAAATTCTACAATAGGGCTCTCAATGGAGCGGGTTAGATCCAAGATCCGCTCCGCTCCAAACCCGTATAATGGGGAGTTGGATCTTAAAATAGATCCGATTAACTAAATGGGTCGGATTCGGGTTTACAAAAAAAAATCCGAATATGATTCGGGTCGGATTCGGATATGGCAGTGAGATCCGATCGGATCCCAGTTATCGCATTATGTTTTAAAATTGCAACGTTTAGGCTTCCACAAAAGTGAGTATGGCTCTTCGACTTCCGCTCTTCAACTTTAATACCATGTAATAAATACCTTATCAACACTTGCTCTCTCCACCTCTCTTCCCAAATTCTTCTATTTTAAAGGGTAATTAGATTCATAAACAACAACGAGAAGAATAACAAGCAAAGGATTAGGTGACGATCTGAGCCATTCAACCATACAATATTCTGAGTATTCACCGTTCATTGTGAGTGTTTTCTCTTCATTTTTTTTTATTTTAACAGCGTATTTTATTTTTCTAACCATGTATCATGTAAATTGGGGTGTTGGGAAATCCCCTAATGGTTCAGATCTATGATAGGGTGGGCTATGATTGATGTGGGATCATTTTATACGAATGGTCCACTCTAAAACTAGTGTTATACAACCCAATTTGCACAAATCCGATTCTTAATAATCTCTTATGCAAAAAGTTATGCGTAACATATGCCCTTTTGAACGTGAGTGGGGTCCAAAGTGGGACCCACCTTAATGTATATGTTATATCCACACCGGCCATCCGATTTTCCACGTTATTTTAGGCCATGACCCAAAAATTGAGACATGTCCTGATCTCAGGTAGACCATACCACAGTAAACGGTGGGATTTGAACGTCCACTGTTGAAACTTTCCTACGGCCCACCTTGATGGATGTGTTTCATCCAATCCGTCCATTCAATTTTACATATCATTTTATGTCATGGTACCAAATCTGAAGAAGATCCAGATATTAAGAGGACTATAACATAAGAAACAGTGATGTTGGTCGTCCACCATTGAAACTTTCCCAGAGCTATTATAATATTTATTTTTCATTGAAAAATAAACTAACAATGCTCTTTGATCTTGTCATGGTCTGGTCGAGCTAATGAACGGAATAGATCATGCACGGCGGACCTCTCATAGCCATAAAAAAAAAAGAAAAAAAAAGTATAGGAAGAGTGCGGATCCTCTATGCATGTGGCAAAGGGAAGCGGATTGCGTTACAGGTACTAAGTAACTCATACGCGTAGATAAGTGTACTGAGTAAACACTGCGGGCTCCATAGTGATTTATGTATTTCATCCACTGCGTTCATCCATTTTAACAGATAAATTTATATCTTGACAAAAAATGACGCATATGAAAAGATTAGGTGGACCATACCACAGGAAACAATGTGAATTGAACCTGTACCGTTGAAAAATTCTTGGGAGTTGTTGAACCTCCAATTTATACATTGCATAGCCTACTACATCACATTATATGCATGGTTTTCATGATTAAAAGGCCCATCTAATGCATGTTTTGTGATTGTAGGGATGAGAGCAGACTTCACTCAAATGGAGACTAAAAAGGGTCCATTTAGAACCTGTGAATGAAGGTCCAAGGTGGACCAAAGAAGGAAGAAGAAAGAGGGAGAAAAGAGAATAAAGAAAAGAAGAAAAAGAAGAAGAACAATTGGTCCAACTGGTCAGCCACACCTCTGGACACCACTAGAAGAAGGACCAGTTGGTCCGACCGGTCTTGACCGGTCAGCCAACCTGTCGGTGCTGCTGCTGAGCTCGCTGGACGCATGACCAGTTTGGTCCGACCGGTCGTGACCGGTCGGCCAACAGGTCGTGGCTGCTGGGAAACCCTCTGGACTAAAAACAGGTAGGTCCGACCGGTCGTGACCGATCGGCCAGGCCAATCCGACCGGTCGGCCACGTAGAAAAATCAGGAAGTTTCTATTCCCGGTTCCAAAATTTGCTGCGCACTGTGTAACTTTGCGCGGTTTCTGGAAGATTCCGACGCAACCGAGCGTCCTCATTATAAAAGGACACCTAAGGGCTCTTCCTAGGGTATCATAGAAGTCAAGGAACGTTGTGGGAAAGGACGGAAGCCGTCATGGAGCGTCTGCAACCCTCCAAACTTCGGTTTTTCTAGTTTTTATGCTTTTTTCATGAGTTCTAGTTGTAGTATGACAATGCTCAGCTAGAATCTATCAGCTAAGGCTGAGAGGTGAAGCTTGTAGCCAATTTCCATGTTTGATTCAGTTTAATTCAAGTAATTTCAATTCAAGTTTGGGTTTTTAATCTTTTAGTCTCTTAAGTTGGTAGTTTAAGATGTTTTATGAGAGTTCATATGCTCCGGACATGAATTCCTTGCAATTCTCTGAGATTATCATATGTTGTGGTGTTTAGATTCGAATTATAGTAATCCTTGAGCAAGCCATAGTCCATAGGCATGGCTGTTACTCCAAAGGCTATGATTTCGAAGTATATATGTGTTGAATGGGACTAGAACTTGGAAGTTCAACTTGCATGGGATTGAATGTGTTTAATGCTTTATTTTCCAACTAGATGAGAGATAGGACTTCAAATCTAGTTGTGTATCTTGCTTGGATTGACATGGGATTGCTACAAGTGGATCCTTGAATGCCTTAGTACCTTAAACTACTGATTTTCATTAAGTTACTGTTTTAGAATAAATATTCCAATCAAACCTCATATCTATTGCAAACTGAGTTGCTGGAATAGTTTGGAACCTGTTTTCCAATTCCCTGTGGATCGACCTCGGTCTTGCCGAGTTTTATTACTACATCGCAGCCTTACACTTGAGGCGAGCGAACAGGAGTCGTGGAAGCCTTGGATCAATCTGATATTTGTTTTTTCCCCTTCATCAATGTCTGTTTGATCTTATGAATAGGTTGGATGACAAATAAACATCACTGCAGGCCCTAGAAAGGTTTCAACAGTGGAAATCATCATACCCACTGTTTCCTATGGTATGGTCCACCTGAGTTTTGGATATACTTCGATTTTGGTTTCAACCCCTTGAATGATCTGTAAAATAAGATGGACGGTGTAGATAAACTACATACTTTTACAGTGGGCCCAACTGAGTTTACTCAGTATGATAATGGCGCACTGGCCACTGAGTAACTAAGGACGCAATTCGGATCCCGATTTTCTCTGGATACTTGCGTGAGACCTGGAACCAGTGACGTGAGTGGGACCCTGAACCTAGGGCCCACCTGGATGTATTCATTGTATATCCATGTCGTCCATCTGTTTCTTCATATTATTTTAGGATTCTTTTCCAAAAATGAAGCAGATGCAAATTTTAGGTGGACCACACCAAAGGAAATGGTGCTTACTAAAAACCTACCATTAAAAACTTCCTGGCATCCACCATAATGTTTATTGACCATCCAATCTATTGATAAGGTCATGCAGACTAGGATGAAATGAAAAAAAAACAAATATCAGGTTCATAGAAAGCTTTTGTGGCCCACAAAAGGTTTTTAATGGTTATTAACCAGTTTCTTATGGTCCACCGAAACTTGCATCTGCTTCATTTTTTCTGTCATGGCATCAAATAAGCCCGAAAAGTAGATGAACGGAATAGATATATAATTCATGCATCGAGGTAGGCTACTACGGTCAGTGTCCCACCCACATTGATGGTTCCGGGGTCTCACCCAAGATTTGTGATGTGGTAGATTCGGACCTAGATCCGACCCGAATCCAATGGCTATATGGATTTTGGATCGGAAATGGATCTGGCTATTTATAAATGGATCGGATATGGATATCACCTTTTGGATCCGAGTGGGATCCGAATCCGAGTCCGTATTCAGCTATAGATATTCGGATTTGGAGCCGGATCTAAGTGGATCCGATCCAGATCCGACCCATTGAGAGCCCTATTCTACAATGCTGCGCTGGCCCGCGCCTTCTTTGAATTCCCAGGCCGGCCTAGAAAAGCAGGCTCGCCCTAGCGGCGATGAAAGAGAAACCTCCGTACGGCGCGACTAATGCATACTTCCTTTCAACCAAACAGTGGATTCGGCTTCGTTTAAATTTGGGTGCAGATCATATGCGATCAAGACCGTTCATTTGCTGGGCCTCAATATGGGTGAGCTACATCCCAAAAATAACACTGGTTAGATGATCCTGGCCGCTGGATCACGTCTTCTGATGACCATAAATGGAAATCTTTGTGCAGTTACAAACTGCAAAAACCAAAAGATGATGGGCCCAAGACTATTACAGGACCGCAGGTGGGTCCCACCTCTTGGTGATGCAGTGGGGTCCTCTGTCGGATGATCTGTACTCTCTGATGGGTGGCCTACAAGTGAATGGATTAGCCAATGGTTCATATTTGTGTAGATGTTTGGGGCATGGACCAATTCAGATGGGTCCCGCCAGATGAACAGTCTAGATTACAGAAATGGGGTCCCACCTGTATGAGCAGGAAATCATTTTAGAAAGAAAATGAGCGCGATGGGTATTGGGGTGAATTTCTTGGGTCTTGTTCGAATTCTGACTCGCCAAGGATGCGATCTGATCGCGTGGCAATGTGGCATATGTGTCCACAAGATCTGGGCCATTCATCTGTCTCCATCTCTCTCTCTGGATTGTTTGTAGATTCGATTTAATTTGTAACTTGCTCCAAGCTTCATTTTTGGGTTAGGCCCCACCTTAACCTTAATAGGCCTAGATCCGGCCATATGACACTCATTTTTGGGTTGGGCCCCACTAGATCTCACCACTTGTTGATCCATTTTCATTCTAGCCATCCAATACTCCACTTACCATTCATCAACAGGATCATAAGTGGAGATGTTGGTTCCAGTACTACCTAAATTGAGAAGATAGATGATACATTGTGCTTGTTCGAAGAAATGCTGAGAAGAGAGCTGCTCGTCCATAACTGTCAATTGTGGTACAAGTATGATAAGTTTGTTGTTTTCTAAGTATATTTATTTGTTTAATAAGTAGAAACTAAAATAAGTTACTAAGAGGCATAAGTAGCTTATCTAAGTAACTTACAATCCAAACAGGCCCTTATGATGCGCTTGGATGCACAATTCAATTGAATTGTAATAATAAATAGTCCCATAACGTGGAAAAAAAAAAAATAGAGACAAAAAATTGAACTTCATTTTTATATACAAGTTGGGCTTGAAAGACATGAAATTTCAGTTTGAGATCTACTTGTCATCATTGGAAATTAGCCATTTATGGTCCATCAAATTAATTATTGCAATTCAATTGAATAGTGCATCCAAACGCTCCTGTCTACATTTCCAATGAACTGAGTAGGTCAGCCGATGGTACCAGTCAAACTAATTTCGATACACCCAAATCGAAGAAAACGAAAGCCCTGCAACGGTACCGATTTCATCCAAGCATCAATGGACTTCAGTGTAATTACAAGAAAACATATCAAAATCTGTTTATACGTACGTCCAAGAAAATGCAAGAGTCCCAGCCGTTAAAAAGCCTCCAAACTGCATAAGGAATACTATTCTAAATGGTTTTGATTCTAGATAATCTACGACCATACCACATTGTGGAAATCATATAGCATTTTAAGTCGATTAAAAAAAAGAAAAAGAAAAAGGGCGCTTACAATATTGGGGTGTTTGGCAATAGGAGCTGCAAGCAAGGCAACGGTGTTAACCAAATGATAAATAGACACGCGGTTCCAGACCTTCCATTTTCACAAAATAAAAAGCAAATCTGTATAAGAAAAATCAGTTTCGAAGAGGTTGGACGGCTAGAAATTCATCCAATTTCCAGATTCAATTCTTCAATGGTAGTACATCCAAACGTGCATTTTAGTTCAGAAAGCTTTGAATTATGTCCACTCGGTGGGAATGTTTTGGACCATCTTATGAATTCAAGCTTAGTCAAAACCATAATTCTAAAACTGGGTGACTCGACTTAAAATTTGACTCAGTGAGCATGACTCGGTCCCAAGTCAACTGACTCATTGACCTGGCATGGCTTACTAGTGACTCGAGCTTGACTCGGTCCCGAGTCAACTGACGCATTGACCTGGCGTGGCTCATCAGTGACTCAAGGTTTTTTCTTTTTCTTTTTCTTTTTCTTTTTTTTTTTTTTGGGGTGGGGTTTAGTACACACCCAATTGTTAGTCACACCGCAAAGTTAGCCACCCCTTACCTGGGGTTATCTTCACTCAGTCTACCACTTGAGCTATGGATCTGGTTGTAGTTTTCAGGTTTGTGAACAGATTAGATCTGAAATCAGTTGCAAACTTTGGCCAATTTAAGAATTTGGAGCTGGGCCCAATATCATTTATGGTCTTAAAATCAGCCCAATCTACGCCCACAATGCCGTAAATGGGCCAGGACCTGGTCTCGAGATGGAACTCCGTCGGAAAGCGGTTAGACCCTGATCCTTATCAGGACCCATTTATCAATTGGGTCCTGAATTTAGGCCCAGAAGAACGGACATGATTTTTTTTTTTTTTTTTTTTAACACACACATGAACTGTTTCTCAAGCCTGGCGAATCTGATCCGTTTGTTATCTAAGGACCGGCAAATTGAGTGGATGAGATGATGGAAGATCATGGGTGTAGAAATCCAAAAGCACATACCTCTTTGTAAGCTACATTTTGGGGTTCGTAGACATGGTTCCCATTAGGGCTGGTCATGAGCCGAGTCAGCTCGACAAAGCTCGCTCGACTCAGCTCGACAAAACTCGCCTCGACTCGCCTCGACTCAGTAGGGCGAGTCAAGGCAATCTCAAATTTAAAAGCTCGAGTTAAAATCGAGTCAATCTCGAACACCTAGTCCCTCGACTCGGCTCGGCTCGAAGCTCGCCTCGAATCAGCTCGCCTCGACTCGTAGCTCGACTCGCTCGATTTATTGCCTATATATAGGTAGTTTAAAAATAAAATAAAAAAAAAAAAACCTAACACCACACCTCTCTTCCCTCTCTTTTCCAAAACCCTACCGTCCCTCTTCCCTCTCTCTTCCCAAAACCGTCGCAAGCCTTGCACCTTTCTTTCCCTCTCCCCGATCTTCTCTCTCATACTTAGTCCGGCTAGCCAGTGGAGGGGAATCGTCTGCACCTCTCCAGCTCTCCTCCTCTTTCTCTTACTTTATTTCCTTCGAAGTTTGAACAAGGTAATGCTCAGAGCCTCGGATGCTTCTTTTCTCCGCACCGCTGGGATGCTAGGTGGGGTCCACGGTCCACCGTAATGTTTATTAGAAATCTAACCCGTCCATACGTTATCCAAGATCATTTTAAGATGTGCAACAAAAAATAAGGTGAATCCAAAACTCAAGTGGGCCACATGAGAGGAAAAATGGTAAAATGAGTTTCCTACCGTTGAAACTTTACTGGGCTCCACCTTTATGTTTGTACCCCATCCAAACCGTTTACAAGGTCATTACCACTGAGATGAAGTGAAAAAATGAAGAAAAAAAGTTTGATTGGAAATGTTTGTGGCCACACGAATGTTTAAACGGTGGTCACTGAATACCCACTGTTTCCTCTTGTGAGGCCCACTTGAGTCTTGGATATGCTTGATGTTTTGCCGCACGTCCTAAAATAATCTCACAAAACATATGAACGGCGTAGATTTCTCATAAGCATCACGGTGGGCCCCACCTTACATCCCAGCGCAGGAACGGAAGCGGATTGGCTGGTGCACCCTACACTATGGTGGGGCTTCTGGAGAGCAGATTAGGTGAGACACCAGCCTCACGCAAGAGGGTGCAGCCCTCACAGTGGGGTTATAGTGGAGCCCACCTTGATGTATGTATTATGTATCCACTCCGTTCATCCGTTTTCCCATATCATTTTAGGGCATTATTCAGAAAATTAATCAGAACCAACTATCAGGTGGACCATACCATAAGAAACAGTGGTGGTTGACCATCCTACCATTAAAAACCTCTTAGGGAAAAAACTAATGTTTCCGTAGTGTTTGTTTACCATCTGATCCGTTGATAAGGTCACATAAGCCTGAACAAGGGAAAAAACAAATATAAGCTTGATCCAAAACTTATGAGTCTCATTAATGGTAAATAAAGACTGTTTCTTATGGTATGGTCCACTGGATGATTAGATCTGCTTCATTTTTGGCATAATTCCCTAAAATGATAGAGGAAAATGGTTGGACGTTGTGGATACAGGATACATACATCAAGGTGGGCCCCAAGATAATTCACGGTAAGGGCCGCACCGTCTTGCGTGAGGCCGGGATCTCACCTAATCCGCTCTCGGGTTACAGTGGGTACGTGTCATGCTTGAGCACGATGAACGTAAAAACGGTGGACCACCCCTACAATGGTGTATTTCATACATCTACACCGTCCATCCATTTGAAGAGATGACGTTAACTCATGAGCCAAAAATTGAGTCATATCCAGATCTCAAGTGGACCACACTACAAAAATGATTATCACCGTTAAAAGTATACTAAGCCCCACCATGATGTTTATTTTCCTTCCAAACTGTTCATAAGGTCACACGGACTTGGATGAAGGGATTTTACAAATATCAGATCGATCCAAAACTTCTGTAACTCCCGAGAAGATTTCAATGGTAGACGTTCAATCTCCCACTTCTTTCTGCAGTGTGGTCCACTTAATCTTTGGATCCGTCTTATTTTTAAGATCAAGCCTTATCACTATGTCATCAAATGGATGGACGGTTCGGATATAACACTTACATCACAGTGGGGCCCATAGAACTTGGTGACGTCAATGCACCAAGTGTGCACCAGCCAATCCGCAGAAGCTTCCTGTCCACTCACTCTTGTCACCTTACCCCTACTAACCTATACCTGTACTTCCTCTATTGTAGGGGCTGCTCCCGTCCACTCACACGGTCACAACACACCTTTCATTCACCCACCTGCCTGGCAGGTTGAGTAGCCATCTGTGACGTCACCAACTTCGGTGGCCCCCACTGTGATGTATGTGTTGTATCCACACCGTCCATCTAGTTGGAGAGATCATTTTAGGGCGTGAGCCAAATCGTAAGTCAGATCCAAAGCTCAAGTGGATCTCACCGAAGAAAACAGTGGGGATTGATCTCCTACCATTAAAATCCTCTTGGGGCCACAGAAGTTTTCGATCATGCTGATATTTTTGTTTTCACTTCTTCCATGTCTCTATGAACTTATGAACAGGTTGGATCTTAAACAAACATCATGGTGGGCCCTAGGAAGATTTCAACGGTTGTGTCACTGTCCACACTGTTTTCTTTGGTGGGATCCACGTAAGCTTTTGATCTGCCTCAATCTTTGTCTCACGCCCTAAAATAATCCCTTCAAATGGATGGACGGTGTAGATACAACACATACATCACGGTGGGGCCCACATAAGTTGGTGACGTCACTTCAGTAGGGAGATGGCTACTCAACCGATCACATCACTGTCAATAGCTAATCCGCGTCCCCACTTGCCCGTGAAGCCTTGCGCAGGAAGTTACTGCACTGGGAACAAGGTGGGGCCCACAGTGATGGTTTTTGATAAATCCACCCCGTCCATCCGTTTTGGGAGCTCATTTTAGGACATGAGAACAAAAATGAACTGGATACGAGACTTAAGTGGGCCGAAAACGTGAGGATTGAACGTCCACAATTGAAATATTTGTGGAGCCATAGGAGTTTCAAATCAGGATAATATTTGTGTTTCCAATTCATCTCAGTAGTAGTGACGTTATGAACAGTATGGATGTCATATAAACATCACTATAGACACAGGGAGGTTTCAACGGTACTAATTTCCCTACCCACCTTTTCCTTTAGTGAGGTCCACTTGAGTCTTGGATCCGATTCATTTTTGTTCTCATGTTCTAAAATGAGCTCCCAAAACGGATGGACGGGGTGGATTTATCAGAAACCATCATTGTGGGCCCCATCTTGGTTCCCAGCGTAGGAATTTCCTTCGCAAGGCTTTCGCTGGGAATCCGCGCCCCTGTCCAACTTTTGTGGGCCCACCATGATGTATGTGTGGTATCCACACCGTCCATTCATTTGGAGAGATTATTTTAGGGCATGATCGTAAGAATAAGGTAGATCCAAAGCTCAAGTGAACCCCACCAAAGAAAATAATAGGGACAGTGATGTGGACCCAATATTAGAAAATGGTGAACGGTGAGGACGCGGTTTGGCTAGCGACCCTGCCACTAGCCAGGTGGCTAGTGGTTGGTGCTCTGTGAGCCTCACCATGATGTATGTATTTTATCCTTGCGGTCCATCCATTCTTTCAAATCATTTTAGGGCATGAAAAAAAAATGAGGCATATATATAAATCTCATGTGGACCACGCCACAGAAAATAGTAGAGGTTGAATGTCTACCATCAAAAACATCCTAGGGCTCACTATAATGTTTATTTGACATCCAACCTGTTGATTAGGTCATCCTAACCTGGATGAAGGGAAAAAACAAATATTAGATAGATCCAAAACTATTATGGGCCCCAAGAAGCTTTTAATGGTGGACGCTCAATCACCACTTGTTTTCTATGATGTGGTCCACTTGATATTTGGATCTACCTTATTTTTTGTCTCATACCATAAAATGATATACAAAATATGGATGGATGGCGTGGATGAAACATATACATCATGGTGAGGCCCACAGAGCACCGACTACTAGCCGATGGCTAGTGGCAGGGTCAATAGCCAATCCGTGTCCGAATGGTGAACAATTAGAAAACTTTAGCTAAGGTTTTTTGGAGCATTCTTTTTGTTCTGCAAACTATGACTCCTCAACCAGTGGAGACCCAAGCCCGGTCCAGCAAACATTGATTGGCTCATGCATGTGAGACCCAAGCTCGATCTAACAAGCTACCCAGACCCAAACTGATATTGGTCCATTTATCATGGTGTGCTCCACTTGACGATTGGATCATTTTGAATTTTGGGGCACCCACTCATCATGGTGGGCCTCACATTTTGGACGGATTGGATGCAATGTAGACACCGCGTGGACCCCATAATATTAACCTCAAATTTAATCCAGAATTTGAGAAAGGGCATATAATAGTCATTCACAAAGGCATTAATTTACAATATATGTAAATGGCTCCAACATTCCTCTCTCTCTCTCTAGCTGATTTTTTTTGTTATTTTTCTTGCCAGAGATCGGATTGATTTCCTCTTTCTGACGCTGGTTCAAACTTTTGACTGGTGTATGCGAAGCAATCCAGCAACCTGAAGATCATATCCAAACCATCAGGTAGGCTATTCTATTCTTCAATCCATAAAAAGTTAATCTAAATTCAAATTTTTAATATTGAAGTTCCATAAGATATTTCATTTTCTTTTTAATTAATAATTTGTAGCAAAAAATATAATAAATTGTGGTAGGAGCAGGCTCAACTTGGCTCGAGGTAAACTCGACTCGACTCGATCCACTAGCTCGCCTCGAGCTCGACTCGAAATATTTCACAAACAAAACAATCTCTAATGGTAAGCTCGAGGGTGAGATCGAGCTCGAGCTCGAGCTCGAGTAGGGCACCGACAAGCCAAGCCAAGCTTGGCCCACCTCGACTCGACTTGGCTCGATGCACAGCCCTAGTTCCCATACGTGCCAAGGCAAAGAGCAGCAATACGTGTTTACATTTGAACGTATAAGAGAAATTCAAGGATACTATGCCTCAAAAAGAACGGTCTAGATCGTGCGACACACTGAATGATTATAGCTGCAGAAACAGATTGATTGGAGGATCCTAGCCGCGGAATTTGGAGGGTTGGTTCTCCCAATTCAACCGTCCACTTAATGGCCCCTTATTTGATGGTTAGAATCATTTATCGTTGAAAATTTGGGCTACCACCCACTGTTGTGATCCTACAGTTTGGACGGTCGAGGGTGGGTGGTTGGGTGCGCGCGTGCGTGAAGATATCTACACGACAACACATGTGGCAGCATGGCAGACACGTGCAATATCTCCAAGCTGTCCATCAGGTGAGTCGAATTTTGAAGAAATTTGCATCTAGAAATCAAGATGGTACACTGCTCAGACGGGCCACGATGTTAGAAACAGGTGGAGGCTTAGAAAATTTCATCCCAAGTCTTTTAAAGCCCTACATCAGTTTCATAAAAATGGCCCACTTGATTAGTGTACTGGCTTGATTCGCGGATCAAAGCATCTTCATAGTAAGACCCCATGATGGATGGATTGGAAAAATGGGAACCATCTGATGGGGTTTTCCTCCTTAGGTGTAGAGGAGAAAGTGGCGCAGCTTGGGGGTAGTTGGGCGCCTGGCTGGTTTTGTTCGGGTGACCAAAATTCACCCGGAAGGACTAAAAACTCACTGGACTATTTTGGCATAGTCGGGCGCCTGATAGATGTGATCCTTAGTACAGTCATCTTGGGGTGTTTGGATGCAGGGCATCCGTTCACGTACCAAAGGATGAGAGGTCCAATCTCGATACGAAGATTAGGCAGTGTGTGTTCTTGAGGTACGGTGATGAAAAATTATGTTACAGATTGTGGGATCCGATGTGGTTTTCTTTGAAGAACAGTGTATTAAAGACATTGGAAAGTCAGAGAAGTCTCAACCCAATTCAGGTGAGCTGGAAGACATGGATCTTATTGCTCATCATGCAGTACATGATGACGGGGGAGTACAGCAAGGTGCAGATGACGTGAGAGTTTCTACAGAAGATGGACCGGGGGAGCAGCCCCCACTTGATCCACCTGTTCAGCCATAGGTGAGGAGGACATCTAAGGATAGACACTCGTCTAAGAGGTACTCGCCGTATGAGTACATTATGCTTACCGATGAGGGTGAGCCAAAGGATTACTCTGAGGCCCTAGCCGACGTGCATAAGGGGGAGTGGTTGAAAGCTATGCAAGAGAAGATGGAATCATTGCATAAGAACCACAGCTATGATATGGTGAAATTGCCTAAGGGCAAGAAAACTCTGAGTAACAAGTGGGTGTTCAAAAAGAAGATTGAGTAGAACAACTCATAGACGAGGTTCAAGGTTAAACTTGTGGTGAAAGGGTTTGGTTAGGGGAAATGAATCGACTTCGAGGAGATATTCTCACCGGTGGTGAAGATGATGTCCATTCGGATATTGCTCGGGTTGGCAGCTAGCATGGATTTGGAGATAGAGCAGTTAGATTTCAAAATTGCCTTCCTTCATGGTGACCTGGAAGAAGAGATCTATATACACCAACCAGAGGGGTTCGAAGTTAAGGGCAAGGATCACATGGTGTGTAGGCTTAGGAAGAGCTTGTATAGGTTGAAACAAACTCCAAGGCAATGGTACAAGAAGCTCGACTCATTCATGTTAAAGCATGGTTATGGCAGAACAGAGTCGGACCACTGTGTATTCACTCGCAAGTTCTCAGATGGTGATTTCTTAGTTCTACTTTTGTACGTTGATGGCATACTCATTATGGGAAAAGACATCAAGAAGATTGATAGGCTAAAATAGGAGTTGAGTAAGTCTTTTGATATGAAAGATTTGGGCCTGGCTAGACAGATCCTAGGAATGGAGATTACCTGTGATAGAAGTAGCAGAAAGCTTTGGTTGTCACAAGAGCGGTATATTGAGAAAGTCTTAGAGCGGTTCAATATGAATGCAACGAAGCTGGTTAGTACTCCACTAGATGGTCACTTCAAATTGAGCAACAAACAGTGTCCTAAAACGAAGGCAGAGGCAGATGAGATGCAGAAGATACCCTACACCTCGACAGTAAGAAGTTTAATGTATGCTATGGTGTGTTGTTCACTTCCCCAAGTGTAGAGTTGCGATGTAGTAATAATTCGATAGAGACCGAGATCGTTCTCAGGGACTTATTTAGGAATTCACAAAATCACTTCTAATATTCTCTAATTGAGATAAACTAAACAGATTTTGGTAATTTGATATAGATGAAAATTTGTAATTAAAAGTAAATGTAATTAATATAAAAGAGTACTAGGGGTTCAAGGATCCACTTATAGCAATCCTTGATGCATAATTCGCTGTGATTTCCCAATTACACAACTAGAATCGAAATCAAATCCCATCTAACCGGATGATAGAGCAGTTAATTCATCAAAACAGTCAAATTCATGTGTTGTTCATAAACACGATTCCCTCAATTCAAGTTAGGACTTGAGCACACTCAATTGCATTGGTCAATCCTAGTTCCAATAGGTTAAGATCACAATCATAATAATCATCAAACCCTGTCGTAAAGCTTAACTATATCATGATTTTAACTTCATTCAAATCACATGCATAAGAAACACCTAAATCAGACTTTAGAACAAAAAAGTAAAACTTTGGTTTGAAGTTCCCACATGAGGATCCAAGTATAGAGTGTATTGAATCCGATTCCTCGAAGCGTATAGATCTAGATCCATACAAAATAACTAAGAACTAAAGCAATTCTTCCAAACATCCATGAGTCATCATAAGATTAAGAAAAAAATTACTTAAAACTTTATTCAAACTTCAATAAACCATTGATCTTCAATAAGAATTTAACTTGAAACCATATAAAACGAATTAAAGCATCTTAGATTCACTACAAGCTTCACCTCTTAGCCCTAGCTAAGAGGTTTAGCCGAGCATGATCAAAGGAAACATGAAATCAATTAAAAATATGAAAACTAGAAAACAAACTAGAGAAGGGAGTTGTAGAACTTAGAATCCATCTTTTACCACCTTCCACCGTCGTAGATCTCTTCTAAGATGCCCTAGGAATGAAACCTAGGTGCCCTTTTATAGATTTGGAGTCTCACTGACTCAGAAACTTCTAGATTTGCGCAACTCTTATGCAATTGCGCATGGAAAACGGAGCTTCAATGAGAAGTTGCTGAAAATATGCATGGCCGATTGGACTTGACCGGTCGAACCCGTCTGACAGAGGTCCAGAGAGTGCAGGCTTATGGCCAACCGGTCGGACCACTTTGGTCCTTTGTACAGAGAGTTGGGAGGAGGGCTGGTATGGTGGTCAACAGGTCAAGACCGGTCTAGCCTTATTTCTTTCTTTTCTTTCTCCTTATTCTCTCCTTTTTTTTTCTCCCTTCTTTGGTCCACCTTTGATCTTCATCAAAGAGCTCCTAAATGTGCTCTTTTGGACACCAATTTAATGAAGTTCCTCTCTTATTCCTTCAATCATCAACAAAGGGCTTTTAAATGGTTCTTTGAGTCATCAATCGGGTGAACTTTCTCTCATTCATTTGCTCCACATTTGGTCCTTCACTCCTTTGATCTTTAAGGCATGTAAGAAGGGCTTCTAAGCCTCAAAATAACGAAGACTCTCTCTCATTCCTATAATCACAAAACATGCATTAGAATAGTCTTTAAACTTGTGAATCATGCATAGCTAGTAGGGCTGTGCATCGAGCCGAGTCGAGTCGAGGTGGGCCAAGCTTGGCTTGGCTTGTCGGTGCCCTACTCGAGCTCGAGCTCGAGCTCGATCTCACCCTCGAGCTTACCATTAGAGATTGTTTTGTTTGTGAAATATTTCGAGTCGAGCTCGAGGCGAGCTAGTGGATCGAGTCGAGTCGAGTTTACCTCGAGCCAAGTTGAGCCTGCTCCTACCACAATTTATTATATTTTTTGCTACAAATTATTAATTAAAAAGAAAATGAAATATCTTATGGAACTTCAATATTAAAAATTTGAATTTAGATTAACTTTTTATGGATTGAAGAATAGAATAGCCTACCTGATGGTTTGGATATGATCTTCAGGTTGCTGGATTGCTTCGCATACACCAGTCAAAAGTTTGAACCAGCGTCAGAAAGAGGAAATCAATCCGATCTCTGGCAAGAAAAATAACAAAAAAAATCAGCTAGAGAGAGAGAGAGGAATGTTGGAGCCATTTACATATATTGTAAATTAATGCCTTTGTGAATGACTATTATATGCCCTTTCTCAAATTCTGGATTAAATTTGAGGTTAATATTATGGGGTCCACGCGGTGTCTACATTGCATCCAATCCGTCCAAAATGTGAGGCCCATCATGATGAGTGGGTGCCCCAAAATTCAAAATGATCCAATCGTCAAGTGGAGCACACCATGATAAATGGACCAATATCAGTTTGGGTCTGGGTAGCTTGTTAGATCGAGCTTGGGTCTCACATGCATGAGCCAATCAATGTTTGCTGGACCGGGCTTGGGTCTCCACTGGTTGAGGAGTCATAGTTTGCAGAACAAAAAGAATGCTCCAAAAAACCTTAGCTAAAGTTTTCTAATTGTTCACCATTCGGATACGGATTGGCTATTGACCCTGCCACTAGCCATCGGCTAGTAGTCGGTGCTCTGTGGGCCTCACCATGATGTATATGTTTCATCCACGCCATGCATCCATATTTTGTATATCATTTTATGGTATGAGACAAAAAATAAGGTAGATCCAAATATCAAGTGGACCACATCATAGAAAACAAGTGGTGATTGAGCGTCCACCATTAAAAGCTTCTTGGGGCCCATAATAGTTTTGGATCTATCTAATATTTGTTTTTTCCCTTCATCCAGGTTAGGATGACCTAATCAACAGGTTGGATGTCAAATAAACATTATAGTGAGCCCTAGGATGTTTTTGATGGTGGACATTCAATCTCTACTATTTTCTGTGGCGTGGTCCACATGAGATTTATATATATGCCTCATTTTTTTTTTCATGCCCTAAAATGATTTGAAAGAATAGATGGACCGCAAGGATAAAATACATACATCATGGTGAGGCCCACAGAGCACCAACCACTAGCCACCTGGCTAGTGGCAGGGTCGCTAGCCAAACCGCGTCCTCACCGTTCACCATTTTCTAATATTGGGTCCACATCACTGTCCCTATTATTTTCTTTGGTGGGGTTCACTTGAGCTTTGGATCTACCTTATTCTTACGATCATGCCCTAAAATGATCTCTCCAAATGAATGGACGGTGTGGATACCACACATACATCATGGTGGGCCCACAAAAGTTGGACAGGGGCGCGGATTCCCAGCGAAAGCCTTGCGAAGGAAATTCCTACGCTGGGAACCAAGGTGGGGCCCACAATGATGGTTTCTGATAAATCCACCCCATCCATCTGTTTTGGGAGCTCATTTTAGAACATGAGAACAAAAATGAATCGGATCCAAGACTCAAGTGGACCTCACTAAAGGAAAAGGTGGGTAGGGAAATTAGTACCGTTGAAACCTCCCTGTGTCTATAGTGATGTTTATATGACATCCATACCGTTCATAACGTCACTACTACTGAGATGAATTGGAAGCACAAATATTATCCTGATTTGAAACTCCTATGGCTCCACAAATATTTCAATTGTGGACGTTCAATCCTCACGTTTTTGGCCTACTTAAGTCTCGTATCCAGTTCCTTTTTGTTCTCATGTCCTAAAATGAGCTCCCAAAACGGATGGACGGGGTGGATTTATCAAAAAACATCACTGTGGGCCCCACCTTGTTCCCAGTGCAGTAACTTCCTGCGCAAGGCTTCACGGGCAAGTGGGGACGCGGATTAGCTATTGACAGTGATGTGATCGGTTGAGTAGCCATCTCCCTACTGAAGTGACGTCACCAACTTATGTGGGCCCCACCGTGATGTATGTGTTGTATCTACACTGTCCATCCATTTGAAGGGATTATTTTAGGGCGTGAGACAAAGATTGAGGCAGATCAAAAGCTTACGTGGATCCCACCAAAGAAAACAGTGTGGACAGTGACACAACCGTTGAAATCTTCCTAGGGCCCACCATGATGTTTGTTTAAGATCCAACCTGTTCATAAGTTCACAGAGACATGGAAGAAGTGAAAACAAAAATATCAGCATGATCGAAAACTTCTGTGGCCCCAAGAGGATTTTAATGGTAGGAGATCAATCCCCACTGTTTTCTTCGGTGAGATCCACTTGAGCTTTGGATCTGACTTACGATTTGGCTCACGCCCTAAAATGATCTCTCCAACTAGATGGACGGTGTGGATACAACACATACATCACAGTGGGGGCCACCGAAGTTGGTGACGTCACAGATGGCTACTCAACCTGCCAGGCAGGTGGGTGAATGAAAGGTGTGTTGTGACCGTGTGAGTGGACGGGAGCAGCCCCTACAATAGAGGAAGTACAGGTATAGGTTAGTAGGGGTAAGGTGACAAGAGTGAGTGGACAGGAAGCTTCTGCGGATTGGCTGGTGCACACTTGGTGCATTGACGTCACCAAGTTCTATGGGCCCCACTGTGATGTAAGTGTTATATCCGAACCGTCCATCCATTTGATGACATAGTGATAAGGCTTGATCTTAAAAATAAGACGGATCCAAAGATTAAGTGGACCACACTGCAGAAAGAAGTGGGAGATTGAACGTCTACCATTGAAATCTTCTCGGGAGTTACAGAAGTTTTGGATCGATCTAATATTTGTAAAATCCCTTCATCCAGGTCCGTGTGACCTTATGAACAGTTTGGAAGGAAAATAAACATCATGGTGGGGCTTAGTATACTTTTAACGGTGATAATCATTTTTGTAGTGTGGTCCACTTGAGATCTGGATATGACTCAATTTTTGGCTCATGAGTTAACGTCATCTCTTCAAATGGATGGACGGTGTAGATGTATGAAATACACCATTGTGGGGGTGGTCCACCGTTTTTATGTTCATCGTGCTCAAGCATGACACGTACCCACTGTAACCCGAGAGCGGATTAGGTGAGATCCCGGCCTCAGGCAAGACGGTGCGGCCCTTACCGTGAATTATCTTGGGGCCCACTTTAATGTATGTATCCTGTATCCACAACGTCCAACCATTTTCCTCTATCATTTTAGGGAATTATGCCAAAAATGAAGCAGATCTAATCATCCAGTGGACCATACCATAAGAAACAGTCTTTATTTACCATTAATGAGACTCATAAGTTTTGGATCAAGCCTATATTTGTTTTTTCCCTCATTCAGGCTTATGTGACCTTATCAACGGATCAGATGGTAAACAAACACTACGGAAACATTAGTTTTTTCCCTAAGAGGTTTTTAATGGTAGGATGGTCAACCACCACTGTTTCTTATGGTATGGTCCACCTGATAGTTGGTTCTGATTAATTTTCTGAATAATGCCCTAAAATGATATGGGAAAACGGATGAACGGAGTGGATACATAATACATACATCAAGGTGGGCTCCACTATAACCCCACTGTGAGGGCTGCACCCTCTTGCGTGAGGCTGGTGTCTCACCTAATCTGCTCTCCAGAAGCCCCACCATAGTGTAGGGTGCACCAGCCAATCCGCTTCCGTTCCTGCGCTGGGATGTAAGGTGGGGCCCACCGTGATGCTTATGAGAAATCTACGCCGTTCATATGTTTTGTGAGATTATTTTAGGACGTGCGGCAAAACATCAAGCATATCCAAGACTCAAGTGGGCCTCACAAGAGGAAACAGTGGGTATTCAGTGACCACCGTTTAAACATTCGTGTGGCCACAAACATTTCCAATCAAACTTTTTTTCTTCATTTTTTCACTTCATCTCAGTGGTAATGACCTTGTAAACGGTTTGGATGGGGTACAAACATAAAGGTGGAGCCCAGTAAAGTTTCAACGGTAGGAAACTCATTTTACCATTTTTCCTCTCATGTGGCCCACTTGAGTTTTGGATTCACCTTATTTTTTGTTGCACATCTTAAAATGATCTTGGATAACGTATGGACGGGTTAGATTTCTAATAAACATTACGGTGGACCATGGACCCCACCTAGCATCCCAGCGGTGCGGAGAAAAGAAGCATCCGAGGCTCTGAGCATTACCTTGTTCAAACTTCGAAGGAAATAAAGTAAGAGAAAGAGGAGGAGAGCTGGAGAGGTGCAGACGATTCCCCTCCACTGGCTAGCCGGACTAAGTATGAGAGAGAAGATCGGGGAGAGGGAAAGAAAGGTGCAAGGCTTGCGACGGTTTTGGGAAGAGAGAGGGAAGAGGGACGGTAGGGTTTTGGAAAAGAGAGGGAAGAGAGGTGTGGTGTTAGGTTTTTTTTTTTATTATTTTAAACTACCTATATATAGGCAGTAAATCGAGCGAGTCGAGCTACGAGTCGAGGCGAGCTGATTCGAGGCGAGCTTCGAGCCGAGCCGAGTCGAGGGACTAGGTGTTCGAGATTGACTCGATTTTAACTCGAGCTTTTAAATTTGAGATTGCCTTGACTCGCCCTACTGAGTCGAGGCGAGTCGAGGCGAGTTTTGTCAAGCCGAGTCGAGCGAGCTTCTCGAGCTGACTCGGCTCATGACCAGCCCTAATAGCTAGTGATGAAATGGGGTTAGAATATACACATTTAAGAGCTCAACATGTGTATGCGCTCAGACATAGCATATGCGATTGGTGTAGTCAGCCAATATCTTACCAATCCTGGCAAATAACATTGGACAACGGTGAAGTTGATACTACGGTATTTGAGAGGCTCATACAAGTTGAGCCTATGCTATGGTGATGGAAAGCCTGTGTTAGAAGGCTACACAGATGCATATATGCCAGGTGACATAGACTCTAAGAAGTCTACATTGGGGTTTATGTTCACGTTTGCAGCGGTAGCGGTCTCTTGGCAGAGCAAGCTACAGAAGGTCGTAGCATTATCGACGACAGAGACCGAGTACATCTCGGTCATAGAAGCATGTAAAGAGATGCTTTGGATGAAGAGGTTCCTACAGGAACTTAGCGTGAAGTAGGAGCAACACGTAGTCTATTGTGATAGCCAAAGTGCGATATACTTAAGCAAGAATCTAAGTCAGCGTTCCAAGTCGAATCACGTAGAGATTCGGTATCACTGGATCAGGGATACTTTGGAACATAAGGTGTTATAACTTGAGAAAGTCCATATGGACAATAACGGGTCAAACATGATGACCAAGGATTTGCTCAAGGGCAAATTTGAGACTTGTAGAAGTCTGGCTGACTTGAAGAAGGTAGATTCCTCCTGAGTCGGAAAGATGGAGATTTAATGAGGTTTTCTTCCTCAGGTGTAAAGGAGAGAGTGGTGCAACACGGGGGTGGTCGGGCGCCCGACTGATTTTAGTCGGGTGACCAAAATTCGCCCGAAAGGACTGGAAAGTCACTGGACTATTTTTAGAACAGTCGGGCGCCCGATAGTCTGTTGACCGGGTGCCCGACCATGCTGGGTCGGGCGACCGAAATTTTGTAAAATATTCTCTAAATTCTCTGGACAAATTTTGGGTTGGGTGGGCACCCAACGGGTTCGAACTAGGCGCCCGACCATGCGCGGACTGCGAATCCGCAGTTTCCTGTTTTGGCGCTAATTCCTCCGGTGGTCTATTTAAAGGCTTCCAAAACGAGAATATGTTATCTTAATAGGTGGTTTCCAAGTCCAAGGAGGGAGAAAAAGAGAAGAGAGAGAGAGAGAGAGAGAGAGAGAGAGTGGAAGCTTGTGGAGGGAAAACTGCTTTGTAGAGGTGATTTACTGCGCAATTGACGTCTCGTCGCTGTTACGTCCTCGTGATCGGTGAGATCTCTCAGTTTTTCGCATTCTCTTATTATTTATCCACTCCTGCGTGAGTGAAGAAGGTTTGATACAAGCGGTTTGTGCTTGTGATCGATTGTAATAGTTCTCTTTCATAGTGGATTGTTGATTTGGACTAGGTTCGGTGGTTTTTACCTATTCGAGGGTTTTCCATATAAAAGTCTCTTGTGTCGTGTGGTCTATGTTTTGATTTACTTCATTGCATTATAATATCCCATAATTCAAGTAGTTTGGGGTGCGAGATCCTAACGTTTTGTGAAATGCACCCAACACCATCCACTCACCGGGCGCACCATACCCATACATCTGGTCAGATTAAAGCCTGTCCATTGATTTCGATAGTGTAAGCAGTGTAGCCCATTGATCAGTTGGCCATCCTGCTTCGGCCTAGGATCTCTATGACATGACCCACCTTTTGCGCAGATGCATGAGTTACCTAATGAAGGATTAAAATGATGTATTTGTAGTATATAAGACACGTGCGTATGATATTAGGTTCGATCGGGCCATACAGGGTAAAATCACTTGAGCCCAAGCCTACCTAAAAATTAATCAACCATTCATGCATGCTAGGCTTAAGACTGGCCCACGGGAAGTGAATAGGTCCAATCCTAGTCCAAAGCTAGGTTGGGCTTATCAGCCGAGCGGGTTTCTTGGCCCATAACCACCCTTAGGAAGTGGGAATGTTTTGATTGACTCATGTGTCTTGATTTTGGTTTTGAGAAATGGGTTTTGGTTAAGAGAGAGAGAGAGAGAGAGAGAGAGAGAGAGAGAGAGAGAGGTGGGTATGTTTGGTTGTGTCATGTATCTTGATTTTGGTTCTTAGAAATGAGTTTTGGTTGATCTAGGGAGAGAAATAGAGAGAGATGTTCTGCTTTTTTTGACTGGCAACATCAACATTGGTGGCTTCGTCAAATACTCCTTTATTTTATCAAAATCCAATTGATTTCTGCTTTCTGTTGGAACTCATCTCCTTATTTCAACTTTACCAACGAAGAAAATACGTTAGTTTTTTCCGCATAGTTAGAAACGAATCTGCACATAAAGTTAATCTGGTTGAGAAAACATTACAGTTCTGTTTTGTTCCTCGGCAGTTTGGCATCTATAATTGCTCATGCCTTGTTTTGATCTATCTCGATTCCTTGTTGATACATAAGGAATCCTACAAAATTACCGGTCGAGACACCAAAAGTGCACTTTATGGGGTTCACTTTTAGTCTGTGGAGCCTCATTCCCTAGAATGCTTTGTGCAAGTGGGCAAAATGCTCTGGAATATCCGCCGACTTGACTAGCACATCATCTATGTATGTTTCCATGAAGTGGCCAATCATATCATGAAAGATAATTACCCTTTGATAAGTGGCCCCTGCATTTTTTAGCCCAAATGACATAACTACCTAACAATAAGTTCTAAAAGTCTCGGGCATATGAACGTCATTTTGCACATCATTGGGTACTATATTTATTTGGTTATCTCAAATGGCCGTCCATAAAGGAAACCATCTGATGCCTAGCTGCTCGGTCGACCAACTGGTCGGCCATTACCATTGCTACTCATCTTTAGGCGTGACTTGATTTAGGTTCCTAAAATTGATACATACTAGGAGCTTACCATTGTTCTTGATGACTAAAACTACATTAGAGATCTATTCAACATATATGATGGGCTTAATGAATCCTACCTTCAATAGACACTCGATCTCTTCTTTAATCTTCTGGTAACTTTCGTTGTCATTCGTCTAGGTGATTCACTACAAGAAATATAGCTTTTTACAACAGGTTATTTACAACGGGCTATTCATAACCGTTGTAAAAGAAATCTTTTACAACGCTCGCAGCATGCCAATTGTAAATAAGCTCCTTTTACAACTGTTCAGTGCCGACCAGTTGTAAAAACTGTTATTTTTTACTGCGGCCTTCACGAACCGCTGTGGTTGTGATTTTTACAACGGTTTATACAGGTTGTAAATACTAAGTTTTTACAATGGGCTATATACATTGTAAAACATTATTCTTTTTACAATGAATTGATACTACAACGGTTCCAGCCAGTTGTAAATACTGTATTTTTACAGGTCTCACCCACATGGTTAGAAGGCATATGTAAGGAACGAACATCATGGTAGGCCCCACAATCAGGGCTCCTACCCCTTTTTCCCATTTTAGTATGAATTTTGTATTACCCCGGCTAGGACCTAGTTAGAGATGGACCATCCAGTGAGAGCCTTATCTGAGGCCTGCTATGATGTATATATTTTATGCACTCCTCCATTTACTTTGAAAGATCATTTTAAGCTAGGATTCTAAAAATGATGCAGATTTAAAGCTCAAGTGGATCTTCAATCACTATTATTTTCCTATGGTGTGGTCTACCTCATATTTATATCGGATCATTTTCAGATCAACACCTAAAATGAACTTGAGAAATGGATGAACAACGTGGATAAACCACATACATCACGGTGCGCCCCACTAGACCCCGATATGACCGTCCGTCTCTATATCCGTCCCTAAAAGTCTCCAAAACAACCTCTTTTCATTTCCCTCTTCTCGTGAAATACTACGTGAAAAAAAAAAAGTGCATAATTCGACTACAATTTTCGACTGTCATGGAATGTCCTGACAGTAGAATTAATGGTGAACTAAGTCGAGCTAGTGATTAAATGCCTACTGTTGATCTATAGTGCGGTCCACTTAAGCCTTCTATATGCCTATTTTTTGGGGAGATGTCTTAAAATTAACGATAAAAATGAATGAACGGAGTGGATAACCCACATACATCATGGTGACCCCAAAGAGCCCATGACAGGACCGTCCGTCTCGTGCGGGGTAGTACCCGATCCACGCCCAAAATGGAGCCCGCGAGAGTTTTCATTCTCGCGGGCTGGTTTATCCCCTTCCATCTCTCTCTCTCTCTCTCTCCATTGCCTAGAATGATAGGAAAAACTGCCTCGAAACCGTAATCCCCATCTTTCAAATCCCAGCTTCCATCATCTCCATCATCTCCCATCTCCCATCTCCATGGCCTGGAATGACACGCGTGCGAGATCTCCCTCATCTCCATGTCCTTCCCTAAACCCACTCCAAATCCTTGATTTTCGGACCGCCATAAAACTGCTAATGGCACCCCTCTCCTTCTTCCCCACCGCAAAACCAAACCTGGAATCGGACGAAACCGCGCTCCTCGCCTTCCACTGCAGATCAACGATTTCTTTCGGGTATTCATCTCTCTCTCTCTCTCTCTCTCTCTCTCTCTCAGTCTCTCTCACACACACACATGATGATTAGGGCTTTTCTTTTCCCTGGCCAAAGGAATTTCTACCTCTCCCCTCTGCATACTAGGGTTTCCTCTCTCTCTCTCTCTCTCTCTCTCTCTCTCTCTCTCTTATATCGAGATTTCTGATTTCAATGTGTGCTTCTTGCAGGTTCGAAAGATGTGAAGGATGTCTTCTCTGTATTATAAGATTGTGCTGTTGAAGTAATGATACTATGGACACTCTAAAACTTCAGGTCTTATTTTCTTTATTCTCTCTTGGCCTATAATCCAGTGGTTTCTGTTAGGGTTTGTGCTATTTGCCTTTGCTACTAATAGTAATACCCTATTCTGTTTCATGCTCCCCTAAATCGTTCTTTTTCTTTTTTGTGTTTGTTTACTTCTGAGAGTTAATTGCCTCTCTGCTAATTTGTTGTTCTTTTCTAACTTGCTTTTATATATTTAATCTATGCAGATTGCATTCAGTCTTTTGTTTTCTCTTGTGATTGCATTCAAATCTTTCCAAACTTGCAAGTTTCCAGAAAGATTGATAGTCGGGTTTTTTTTTGGCAAAGGCTGCATTTGAACATCGTCTTAAAAAAAGTTCATTTCCCAATACAGGCAAGACAATTTATGGTTTAACACCCTTTCTTTACTTGATATGAAGTTAGTCTTACTAAGTGTTGAATAAACAAATTAAATAGGCCTACAAATTATGCATGGGTTACACTTATCCTCTATCATGCTCCTCAATTTGTTTTGTTTTGAAACCATAGGCTTATCGTTCTCTACATTTAGCATCAGTCTATTTATGTGGTGAATTTTGGGATGTTCCATTACTTGATTCTTCTCATCTGTTTTTTTATTTTATATAGTTTTTATTTTTCTTTGTTGGGGTATTTCCAATGTTCTATAAACTGGACCAGATGTCAGACTGTTTCTGTCAACAGTTCGGTCTTGTTATGGACATCTACTTAAAAGTGCAAAAAAAAAAAGAAAAAAAAAAGAAAAAAAAAAGTAGTGTAAAATCCACAACACCTCTGGTCTATACCTTTGGCATTTTGAAGGGAGATCACGATTGACTGCATCCAAGAGAAATTTAATTTCTTCAAGGAAACTGGTAACAACCAGTTGTGGGTTTCAAGTCAGGTTAACCAGATCCGAGGTTCTAATGAAATGGCGTCTTTTGACAGTTCGTTTCGTTTAGCTTAGCTTGAAATTGTGGTGTGGATTCCATTGAATTGCATTTTTAGATAAATGTAGGGTTTGAATGCGAGATATTTTACCTTGTCCCTTGCTGTATTTTTTTTATTTGAGGTTTATTCTGGTGTGAAAATCGAGATCCGGGGTTCCAATGAAAGTAATTGCTTTATCCGTCTCTAGAAGCTATCATGGCCAATTTAGATTTCTTTTTGTGTTATATCATCAATGTTTCTTTCTTGATTCTATGTCTATCTTTTCAGTTTAATTTTTTCTGTTCTTTTGATAAAAGTTACTGCCACTTATAGAAAAGAAAAGAACTCAGAAATTCTTTGAGTTTTCTTTTCTATTTGGTTATTTGAAATATGAGAGGTTAAAGAGATTTTAGTAGATTTTAGCCTCTTTGTTTTCCAATTATTTCTGAGAAATTTTACGTCGGAATTGATTTGAGTTGTCAGGGTTGAAAAGGAGTACGTGAGGGTGCTTCTTTCCATTTCTAATCATCTCTTTCTAGTTGTATGCTTTTATGTCCATTCCATTTGTTCCACTTTTTGGTACTCTAAATGGTTCTGTTCCAACCCAAGGCTTGAATCCAAGAAAGATGTGGGGACCTGTATTTATTTATTTTAATCTTAGCATGCATCAGAAATTTGAGCTTTGACCTTACACCACCACAAAGGAGTAAACTAGAGGTCTCTGTTTAGTAACTTTATTTATTTTTACATGTTTGGTGTTTTCAGAGCTTTGTCGACTCTGAACTGATAAATTTGATATACAAAACTCCAGAATTATGACGTTCTCTCTGACATCCTGCATATCTAGATCTGAATTTATTATTGATGTCAAGCACACATTAGGGGGTACGCAAATCTATATTGTGCAGATCAATTTCAGCTAAAAAACTGAAACCACATGGCTCAAGATTTCTTCTTCTTCTTTTCTGCCTTTTTTTTTTTCCATAATCTGACATTCATGTTCTAGTTGTTTGGGAAATATATGGACATGGCCTTTAGCTGTAAAGAACCCATGTCACCTCAACATGGGCTCGTCTCAACTCGATGTTCAGCCAGGGTGGGCTTGACTCAAAGACTCTGCCTGGAACTCTATATTTAATAATTATAATTAATTCACAAATTTCACATGCAATGGCATCAGAATTAGTCATGCTTCAATATGGTAAGTTTCATTCCACTCTCTTCAACTTTTAGACACAAGGTGCTCATTGACAGTAAAATAAGCATTGTGTGGAATGTGTGCTTGTAGGAGATTTGCAGATTGTCATTTAAATCTTAGTCTAAGCTAATTACTTGTGTGGAACTAGTTGTTTGCAGTGATCAATGCAGGTGTGGCTGGATGTTGCACGGGTCTTGCTTTGAGTTTACATTCATGCATGATATTTACAACTTTCACATATGGATACTTTTTAACTACTAGATTTCTAGACTTTCACATATGTTTTTATTTGTTTATTTTATCTTTCAGCTACTTCCACTTTATTCATGGGGCTTGGATAATTGACTTGCCTTCCTAATCTTTAAGTTAATCCTGCAATCAGGTGGGCCACACCATAAAAACAATGCACAACGCTAAAAGCATCCAATTTAATGTGTGGTCCATATAAAATGATTCGATTAGCTGATTTTATTTTGTTGGATCATCGAGGTGGAGTGCATTTGTTAGACGAGATAGGTGTCAAACATACACTACATGGGCCCCACAATTCTCATGCTCAACGGAATGCGCCTGCTACAGGGGAATATGCACTAGCTGGTTGTGGACATCCTATTTTCATGGTGGGATGGTCTGATCCATTACTCAGGTATTTACCTATTTTCTATGTCATCTCTCATGAATGTCTTGTCACTGTAGATATGCATGATTGGGAAACATTTGCCTGGAAAGAGTTGAAGAGGTTGTCGTACTCGTGCCATCCTTGAAGGTAAGTATCAATTCATAGTTTCTTCTAGAGCAAATTTCAAGTATTTTCGATTCAATCGGTCTTTTTTTTAGACCAAATGATTTGATAGGTCTTTTTTTTAGACCTAACGATTTGATAGGTCTAAATTGCTTGATAATCTATCATAAATCTGCGCTCTATTGAAAAAAAAACAGAAACTTAAATCCTGCTATTATCTTGCATTGCAATTTGAGAAGGTTACACAAGTTCATGTCAATCAGAAAATGGTTCAGTTACAGATGTAGCGGGAGGTCCCATTAAACACTTGTCAGGCATTCACTGCCTTCGCAAATCCTATTAAATGACATTTGGCAAACATTAGACATTTTCTTATTTTGTGGCTTTCTTCTATGCACAGTAGCTTCTAATGATGATTACTGGGTCAAAATTGTAATTGCTAATGCAGGGTCATGCTAGTTGGATTGATGCACTATTTTCAAACCTAACTGCTTATTTGCACTGAATACAAAAACCTGTCAGGAAGCTGTTAATAGATTTAGAAAGGCTACAGTTTATCATACAAGGAGCTTTCTAAACATAGGCCACATGGAATATTTCATTGAATTTCCAAACATAAATCGAAAGCACCCCCTTTGATTTTTGTACTTTTTAAAAAAAAAAATGAAATGGCTGCAGATATTTGGTTTTAATGATAAAAACTTCTAGGGTTAATCCAGGCTTTCAAGCAAGATGTTGTTGCTTTTTTACACAAATGCAAAGTTTGGGTGTGGGTTATTAATCTGGTTTTCTTTTTTCAACATTCTCCATTTTGTACAGGCCACCCCTTGGATGTTCTACGAGAAGGACATTGAAGGAAAAAGAACTATTTACAACGGGCCTAACACGTCGTAAATAAACATCTGAATAAATAATTACAAGGGGCCCCTAATGCTGTAAATAGGTTTATGATTTTACAATCGGCTAGAACCCGTTGTCAATTATGGATATTTACAACGAGCGGCACCTGTTGTAAAGCGTTGTCAGTCACAACGGGCTCTAACCATGGTAACAAACCACCTTCCATCGTTGTAAGGGGCCATTTACAACTGTCATTATCTTATTTACAACAAAGTTAAACCGTTGTAAATAACAGACCCTTTTTTGCAACGGTGGCTGTTGCAACGGGAACAAAACCGTTGTAAAAACACTACTACAACGGTTATGACCTGTTGTAAAAAACTATTTTTCTTGTAGTGATTTTTTGTGCGTTTAATACCCCTACTTTATTGGCAACTTGTGTTCGACTAGATTTTGATTTAACTTTGGCATTTCATGGTAATCCTATGCGAAATAGTCGGCAAACTCCTTAAGCAAGTTAGTGAGCTCCACCTGGACTCTTGGTTCCAGTAAGCCGTTGATGAAAGTCAGCTTGAGATTCTGCTTTGATCCCAAATTTACTTCGACCAGTTGATCTTGAACTTGGTCTTGGTAATCATCCAGCTTTTCTAGAGTACTCTTTAGATCCTTCAAATCTATACCATCTTCGGCCACCTTATCGGCCAACATTACCATCTCGGTCAAGTTAACAAAGCACCCACTACAATATTTTTTTCAAGCTCTCCTCAAGCTTCTTTATTCTAGTTGTGAACTCGGTCGTACTCCCGTTGATTGATGGTGTACTAGTCATGGGTTTCTTCTATAATGCAATGCGCAATTGCCCGACAGGGTATTATAGCCTTCAGCAGATTGTTATCTAGGCGAAGCATGGTAACAATGTCTTATACTATGTTGTCTGAATTAATTGAGACAGATATTCTAGTTGGGCATCCATGTTTGTTCCTCCTAATGAAACATACGGGCCCAACTTCATCTTTGTAGAGACAGGCTTCGACCACATTAGATGTAGCCAAGAATGACTTATTATAGGCCAACACCAATTCCACCTTGTCTTAGTTCCAGAAAATTACGAATTAGTGCAAGGATGACGGAATACATGAGAAAGATTGTATCCAATCCCTCCCTAACGAAACATTATAATTAGAAGAAGTATCGACCATAAAGAAAGCGGTCAACACTTTCTTGGTCCCTACCATCAATTCAATAGGCAGGACACCATGTGTTTTCATTATCCCCTAGCAAAATTGCTAACCCGACCTCAAGTGGGATTAATTCAGTTGTGATTTTTTTTCAATTTCGACATTACTCTAGCGGAGAGGATGTTCACTACTGCCCCATTGTCGATCAGTATTTTGGTGACTGGACACCATTCTAAATGGGCAAATATATACAACGGTTTCAGGTGTTGGTTCATGTTAATGGTAGGCCTTTTTATGACCACTTTCTTAGAGAATGTACCTAGCTCGACGGTGACGGTCAATATATTCTTGGTCTCCTCCTCAGGGTAGAAGGAACTGTGTTGTGTGATCAACAGAGGACCCAACTCCTCCATGTCCCCCATCATCTCATTGGGTTGAGATGACTTGGCTTGAAAACTCAGTGGGAGTGTAAGTACCATGTTGCAATCCATCACAACTGGTGGGAGAGATCTAAACACTATCACAGAATTGGACATTGCCCCCAGACATTTCTAAATTCTATTATTTTTCAACATTTTTTTACCATGGGTACAATGTCTGAGTAATGCATCATCAGGGTCGCCCCTGCCTTTTCAGGACTAGGTGGGGTGCCTTACAACAATTTCACTATAGCAAGGAGCTCTTTGATCAACATGTCGTCGTCCAAGAAGCATTCATCGCTGAGATACTTGACTAAGTCCTTGAGATTTTCGACGTCTCTTTTGTCTTTTGCATTAATTTACTGGATATTACTAACGCACAACTGGCTTTTCATAGTAGGATCATCCAGAACAGGTTTTGCAACCAAATCGACTGCATCCACAGTCAACTACTCGTCTGTCGCCTAGGGAATCCTTTGCATTTGGCATGGTCACATGGCTTCCAACTAAAGCTCATTGTCTACACGGGCTAATTTCCTTCGTTTAGCTAGCACTTTGTCGTCATTGCCAACACTGCTTTTGAGTGCGAGCCATCCCCTTAGGCATGGTTGGAATTTTGGGGTGACACACCCTCCTTTAGATCTCCTCTTGGGTAGGCCGAAGCATGGCTATCCTACATCTAAGTGCTGGAGCCGGCCGAGACTGGTCATGCGAGGTTTATACATTCTTCGCTGTTGACAGGAGTCGGTTATTTTGATCCTCTACGAAGACCAGGACCCAATTCAACTAGTTGGATGTGGTGACACCTTGGTCGGCTGCATTACTTTTGTACATCAGTTGCATAGCTGTGGTTTGTGGTAGATGCTTGGCGCTGCTTTTGGCCATGTTTCTATACTTGTGGTCGTCGGACTAGATGTATGGTGTCTCCTACTATTTGTTGTACCACAACCTGGTGGTCATAAGCCCAAGGTCAACCTTCTGTCGTGGTCGAGCCAGTTTCTGAAGATTGACCGTGGCCATGTTGACCTCCAGGTTAGGTGGAAATGGATCAGTGTCGATAAGCATTTCTTTCTTTTCTTTCTCAGGAAATTTCAGCAATCCCCAGTCAATGTTGTCCTGGATGATATTCCTGAAAACCACGCAATTATTAGTGGAATAAGAACGGGTTCTATGCTACTTACAATATTCTATCTTTTTTTTTTAACTCTTCGACTGTAGGTATTTTATGGTTAATGAGAACTTTAATGAATTTCTCGGCCAACATCATGTCAAAGATCTTGTCAGCCTGGGTATTATTAAACATATAAAGAGACGAATTATCGCATGCCACATGGCCACGATCAATGTGCCCATTTAATGAGGTAACATACCTAGCACATTTATAAAAGACCCATTGAGAGAATGTATTGAATCACGTATTTGGCTATGATCTTATTAGCGTGGTTGTCTCTCACAGTCCTTCCAAAATGAGAGATCTTTCCAGAGATGTTTAGGGATCTAGTAGCACTCGAGAAGGTTCTGAAGATCAAGAGATCAGACTAATGACCAAGCCAATCCAACTCTAGTCTAGACACACATCAGATTGATCAAGTCCCATTCTGTACATTAATTGGAATTAAGGGGGGGGGGGGGGGGGGGGTTGAAGGAGCTGGATGAGAAGGTAGATCTGTCCAATAGCAAGTCAGTATCAAACAAATCTGGTCCATCCACAAAATGGAGAGCAGAAGAAATAGAGAGATCACCCAGAAATCCATCGAGGATCGTGATTCGATCGGGATCAAGATATTAATAGATCAGAATCTAATGGTACTGGTCCATTTATCCTCTCTAGCATTCCAAACCATTAAGGAATAGGACCCCTCATCAAATGCAGGAGGTGGTTTTATTTAGACCATCTAACATCTTAAAATGGATAAGGTGGGCCATCAACAGATGTTGAGTGGCCACAATTAATCGAGATTAGCCCATGAGGTTCCCAGATCTTGGCCTAATGGCCTGGATCAAAGAATCTCTGGTGATCTCAGGCTTAATCATTAATGGGCCACAAACATCTTCGAATTAGTATCATCTACGAGAAGAAGATTTGAGAAGCCGACGAGTTCAAATCCTATTGGAGTCCTTTCTTTCCAATGCAAGCCGGCAATTCTAGATCAATCAAGAAGATACTCATATCGAGAACTGCGATGTGATTGTGAAGGATATAAAAGCAACGAGAAGCCCAACGAGGTGTTTTCACCACCTCGACAAGCTATGAAAGTAGCACACGAAGAAGAGCTCGAGGCCCCACTCCAAACACATCTATCTCTTTACTTTACATTTACCTTTTTGCTTAATTTACCCTAGCATAGCTTAGCATAGATGGATATTGCATACCTGCTCTCGCTATAGTAGTTTAGGAGTAGATTAAATATCCTTGACCTTAAGTTATAAGATCATGATCTTCTAAGTTTTGATTTAATTGATCATACAAATCGGCCACATCCTCCAAAACACCCACCTTGATCGTCTGTTCCGATAGACACATCAGGTATTTATCTCTACTTTTCGTTTATAATTTATTTAGTTAATCATTATATAGTCGATTGTAACGAGCCATATTTTCAGACATTAATAAAATTGACAGTTTACCTTTGTTTCTATTTATTTATATATTCTTATTCATTTGAGATATATAAGCCTAAAGACTAGTATGATAGAAAGTTTTTAAGTCTATAAATTCACATTTATTATCACAAGGCAAAAAGAAGACATTTAGAAATGCTAATGATGCAACCCTTGGTACACTAAGAAACTGGGACACCCAGAAGCACTATATCATACTTAAGTTTTCTTCTTATATGTAGTAGTCATTTAATGAGAGATGACATTTTAAGTTGTTTTTATACTTAAGTAGTAGTCATTTAATGAGAGATGACATATATGTAGTATATCATACTTAAGTTTTCTTCTTATATATAAGGACCAGTCAAGACCGATCTAGCCCATTGTGGTAGCACTTTCCTTCTTTCTTTCTTTCTCTCTCCTCTCTTTGCTTCTTTCTTTCTTCTTTGGCCCAACTTTAGTCATCATCAAAGAGCTTCTAAATGTGTTCTTTAATCATCAATTGGGTGAAGTCTCTCTCTCAGTTCTACAACCACAAAACATGTATTAGATACTCTTTTAAACATGTAAATCATGCATAAGATGTGATGCAATGGGGTTAGAATATGTATAAATTAAGAAGGTCGTAGCATTTTCCACAACAAAGGCTGAGTACATTGCAGTCACAGAAGCATGCAAGGAGATGCTTTGGATGAAGAGGTTCCTACAGGAATTTAGCTTGAAGTAGGAGAAGCATGTGGTCTATTCTGATAGTTAGAGTGCGTTACACTTGAGTAAGAATTCAAGTCAGCATTCCAAGTCGAAGCACATAGATGTTTGGTATCACCAGATCAGGGATACTTTGCAACAGAAGGTGGTACAGCTTGAAAAGGTCCACACGAATGATAATGGGTCAGACATGATGACCAAGGCTTTGCTCAAGGGAATATTCGAGGCTTGTAGAAGTTGGGCTGGCTTGAAGGCGGTGAAATTCTCCGGAGTCGAAAAAGGGGAGATTTGTTAGAGTTTTCTTCCTCAGTGTTGAGAAGAGATGTGCAATTTTTTTTTTGTCTTCGACCGGTTGACACCCCCTAGTCGACCAATCTGAAATTCAGCCAGAATGGCTGTTGCATGCTTGACAGTTTTTGTCCAATCCGACCGGTCGTCCGACCAGTCAGGGGTCTTGGCCGACCGGTTGACAGACAGGTCTGAAAAATGATTTTTCTCCTTCAAACTCTCTGGACTATTTTTAGGTGTCTTCAATCAATCGACGGCTTTGGCCAACCGGTTGACAGTGCGCGCGGACTGCTATATGCAGTTTCCTATTTGGGCTCTATTTCTTGCATGGGGCTATAAGAGAGCTTCTAATTCGAGATTAGGTATTCTAATAAGGTGTTTTACATGTCCAAGGTGTGAGAGAGATAAAAAGAGAAAGAGAAAGAGGAAGCTTATATGATGGAGATTTCTGCTTATTGGAGGTGATCCATTTCGTAGTCGACATCTTTACTCTTCTACGTCCTCATGCTCGGTGAGATATCTCAGTTTTTATTCTTCCTTTCATTGTTTATTCCTTTCATTGTTTATCCGGACCCGATCAACTCGATCTGGATTCGGATCCTATCCAGAATACTCAATCTGGGTCCGTCTGTTCTTGTCGATCAAAGCGATTCGAGTCGAGTCTAATCGGTTTGGACAAGTCCCGTTCCTAGCTCTGTCTACAACCACCTTAAAAGTATAAGGAAATTGTTTGGTTGGAATAGGTTTGATATTACCCCTACCCATTTACACGCAGTTACATGTGTCCATATGGAACTCGTGTGAGATCTAAACCTCCCATCAGATGGGTTACATTATTCAGATTAGAGGCGGCAATGGGTCGGGTCATTTCCACCTCAACCCTAACCCGACCCAAATTGAATTCTGGTTGGATTTTCCCAACCCTCACCCAACCCAAATTAAATCGGATCGGGTTGGGTTGATCCGCATTTTAATGATCAACTAACTAATTTGTAGATTAAAGTAGATGTATATAACACTAGCATTCAATTGAAAACCAAGCCATCTATGTTTAAAAGGTACGTAAGTGCCCATATATAAAACAAAATCAAGGCTTTTTTTATTGAATATTTTTATTATGCAAATACTAAAATGCACATAGTTTAGCCTTTTGATCGAGCTAAATGCACACTTTAATATATTTTTAAAAGAATCTTAACTATAAAGGAATCATATAAATTATAATCATCAGCCCCATATTATGAATAGCAACCTCAGACCTTTAGTTTAAACAAGTGGAGCACAAAAATTGATCTAGGCCATTGGTTTAACGGGGGCTAGTCTTCTGTCCTTTTCTTTTAAATATCTTAATTTGCTTAAGGGGAGGATTTGAAGAGGATTTGCAAAGGGTGTTAGTGATTTAGCTGCATCTCTCTCTCTCTCTCTCTCTCTCTCTCTCTCTCTCTCTCTCTTTTTCGCAACAGCTTCCTCTCTATCTTGTGCGGCTAAAAGAAGCCCTCTTTGCAACCTGCGGTTAGGGTTTTCGAAAAAGAGAATTTATAATGGCCTTTTTAAATGCATCGAAGAGAATTGTACTTGATACTCCTGCACGTACTTGATAGTCCTACACATAAAACTTTTTGAAATTGACATTTAATATTTCATCCGAAGCATCCAATTAATGTCAAACAATTCTATTTTTATTTTTGGACCATTGGATCAAATCAACAAGACCATTTGATATTTTTTTTAAAGAGTTAAATTGTGGACACAATTATTGATATGGAACCATTTGATCCTTTCATTTTAACCGTCCAATAAATTCCTATCAGCAATCATATAAATATAACCATTAAGATAATTTTATTAATTTATTTTATGGACCATTAGCTACCATTTCAATTCTCCAATAAATGAGCACCAAAAATAAAATAAAAAATCTCATAATATTTTAGTTCTACATGTCATAAAATGTGATAATTGGTTTGCATGTGTTTATTAAATTGACAAACATGTGGACCGTTCGTAGCAGGGTGTGTGGGGAAAAAAAAACTATGTATTATTCAACTAATAAGAAAATTAATATATAATAGTCTACTTAACTCCTATATGATTTGGGCCGGGTCATCTTTAACCCAAATCCGTGCCTGGTCTAGACTTCAGCTCTTCTTTTCCAAAAATCAAGACATTACGCACTACCATGTGCAACGCTCAATACATGAAGGAAGTTTTTATTTTATTTTTATTGAAAAAGCAAATACATTTCCAAATACGTCACAAATGCGGATGCATATATTTCGATACACGATGATTTGAAACTTGAACGTAGCCACAGACGATCACAACAATGCAGGGAAAGAAAATAATGAAAGGACACTGTGAGGACATGGAAGGAGCATCTCTTCTTTCACAGCTGTTTTGGAAATACAAGAAAAATATATAGAAATGGTCACAGGCGAAACGCATCCTTAGCTTAGAGGGAAGACGGAAAAGTACGTCTGAATGCATGTGAGGAGGAGGAGGAATACTGCAGCAACCAAGGAGATGGCTGTCCACGGGCTCCTGAAATTTCTGCTCCACCATCTGGCTATGGATATCTTCACTATCCTATTACGGTGTATGCGGATGCGCGTACTGACATCAATGTACAGTTTGAGATCGTTCATCACCTCGACGGGCCACTCGTTGAATAGACGCGCCACCTCTTCATCACTGCCAAGGGCATGCTGGAGTATGCCCTTGGACCGGAGTTTCTTCACATCGGCGCCATCATTGATGAGAGAATCCATGAAGCGCATGTAGGAAGTAACGCTGCATCCGGAATGAGTGTTGGAGCACATCTCGAAGGCGGTCAAATTGAGCAGCTGAGATACGGTGGCATGGTTGATGAACATTCGTGGAAGCGACAGATGTGGGAAAAAGTAGTTTTCGTTGAAGCTGACGCCCATCAAACCTTTCCGGTAGCTCTTCTTGAACCTGAACCCAACCTCCCTGAGTTCCATAACGGAGCCGAAGTTGGGCGGCCTGTAGCTCTGCTTTTTCGCCAATTCCGAGGGAGGGAAGTCCAGCAAAATGGTCCGGAGAACGTCAAGGAGGTGAAGCGGTTTACCATCTCTACTCCAACTAATTGACCGAGAGTAATTATCGCCATAAAACATCCCCATTGGAAGGAGGACATTCCAGTTGATGAATTCGAATATCGCTTTTTTCCCTTTCTCGCTAGAGCCGAATCTCAAGATCATCAATGCATCAAGAACTTCGAATGGGAGCTGGTTTTCGATCAAGAACATGTCCCGAACAATGAGAGGGATGAGGTCATTGCTTACCTCCATGTTGATGTCTCTTTCGTTCATGCCTTGGATGAGATATAAAACGAAGCAACCATCCAAGAACATCATTCTTGAGAAAGCATCGTTGGTCAGATTGGCCACCGCCTCGTTAGTGTAGCACTTTTTCGCCACCCCTATCACTTCCTTGACCTTTTCTTTGAACCTTTCCCTCACTTGAGTTCTGTCTTGCTCCACCATCGATTGGTCGACGAATTGTTTAGCTGCTGTGATCTTGTGCTTTTCCATTGGCATGAGATAATCCACGCCGTGGTGGTAAGGTCCCAAGGACACCACCTGAGGATCGAAGTATTTCTTGTCCTTTTGATACTCTCGAATTCTGGCCGGTACCTTCTGTATCGGCCGATGTTTGGACCCAGCTTTTGAATCATCCTTCAGGCCATCGTCGCCAAATATGGAAATAAACCACTCGTCACTCGGATTTCCTGCTGCCTTCTCCATGGACAACACCTTCAATTGGTCTCGTTGTAGTTGATGTCTTGCAGCGAGCCAGCGAGTGTCGCATGATCTGGTCTTTATATAGGAGGACGGATCCACAACAAATGTTGTAGGATAATCTTAAAATGCAAATTGACTTGTGAGGCCCACCTTATATTTTGATGATAATCCAATGCGTCCATCACGTGTGCCCCCTCATGTTCTCCTTCAGGTGGGATGCACCATGTAAAATCATGACCAAGGGTTCTAAATTCTACGTGTTGTATCCCACCTGAATTTCGGGGCGTCCATTCATCCCGGTTGGATACATCTTGTGAATAGATTAAATAGCATATAAGAAACACAGTTAGCCCCAAATACGATCCAGCGTGCATGAGTTTTGGATCGACCTGTGTTTTTTAAACCAAGGTGAACATTAGAACAGGAAGCGGATTGCGTGGTGTACTGGTGTGCCACAGTCCACAGACCACCGTTCTCTACCCTAGGTTGATGTTGCACAGTTTTGTGTGACCCACCGTGATGTATATATGCGTTATATCCATACAGTCCATCCATTTTGTAAGATCATTTTAGGGCACGAGCCAAAAAATGAAATAGATCCAAAGCTCGTGGAGGTTTAAGAAGTTCTCATTGGTAGGTATTCAATTCCCACTTTGGTGTCCACTCGACCTTTGGATCTGCCTTATTTTTTGGCCTATGCCCTTAAAGGATCGTGTGGTATAACACATACATCATTGTGGGCCACAGAACTTTGCCATGTGAACACACCACCACGTCGGTGGCACATCACGCAATCCGCCTTTGGAGGATGATGGATGCTTAACGTGTCATATTTGAAACATCACAACGGCCCCACACGTCCGTTTGCAGGTTAAGCTCGGGAGCGAATTAGGTGTTACGCGGGGAACAGCTTAGTGGGTGTTACCCCTACCGTGTGGCTCACATGGGTGATATTTTGTATATCCACTCCGTTCATCCTTTTCTCCAGCCCATTTGAGGATGGGGTTCCAAAAATTATGCAGATCCAAATCTCAACTGGACCATATTGAGTGCCCCCACCATTAAAAATTCCAAAGAACCCATCTTAAGGTTTTATTAATGTTTATTTTCAATCCAACCAGTTGATAATGTCAAGAAGATCGGGATGAAGGAAAAATATAAGATCATTTTGATAAAAAAAACTTTTGTGGTCTACAAAAAGTCTATAATGACCATTCATCACTGTTTTTAGTGGCATTGTCCACCTGAGATTTGGATTTTCTCAGGGTTTGCTATCACGTATCAAAATGAGAAGGAAAAACAGTTGGACGTAGTGGATATATAAAAAAATGTATCAAGATAAGCCCTACACTGTTAGTATAACAGCTAATCCGATCTCGTTAAGCTCACCGTCTAAACGTTTATACGTTGTACGGCTGGAAGAATAAGTGATCAACTTTTCTTGTTCTAAATATCACGCTTGGCATCGCACATAATCTAGAGTTTTTATTTTCCTTTTTTAAAACGATGAAGAAGTTGCTGTCATTACAAGCCAGGGATCATCGTCTCAAGGCAACGGACAGGATTTACGTCCATTTCTCATCGAGAACTGATCACCTACAGGCAATGTACCACAATTTGTGTAGAACATCGGTACCATGAAAACATCAGGTGCCACCATTATTATCACCTAGTACAAAATCAGGTCAGTCCGATCAATTGGTGGGCCACACGATTGGAATCAATGCTAACAGACGGTCTGAACAGGTCTGGCCCACCTAGCGAGTGGATCAGCCTGGTTTTTTTTAAAGGTAATTTTCATGGTGGGGCTTACAATTTTCATGGTACTGATGTCCTACCTAAGTTGCATGTTACCTGGAAAGCGGGTACCCTACCGAAGTTGTGTGGAGCATTCTTTGTCTTTTGTATGAAGCGCCTGTTACCCCGGGCACAAAGATATAACAGTGCCCCAGAGCTGTGTGGGGCCCACAGAGATGTCTGTGACAAATCCACTCTGTCCATCTGTTTTTATAGACAACAATAGGATATGAATCTAAAAATCAGCCAGATCCAAAACTAAGGTGGGCCACGCCAAATGAAACAGTTCAATGGAAATGTCCACTATTGAAATCTTCCTGGAGCTATATGCCAACCAAACCATTCATAGGGTTATTACCGCTCAGATCAACTGTAGGTACAAATATTGTAACATACCATGCACATTGGTGCGCACCAAATAAACTGCCTGTACCTCACACAAACTGGACGCTTGAACTCCGACCCATTTGTTTTGCCCTGCCACGGTCCAGGCTTAGATAGACCATGGCCCATTGACAGTACTTCCCCATTTTACGAGAATTCTACTGCATTATCAAGCCAACGTGGCACGGTCCAGGCTTAGATAGACCGTGTGGTCCAGTTGAAAAATTGGGGCTGAAAGTTAAGCCCAACTTTGGGCCATGGCAGATATAAATGGGTCTAGGTTCAGGCTCATGTGGATCCAAACAGAAAATGTCATACAATGTAGATTCAGCCAAGCCCATTTTATCTTTAGGCCCAAAGATCGCCCAAGACCAGACCATGGGTTAAAGTTTAAACCCGAGCCCTGCCCATTGCATGCTTTGCCCAAGATGCCTGTGGTTCTTGAACCCAATCTGTGCTTGTAGCCAAACCAGCCCAGTACAATACTGAAGCCCAATGTCTGCCCCCTTGTGATCAGTGAGATGAATAACAATGCATTTAAACGGACGGTCAGAAGTACATTACATATATAAATCAGATAGGCCGCACAAACACAAGCTACCAAGCATTGTAGGGCTACTCACATTTTTCCACTCACCATGAAATTTCTACAATGCCACACATCACACAGAGCAGCCTTCTTTGAATTCCGACGCTGGCTTAGAAAAGCAGGCTCGCCCAAGCAGCGATGAACGAGAAACCTCCGTACGGTGCGACGAGTGCATACTTCCTGTCCTCAAGAACTGCTACAGTGTAATGTGAATCTTACACTTAATGTGGAATAATCGGATCGTCTATGCATTAATAATAGAGATTTCATACTGTAATCTTAAAGCCATACCTGATTGGGAAGACATTCCCGATGCCGCCGTGTTGCCGAGAAGAACTCTTGGTCTTCCACACCTAACACCTTTAGGAGAACCTCTCAATGGGGACTAGGGTTTTCTCTTGTGTGTTGGTGAGGGGACCAAGACGTATATTTATAGGAAAGAGGGCCAGAGAAGCTTACCCATCACACTTCTCTCCTCTAGGGTCTCCACACCGTAGGTTTCCATATCTGGCTTAATAACCGCGCATAGGGACCACGGTTCAAGCGTCCCGCCCCAAACCTATTTGCAATGATCACAACTGTAGTGGGGCCCACTGAATCGCTCAATCTGAATAATCCAACGGTCATGATCTAAACCGATGATCATGTGTGGCCCACTTAATGGAGTCTTACATGTAACACCTGCAAAACCAAACAGAGGATTCGAGTTCGTTTAATCAGATCATATGGGATCAAGACTGTTCATTTGCTGGGTATCGTTATGGGTTTTCCATAATCCAAAAATCACACTGTTTGGATAATCCTGGCCGCTGGATCATGGACTTCGGATGACCATGAATGGAAATCTTTATGCTTTTATAAAATAACTAAAACAACCAAACGATGATGGCCCCAACAATGATACGGGACTGTAGGCGGGACCCACTTCTTGGTAATCCAGACTGTTCATTAGTGGGGTCCTCTGTTGGATGATCTGCACTCTCTGATTGGTAGCAAACAAGTGGATGGATTAGCCGATGGTTCATATTTGTGTACATGTTTGGGGCATGAACCAATTCAGATGGTCCCACCAGATGAACAGTCTAGATCACATAAATGTGGGTCCCATCTGTATAGATAGGAAATCATTTTAGAAAGAAAATGAGCGACCAAGACTGCTATTTTGGTGAAATTCTTGGGTCTGGATCGGATTCTGATTCTGATTCTCCAACTATACCGTCTGAACGCATGGCATTGTGGTGATGTAGAACGGGTTGTTGATTATTTCATGGCCCACATGGATCAAAAGAAGACCGGTCGGAGTCGAAAGTGATCCGAAATGAGTTTCGGGACATATAATATATCAATTTGTGGTATCTCGAGTTACTTAAGCCAACCAACCCTGCTTTGTCGGGTTGCCCATGCCGAAATCGGGAGATTCGACCGTATCAACGGTCATTAGGGTAGTTTATTTTCAATTTTACTATTTATAGTAAGTTTTAATTCGATCATAACTTGGGATTTGTTGGGCTTTAGAGTTAGTGCCCAACATGAAAAGGGCTTAGAATGTTTAGTAGAACAACATGGTTGAGGCCGTTTGATAACTTTCTATTTTTAGCCGAAAACCAAGAGTTCTAGCAAGATTGAACGACTTCTATAAATAGTAAGTTTACTATTTATAGTAAGTTGCGTTTTCTAGGAGTTTGAGTTTGAGTTGGAATCTGATACTTTACCTAAGGTTTAGTTTCTTATTTATATGCATCGTAATTCCATTTCTATTCATTCATTATCAATAAAGCAATTATTCGGAATTAATTTCTTCTTTTATCTTTTATTTCTTCTCGTGGATTCGAGAAACAATCGGTTAAGAAGACGGTGATTGACCTACCACATCCTCCTTGCGTCACGTGGCATCTGCAATATCTAGGTCATTCATCTGGTGGGCCCCATGGTCTGTGTTGTGGTTCAGGCTAGCAAGTCGATGTGAAGAATGAAAAGAAGCCAACATTCCACATTCAATGCACTGTATAGCCCACCTGATGGGAGGACCAGCCTGATTTTCAGAACACAGCAGATACAGTGGGGCCCACCAGATGAATGGAGCCTTACGGGCAATTCATGAAAATTCACACAGAACAACCGTGTTCCAAAATCAAGAAACTGGGTCAACTCAATGGAAATGTCAACGTAAGAACTCAAATGTTATGTACTACGGAAATTTATGCCTTTTATGGTGCATTTGGATGCACAATTCAATTGAATTGTAATAATAAATAGTCCCATAATGTGGAAACACTGACCAATTTGCACTTCTTTTTTACATACAAGTTTGATTTTAAAGACATGCAACTCCCAATTGAGATCTACTTCTCATTATTCCGAATTAACCATTTATGGTCCATCGAGTGAATTATTGCAATTCAATTGAATAGTGCATCCAAACTCGCCTGCCTACATTCCATTGAACTGACCAGATCAACCAATGGTACTAAACAAACTAGAGGAAGAATGTCAATACACTAAAATTGAAGAAACGAAAAACCTGCAACGCTATGATTTCATCAAAGCAACGATCGTCCGTTCTAAAGCTCGTGTAATTAAAAGAAAACACATTAAAAACTGTTTATACTTACATCCCAGAAAATGCAAGAATCCTAGCCGTTAAAAAGCCTCCAAACTGCACCGGAAATACAATAACAAATGGTTTTAATTTGAGATTATCTGCCACATTGTAGAAATTATATAAAGATTTTAAGTCAACTAAAAGAAAAAGTAAAAGGGCACTTACAATATTGGGGTGTTTGGCAATAGGAGCTGCAAGCAAGGTGGCTGTCTGAACCAAATGGTAGATAGATGCACGGTTCCAGACCTTCCATTTTCACCAAATAAAAAACAAATATCTATAAGAAAAAAAATCAGTTTTGAAAAGGTTGGACGGCTATAAATTTATCCAATTTTAGGATTCAATTCCTCAATAGTGGTACATGATCCCGTGGATGCTGGATCGTCGGTGGATCGTGATCATAGGGCTTTTTCAAATTTTCTTGTATAGTTATAATTCAAAGTATTATATATTTGACTTTGAGTCGCCATTAGCAAGTGAGTTAAATTTTCACAATCAGTAAATTACAGAATTCAATGATTTCTTTATTTAATTGACTCTTAATCTGCAACTTAGAATTCTAGTGAAGGAGCCACGGTGAGAGAAGAGGAAGGTTTTGGGTACCTTCTCTACCCATATTATTCCGTGGTCTCTACTTCACAGACTCATTGAAATGAAAGGAATTTAGTTAGTTATCGCGCTGGGTGAACAATGCTATGCCTCATAATAGCGTGATGCTTGTTTCAAGAGAGGGATCTTAAAACTCCAATCTATTCGAGCATTTGATGAGCATGATTTGGAAAACTGACAAGTTGCATATCACACACATCCAAACATGCATTTTAGTTCAGAAAGCTTCGAAATATGTTATCGGTCTTGTGTTCCAAGTCCTCTCTGTGGGAATGTTTTGGATCGGGCTGTCTGGCTGGCATTATTGAAAAAATTGATTTTTCAGGCCCGAGCCTGACCCATTGACACCCTACTATCCTCACCAGGACCTAGCTAGAGATGATAGTCTATTCAGTTCCATCGATTTTGACAAATGATTTTAAGTGATGATCCCAAGAAAAAAAAGTGTTAGATGGGATGCTCTAGTAAACCACATAAAGGGAAACACTCAGGATTGAATTCCTATCACTGGAAATCTCTCGGGAGCCACAGAAGTTTTGAATCGAGCTGATATTTATGTTTTCCCTTCATCAAGGTCTATGTGACCTTATTACCAGGTTGGGTGGAAAATAAATATTACGGTGGGCCATAGGGAGGTTTCAACGGTGGTGGTCATTGTCATTGCTGTTCTTGTGGTGCACTTCACTCGAGCCTTCGGTCTCCCTCCTTTTACGGCACGTGTGCTAATTAAAATGATATTTTAAAATAGGTGCATGGACAGCTTGGATAAAACACTTATATCACGGTGGCCCTAACAGATCGTACTTGACAGGACGGTGCGTCTCAACCTAGGTCTGTCCATGGATAAAACACTTATATCACGGTGGGCCTAACAGATCGTAAATGACAGGATGGTCCTTCTCTACCAAGGTCCTCGTGGGGCTAGTACCCAATCCGCGCCGATAGTGGATTAGGTGAGGGGCGCGAATTAGGTGAGACCCTGGATCCACTGAGGTGGTTGACCATTAAAAACTTCTTTGGGGCACAAAAGCTTTGAATCAAGATGATGTTTGTTGGTCTCTTCATCTAGGTGTTTTTGACCTTATCAACTGGTTGGATGGCAAAATAAACATTTTGGTGGAATCCATGATTTTTTTAATGATAGGGATTCAATTACAACTGTTTCCTGTGGTGTGGTCCACCTAAGATTTGAGTCAATTCAATTTTTGAGATCATTCCCTAAAATGAGCTTTCAAAATGGTTGGACCGTATAGATTTAAGGCACATACATCACTGTGAGGCCCACAGTCACGGGTCTCACCCACACCTAATCCGCCGGCAAACATCACGAACACGTGGAAAGAAATTTAATTGAAAAAGCAAATAAATATAATATATAATATTATATAACATTATTTTGATATTTTGCCGGATAAATGAGTTATCCCAACTGAGAAATACGTATTATATGGTATATGATAGTGGTCACCAATACGGATGCATGCAGATATCATTCAAGATAATTTAAACTTAACGTAGCTGCAAACGACCCCAACAGTGGGGTGGGAATGATGAAACGACCGACGCTCGTGAGGAAAGAGAAGATCTCTTCTTTCACTGTGCAAACACAGAAAAAGGGTCATTTCACCATTTATGATAGTAATCCTTACTAGAGGAATAGAATTTCTAGAATCACAAATTATTAAAAAGTCACAGAGAAAACGCATCCTTAATTAACGTCGAGGGAATACAGTAAAGACTGTCTGAATGAAGGTGAAGAACAGAAGGAGAATTGCAGCAACGAAGGAGATGGCGGTCCACGGGCTCTTGAAATAGGTGTGCAGCCATCTGGCTATGGATATCTTCACTCTACTATCACGGTGCAAGTGGATGCGTTCCTTTACATTGCTGTACACGTTGAGATCGTGCATCCCTTTGATGGGCCACTCGTTGAACAGACGAGCCACCTCTTCGTCACTGCCGAGGGAGTGGTGGAGTATGCCCTTGGATCGGAGCTCCTTCACGTCAGCACCATGGTTGATGAGAGAATCCAGAAAGAAAATGTAGGAGGAAACACCACAGCCGTAATGACTGTCGGAGCACATCTCGAAGGCAGTCAAGTTCAGCAGATGAGATATGATGGCATCGTTGATGACTATTGTTGGAAGCAACAGCAGTGGGAAGAAGAAGTGTTCCTTGAACCAGATACCCCTCAAATATCTCGTCTGGCTTTTCTCGAACCTGATTCCAGCCTCCTTGAGTTCCATAACAGAGCCGAAGTTGTGGAGCCTGTACCTTTTGTCCTTCTGCGAGAGAGTAGAGCCTAGCAACATGGTCCGGAGAAAGTCGAGGAGGTGAAGCGGAGCATTATCTCTGCTCCAAATAGACCTCTGTGGAGGGATAATGTCTGCCAACACCATGGGAAGGAGGACTTCCCAGTTGATGAATTCCACGATCTTTTCTTTCACTTTCTTGATAGAGTTGGATCTCAAGCTCATCAACGCATCAAGGACTAAGAATGGGAGCTGGTTTTCAAGCAAGAACATGTCCCGAACAATGAAAGGAATAAGGCCATTGCTTATCTCCAAGTTGATGCTTCCCTTGTTCATGCATTCGATGAAATATAAAACGAAGCAACCATCCAAGAACATCATACGTGCGAGTGCTTCGTTGCTCAGTTTGTACATCGTCTCTGCAGCATAGCACTCTCTCGCCTCACCTATCACCTTCATGATCTTTTTGTAGATCCTTTCCATCACTTGAGTTTTCTCTGTCTCCAACATTGATTTGTTGTACAAGACGAATCGTTTAGCTGCCGTGATCTTGTGCTTCTCCATCGGCTCAAGAAGAGGCTCCCCATGGTGTTAAGGTCCCAAGGACACCACCTGAGGATCGAAGTACTTGTTGTTCTTTTCATTCTCGCGAAATCTGGCCGGCACCTTCTGTATCCATGGTTTTGAGTGGGGTTCCGGGTCATCTTTGTCAAATATGGAAATCAACCAATCCATACTTGGATTGCTTGCCGCTTTGTGTGTGCGACCATCTTCCTCCATGGACAACATCATCTTGGTCTCGTTGTAGTTGATGTCTTGCAGCTTCTCTTTGAAATTACTCTATGGAGAGAGTGGATGGATCCACAACAAATGTTTGTAGGACAAGCTTAATAGACCCCGATTGCATGGTGCTGTGTGTATACATGGCAAAGCTCTATTAGGCCCATCATAATGTATATGTTTTATCCACACCGTCTATCAATTTTACCATATCATTTTAGAGAGTAAGCTAAAACATGAGGCAGATCCAAATAGTGTATATACCACACCATGAAGCAGTGGGGGACAATGATGCTTACATTGAAACCTTCCTAGGGTCCACTATGATGTTTATTTCCATCAAATTTATTTGTGAGGTTGCACAGACTTGGATGAAGTGAAATACAAATATTAGCTCCATACAAAACTTCTGTCAGAGAATTTTGAGGCCCAGTAAACATGTGTATGACATCTAACTGTTAAACATATGCACCCAACCATATATAAATCACACAGTCGAGCCATTTATTTTTATTGAATTATTTGATGAGTTGCACATGTATTTTAATGTTTTGAAATGGTGTATGTTTTTTTTTTTCTTTTCATGGTGTGATTATCTTATTTTTAGATTGACTAAATTCTTGGTTTTTTTCTTGAACATTACGTGGGATTATATTCATTGGACAGGTTGGATATCTTAAAAATATCAGGTAAGCCCCACAATTGTCCTCTTCACTATTTTTTTTTTTTTTATAGAAAAGTGTAAGGTGAGCATTTTGGTAATTTCAAGCTAAAAATGCTCTTCCCTGAGATCTCCGTACATAGAGGCCTTATTTAGTAAAGTCTTAATTTGGTAGGAATATTTTTGACGGAATCCCTTTCTAAAAAGATGACAAGGTTGCTGTACTAACAAGACAAGGACCATCTACTAAAAATCGGATTACTGAGCAACTAAGTAAGCTTTTATGACACTGAATAAATTCTGTTGGGCCCACCGCCAATGTACGTGGTTTATCCACGCTGTCCATCCATTTCTCTTGCTCATTTAGGGGTTGAGCCCAAAATCAAAGCATATACAAAGTTCAAGCGGACCACACAAAAGGAAACAACGGGAATAATGATTTCCACCGTTGAGACCTTCCTAGTGTTCGTACACCCTAAAGAAATCTGGAAAAATGGATGGATGGCGTTGATAAAACTCATACATCATGGACTCTAGGAAGGTATCAACAATGGTTGTTCAATCCCCACTGAATGGTTCACTTTTAGCCTTTGATCTGCCTCATTTTTTTGGCTCATACCTAAAGAAATCATATTGAAAAATGAATGGACAGGTTGGATAAAACTCAAGCATCATGGATTCTAGGAAGGTATCACCGGTGGTTTTTTCAATTCCTCGTGCATGGTTCACTTGAGCCCTGGATATGCCTATTTTTTGGCTCATACCCTGAAAACGAATGGACAACGTAGATAAATTACTCATGCATCATGGACTCTAGGAAGGCATCAACCTTGGTTGTTCAATCCCCACTGTATGGTTCACTTTGAGCCTTAGATCTGCCTTATTTTTGGCTCATACTCTAAAGAGATATGGAAAAAGGGATAGACGGTGTTGATAAAACTCATACACCCCGAACTTACGAAGGTATCAAAAGTGGTTCAATCCCCACTGCATGGTCCACTTTGAACCTTGGATCTGCCTATTTTTTGGCTTGTACTTTAAAGAGATTTCAAAAAAGGAATGGACGGTGTCCATAAAACTCATACATCTTGGACTTCGGAAGGTATCAACAGTGGTTGTTCAATCCCCACTGCATGGTTCACTTCGTGCCTTGGATCTTTGTAAAGATACCTGGACATTAAAATGAATGAAGGGAGTAGACAAAACTCATACATCATGGATTCTAGGAGGGTATCAATAGGGGTTTGATCAATCCCCTTGCATGGTTCACTTGAGGCTGGACCTGCCTATTTTTTGCTCATACCCTAAAGAGATCGAGATCTGGCAAAATGGATGGATGGATAAAACTCATGCATAATTGACGCAGGGAGGACGTGGTAGGTCGATCACCGTCTCCCTAACCGAGTGTTTCTCGAATCCACGAGAAGAAATAAAAGATAAAAAAGAGGAAATAAATTCCAAATAATTGATTTATTGATAATTGAATGAATAAAAACGGAATTACAATGCATATAAATAGGAAACTAAACCCTAGGTAAAGTATCAAAATCCAACTCCAACTAAAACTCCTAGAAAACGCAACTTACTATAAATAGTAAACTTACTATTTATAGAAGTCGTTCAATCCTACTAGAACTCTTGGTTTTCGGCCAAAAATAGAAAGTTATCAAACGGCCTCAACCACGTTGTTCTACGAAATATTCTAAGCCCTTTTCATGTTGGGCACTAACTCTAAAGCCCTACAGATGCAAAGTTATGATCGAATTAAAACTTACTATAAATAGTAAAAATGAAAATAAACTAGCCTAATGACCGTCGATACGGTCGATTCTCGCGATTCCGGGTTGGGCAACCCGGCGTAGCGGGGTTGGTTGGCTAAAGTAGCTCGAGCTACCCCAAATTGATATATTATACGTCCCGTAACTCATTCCGGATTGTGAGATACGACCGATTCACGGTCCTGACGGTCCGGATCACTTTCGGACCCGTCCGGTCTTCTTTTGCTCCATCTGGGCCATGAAATAGTCAGCGACCCGTCCTACATCAATCATGGACTTTAGGAAGGTATTAACAGTGGTTGTTCAATCCCCACTGCATGGTTCACTTGAGCCTTAGATCTACCTCTTTTTTTGGCTCATACACAAAAGAGATTTGGCAAAATAGATGAACGGCTTGGATAAAACTCATAGATCACGGCGGGCCCCATAGAGCAGGATGAAATCCGCTTCCATAGTTTTCACTCGTGTCTCAATAGAACGCTATTCTCCCGGGGGGGGGGGGGGGGGGGGGGGGGGGGGGGGGGGGGGTTGGCTATCTATTAATAAGAGTTTATTTGCTTATTCTAAAAAAAATAAGCTCTTATTATGAAAATAGACCGTTTGGTAAAGCTTTCATTTTAGAGCTTATATTTTTTTAGAAACAAGCAAAAAAGCTCTTAAATAGTAAGTGATAGGTAGGTCACTTTTTCTTTAAGAGCTTATTTAGCATAAGCGGGTAGACATTTTTAATTAACTTTTAGACAAGTTAGTCCTTCAACTTTTAAAGTAATTCCCATCTTGCTCTCTTCTCTTCTTTAGAATATCTCTAAGGTAGGCCCACATGATGAACAACCCGTTTTGAATGTGTGTTTCCACATCAAGGTGGGCCCACATAATGCATGGTCACATCAAAGGTGGGACCTACATGATGGATGGGGGGCATTGATGGTGGGATCACATGATGGAAGATTGACATCAAAGGTAGGCCCACATGATGAACAACCCATATTGAAGGTTGGGCCCCACATGATTGACAGTGAACACCAAAGGTGGGTCCCACATGATAGATGACCCACATTAAAATGTGGCCCTGCATGATTGATGGACTATCCACATCAAGTGGGCCCATATGATGGACAGTTCATAGCAAAGGTGGGACCCACATGATGGATGATGGATATTGAATGTAGGACCACATGATGGAATTAGGTTGACATTAAAGGTGGGCCTCCATGATGAATGACCCATATTGAAGGTTTGACCCCACATGATGGACAGTCCACAGCCAAAGTGGGACCTACACGATGGATGGTGGACATCAAATGGATCCAACATGATGGGCTACCTACTTAATGTGGGCCCCATATGATAGTGGTCCACAACAAAGGTAGGACCCACATGATGGATGGTGGACATCAAAGATGGGCCCCTCATAATGAATGACTCGTATTGAAGTGGGGCCCCACATCAAGGTGGGCCCACGTAATGAAAGGTTCACATCAAAGGTAGGCCCCACATGATAGATGGCCCACATCAAATTGTGGCCCAACATGATAGAACATGCACATCAAGTAGGTCCCATTTAAATGGAAGTCTACGTCAAAACTGGGATCCACATGATGGATGATGGTCATTGAAGGTGGGCCCACATGATGGTCAGTTGATATCAAAGATGGGCTCACATGAAGAATGACCCATAATGAAGGTGGGGCCCCACACAAAGAATGGTCCACAGCAAGGTGGGCCCACATAATGGACGAAGTGGGCTTCACATGATGGATGGCTCACATAAAAGTGTGGCCCCTCATAATGGACAGTTAACATCAAGTGGGCCCCACCTAATGGACGGTCCATATCCAAGGTCTCAAATGATGGATGACCCATATCCAAAGTGAGCTGTATGATGGATGATTCATATAGAAGGTGCACCTTACACGATGAATGGTATATCAAAACTGGGCCCCACATGATAGACGATACACTTCAAAGGTAGGGCCCACAATATGGACACATCGAATATGGAGTCCACGTGATGGTGATGGGTAGTGGACATTGAGGGGCCCCACATAAAGGACAATTAGCATTGATGTTGGGCCCCACATGATGGACGGTCCACCCAAACAACCATTTGGATTGCTCTTATATTTTAGTTGTTGTAATCTTTAAAAATGATATCAACTACGTACCCTTAAAAAGCTCTTATTTGAAAGTTTTACTAAACGTTCTTATTTTAATAAGAGTTTTTTTTTTTTTTTTTGGAAATTTTACCAAACAGGCTTATTTAAAACAAAAGCTAGAACAAAAAGGGCTTATTGAAATAGCTCTTATTCAAAAAGCTCTTATTGAATTAGAGTAGAGATGCCAAATGCCCCCTCAGTCAATTACTTCACCAGCTGCAGTTAGAGGTGGCAATGGGTTGGTTCGGGTCGGGTCAAGTTCGGGTCGGGTCATTTCCACCTCAACCCTAACCCGACCCAAATTGAATTCGGGTTGGATTTTCCCAACCCTTACCCAACCCAAATTAAACCGGGTCGGGTCGGGTTAACCCACATTTTAATGATCAACTAACTAATTTGTGGATTAAACTAGATGTATATAACACTAGTGTTCAATTGAAAACCAAACCATGTATGTTTAATAGGTACATAAGATATATATATATATATATATATATATATATATATATATATATATATATATATATATATATATGGAAAGTGTATTATATGCGCTGTGTGGGCCCCATTGTGATGTGTAATGGGCATCCACACCATGCATTTGGTGGGTCCCCCATTGGGTATGGTATATCCAAAAAATCAGTCTGTATCCGGAACTCAAGTGGGCCATACCAATTGAAACAATGTAAAGTCATGCCTACAACATCTAAAAGCACTTGTTGGGGCCCATTTGAGTTTTGGATATGGTTGAAACTTGGTGTGACCTCTTTTTTAAGTGGGACATGCACAATGGATGGGCTGGATTTCTCAACAACATCTCAGTCGATCTTATAAACGATCATAAAAGTTTCAATGGATGGATATCACTCTTAACTGTTGTCTATGGTGTGGCCCACCCAAGTCATGGATTGGACTGAGTTTTGGGCCCATGGCCCACTACGGAATGGTGCATCTGATTGATGGTGAGGATGCCCATTACACATCACAGTGGGGCCCACACAGCCCATGAGGTCGAGCGCATATATATATATATATATAACCAAGGCTTTTTTATAGAGTATTTCTATTACACAAATACTGAATGAGAAAAATAAATAGATAGAATGAAGTATAGATTTAAAGCATACTTCTTTAAGCATCAACGTCGTTAGAGTGATGGGACGGCATGGATGAAACATATAGCGCTGCTTGTTCTCTCTATCTCATGTGGCTGAACGAAGCCCTCTCTTTACAACCAATGTAAGGGTTTTAGAAATAGAGAATTTATAATGACTGTTTTTAAATGCATCGAAATAGAATTTTTCTTGATACTCTTGCATGTAAAATTTTTGAATTTGACATTTAATATTTCATCCAAACCATCCAATTAATGTCCAACAATTTTATTTTTATTTTTTGACCATTGGATCAAATCAACAAGACCATTTGATATTTAATTTTTTAAATAGTTAAATTATGGACACAATTATTAAAATGGAACCACTTGATCCTTTCATTTTAACTGTCCAATAAATTTCTATCAACAATCAAATAAATATAACCATCAAGATAACTTTATTAATTTATTTTATTGACCATTAGCTACCATTTCAATTCTCCAGTAGATGAGCACTATAAATAAATAAAAAAATCTCATGATATTTTAGTTCTACATGTTATAAAATGTGATCATTGGTGTGTACATGTTTATTAAATTGCCTGACATGTGACCATTCCCAGCAGGGTGTGTGAGAAAAAAAACTATTTATTATTTAACTAATAAGAAAATCAATATATAATAGTCTACTTAACCCCCATATGATTCGGGTCGGGTCGGGTCACCTTTAACCCTAACCCGACTCATAAAAATTCGGGTTGGGTCGAGTCAACCCAAAAATTGAATTCGGGTCAAAATTTTCAACCCTAAACTAGAAAAAACCGGGTCAGGTCGGGTCGGGTTAGCGGGTCGGGTCAAATTTTGCCAAGTCTAGCTGCAGTGAGGAAAATTTTGCTACACCCACAAGTTAGCTACACTACCTACAAAGGGTGCAGCAATGACCCCACCATGATGTATTTTTTGTATCCACGCCGTCTATCCATTTGGCGAGATAAATTTAGGGCATGACACCAAAAATGAGGCAGATCTGAAGCTCAAGTGCCCCCAATAATTTTTTAATGGTTAGCGTTCAATCCCCACTATTTTCTGTGCTGGACCACTTGAGCTTTCGATCTGCCTCATTTTTGGTGTCATGCCCTAAAGTGATCTCACCAAGTGGATGGACGACGTGGATATAATACATACATGATGGTGGGTCATTGCTACACTTGGTGTAGCTAGCGTAGCTAACGCTTGGGTGTATTAAAATATTTCTCAGTTGCATGCAACGCTCAATTAAAGGTGGCAATGGATCGCGTCGGGTTGGGTCGGGTCAAATTCGGGTCGGGTTGTTTCCACCTCAACCCTAACTCGACCCAAATTGAATTCGGGTTGGATTTTCCTAACCCTTACCCAACCCAAATTAAACCGGGTCGGGTCGGGTCGGGTTCACCTGCATTTTAATGATCAACTAACTAATTTGTAGATTAAACTAGATGCATGTAACACTAGCATTCCATTGAAAACCAAACCATCTGTGTGTGTGTGTGTGTGTGTGTGTGTGTAATCAAGAGTATTTCTATTACGCAAATACTGAATGAGAAAAATAAATGGATAGAATGGAGTTAAATAGTTAAATTGTGGACACAATTATTGAAATTGAACCATTTGATCCTTTCATTTTAACCGTCTAATAAATTCCTATCAACAATCAAATAAACATAGTCATTAAGATAATTTTATTAATTTATTTTATGGACCATTAACTACCATTTCGGTTCCTCAATAAATGAGCACCAGGAATTAAAAAAGAAAAATCTCATGATATTTTAGTTCCACACGTCATAAAATGTGATCATTGGTGTGCACATGTTTATTAAATTGATAGACATGTAGAACATTCCCAGCAAGGTGTGTGAGCAAAAAAAACTATGTATTATTAAACTAATAAGAAAATCAATATATAATACTCTACTTAACCCGTATATGATTCGGTCGGATCAGGTTTGGTCGGGTCGGGTCGGGTCACCTTTAACCCTAACCCGACCCATAAAAATTCGGGTCGGGTCGGGTCGGGTCAGGTCAACCCAAAAATTAAATTTGGGTCAAATTTTCCAACCCTAAACTAAAAAAAAACCGGGTCGGGTCGAATTGTGCCACGACTACGCTCAATGCATGAAAGGAATTATTTATTTATTTATTGAAAAATGCAAATAATACAATAGAAGGATTAAAAATCCATCCAAATACGTCACAAATACAGACGCAGATACGATACACGATAATTTGAAAATTAACGTAGCCACAGACGATCGCAACATTCCATGGAATGAAAATCATGATCGGATACTTGTGAGGACGGAACAGATCGTCTGAATGAAAGTGAAGATGAGAAGGAGAATTGCACCAAAGGATGAGACGGCGATCCATTGGCCCCCGAAATAGGTGTTCAACCATCTGACTATGGATTGCTTCGCTCTACTACGTCGGTGCAAGACGATTAGTGTCTTGACATCGCTATACAGTTTGAGATTTTTCATCGCCTGGATCGGCCACTCGTTGAATAGACGCGCCACCTCTTCGTCACTGCTGAGGGTGTGGTGGAGTATGCCCTTGGAACGGAGCTCCTTCACATCAGCAGCATCGCCGATGAGAGAATTCAGAAAACAAATGTACGAACTTACACCGCAACCGGAATGCTCGTCGGAGCACACCTCAAAGGCGGTCAAGTTCATCAGATGAGATACGGTGACATCGTTGATGCACATTTGTGGAAGCAACAGCCGTGTTAACAAGAAGTTTTTCTCGAACCGGATTCCCATCATACATCCGCTGTAGCTCTTCTCAAACCTGATCCCAGCCTCCTTCAGTTCCATAACAGAGCCGAAATTGCGTTGCATGATACCACGCTTTTGTGCCATCTTCGAGGGAAGGAAGTCCAGCAAAATGGTCCGGAGAACGTCGAGGAGGTGAAGTGGTACTTTACCATCTCTGCTCAAATCCGGCGACTCAGGACCCACCAGATAAAACATCCCCATGGGAACGAGGACTTTCCGGTTGATGAATTCCAATATCTCTCTTTTCCATTTCCTACCGGAGCCGGATCTCAAGCTCATCAATGCATCAAGGACTTCGAATGGGACCTGGTTTTCGACCAAGAACATGTCCCGTACAATGAGAGGAATGTGGTCATTGCTTACCTCCAAGTTGATGCCTCCCTTGTTCATGCCTTGGATGAAATATAAGACGAAGCAACCATCCAAGAACATCATCCTTGCAAAAGCATCATCAGTCAGATTTTCCACCACCTCGGCAGCGTAGCACTCTTTCGCCACCTCTATCACTTTCATGAGCTTTTCGCAGAACATTCCCCCCACTTGAGTTCTGTCTCGCTTCACCATCGTTTCGTCGATGAATCGTTTAGCTGCCGTGATCTTGTGCTTCTCCATTGGCTTGAGATGATCCTCGCCGTGGTGGTAAGGTCCCAAGGACACCACCCGAGGATGGAAGTAGCTCTTGTTATTTTCCTTCTCGCGAAGTCTGGCCGACACCTTCTGTATCCGATGTTTGGACCCGGTTTGCAGGTCGTCTCCCAGGTCATCTTCACCCATTATGGAAATAAACCACTCCTTACATCGATTGCTTGCAGCTTCGGGTGTGTTCGCATCGCGCTCTCCAGTGATCGCACTGGGAGGGGATGAGGGGACGGTGTTGGTGCGGCCATCCTCTTCCATGGATAACACCTTCTTGGTTTCGTTGTAGTTAATGTATTGCAGCTTCTGTTTGAAATTGCTCTATGGAAGAGAGTGTCTTGTGATCACAACAAATGATTGTAGAACACAACACCAACATGGTTATTTTATATACGTGGCAAAGCTCTATCCCCATCATGACGTATGTATTCATGACGTATGTGTTCTATACGACACCATAGGAGGCGGACAATGAAACCACAGTTAAAACCTTCCTAAGCCCACCATAATGTTTATTATTATTTTTTGGGTTAGTACAAGTGCCCCCAAGAATTTTTTAATGGTTACAGTTCAATCCCCCGCTACTTTCTTTGCACTACTTTCTTTGCTGGGTCCACTTGAGCTTTGGATGATTTGCATTAGAGTCCGGATCTTCTGTTGGCTTGCAAGCATTAAATCCCTCCTTGGAGCCTTATCATTGGTCTACATTACACTGCATTACTATTAGTGTGATTAAGTTGCACTGAGGATATGACATGGTTCTAGACCTATGTGATGATGTGGACTAATAAAAAGGCTCTTAAGTAGAATTTTCATGCTTGGAGCCAACAGAAGATCCGGATTCTCTGCCTCATTTTTTATGTCATGCCCTAAAATAATCTCGCCAAATGGATGAACGGCGAGCATAAAACACATACATCATGTGGGGTCATTGCTACACCGGCGTAGCTAGCATGGCTAACGTGTGGGTGTAGCAAATTTTTTTTCTATAGCACACACCCAACTCATTATACTTATATGTTAGTGAGTGAATCCGCAATCCGCATCCTTTTGTCCATCCTTCCAAATATTTTGACAGCTGGAGAAAATAATATAAGATTCAGTCTCGGACTTCTCTAGTTCGTCAACAAGGTCTTCTCCCAAGCAAATTTAAAAAAGCTACTACATGGTACTCATGCTGCCTGTTAGCTTGATACACAGGCACTAGAAATTTGTAAACAGTGTTTATGAACTCCAATAAAACTGGGTCCTTATTCATGGCTAAGTGGTAGCTCTTGTGGGTGGGTTCCAGCGCTAATGTCATGGGTTAAAAAAAGAGAATTTTACAAAACAATGCCCAATTAATATTGTATTTACATCCTCTTACCTTTTTAAAATAAGTTTTAATCAACGTACTTCATTAATTGAATTATTTTCAAGCACGTACTTTTCGGCAGTAATTCTGTAACTTCACTAATAAACTTTTAGAAAATGACAAAAATACCCACCAAAAAGTCTTAGAAGCATATTGCTGGTAGCATGGACGTGGCCAATGGTTGGTGCTCCCTTGAACTCACCATACGTGTTTTATATATCTAGGCCATCCATTTATTTTTTTCAGATCATTTTATGGCATGATCCCAAAATGAGGCAGATCCAAATCTCAGGTTGACCCACCACAGGAAACAGTGGTGATGACGCCCACTTAAAAAATTTATTGGTGGTTGTTCGATCACCACCGTTTCCTATGGAGTGGTCTGCCTGAGATTTGGATCTCTCTCATTTTTTAGCTCATGCCTTACAATTATCCAGAAAAATTGATGAATGGCGTGGATTAAACAGATACATCATGATGGGTACACCGTGCATAGCATGCAATCCGGGTGAAAGGCTTGCCTTTTTGCCTTTTGGTGTCTTTTCCAAGCACACATGAAGTCTTTTCCAAGCACACATGAAGTCCCACCCCCCCCCCCCCCCAGATTTTGGTCACAAATCCACTCCTTACATCAGTTTTCCAAGACAACAAAAGGACATGATTCTAAAGATCAGGAACTGAGCCACACCACATGAAACAGTGGGAATGAAAATATCCACAATTGGAATCTTCCTTAAGCCGACCATAATGTTTATAAGCTATCAGACGTTTCATTGGGTTATTACTACTCAGATAAACTATAGTCACAAATAACATCCTGATGCAATATTTCAAAGCCCCCACAAAGTTTCCAACTATGGGCGTTCAATACCTGTTGTGGCCTACTGACCCTGCCATTAGTGGGTCATTACTGGTTGGTGCACTGTAGGCCCCACTATGATGTACATGTTTAATCAACGTCATCCATCCAATTTTCCAAATCATTTTAGGGCATGAGCCTAAAAACGAGGTAGATCCAAATCTCAGGTCGACCATACTGCAGGAAACAGTGATGACGAACGCCTACCATTAAAAACTTTCTGTCGGCTACAAAAGTTTTGCATCAAGCTGATATTTATTTTCCCCCTATTCAAGTTTGTGTGTCTTTATCAATGGGTTGATGGAAAATAAACATATGGTGGGCATTTCCATGGGCCCTAGTAAGTTTCTAAGGGTAGATACGAATTCAATCAACACCGTTTCCTGTGATATTGTCCATATGAGATTTGGATCTGCTTAAATTTTGGGTACATGTCCTAAAAGGAGCTGACAAGACAGATGGACGACATGGATATACATTACATACATCAAGGTGGACCCCACATTCAGGGCCTTACCATGTTGGGTGAAGCCAGCTAGGCAGCACCTAATCCAGTTAACGGCAAAGATGGAGGCGGATTAATTACCAAGCCCTCTGACTTCCTGCAGTTGGAAGCTGTGTGGAGCCCTTAGAGATTCCTATGACAAATCCAATCCACTACGTTACATTAGGAAATCACTCTAAAAATCATGCCGATCCAAAACATCATGGATTAAATGCCCACCATTGGAAACTTGTGGGGGGGGGGGGGGGGGGGGGGGGGGGGGGTGGTGTTGGAAGTTTTGTACAAGGATGATATTTTTACTCTAAAAATCATGCCGATCCAAAACATCATGGATTAAATGAGTTTTGTACAAGGATGATATTTTTACTCTAAAAATCATGCCGATCCAAAACATCATGGATTAAATGCCCACCATTGGAAACTTTGGGGGGTGGGGGTGGGGTTGGAAGTTTTGTACAAGGATGATATTTTTGCCTACAATTTATCTGAGTGGTAATAACCCTATGAGAATTAGATCTCTTGGAAGGTTTCAATGGTGGACGTATCTGTTACCACTCTTTCGTGTGGTGTGGCACATGAGTTATGTGCCTTATCCTATTGTTGTCTTGCAAAACCCGATGGAGTGGATTTGTGATGGGCATCTGTGAGCCCCACACAGTTTTTAACTACCAGAGCTTCTGGCAAAGACGCCAATGCCTTTAACCCTGATTGCATAAGGTGCTGCATGAGCTTCACCTTGATATATGTGTTTAATCCACACCGACCATTAATTATTGCAGATCATTTTAGGGCATGGGCCCAAAAATGAGGCAGATCCAAATATCAGGTGGACCACACTACATGAAGCAGTGGTGATGAATGCCCACCATTAAAGACTTTTTGTGGGATCCAAAAGTTTTGTATCAAGTTGATATTTGTTTTTTTCCCCTTCATCCAGGTCTGTGTGATGGTTGGATGGAAAATAAACATTATGGTAGGCATTACAGTAGGCCTTAGGAATGTTTTAATGGTGGGTGTTCTATCACCATTGTTTTCTATGGCGCGGTCCACTTGTGATTTGGATCTCCTCACTTTTGGGCTCATGCCCTAATATGATATGAAAAAATGGATGGGCGACATAGATAAAACTAGGCCTAGAAAAGGGTCATGTTAAACCGTATTTGTGTCGTGTCAAAAATTTGCTCACCCAAACTGACTTGTTAACTGACGGGTCAAAATCTAAAAACCCAAACCCATTCGTTAATTTAACTTAACAGGTTACCCGTAACCCAACCCGTTAGGCCAATCTACTCATCAGATGACCACACCGTTGATGAGGACAACTAAGAGTCTAACACAACATACAGCTCACCGGGAACAATAGGATTCACTGGTGAGATGAGAAGGAATCACTTATATATTGCAATATTGCATATGATGGAGTGCCAAGATTCATAGGTAGGCCATAGTTTGGTGATCTAGACCATTATGTTAACGGGTTAAATGGTGTCGCGTGTGAAACACTGACTTGTGTTAACAGGTCTTAACGGGTCAACCCGCTAGTGACCCGACACGATAAGGCTAGACCTGAATATTGATTTTTTTCGTGCGGGTTTCATACAAGTTAATGGGTCATGTTGAATTTTGCCAGGCTTAGATAAAACACACACGTCATGGTGAGATAGTCACGTTATGCTACAATGCAATACGCGTCCAGAGTAAACTTTTTCCATTTTTAGAATTTTTTTTTTTTAATGATAACACTCACTCATCTATGTAATTCTTGTGACGCACTTGGTGGCGATTTTGACATTTTAGGAAAAAAATCATAATTTCTAACGGAAGGTAATTGTTTGAAAATAAATTAATTAATGAGGTGGTTTAATGAAAACTTAATTTAAAAAGATACAACAATGTAAATAGCATATTAATGAGGTACTATTTTGTAAAATTTCTTAAAAACAGAAAAAACTCCTGTTAAACCGACTGCTTTGAGTGGTAAAACCAACTATTGTCTGGTTCGCCGTGGAAAAGTGAAATTCTAACGATCATATTGTGTAACACCCCGTATATGATTTGTAGTTACGACCCGTCAATGCCGGGTCCACCGAATTAATTTGCCATGTTTCTATCCTGAATTTCAGACGACTATATGCGGGAAATACGTATATGCAGAAAAAAGAATGCCACGATCTCGGCCCAAACAACATTTATATTAATTAAGAAAAGTCACTGCTCTGTACAGCACATGGGAGTAGAGCTGGAACATTTTATGCTGGAGGTCCAAAACTGATGGTTGAAATAATTGGATTAGTTGGCGCTTTTAGTTTTTTTTTTATAATTCACCCATTATTGGCCTTGATCTGGATTGTAAAAAATAAAAAATTAATAAAATAAAAGGAGGATTGCGTGGTGTGCCACACGCCACCAACATCGGTGGTATGTTGACATGTCAAAGCTTTGTGGGCTCACCATGAATTTTTATTTTTTTGGGTTAGTACACACCCCACTATTAGTATAACCACCCCCATGGTTAGTCACACCAGAATGTTAGCCACCCCATTTGAGAATAGGTACCAAGATCACAGTGTTGAAACCATGCACGTTAACATGACTCAGTCTACCACTTGAGCTATGGTTCAGGGTGTATGTGTTATATCTACATCGTCCATCTATTTTGTGAGATCATTTTAGGGGTATGATTCCAAAAATAAGGCGGATCCAAAACCTCAAGTGGACCATGCCACATAAAGCAGTGGGAACAGTGACGCCCAACATGAATCCTTCCTAGGGCATGCCGTGATGTTTATTTGCCATGCATCTGTTCATAAGGTCACATACTGGCCCGCAAGATGTTCTCAATGGTTGGTGCTCAATCCCCACGGCATTTTGATATACAATCCTTTTTTTTCCAAAAGTTGTAGGGTTTACTCTTCTTTGACTTTTATAGACTTGGGTTAAGTCCAAACCATCCCATGATTTCCTATCATTAAATTTGAAAAAAAAAAAAATTAGAGGATCGCTTAGGGCTATTTGGATTTACACAAAACGGTTGAAAAGTAAATTGTATTTATCGAGAAACCTTATTTCCAAGAAAGCATGGGAAAAGAAATATTATTTCTCATGTTTGTTTATTAACTACATTTTCATGAGAAAAATAAATTTTATTTTCAAATTATATGTTTGACAAAATAAAACTTTCTTGAGAAATTCTTTTGGTTATAATTTAAGTCTCAAAGATTTAAAAATAGTATGTGGGCCCAAGATGATATTTGTTTCTTCCCTTCATTAAGGTTTATTTGACCCCGTAAAGGATGGAAACTAAACATTATGGAAACATTACGGTAGGCCCTAGGAAGTTTTTAATGATGGACATTCAATCGCCATTGTTTCCGATGGTATGGTCCACCTGAGATTTGGATCTACTTCATTTTTGTGCTAATGCCCTAAATTGACCTGGAAAGCAGATGGACGGTGTAGATGTAGAATACATACATCAAGGTGAGCCCTACTGTAAGTGCTACACTGTCTTGGATGAGGTTGAAGCCGCTACCTATTTCAGTGGGGATACAGTGGTAGTGTGACCATTGCAATTCCATCAATGTTGGTGATGGGAATAACATGTGGGCTCAAGATGATGTATGTGTTATATCCACACCGTCCATCCATTTTTCCAGCTCATTTTAAGGCATTAGCACAAAATTGAAGCATATCTAAATCTCAAGTAGACCATGTTATGGGAAACAATTTTAGTTGCACACCTACCATTAAAAACTTTTTAAGGCCTATCGTAATGTTAAATTACCATCTAACTTGTTAGTTGGGTCACACAAACCATTACAAAGGGAAACCACAAATATCAGCTTGATCCAAACCTTTGTGACCCTAAATAAGTTTTTAATCGTGGGCATTCAATCACAATTGTTTACAATGATGTGGTCCACCTATGATTTGGATTTGCCTCATTTTTGGGCTCATGTCCTAAAATGTGCTAGAAAAATAGATGAACGGCACGGATAAAACACGTGCATGATAATGTCTTACGGACCATTTCCAACGCCGATTTGCACAATCACGCATCCAATTCCAAAAAAATGGAGAGTTAATTAGTTGCCGCAACAGCCTCACCGAAGACGTTACGGTCTTTTCCGTGTGGCCCACCTTAATGTTATTCTATATCCAAGCCGTCCATCTATTTTTTTCATATCATTTTAGGGCCTAATTCTAAACATGAAACAAATCCGAATCTCAAGTGAACCATACCATATGAAACAGTGGTGGCTAATCATTAAAAACTTCTTATGAGCAATAAAAGTTGTGAATTATGGTGATTTTTTTTTCGATCTTCACCCAAGATTGTATGACCTTATCAACCGTTTAGATGGAAAATAAACATTGCAGTGGTGGGGTGCTCAATCACCACTGTTCTTATAATATGGTCCACCCGAGATTTGGATCTGCTTCATTTTTGGGTTCATGCACTCAAATGATCTGAAAAGATGGATGGATAGTGTGGATATAGGATACATACATCAAGTTGGGCCCATGGTAAAGGTTACATCATCTTGGGTGAGGCGGACCACACCAAGTTGGCTATGAGAAATCGTAGGAAAGGAAATGTTCATTCTCATGAGTATGGGTGAGAAAATAAAAAGACAATTTTGAAGGAAAATTGATTGAGTGGGAAATTGAATTTCCTCTTTTTTCTTATGATTTTGGTGTTTACAAACAAGGGAAAGATGGTTTCTAGAGAAACCCCATTTCCTTTCTCACTGTTTCATTGAATCCAAACAGTCCCTTAGATATGAATTATCTAAGATCTACAGTCGCTAGTTAAAATCGTTCTATGTTGATTTTTGAATTGTGCATATTTTAACCCTAATTTATCACACATTACGCATGATTTATATGTTTAAAGACCCATCTAATGCATGTTTTTGTAATTGTTGGAATGAGAGAGAAACTTCACCAATTTGATGATAAAAAAACTCTTCTTGACATACATTGAAGACTATTAAAAATGCCCTACCAGATAAAGAGAACAAGCAAAGAAAAAGGAGAAGAAAAAATGAAAAATCTCAAGTCATATGGACTAAAACAAATGGGAACTAAAATTGCTCTCCTAAACTGCTTAGTTCACATGGTGTGGCCTACCTAAGTTTGTATCAGGCTGACTGTTGTATCTTTCCTTCAGACTCGTGAGTTACACCTGATTAAGGGTTTGATGAAAGGTACAGGCCATGGTGGCCTCAAACACAAACGTATGGTTGGCATCCCATCCCCATCGTTACATGTTGTGTGGCACTCCTCTGATGTGAATCCAGCTGATTTTTGGTCTTAGGGCATAAAGTCGAGGACATAACCTGATGGACAGTGTGGATTACACATATACAAGATAGTGGGCCCCACAGACTTGGGTGTTTTACAGAGAACGTCAAAATTGGTGTTGGATAGGATTCCAGTCCCAGGTTTCCCCCATAAATCAACTAGCAATTACCTTTCCATCGTCTTTGTTTGTGTCCCACTCTCCAAGATTCCATCAATGGCCACTGTCCTCCCTTACCTTTTACCTTCATATGATACTCTTGAGTAGTATATGGTTGGCCATCCCATGCACAAATCATCCTGCACGTGGCATCGATCCAGACCATCCGATTGTTCGTAAGTAACTTTAAGATGATGGGACACACAATTTGTACGGTCGAATATTTTGATATTAGGCGTGGGGCTATATCTAGTACAAATAATGCGTGAGAAAGATCTAGTCTTACTCTCCCTTTGTACAGGAGTCGATTGCACCACTGGAATCACATGGAGTCGATTGGACGGGAATCCCTGCTGGACTCCAGCAAAAGTGGGCTCCATGTAAAGTGTAAATGACATGTCCATCCCATATACAATACGTACATCAAGGTGGGCCCACTGTCAGGCCGCACTGTGTTGGGTGACGACGCGGATTGGATACTACCCCCATCTGCACCTAGCTGGAGACGGACGGTTCTCGCCGGAGCTCTGTGGGGCCCACCGTGATGCATGTATATATTTGCGTTTTACCTTCATTCAGGTCTATGTGACCTTATGAACAGTTAGGATGGAAAATTAACAGCACGGTGGGCGCTAGGAAGGTTCCAACGGTGTGCATTCAATGGCCACTGTATGGTTCACTTGAGCCTTGGATCTGCCTCATTTTTGGCTCATACCTTTAAATGATATGATAAAATATATGAACTGCGTGGATAAAACCCATACACCACGGTGGGCTCTAGGAAGGTTTCAACAGTAGGCGTTCAATCCCCACTCTATATTCCACTTGAGCCTTGGATCTGCTTGCTCATCAGGTAAAGGGATTTAGAAAAACAATACATGGACATACAACGCATACTTCAAGGTGGGCCCGGTCATGGCCTCACCGAGTCCAGGTCAAAAGTTTTGGTAAGCGGATTGGGCACGAATTAGGTGAGGGATCGGCCAGGCAAGGGGCTAGGTGGGGCCTACCATGATGTGAGTGTTTTATCCATGCTGTCCGGTAATTTTTCTAGATCATTTTAAGGTGCGAAAATGAAGCCGATCCAAGCTCAAATGGACCACACAGTGGGAATTGAGTGGCCACCATTAAAAGCTTCTTGGGAGCTGCACAAGTTTTGATCAAATAGATATTTGTGTTTTCCCTTTATCTAGGTGTATGTTTATGTGAGCTTTTTAACAGTTTGGATGGAAAACAAACAGTGGGCCCAGAAAGGTTTAAGTGGTGGGTATTTCAATGCCACTATATGGTCCACTTGAGCCTTTGATCTGCCTAATTTTTGGCTTGTACCTGAAAATGACCTGGCATAATAGATGGATGGCATGGATAAAACCCATCCATTATGGTGGGCCCTAGGAAGGTTTCAACAATGAGTGTTCAATCCCAATTGTATTGTCCACTTGAGCTGGGATATGCCTCATTTTTTTGCTACCCTAAAGAGATGTGGTAAAATGGAGAAACAGCTTGGATAAAACTCAGACATCACACGGTACCCCCACAGAGCAGGACGAAATCTGCTTCCAAAGTTTTCACTCATGTCCGATTAGAGCTGGGAACAAACCAAGCTAGCTCGAAAGCTCGACTTGAATTGGTTTGAAAAAGCTCGGCTTGGATTGGTTCAAATAGAGGTTCAAACCAAACCAAGCCTTGGAGTCAAGCTCATTTGAAAAAACAAACCAAGCTTAAATTAGGGCAATGCCAGCTTAGCTCGAAGCTCAGTTTGATTCGGCTTGACTTAGCTCGTAGATTGTAAGCACATTGTTTCCCCATGGTGTGATCCACTTGAGCTTTGGATATGATTCCATGTTGGGATCTTGCTCTAAAATTATATGTAAAAACGAATGGATGACCTGTATAATACATATACATGATGACGTGGATAATACATAATACATATACATGAATGCACACTATTTCTTGCACTTGTAAAATTATGCTTGTGTACTTTTGTTTGAAAAAGTCTATAACATGTCTATTTTGAAGTTGCGCTCTTTTGGAGGATATTAAACATCATGTACTAAGATCTATTTTTATTATTTTTTCTAATTTTTTAAATTCTTTTCTATTTAAAAAAAAAAAAAGAGAAAGAGCCACCACCTGTTTGAACTCGACCTGCCCGGTTGGAAATTTTCGACCAAACCGATCCTGACTCGAATCAGATTTTTCTAGAGCAAACCAAACTCAAGCCGCATGGGTCAGCCCGGAACCCAAACCAGGCCGATCCACAAATCGGAGTGGCACAAAAACAAGCCAAACCAAACTAGGGCTAACTCGATCAGCCCAGCCAGGATCGTTGCCCACCTCTATGTCTGATCAGAATGCTATTCTCAGTCAACTTCACGATCTGCATTGCCCAAAACGTGGAAGGAATTTTTTTTATTTGTTGAAGTACATCACAAGCGAGGGCGGATCATCTATGTTGAAAGCACGGAAAATTCCAGTGTGCTTGCTGCACAGCACAACTTTTAACGTGTGCAACTTCACCACCCTTACCTTTGTGTTACATCCACACCTTCCATCAATTTTTCTAGGTAAGTTTAGTGCATGATTCCAAAAATGAGGTACATCCAAACCTCAAGTGTACCACACCAAAGAAAGCAATGAGGATTACACAAAGTGGGTTGAAACCTTCCTAGGGCCAAGCGTGAGGCTTTATCTGACATACCTGTTCATAGGGCCACCCATACCTGGATGAAGGTACAAAACAAATATATGCTTGATCAGAGCGGTCTGTGGCCCTAAGAAGTTTTCAACTGTAGCATCAATTCCACTATTTCTATGTGGGTTCCATTTGAGCTTTGGATCTTCCTTGTTTTTAGGCTTAAAACCTGGAAAGATCTGAAAAAATATATGGACGGTGTAGATCTAAGAAATAAATCATCATGGGCCCACGTAAATTTCCAACGTCTAGAAATTACCTAGAGAAAAGGAAAACCGGAACGGTTGTAATGTGGAACTTTCATGGGGCCATCATGAGGTATGTAGTAGATCCACACCGTACATCCATTTTTTTTCATACCTTTTAGTCACTAGCTCACCTAAAACGAGTCAGATCCAATGGTCAAGTGGTCCACATGACGGAAAACTTCTTAGGGCCACAGACGGCCTGATAAGTTCATGTTTGTGTTTTTACTTCATCAAGGTCTGAGTGACCTTACAAAGAGGTTAGGTGGCAAATAAACTTCACATTGGATAGTAGGAGAGGGTTTCAACGCTACTCCTTCAATCCCATGCTTTCTGTTGTGTGGTCCACTTGAGCTCTGTATGTGCCTCATTTTTATCTCATCCAAAAACTGATGGACGGTACATATATAATAGATGAATCATGGTGAGGCCAGAGAAATTCCACAAATGGGCTTGTTGCGTGAGCTGACGTTGGACCAATGAGAATAGACGGCACTGAATTTTTCCCTTCCTTCACCACAGACGATCCTCACTCCCACAAATATGGCTGCACTCATGCACATACGATACACAGATAATTTAAAACTTAACGTAGCCACAGACGATCGCAACAACAATACAAGGAAAAGAAAACCATGAAAGGACACTCGTGAGGACAGGGAAGTTACATATCTTCTTTAAGACTGCAAGTCTGCAACACTCATGTGATGAAGAAGAAGAATCTTTTCGATCGATTACTTATCAATTCCTTTCCAGAATATTTATGAGATCTACAAAGAGTTTTGAAAATATCTAAGTATGAAATGGGCATAGGCAAAATGCACCCTTAACGTAGAGGTAAGACGGTAAAGACTGTCTGAATGCCCGTCAAGAAGAGAGCGAGAATTGTAGCAAAGAAGGTGATGGCAACCCACGGCTTCTCGAAGCTGACCAACCATCTGGCTATGGATCTCATCGCTTTCTTTTCACGGTGTTTGCGGATGTCTTTACTGATCTCGGCGTACAGTTTGAGATCGTTCATCACCTCGACCGGCCACTCGTTGAATAGACGCGCCACCTCTTCGTCGCTGCCAAGGGCATGTTGGAGTATGCCCCTGGAACTGAGCTTCATCACGTCGGAGGCATCGTTGATGAGAGAATTCATAAAGCGAATGTAGGAGGTAACACCATGTCCGGAATGCTTGTCGGAGCACACCTCAAAAGCTGTCAAGTTCAGCAGCTGAGATACGGTGGCGTCGTTGATTATAATTCGCGGAAGCTCCAGCCGTGGGAAGAAGACTTTTTCCTTGAATCTGACGTCCATAAAACATTGACGGTTGCTCACCTTGAACCTGAACCCAGCGTCCTTGAGTTCCGTAACGGAGCCGAAGTTGCGCGGCCTGTTGATCACCTTTTCTGCCAACGTCGAAGGAGAGAAGTCTAGTAAAATGGTCCTGAGAAAGTCGAGAAGGTGAAGCGGGCCATCATCTTCTCCGCCATCATCTTCTGCACGCCTCTTCAAGGACAACGACGGAGAAATTTTTTTTTCAATCGAATCAGCTGACATCCCCATGGGCAGAAGGACTTCCGATTTGATGAATTCCAAGATCACTATTTTCCCTTCACGGCTAGAGCCGAATCTCAAGCTCATCAATGCATCAAGGACTTCGAATGGGAGCTGGTTTTCGACCAAGAACATGTCCCGAACAATAAGAGGGATGAGGTCATTGCTTACATCCAATTTGATGTCGCTTTTGTTCATGCCTTGGATGAAATACAAAACGAAGCAACCATCCAAGAACATCATTCTTGAGAAAGCATCGTTGGTCAGATTGGCCACCGCCTCGTCAGCGTAGCACTCTTTCGCCACCCCTATCACTTCCATGACCTTTTCGTAGAACCTTTCCCTCACTTGAGTTTTGTCTTCGTCCTCCTCCGTCGATTCACCGACCAATCGTTTAGCTGCCATGATCTTGTGCTTCTCCATTGCCTTGAGACCATCATCGTTGCGGTGGTAAGGTCCCAAGGACACCACCCGAGGATCGAAGTACTTCTTCTTCTTTTCATACTTGCGAATTCTGTCGGGCACCTTCTGTATCCGATGTTTGGACCCAGCTTCCAGGTGATCTTGCGGGCCATCTTCGTCAAATATGGAAATAAACCACTCCATATTTCGATTTTTTGCAGCTTCGGGTGTCTTCGCCTCGGGTTCTTTCGGGATCCCATTCGCAGGGGACGATGCACTTCCTCTATTTTCCTCACCTATGAGTTCCGATGAGACGGTGAGGATGCGGCCATCCTTCTCCATGGACAACACCTTTTAGTTGATGTATCCAGATGGGGCCCGTGATGGACGTTGTGGAGAGCCCGCGTCGGCAGTGGACGGACGCTGTTCCAGCGTCGTCCGTGGAGAAGACGGACGCTTCATCCGGTTCGCGTGCAACGCGGCCAACGCGGTTTGACCGCCTGGCAAACCGTCTGCATCGCACACGCGGGTCCCACCTAGTTGTTTATATGAAATCCACTCCATTCATCTCTCCTGGGACGGGCGCGGATTTCCTGCGAAAGCCTTGGGCAGGAAGTTCCTGCACAGGGAACCAAGTTGGGGCCACAGTGATTTTTTTTAATAAATCTACCCCGTCCATCCGTTTTGGGAGCTCATTTTAGGACATGAGAACAAAAATAACCGGATACAAGACTCAAGTGGGCCGAAAACGTGAGGATTGAACGTCCACCGTTGAAATATTTGTGGAGCCACAGGAGTTTCAAATCAGGATAATATTTATGTTTCCAGTTCATCCCAGTAGTAGTGACGTTATGAACGGTATGGATGTCATATAAACATCACTGTGGACCCCAGGGAGGTTTCAACGGTGGTAATTTCCCTACCCACCTTTTCCTTTAGTGAGGCCCACTTGAGTCTCGGATCCGGTTAATTTTTTTTCTCATGTCCTAAAATGAGCTCCCAACACGGATGGACGGGGTGGATTTATTAAAAAACATCACTGTGGGCCCTACCTTGGTTCCCAGTGTAGGAACTTCTGCTTTTGCAAGAAATCCGTGCACTCCTTGGACTACTAAGGGGCGATTCTCTTTTTCTAAGTAGAAGCTTGAGTGGACCTCACAGTCTTGTTATTTTCGAAGCTTAACGAAACAAAACGCTCAATATCAGGACCGATCCTATATGGGTCTCTTAAATTTTAAGGGATTGTGTTCATAGACCCCACCTACTATTTAAATAGTTCAAAAGCTGTCAAGTGCTGATGTAGAGGGAGATTCAAATTCTTAATCGTTTCCCTATCCTACTCAAACTCGGACCTAACCGAAACCTTCTCCCGCCACACCACCGCATATACACCGACCTTGGCCCTTTATATTAGGCCCTGGACGTTCGTCCCTGCCTCTTCAGAAAGCTTAGAGAGAGAAATCGTTGGGAAGAGAGAGAGAACGTGAGAGAGAGATCATGAGGGGGGAAAAGGGAGGGCCCTACGTCTGTTGCTGTGTTAGGCTCTCTTCCAGATAAGAAGAAGAAGAAGAAGAAGAAGAAGAAGGAAGAAGAAAGAGAAGGAAGAAGAAGGAGACCTACATTCCCTGCCTTAACCAGCCAGTCCACTCACTGGGTCGACTCAGATCCAGAAATCAATTCGTTTTGAACTTAGAATTCATCATACACGATGAGTGATTCATCTCAGAATTTTCATGTTGATCTTTCTTTTAATTTGCTTCCTATTATGTTCGAATTCTTCCATCCTTTTCTCCACAACTAAAGATCTGTTTTTCAACTTCTTTCTTGTCTAGGTTAAGATGTGTACCTTTGTTCTATTCTCCAGTCATAGGTACTAGATCTTAGTTAAGGGGATCTCTTCTAGTTTCTTGTTCTTCCTTGATGACATCTCTTTACTTTTCGCATGATTTTACATGGAGGTTAGGCATAGGTTAAATTTTCTTTCACGACTTTCCCTTCCTAGTTGCACAAGTAAAAACTTTAGATAAACGTAACTTAAACTTAAATGCACAAGATATTATTGTTGGTACAAAAGCTTACGTAGCATACATCCTTCTCAACTACCTTGATTAACAATAAACATAATAAATAAATGACAAATTACTTAAATGCATACATCTCATGCATGGTGTGACTATAATTGAATTTTTAAACGCATTGTATGCTTGAAGAGTGATTCCATGACTCAAGATATATATATATATATATATATAATTTAAACTAGGCAACAGAATATGAGCATGGTTAATTTGACTCCTGACGTGCATGATTGATTTGCCGCCTCGCTGTACCGGTTAGGTGAGCATGGTTAATTTGCGACAGGTTCCTAATGTTCAGTGGCAGCGAGTTCTGGTCGTTCCATTTATTTATTGAGCATGGTTGATTTGCTTGAATTGGATTAGTGGTGATTTGCCCACTGGTGTGCATGGTTGACCTCGTTGTACCGGTTAGGTGAGAATGATTGATTTGCGATAGGTTCCTAATGTTCAGTGGCAACGAGTTCCTTATGTACACACCTCACTGTACCGGTTAGGTGAGCATGGTTGATTTGCGGCAGGTTCCTAATGTTCAGTGGAATACGAGTTCGTATACATCTATTTATTTAGATTAATATTATATTCATCACAGCATACATGACATCATGATATTCATTCTTCATTCATGATAAATTGTAAATGACATAACTCATAATATTACTCTCTTAGATTTCATATAATTCTATCTGTTAACAATTAAGGTCTCATCATACATCAATTGAAATTTTCCAGAGTTGAAAATGATCTCACTAGGTTTTAGCTCAGCAAAATCACCGCAGTTCTTGCAGGTTTTCAATGAAAAAGGACATAGCGAAGTAGGGTATCTAAACGATCATTTCTTCTATAAATGTCACTATAGTCTTGGTTGATTTATTTTCCTTTTTAAAATTTATGTAATAAGACATTAGTGAAGATGAATTTAGTAGAAAAAAATATTTTGAATTCATTTTAAGATATGCGATGTGTGATTGGAATTTTAGAGAATTTATATTTGAATTTTAAATTCACACCCTGGAACTCGAGCTTTGGGTTATTGTACTCGAGTCCCAAATTTTAGGGCGTGACAGAGACTTCCCTATGGATCGATTTTTCATATTATTGAAGGCAAACTCGGCTTGCGAAAGGGCTAAGTCCCACTGCTTCAGCTTATCCCTTGAGATTCTCCGAATGAGATTACCCAATATTCTATTTACAACTATAATTTGACCGTTTGTGTGCAGATGATAAGCACTACTAAACTGAAGTTGGTATCAAATTGGCTCCACAACGTTCGCCAAAAGTAAGTTGAGTATCAAATCGGCTCCACAACGTTCGCCAAAAGTGGCTAACGAACTTCGTATCCCCGTCTGACGTAATAGTCTTGGGAACACCATGCAACCTCACTACCTGCCTGAAAAATAAGTTGGCCACATTTGTTGCATAAAATGTCTTCTTGAACGAAATGAAATGGGCAATCTTTGAGAATCAATTTACCACCACAAATACTAAATTTGAGCCTTGCTGTGTCCATCGAGATATCCTCTTAAGGACCCTTTGGTACGAGCAATGGAGTGTTGAGACACGTATTCTGAGAATGTCCCTTGGAAGTTTGACAAAAGTGACATCGTTGAACCATCCGCCCCACATTTCGGCCTAGGTGAGGCAAAATAACACTCCTCTACCAATACCTTTGTCTTGTCACGGCCCAAGTGGCCTCCAAGCCCATCGCCATGGAGCTAGAGAACACTGTGGGATGCATAATTGGTTTTCTTAGAATAAGAACCCATCCTGAATATGGAAGTCGTTGGCATGGTTGTCATTTCTTCATGCCCATTCTTCTTTGAAATCTTCATCATCGGCGTACAACTCCTTAAGGTGATCAAACCCAATAACCTCGCTGGATAGTGTGACAAGGAGAGCAGCCTGTCAACTCAAAGCATCCACCACCTTGTTTTGTTAGCCAGACTTATGCTTCAACATAAAGGTGAATTCCGACGAAAATGCAATCCACCTAGCATGTACACAATTGACATTAGTTTGACTATTGATAAATTTTAAAGCTTGATGGTCGATGTTTAGAACAAACTCTCTCTGAATGAGATAACGCCACCAATGTCGAAGTGCTTGCACCACGGCGTAAAGTTCAATCTCATAAGCGGACCACTTCATCCTTGCATCGCTCAACTTTTCACTATAGAAGGCAATAGGCTTGCCCTCTTGGGATAACACAACACCAACCCCTACATAAGATGCATCGCAATAAATCTCGAAGATCTTCTCAAAATTAGGCAACACCAAAATCGGAGCGGAAGATAGATGCTTGATTTCGGCGAAGCTTCAGTTAGCTTCATCGGTCCAACGAAAAAGACCGTTCTTCATGCAATCCATGATTGGTGCTACGATCATGCTGAAATTCTTAATAAAGCACCGATAAAAGGTGGCCAACCCATGAAAGTTGCGAACTTCATGGACGTTGGTCAGGGTAGGCCACTCACGTATGGCACTCGCTTTATCTTCATCTATTATGATGCCCGTGGATGATACAATAAATCCCAGGAAAAGCAAATGGTCTATCAGAAAGTCACACTTCTCCATATTTAAATATAGCTTGTTGTCATGGAGCACTTGAAGTACTTCTTTGAGATACTTTATGTGGGCTAACTCATCCTGATTGTAGATGAGAATGTCATCAAAGTACACTACAACGATGGGGCCTATAAATGACTTTAATACTTGGTTCATGAGCCGCATAAAGGTGCTTGGTGCATTTAACGACCCAAATGGCATAACCAGCCACTCATATAGACCCTCCTTGGTCTTAAAAGTTGTCTTCGACTTATCGCTCGGGTGGATACGAATTTAATAGTACCCACTCCTCAAGTCCAACTTGAAAAATACCTTGGACCCCTCTAGCATGTCCAACATGTCATCTAGCTAGGGGATTGAAAATTGATACTTAATGGTGATTTTATTTATCGCCCGACTATCTACGCACATCCACCAACTTCTATCCTTGTTAGGAGTCAAAAAGGTCGGGATGGTGCAGGGACTGATGCTCTCTCTCAACATTCCTTTCTTCAGTAAATTCTCCAGTTGGCCCTGAAGGATTTCACTCTCTTTTAAGCTTAACCGGTAATGTAGTCGATTAGGTAAGCTCGACCCTGAAATGAAATCAATATGATGTTGTATATCCCTCATCAGGGGCAACCCTTATTGTAACGACCCGAGAAATTCTTGTCTTTTAAAATTTTTGTAATGATAGAAAACAGAGTTAAATGAATTAATTTTTCATTAACGAACAAAAAGAAAAGATAGACTAGTTGGTTAAAGCCCTCTTAAGCGAGAGGAAAGACTAGGGATTAAGTCCTATCACTAACAAGAATTTAATTTTCCTTTTACTCTAAATACGAATTTTGAAATTCAAAATTTTCTTATCTTATTTCAACCAACCCATCTTATCCGCAACAAATTAAATGGAGGGATCTTGCGGCTAAATCAAGTAGGTGTTCTTTCTATTTCATTTAAGTAGGCCAGATCCAACCAATGAACGGGTCGGATCGTCCGTCCGTTCATTGTACAGATCTAGGGACCCTATTTTTATCTTAACCATTGAATATATGATCGTGATTGGTGGGGACCATTTGGATGGGCCAAGAATTGATCTGGATGAGTCATAATGACCATAGGGCCAAAATATACATGGGCCACAAAATTCAGATCGAATGGACCTTTAGATGGGCCACATCGATTGAATGAATGATAGCCTTTAAAATTTATTTATTATTATTTTATTTAATTATTAAATTAATTATGATAAATTATTTTATTCCAAAACATTATTGGGCCCACAATGAGGTGGCCGACCCAATGGTCGGACCAGATCTCTTGTAAAACACCATATATAGCCTAAATAAATATTATTAATAATAAAAGAAATAAATAAAAAAAAGAAAAAAAGTTACTGGAACGTCCAGCGTCAGAGACGCTGGAATGTCTAGCGTTAGCTTTTTTTAAAAGTGACGTGGGGGCCCCACTCATGGGACCCACCTTAATGTATTTGGTGCATCCACTCCGTCCATATATTTCTACATCGCATTTTAGGACTAGTGTCCGAATTTGGACCCAATCTGAGTTTCGAGTGAGCCACACCACTTGAAATAAACTAATGGTGAAAAAATTATAAAATAAAAATGAAATTTAAAAAGATAGAAATTCTGGGTGTGGACAACGGTCCACTCGTGGACCCCATTGTGATGAAATCAGTAGATCCAAGCCGACCATATGTTATATTATAATGTTTTACAGCTTGGGTCCAAAAATCAGGTAAATCTGAATCTCAGGTGGCCCACACCACTTAAAATATTAATGATAACAACACACATAAGTGAGGCAGTCTGATTTTGGATTGCTGTCCACTTTTGGAACCCATTTGGAGACATTTTGATAAATCTAATCTGTCAAATGTCTTAATAAATAAGTTTTCTAGTTGAGGACCAAAAATGGCCCGTATAGGATATTTCAGTGGGCCATACCAAGGCAAACAGTGGGGACAACACCTATCCACTGGTTGGGAGCTTGTGGGCCCCACTATGCAGTCTTTGGAAAATTCGATCTACACGATCTTTTGAGTAATGAGTTATTAGTTTTGTGACAAAAAATCAGCCCAATCAGAGTTCCAGGCGGGCCATGCCAAGTGAAATAGTGGGGAGGTACGGTATGGATTCTCATAAATGGATCATTTTAGGATATCCTACGACAAGATCCTTATAAAATATAATCAACCATCTTTGGTAGTGTACCATTGGGGAACTTGTGACCAAGAATAGGATGATCCACCAGTCAAGTGAGCCGTACCATCAGAAAAATAGTAAATGGGTCATTCCTTTTGGAAAAGTGGGTCACAATAATCGAATCTAGACCGCTTATTAAGGAACCAAACCTCAATAAGTATAATTCAAATTGAAATTAAGTATATTTAAGGCTAGATTGGTGATGAATAAATATAAATTACATTTATTGTAGATTCAGGATCGATTCTACTCAGGATGTGACAGAATTAACAAAGTAACGGCCACTATCAACAGGTGAGTAAATCCCAACATGTTTCTTATTCATTTGAATAAAGTAGGTCGTTGTGGTGTGATGCTATGCTTGGGGTAATTTGTGTTGATTATGATGATGTTATGCATATATGCCAATGCATTTGAACACATGTTGAATGAAAGAAATGACAAATAATATGTATATGCCCTTCAAAATGAGAGATGACAGGAATGATATGTGCCTCTCAAAAGGAGGGATGATCGACTAATATATATGTGCCTCTCAAAAGAAGAGATGAATGAATTATCTGTTGTCTCTCAATAGGGAGATGATTACTGAATACGACATGCCATACGCTTCATACATTCATACATTGTTATCCTGGAGCATCGCTCTGGAAGACTGGTAGGTACTTAAGTACCCGGTTACCCAGTGACCATCCTGGAAGCCCACTAATATGTGGAAGTCCGCCCTACAAGGAAGGGGAACCCGATTGATGGGATCTAATCGAAGCAAGTGGAAGACTGAGTAATGCCCACTTGATGCATCATATCATCTTGCATAGCATTATTGCATTCATAGTATAAATTTAATTGTAAGGTTGTATTTGGATGTACTACTTATTTGAACGGGTGTGAACCATGATGGGTTTACTCACTGGACTTCCCCGTTGACGGAAGTAAATATATACAGATGACACATATGATATACATGAGCAGGAACCTGAACAAGTGGAAGAACCACCAAGTATCTTAACAAAGGAAGAAGCGGCGGCTACGAATCAAGACATTTAGATTATTTCTATCACTTTTCTATTTTATTTTCGTTTGATGACATTATTAAATCCCAAATGGGTGGACCATTGTGTATGGATTGTATTTTTATTTAATTGTTGTCAATTGATAATTTGAACTTAGTACATATATGATCACGTGCCTCTATAACAGTTTGACTTTGAATTAAGTGCTTTTGGTGCACGAGTCATACCCCATAACCTGGGCCTGAGGGTGCACACTCTGTGTCCAGATTTCGGGGCGTGACACTTATGGGAGTTCTTCGGGTCATATTTCACAGAATTGGTTAAGTAATGGATGAAGGCTCGAGGGTGTAACATGTTCCACAGAATTTTGTCCCTTCATGACCATGGCATATATCTCGCCCACCTCAGCTTCATTCTCAAACTCCTTGATAGCAAGAAGAGACTTCCCTCCACTACGGGAGTCTTAGGAGTGCTCTCTGGTGTCATAGGAAAAAAATCTCACTTGCTCCCATTCTTCATGAACATATACATGTTGTCTCGTTCATGATGGGTGGCGTCTTGGTCTGACCGCCACGGTCGTCTAAGTGATAGGTGGCATGTCTCCATGTCAATTACATCACACATAACCTCATCCCTATAATTTCAGCCAACAGAAAAAGAAACTAAACACTGCTCAGTTACCTTAGTGTCAGAGTATGACGCTAGGTGCTTGGTAGTCTGTAACCAGAGCTTGTCCACCATCTCGTTGGAGGCTATGTTCTTGCTGCTTAACATCACAACTTTTTTTGTTCATAGTGCTTCGAGTGCGGAAGATGTTATGGTGCTGAGGATGGGCTTTTACTCGAGGCGTGTAACACAAATGCCGAACAACCAAGGACTCACCATGGTCCTGTTATATCAAATCAACCTCCTCGCCATAATCTTTTTCAACCTGGGTGTAATCGTTGCTCTCGAGTTCACCCTCGGTGAACTCTTCTTCATCAACCCCTTCGTTTGTAGCCAAATTGGCCGTTGGGCGATTCGGGCATGTATTGGACAAGTAACCTGGTTGGCCACACCGCCAACAATGATTCGGCCTGGGTCGTGCATACAGATTTGGAGCTTGATTCGGGCTAGTCGTTGGAGGCACATTGCATTGAGGCCTAGAAGAACTGCTACCTGCTACCCGAGTTGTGGTCGTGGGAGATGGTTGGACTCGTCCTGCAATGAGCTCCTTCACCTTAGCCTGAGGAACTTCTTGAACCGTAACGGTAGGAGGAGCGCGAAGTGTAGGATTTGTTCACGTAAGAACCCTAGTAAGCCGAGTTTCCACGAGATTCACATAGTGTAGTGCCTCTTCCACTGTCCATATTGGTTGCATGCGCACTAAGTCCTGAATATTTTGTCTTAGGCTGCCAATAAACCTCACGATTTTCTGTGCATTCATCTCTGATAAATCGTTATGGGTGGCTAATCGGTTGAACTCAACGGCATAATCTTTAACGGTCTGATTACCCTGACGAAAATTTTGGAATTGCTGAAATAAGACCTGCTCATAGTCGTGAGGTAATAAGCGTGATCGAAAGAGTTGTCGTATTCGAGGCCATGACCAGATGAGTAACTTGTTTTGTCGGGTGCGAGAGAATTGTAATTGCTCCAACCATGCCAAAGCACCCGATCTCAACGTGTACGCAACAAGTTTAACCTTTTGATCCTCCGGAACTTTCATATAATCAAAGAAGCTCTCTACTTCTGCAAGTCAATCCATGGAGGACTTCTCTGTGGGCCCAAATGCATGTCGAAACATTGAATCCTACCTGTCCACATGTAAACACACGTGGCAACGTGGCAAATTTGTGTGATGTATATTTCCATCGAGTGGGACACTCTCTTTTAGATCATCTATCTAAAAAGTAGGCCTGTTTCGCTCCTCATGTGGACCACACCACAAAACAAAGGTACGGATGAAACCAAGTTTTCTAGCCATCCTTTCATTTTACAAATTGTGGACAACTTCAAGGAATTAAAACAGCTCAACAAACGAAATAGTGCGGCCCACGAGACGGAGAGTGCAGATCTTGCTCCCGTGTTCCATATCGGCACAGCCACACGAGATTCTATGTGGATGGCGAAGCTCTTGTTGGGTGGATTTTCGAGTCGAGTCTGTCCAAGTGGGCCCACCATTAGGTAATCAACACCGTCCCTTCAATCGACCACCATCCAATATATATAGTGGTCCAATTTTTGGCCTAGTCGTGGGGAGGTGTACTGTTGCTACATTTATTTCTTCCTGGATTTGCAGACCGCCAATTGAAGGGCTAGGATTGTCTCTGTCGAGGTGATTTTGGCGGAATCATTACCCCATATTCACCCATCAGATGGTCTAGATTATCAAATCATGGGCCCACTTGCACGGGACACAAGGCCAGAGGCATCCCAACGATCCATCCTTATGATCCAAAGTATGGGCCATGTTTGATGGACCCCACTATTGAAATATACACATAGGAAAATCCCAACCTTTCAATAGTCAGCTTCTTTCCCATCAATTGTGGGCCATTAAATGCAAATATTCTTCTCTTCGTGTCAAATACCTGTGCTGCTACATGGAAATGCTTAGGATCTTCTAATATGAAATATTTCCTGGCATCTCACAAACATGGTCCAGAGTCTTCACGCACCTGAACCATAGGCTCCACACCCAGGATCATAATTTCCCTGGGAGAACATAGGAAAAGTAAGCTGAAATCAATCGGATGCGATTCTTATAGGAGTGCGGCTCATTAGATTCTTGGATGCAGCTCTTTTTTTTTTTTTTTTTTTTTTTTTCCGTCTTACATCCTAAAATAAGCTCACAAAATGAATGGACGGGTTGGATTTCTCACAAACATCAGCCGTGGCCCACCTAGGTTCTCAGTGTTCAAAGGCTCTCGCACGAAATCAGCTTCCGATTTCTCGCCAGCGTGGAGAGATTCTGGGAAGAGAAACAGAAGAGGACAGAGACTCGCCATCCCCACATTACACACCTGGAGATTCGGACTTCACCCACGGCTGGGATTAGCGCATATGCAGCGTAGACAAGCTGTGGGCGTAGCAAAATTCTTCTCTATGTGGTGGGTTGATGTTGCAAAGTCGTGGACACCACATATCATTTTAGGGCATGAGCCAAAAAAAATGAAGTAGATCCAAAGCTGAAGTGGAGGTTAAAAAGTTCTCAATGGTAGGCATTCAATTCCTACTGCTGTCTGTGGTGTGGTCCACTCTAGCTTTGGATCTGTCTCATTTTTGGGATCATAACCTAAAATGATTGTGTAAAATGAATGGACGGTGTGGATATAACACATACATCATGGTGGGTCCACATAACTTTGCCATGTGAACACACCACCGAGGTTGGTGGCACACCACGCATTCCGCTTCCGATCATTTGGGGGGAATGATAGATGGTTCGCGTGTCATATTTGAAACATCACAGCGATCCCACACGTCCGTTTGTTAGTTAAGCTCGGGAGCGAACTAGGTGTTACCCGGGGAACAGCTTAGTGGGTGTTACCCCTACCGTGTGGCCCACATGGGTGATATTTTGTATATCCACTCCGTGCATCTGTTTCTCCGGCCCATTGGAGGATGGGGTTGTAAAAATTATGCAGATCCAAATCTCAAGTGGACCATACAACTGGAAACAGTAGTGATTGAGTGCCCCACCATTAAAAATTCCAAAGAGCCAATCGTAAGGTTTTATTAATGTTTATTTTCAATCCAAACCTGTTGATAATGTTAAGAAGATCTGGATGAAGGGAAAATATAGAGATCAACTTGATCCAAAACTTTTGCGGCCCATAAAAATTCTCCAATGGTCATTCATCACTGATTCTGGTGGTATGGTCCACCTGAGATTTAGATTTTCTCAGGGTTTGGTATCACATACTAAAACGAGAGGGAAAAACAGATGGACGTAGTGGATATATAAAAAATATATCATGATGGGCCCCACACGGTTAGGATAACACCCACTAGGCTGTTCCCAAGCTCATTGTCTAAACGATTGTACTTTAATTTGTAAGGATGGAAAAAATTACTGAGCAACTTTTCTTTTTGTAAATATCACGCTTGTCATATCGCACATGATCTAGAGTTTTTATTTTCCTTTTTTAAAACGATGAAGAAGTTGCTGTCATTACAAGCCAAGGATCATCGTCTCAAGGCAACGGACAGGATCACCTCCAGACATCAGTACCATGAAAACATCAGGTGCCACCATTATTATCACCTGATAGCAAAATCAGGTCAATCCGATCATTTGGTGGGCCACACGATTGGGATCAACGCTAACAGACGGTCGGAACAGGTCTGGCCCACCTAGCAAGTGGATGTGCCTGATTTTTTTTTAAAGATGATGTTTATGGTGGGGCCTACAGTTTTCATGGTACTGACGTCCTACTTAAGTTGCATGTTAGCTGGAAAGCGGGTACCCTACCTAAGTTGTGTTGATCTTTTGCTGCATGTGATAAGCAGTCGTCTTCGTCTTTCCACTTTTGTGAAGGGGATTGCATGCCTGTTACCCCGGGCACAGAGATATAGTTGTGGCCGGAGCTGTGTGGGACCCACAAAGATGTCTGTGAAAAATCAACTCTGTCCATCTGTTTTTAAAGACAACAATAGGATATAAATCTAAAAATCAGCGAGATCGAAAATTAATGTGGGCCACACCAAACAAAATAGTTCAATGAAAATGTCCACCGTTGAAATCTTCCTGGAGTTATATGCCATCCAAACCATTCATAGGGTTATTACCACTCAGATCAACTGTAGGTACAAATATTGTAACATACCATGCATATTGGGGCGCACCAAATGAACTGCCTGTACCTCACACAAAGTGGACCCATTTGTTTTTCCCTGCCACGGTCCAGGCTTAGATAGACCATGGCCTATTGACAGCAGTTCCCCATTTTACGAGAATTCTTCTGCAATATCAAGCCAATGTGGCACGTATGGGGTCCACATAAAAAATTGGGGCTGAAAGTTAAGCCCAAATTTGGGCCATGAAAGATATAACTGGGCCTACGTTCAGGCTCATGTGGGATAAAACTGAGCCCATTTATTTTTAAACCCAAAGAACGTCCGAGACCACCAGCCCAGCCGTTAAAGTTTAAACCCCAGCCCAGACCATGGTGGGCTTAGCCCGAGATCAAGATGCCTATGGTTCTTGAACCCAATCCGTGCTTGTAGCTAAACCGGCCCACTACAATACTCAAGCCCATGTCAGGCCCACTTGTGATCAGTGAGATGAAGAACAATGCATTTAGATGGACGGTCAGAAGTGCATTACATGAATAAATCAGATGGGCCACACAAGCAAAAGCTACCAATCATTTTACGGCTACTCACATTTTTCCACTTACTATGGAAATTCTACAAAGTCACAAATCACACGGACGTTGGCTTAGAAAAGCAGGCTCGCCCAGGCGGCGATGAACGAGAAACCTCCGTACGGTGCGACGAATGCATAGTTCCTGTTCTCAAGGACTGCTACAGTGTAACACCTGCAAAACCAAGCAGAGGATTGGAGTTCGTTTAAATTCGGGTGCAGATCATATAGGATCAAGACCGTTCATTTGATGGGCCTCATTATGGGTGGGCCACATCCCAAAAATCACACGGGTTGGATGATCCTGGCCGCTGGTTCACGGACTCCTGATGACCATAAATATGGAAATCTTTGTGCAGTTACAATATAACTGTAACAACCAAACGACGATGGCCCAACAGTAGTACAGGACTGCAGGTAGGTCCCACCTCTTGGTGACCGAGACTGTTCTTTGGTGGGGTTCTCTGTTGGATGATCTGCACTCTCTGATTGGTAGCATACAAGTGGGTGGATTAGCCAATGGTTCATATTTGTGTAGATGTTTGGGGCATGGGCCAATTCAGACGGGTCACGCCAGATGAACAGTCTAGATCACATAAATGTGGGTCCCATCTATATTGGCAGGAAATCATTTTAGATTTTAGAAAGAAAATGAGGGCGATCAAGACGGCTATATATTTTGGTGAATTTCTTGGGTCTTGATCGGATTCTGACTCGCCAGACAGCATTGTCTGATCGAGTGGCAACGTGGGATGTGTCTGCAATATCTGGGTCATTTATCTGGTGGGCCCCATGGTCCTTGTTATGGTCCAGGCCAGCAAGTCGATGTGAAGAATGAAAGGAAGCCAACGTACCACATTCAATGCACTGTGCGGCCCCACCTGATAAGAGGACCAGCTCGATTTTCGGACCGCAGCATATACAGTGGGGCCCACCAGATGAATGGAGCCTTACGGGTAATTCATAAAAAATCACACAGAGAAACCAGGTTACAAAATCATGAAACTGGGTCAACTCAATGGTGCGTTTGGATGCACAATTCAATTGAATTGTAATAAAAATTAGTCCCATAATGTGGAAAAACTGACCAAATTGCACTTCATTTTTATATACAAGTTTGATTTTAAACACATGCAACTGCAAATTGAGATCTACTTCTCAGTATTCCAAAGTACCCATTTATGGTCCATCGAGTGAATTATTGCAATTCAATTGAATAGCGCATCCAAACATGCCTGTCTACGTTCCATTGAACTGACTGGATGCAACCAATGGTACTAAACAAACTAGAGGAAGAATTTCGATACACCCAAAATGGAAGAAACAAAAAACCTGCAACGCTAAGATTTCATCAAAGCAACGATTGATCGGTCTAAATTCTCGTAATTAATAGAAAACACATTGAAAACTGTTTATACTTACGTCCCGGAAAATGCAAGAATCCCAGCCGTTAAAAAGCCTCCAAACTGCATCAGAAATACAAGAACAAACGGTTTTGATTCGAGATTATCTACCACATTGTGGAAATCATATAAGACTTTTAAGTCAACTAATTAAAGAAAATGAAAAAGGGCACTTACAATATTGGGGTGTTTGGCAATAGGAGCTGCGAGCAAGGCAGCGGTGTGAACCAAATGGTAGATAGACGCGCGGTTCCAAACCTTCCATTTGCATGAAATAAAAAATAGATCTCTATAAGAAAAATCACTTTCTAAGAAGTTGGATGGCGGTAAATTCATCCAATTTTCAGATTCAATTCCTCAATAATGGTATATCACGTGGATGCGGGATTGGAGGTGGATCGTGCTTATGGGGCGTTTTTAAGTTTTCTTGTATAGTTATGACTTAGGATATTATACGTTTGACTGAATCAAGTTGCCACTAGCTAATTACTTAAATTTCTGCAATCGATTTAATGTAAAGAGGGTTGCTGAAAATTATATGATGTGGATGAATCAAAGCAAAATGGAAGGAGCTCGAGACTAAGAGAATTAGCTCACCAAAAGTTCCTATTAGCTGGCTGAATTAAGCCAACGGCCGATCGAATTTTAGCTGGAAAACAACCCAACTCCCTGGACTACTTTCCACCATCCGACCGAATTAATCTAGGCAGGGTCCTAACTCCTTGAACTGTTTTGGTCATCTGAAGACCAACTGACCAAGGGCCATTGGTGGATTGTCTTCCAACTTCGATCGATCGATGGTCCTAGCCGGCCGACCATCGATTGCGCAGTTTCGCGCGAAAGTTGCTAATTCCAATTTTCTGGTTTTCATTTTTAATTAGGACTCTTAATTTACGCAAGTTAGAGTTTTTTTTTTTTTTTTAACCTAGGTTATAAATACTCTTTGAATTCATTGTTTGAGGTAATTATCCATCTTTTAATAAAATCTCTTAAATTTTCTACTCTTTTCCTCGTGGATTCGAGTATTCATTCATGGATTTGAAGAAGACTATTTAAGGATTCCTAATAGTTCTATGGATTCAGAGTAGTTATCCCTATGAGAGAGATGGTGATCAATCTCACCCTGTTTACACTGTGTTAAGTTGGTATCAAAGCGAGGAAATCCCTCAGGAAGATGGCTTCTAGCAATGACTGTGACAACAACCCCTTTAACATTGCTTATGGGTTTCAGCTTCTCGCGGAGAAGATTGAGGCTATGCAACAGGCGAACCAGTTATCCATGCAAGGGTTGCAGGCAATGCTCGATCTGATCGCAAGGTCGTTACCCCTACCCCAAACCCAAGGCAATACACCACCACCGACGATTGTTGTGCGGGACAATCCCATCTTCCGTCAAGCATAACCGTTGGTAAATCGCAAAGCCAACTTCGATGATTCAGATCTCAGTAATGAAGATCTTGAAGGCATCGTTGCACGACGAAACGAGGAGATAAACTCGCGAATTGTGTTGACAGAGACTTTCAAGCTAAAGGTGATCTTCCTACCTTTAACGATTTATTAGGCATTGAAGATTTCCTTTATTGTTTAGCGAAAGCAGAGAGGTATTTCGATTACATGGGTGTTCCAAAAGAGAAACAAGTTAAGCTTGTTGCATACAAACTAAAATCCGACGTCTTTGCATGGTGGAAACAATTAAGTTCACCCGCGCCTGTGAAAACAAGTTACCGATTCAATGGTCCCGAGTGAAGAGGTTATTAAAGTCCAGGTTTCTTCCCCATGACTATGATCAAGTATTGTTCTAACAATATTAGAATTGCAAGCAGGAGAATTGGTCTGTCATTGAATATTTGGCCGAGTTCGATTGCTAACGGTTTATCAGAGACAAATTCAGAGAAGGTTGTGAGGTTCATTGGCGGCTTACGGTCCATGATCCATGTCTGAGTTTAACTTCTTCTAGTCTAGAACGTGGAGGAAGCGGCTCGATTAACCACTCAGGTAGATACTTAGCTTGCTCAAGTTCCTGTATGCTCCTATCCAACGACCCATGTCTCTACACCAGGTCTCGTCTAAGATTCATCCCTGTCCAAGGGAAAGGAGCCTGTAGGTGGGTGTGCTCAGCCCCCAATGACCACAAACTGAGTTATGGGAAGCGGTCTAGCTAGACCTCAACATATTGCACCTACTTTGGCAGACCCGAGTCGGGCTCCCAATCCACATGCTTGACCCAGGCCGGGTAGTTATTATCGTTGTGGCCAACCGAGCTATCTATTTAATACATGCCCTCAACACCCCACCGTTAATCTTGCCACTAATGAAGTGGGGACGGAGGAACTAGCGGAAGGAGAACCCAAATATGAAGAATTTGAGCAGTCTGTTGAAGGGGACTCAGACGGTACAAAATGCTTGGTTGAGCACCGAGGCGAGTCCTTAGTAGTGAGACATCTTTATTACACACCTAGATAAGAAGTGCATCCTCAACGCCATAACATCTACTGTACACATTGCACCACGAATAGGAAGGTGTGCGATGTCATCATCGACAGTGGAAGCAGTGAAAATATAGTGTCCAAAATCATGGTGGACACACTCTGACTATTGATAACAAAGCATCCAGCTCCATTTCCATTAGTTGGATTAGGAAGGTTTGTGACACAAAGGTAACAAAAGAGTGCTTAATTTCGTTTTCTATTGGTCGAAGTTATACGGATGAGGTATTATGTGATGTTGTGGACATGGAGGCATGTCACATGCTTCTTGGTCGACTATGGCAATCGAATCAAGATGCGACCCATCGCGGGCGAGACAATACTTACGTATTCCTCAAAGATGGAAAAAAGAGGATCCTAACTCCTATTGCACTGGAGAGCCTCCCCGAGGCTTCCAAAGTGGAGGGGGTTCACTTTTTACCATTAGAGAATTTGTTGAGGAATTCAAGGAATCGAATCACTACAAGAGAATGTCTTTTTACCAACAAAAGTATTACCAACGAAATTATTTTCGTTGGGAAAAATAATTTTTCTCGACGAAATAGAGAAATCGTCGGTAAAAATCACTCCAGCTTCCTGCCACCGCCGGATTTGCTTCCCGCCATACACTTTTACTGACGAAATTATAATTTCATCGGTAAAAAGTTTATTGCCAACGAAGATACCTGTCGCTAAAAATTACAGTTAAGTCACTTTCTGATCATGTCCTCCACAAACTGGAGCGTAGCGGAAGCACGCAGCATACTTCATCAGCTGTTGCGGATGGATTTTTCGGCCCTATATTCTTCTGGTAGGGCTAGAGAGATACCCGGTCTGGTCGAGAAATGTAGGGAGGAAGACGATGACTCAGATGAAAGATTATACAATCTCAAAGAAATTCCGGACCTGATTGAGGAATATAACCGTGGGAAACTTCTTGTGGAAGATGCGACATTATCACTTGCACATCTGAATGGAGTCCCGAGAGATCAGATTTCTCCTATTGTGACTGGCATGTTGGCTGTAACAATGTCGAGTGCTTCATACAGCTTGACATATACATCTGCAGCGTACGATAACTTACGTAGGGAGTATTTCGGATAGTTGATCCGAAGTTGATTTGTATTACAATGAAATATATGTATTTAATATAGAATGACGATGTGTAATAGATTTTTCAACTTTTATATGCTGTTTACGGTTTTATTATATTCTGCTTGCATTATAGTGTAATAGTCTAATCATATTTTTATCATCTCTCTAAGCATAAGCACAAATTCACTCTACAATGATGTTCATAAACTTGCATTGACATTGTTTAAATTTATAAGTTTGTATTTCAGATATATTCAGTCATGGCACCAGGTGGGAGATCAGGTCGTTTGCGCACTGGATCTACCCCTTCCACCCGTGATGCGACGCAGACAACATCGACGTCGCACGGTGCATCACAGTCATCTGATCCTTCGGTTCAGCATACATCGGGCACTGCATGTAAGTCTAGACATTTATTTAGTGATTTTTGTTTATATTTTTACTTATATATATCTTTTCGCAACAGCATCTTCTACCAGCCGACGAGGACGTGGACCCACGCGTGGGTTAGTTTTAGAGCGACTTACGCATGAGGGTAGGGTGGCGGTAGAGTTCCCACAGGACTGCCTTAGACCTGTTGGGGACAGTGCCAGACTGTTTACGTCTGAGGTCGGTGTCCTATGCCGATCTCTGATCCCCGCCAGCACCCCCCGTTGGACTGACGTGACAGATGATGTGCGACAGCTCATCCATCAGCGCCTTCAGGTAAAGTTTAGTAAATTGAAATTTTCTTTTGTGAAAGTTCATTTACAGTTAAGTCCTATTGTTAATAAGTTTATTGCCTTAATTTATTATTTACAAAACTGCAGGATAAATTTGACTTCGATTTGAATGTTCCCTACATTTCTCATGTCGTCGACGACATGATTAGAGAGCGGTTCAAGAAGTACCGCGGAGAGTTACACCAGCGGTACAAGCGGTGCAGGATGCGCGATGAGGCCGTACTGTTCGCACCGCCATACGTTACTACAGACGACTGGCGAATACTCTGCGAGAGATTTTCGTCGGAGGCATTTCAAGTAATATTTACATATACGATATCTTAAGGTAACAATTAAATTCGTAATTAAATTCGCAATTAATAGAAATGTATTTTTTATAATGTGTTCAGAAGAGGAGTAGAATAAATTCTGCGAACAGGGAAAAGTTACAAGTGAATCACGTAGCTGGTTCAAAGTCATTTGTACGATATCGTTACGACATGGTAAGAAATTATTGATGATTATTAAGTTAATATATTATTTTGATTGGCATTTATTATAAGTCTTTTTTCTTTTTGATTGCGTAGCGAGATTCCGTCATCGGCCAGGAGCCTGGACCAGTAGACCTTTACAGAGGGACTCACTGTCGGTAGGCGACGGGATCTTGGGTTCATCCTAAAGCCAGTGAGCATTGGGTAAAAAATTTTACTTTGTAAAATTTAATTGCGCATTGATTGATAATAATGTCATTCATGTCATTTTTTAATGAAATTTCATATGTTTTCATAACAGGCGGCGATGGACACCATACACAGTCAGCCCACTCCCGATGGTAGTCAGCGGAGTGAGCTAGAAATCCTGAGTGAGGTGCTTAGCACCCGTTTTGGATATGTGCGTGGCTTGGCCATGGTGCCAAGCTCATGGCACAAACTAGAGGTGGCTCCAACCGATCCGTAGCTGGTGAGAGCGCTCAATGCCGAGCTGATATCGCAGAGAGAGAGGTTCAGCAGCTACGGGACGTCGTTGATGAGATTCGAGAGCAGCTGGAGAGGCAGAGAGAGGAGGAGCAGAGGCGTAGGGAGGAGGGAGGAGGAGGAGCAGAGGCGTAGGGAGGAGGGAGGAGGAGGAGTAGAGGCATAGGGAGGAGGGAGGAGAGGCAACGGGAGGAGCAGGAGAGGAGGATCGAGGAGTTGCGGCAGGAGCGGCAGGAGCATGAGCGACGGATGCAGGAGATGTTTCAGGCTCTCGCTGCACGCTTTGGCGCCGATGCCCCACCACCTCCGCCTTCATCTTCGTGATTATTTTTTTAATATACGACTTTTAACTTATATGTATTTATGTGTGGATGAATATTGTTTGTTTGTGGATGTGGAATGGATTATTTGTGTATGGATGGTGTAGTTTCTATTTAATCGTATGTATGTGGATGTGAATAGGAGAAAAATGTATAGGTTTCTTTACAGGTGTATATCAGGAATTTTCCTGAATTTTGAAAACAAATGGAACCGGGACAGGAAATACTATTACCAACGAAATTGTTCGTAGGTAAAAAACATTGAAAAGTTTTTTACTGACGAAATTTTTCGTGGGTAATAAACTTAGAAAACTTTTACCGACGAAATTTTTTCGTCGGTAAAAAACTTGTAAAAACCTTTACCGACGAAATTTTTCGTCGGTAATAAACCTGAAAAACTTTTACCGACGAAATATTTCGTCGGTAATAAACTTGTTAAAATCTTTACCGACCAAATATTTCGTCGGCAAAACCTTTACCGAGGGACAATTTCGTCGGTAAAAGTTTTTTCACCGACGTATCATTTTTTTTTTCGACAAAAATTTATATGTTTTTTCAACGAAGTTTTTCGTCGGTAATGGTTTTATTATTACGTACGAACATTTTTTTCGTCAGCAAAAACCTTTACCGATAGCCTTTCTGCGACGATGTTAACCGCGAAAAATTTCGTTGGGAAAAAGATTTCCCGACGAAATTTTAGGGATTACCGACGAATTAAAAAATGGAATTTCTTGTAGTGAATGAGATATACGCCATGGTGGTCAAGGGAGAATACCCAAATAACACAGTCATTCCTCAAACCCTTCAACCATTAGTGAATTAATACCATGAGGTGTGGCCCGAAGACCTTCCCCATGGATTGTCACCGATGAGAGATATTCAACACCATATTAATATCATCCTTGAGGCTAGTTTGTCCAACCGATCGCACTATCGGTTAAGTCCTAAAGAGAGCGAGATTCTCCAAGGGCAAGTTGGAGAGTTGCTGAGAAAAGGGCTATTGAGGGAGAGCATGAGCCCATGCGGGGTCTCGACTTTGTTGACTCCAAATAAGGATGGTATTTGGCGTATGTGTGTTGATAGTAGAGCGATCAATAAGATAAGCATCAAGTACATATTTCCTATACCTTAGCTAGATGATATACTTGATATGCTTGAGGGGTCGAAAGTGTTTTCTAAGCTGGATTTACGCAGCGAGTACCATCAAATCTGTATCCGCCCTGGTGATGAATGGAAGACAACTTTTAAAATAAAGAATGAATTGTATGAATGGCTGGTTATGCCATTTGGATTATCATACGCACAAAGCACCTTCATGCGCCTTACAAACGAGGTTTTGAAGTCATTCATAGGCAAGTTTGTTGTGGTGTATTTTGACGATATTCTGATTTATAGCCAAGATAAATCAGAACACATAGGACACCTCAGGTAAGTTCTCCAAGTGCTGCAGGATGACAAAGTATATTTGAATTTAAAGAAATGTGACTTCTTGATAGATCACTTACTATTCCTGGGGTTCGTAGTATCATCTACTGGTATTCGGGAGGATGAAGACAAGGTTAAAACCATCTGAGAGTGGCCCACTTCGACCAACATCCATGAAGTTCACAATTTTCATGAGTTGGCCACTTTCTACTGCTGATTCGTCAAGAATTTTAGTACTATCGTGGCCCCAATTACAGATTGCATGAAAAGGGGTCTGTTCTAATGGACTGAGGAGGCCGATAGAAGCTTTGTTGAGATCAAGCAGATGCTTTCATCTGCTCCATGTTTGGTGTTACTAAATTTTGATAAGGTTTTCGAAGTGGACTGTGATACATCATATGTGGGTATTGGGGTAGTTTTATCTCAGGAAGGCAAGTCTGTCGTTTTTTACAATGAAAAGCTAAGCGAAGCCCGAAAGAAGTGATCCACATATGAGATATAGTTGTACACCGTGGTACAAGCTCTCTGACATTAGCAACATTACCTCATTCAGAGGGACTTTGTCTTATACATAGATCATCAGGCCTTGAAATTTATAAATAGTCAGACTAATGCCAGTCATGTGCATGCCAGGTGGATTTCATTTTTACAGGAATTCACGTGGGTATTGAAGCACAAGTCTGCCCCAAAAAACAAGGTTACTAACGCTTGAGTCGTCGAGCCACCCTCCTTGCCACTCTAGCTAATGAGGTTATCGGGTTCGATTGCCTCAAAGAGATATACACAGATGATGAGGACTTCAAGGATGATTGGGCATGAAGTAACAAAGGTCATCCTGGTGATTTCCACATTCAAGAGGGGTTTCTATTTTATGAAAATCGATTGTGCTTCCCACAATGTGCTCTACGTGACAAGATTATACTCAAGCTCCATGGTGGTGGTTTTAAAGGCCACTTGGGTCATGACAAGACGAAGGCCCTGGTGGAGGAGCGATATTTTTGGCCTCACCTAGGCTGTGTCATGGGACGAATGGTTCAGCGGTACCATATTTGCTAAGTCTCCAAGGGCCATTCTCAGAACACAAGCCTCTACACTCCATTACCCATACCGAAAGGTCCTTGGAGGACGTCTTTATGGACTTCATTCTGGGTCTCCCACGAACACAACGCAGCATGGATTCCATGTTTGTGGTGGTAGATAGATTTTCAAAGATGGTTCACTTCATCCCGTGTAAGAAGACTTATGATACAATGAATGTAGCCAACCTCTTATTCAGGGAGATCATGAGATTGCATGACATTCCGAAGACCATCACATCCGACCGTGATACAAAGTTCATTAGTTACTTTTAGCGAACTTTGTGGAGTTGATTCGGAACCCAACTTCAGTTTAGCAGTGCATATCATCCACAAATTGATGGGCAAAGTGAAGTGGTGAACCGAACTTTGGGCAATCTCATACGGTGTATATCAGGGGACAGGCCAAATCTGTGCGACTTAGCCTTATCTCAAGCCGAGTTCGCCTTCAATAACATGGTGAACCAATTAGCAAGGAAGTCGCCATTCCAAGTTGTCTACGGATGAGTTTTCCGTCACACCCTCGATCTCGTTCATTTGCCTAAGTTCCCGAGCATGAGTATAGCTGCTGAAAACATGGCTGAGTGGATCACAGAGATTCACAACGAAGTACGGAGCAAGTTACTTGAATCAAACAAGAAGTACAAGAAGTACAAGGAAGACGCGGACAAGCATCGTCAAGCCAATGTCTACGAGGTTGGTGACCAAGTGATGGTCCATTTGCGCAAAGAATGCTTCCCATCTGGCACATACAATAAGTTGAAGCATAAGAAGATTGGACTGGGGCCGATCCTCGAAAAGCTGAAGACAACGCCTATGTGGTGGACCTCCCCGAAGAATTCTCTTTAGGACATTCAACGTTGTTGATTTGTTCAAGTATCACGAACCTGAGCTAAACGAGAACTTGAGGGTGAATTCTTTTGAAGGAGGGATTGATGTAGAGAGGGTCATTGAAGAACACATGGTGCGGATGTATCAAAACAAGAATGGAAGAAGGCAGCTGAAGACCAAGAGAATTGGCCCACCAAAAGTCATTATCGACAGACCAAATTTTGGCTGAAAAACAGCCCAAGTCCCTAGACTATTTTCCACCATTGTCGGCAAATCGAATTTCGATCATCAATCGACCAAATTAATCTAGTTAGGGTCCCAACTCCCTGGACTGTTTTGGTCATCTGACGACCGACTGACTAAGGGCCTTTGGCTGACCGTCTTCCAACTTCAGACGACCAACCAGCCAACCGTCGAGTGCACGGTTTCGCTCGAAAGTTGTTATTTTCAATTTTTCTAGTTTTCGTTTTCGATTAGGACTCTTAATTAACGCAAGGTAGGGTTTCTTTTGTTTAACTTAGGTTATAAATACCCATTTAATTCATTGTTAGAGGTAATTATCCATTTTTTAATAAAATCTCTTGAGTTTTCTACTCTTTTGCTCGTGAATTCGAGTATGCCCTCATGGAGGATTCGAAGAAAACTGGTTGAGGATTCTTAGTAGCTCCATAGATTCGAAGTAGTTATTCCTATGAGAGAAACGGTGATTGATTTCACCCCATCTATACTGCGCCACTATTAAACCTAGCAGAACTTGTAAATTAAAGAATCTAAAAAAATTCTTATTTAATTGACTCTTGATCTACAACTTGAGATTCTAGATAAGTGACTACGATGACAGAGAATGAAGGTGTTAGGCACCTTTTCCATCTGTACTAACATATATGGTCTCTATGTCATAGGACTCACCGAAATATAAGGGACTTTGTTAGTTCTCACGCTAAGTGAAATGGTACGCCGCACCGCACGATAGTGCGATGCTTGTTAAGGAGAAATTCTCTACCCAAAATCACTTGAGTGAAGAAGCTATACAACTCTAGTCGATTTGAACTTTTCATGGGCAGGATTTAGAATACTGACAAGCCACGAAGCATAGACATCCAAACATCATTTTAGTTCAGAAAGCTTTGACTTATGTCATAGGTGGAAATTTTTTGGACCATCTTATGAATTCAAGCTTAGTTAAAACCATAATTTTAAAACTTGGTGACTCAACTTAAAACTTGACTCAATGAGAGCATGACTCAGTCCCGAGTCAATTGGCTCATTGACCTAGCTTGACTTACCAGTGACTAGAGCTATAACTACTAAACAAAGTTCGGTAAGCAATATCTATAACGACTATAAATATCTATAACTTGGTTATCAATCACTGAGTCAAGTTAGGTAATGATTCACTCGAGTCCGAGTTGACTCCCTTTGGTGAGACATCAAGTTGAGTCCAGTTTCCATGTTTTCGAACAGATTAGATCTGAAGTCAGTAGCAAACTTTGTATAATTTACGGATTTGGAGCTCGGCCCAACATCATCCGTGGTCTTGAAATCAGCCCAATCCACGCCCACAAAGCCGTAAATGGGCCAGGACTTGGGGTCGAGATGGAACTCCATCGACAGCGGTCAGACCCTAATCCTTATCAATTGAGTCCTGAATTTAGGTCCAGCGGAACCGACCGAACTGTTTCTCGAGCCTGGCGAATCTGATCTGTTTGAATCTAAGGACAGGCAAATTGAGTGGATGAGATGATGGAAGATCATGGGTGTAGAAATCCAAAAGCACATACCTCTTTGTAAGCTACATTTTGGGGCTTGTACACATGGGCCCCATACGTGCCAAGGCAAAGAGCAACAATACCTGTTTACATTTGAACGTGTAAGAGAAATTCAAGGATATTTTGCCTAAAAAAGAACGGTCTAGATCGTGCGACACACTGCATGTTTATAGCTGCAGAAACAGATTGATTGGAGGATCCTAGCTGCCGAATTTGGAGGGTTGGTTCTCCCCAATTCAACCACCCATTTAATGTCCCCTTATTTGATGGTTAGAATCATCTATCATTGAAAACTTTGGGCTACCACATCTGTTGTGGTCCTACAGTTTGGACGGTTGTGATTGAAGTATGTACGGCACACGTGTGTGGTAGGTGTATGCATACATACGGATCGCCATGCTGCCAATGGTTATTGGGTGGGTGGGTGTGCGTGAGTGAAGAGATCTTCCCGCGGGGGCATGGCAGACACGTGCAATATCTCTAAGCCGTCCATCAGGTGAGTCGAATTATGAAGAAATTTGCATCTAAAAATCAAGATGGTACACTGCTCAGAAGGACCAAGGTGTTAGAAACAGATGGACGGCTTAGAAAATTTCATCTCAAGTCTTTTAAAGCCCTATATCAGTTTCATGTACATATGATATTGAAATCAGGTTCGATTCGCCATACAGGGTAAAATCACTTGGGCGCAAGCCTAGCCTGAAAATGAATGGACCATTCATTCTAGGCCCAAGCCTAGCCCATGGGAAGCTAATAGATCCAATCCTAATCGAAAGCCAGGTTGGGCTCATCGGCCGAGTGGGTTCCTTGGCCCATATATAGCCACCCTTAGGAAGAGGGATGTTTTGATTTGTCTCATGTGTCTTGATTTTGGTTTTGAGAAATGGGTTTTGGGTGTGTGTGTGTGTGTGTGTGTGTGTGTGTGTGTGAGAGAGAGAGAGAGAGAGAGAGAGGTAGAGGTGGGCATGTTTGGTTGTGTCATGTATCTTGATTTTGGTTCTTAGAAATGAGTTTTGATTGACCTTTTGAGAGAGTGATTTCGGTTCTTAGAAATAAGTTTTGATTGATCTTTTGAGAGAGTGATTTTGGTTCTTAGAAATGAGTTTTGGTTGATCTTTGGAGAGAGAGAGAGAGAGAGAGAGAGAGAGAGAGAGAGATTACCAGAGATAGCTGCGACTTTGTGCCAAATCCGAGGATCCATCGCTGCTCAAATCAAAATGACCCTTTGGGAACTTATTTGAAGGAGGGGACTCTGGGGGGCATTTTAGTCATTTTGCATACTGCTTGAATCGTGAAGGCATTGACCCAGCATCGCCTTCTTTTGTAAACTATCACTATTGTATTTGAATATTTAGTTGTCTTTTTTTGACCATGTAATGGTCATATTTCCTAATGACAATTTTGTCCTTCACAGCTACCTACAAGGCTACAGGCCTACAACCACATTGAAAAGATAAGGAAATTGTTTGGGTGGAATAGGTTTGATAGTTTACCCATACCCATCTACACGCAGTTACACGTGTTCATATGGAACTCGTGTGAGATCTGATCTTCCCATCAGATGGGTTACATTGTTCAGATCTTCTTTTCCAAAACTCAGAGAATTAAGCACTACAGGTGGGCCACAACGTACAAAACAAATGAACGGCTACCCGGGGAACAGCTTAGTGGGTGTTACCCCTACCCTGTGGCCCACATGGGTGATATTTTGTATATCCAAGCCGTCCATCCGTTTCTCCAGCCCATTTAATAGTAGGTTTCCAACAATTATACAGATCCATTTCAGGTGAACCATACCACGGGAAACAGTGTTGATTGAGTGCCCCACCATTAAAACTTCCAAAAAGCCCATAGTAAGGTTTTTATAATGTTTATTTGCAATCCAACCTGTGGATAATGTCAATAATATCTGGATGAAGGGAAAATATAAATATCAAATTGATCAAAAACGTTTTCGGCCCACAAAAAGTTTTTAATTTTCATTCATCACTGTTTCTAGTGTTATGGTCCACCTGAGATTCAGATCTTCTTATGGTTTGGTATCACATCCTGAAATGATATGGAAAAACAGATGGACGGAGTGGATATATAAAAAATGAATCGAAATGGGCCCCACACGGTTAGGGTAACACCCACTAAGCTGTTCCCCTGGTAACACCTAATCCGCTCTTCCCAGCGACAGGTTTGTAGACCCGTACACACGCTTTCACGAGTCACGCGTGCCAACTTTGCAAATACGTGAAAAGAATGGACCAACGGTTTATACTCGATTTATATGTGTGGCCCACCTAAAATGTAACTAATGTCTCTATGGGGAACGTGTAAATTAATGTGTAATTCGAAAAAGTCTAATGAACGGCTTTGATTCGTTGATGGTCAGGAATCGACTTCTAAGAAGGAAGCATGCGTGCACGGTGATCTTCGAGACAGCTACATATCCTGTTCGTCGGTTCTGAGTCTTCTGACAGGTGGGGTCCATGGTTCAGCAATCAGAACATTGGTCTGTTGCGTCCCATCATGGATGGAAGATGCACCAAACATATCTCAGATTGGAAGATCTTAGCCACTCGTTTTGACACCTTTCCATTTGAATCATGGATGGGAGATGCACCAAACATATCTCAGATTGGAAGATCTTAGCCACTCTTTTTGAGACCTTTCCATTTAAATGTAGCCAGTACATGCACCACCATGGTACATGATTGGCGATCCCAGCCGTCCATCATTTGCGACCGCGTAGATCTTCTTCGCCCAAATCAGGCACGTCAAACAATAAATGTAGACTGCGAGAACAAGGTCAATACCTCTTGAGTCGTTCATTCTTTACAATAGATTTGGCCCAAATGGTAAGTGGATGGGATGAAGGGATTGGATCATAGGCGCGTGTGCCATGCTTTCACATGTGGCGGTGACTAATCCGATTCCTTTGGGATATACCTGCCATTTCAACAAAAGTTAGGGATTTTTCCATCCCTTTGAATATTTTGACAGCTGGAGAAAATAATAGAGTACAAGTCTTCTAGAAGCAAGGCTGTAAACGGGCCAGGCCTGAGTAAGGTCTCAGCCTGGAGTCTAAACTTTTCGGGCTAGTCCACCGGGCGGCACTATTCAAAATTCTGATTTTTCGGGCTAGTCTGTTCGTCTTTTCTAGCCTAATTAAAAGAGAGCTATTACAAAATAAATAAATAAAATAAAAGAAAAAGAAAAAAAGGATCTATATATGACATGTAGAAGCACCAACAAACATTCCTCCATCCATGGCCAAGATTCCTCATTGAAGAAAAATCTTGGTAGACATATTTTTTGAATTTTGAATTTCCTTTTGAGTTGTAATTACTATAAATGTGTTGCTGAAAATTAGAAACATATATATCTTCTACTTGATAAGAGGAATTGTTTCTTTTGAAAAGTAAATATATATAAAACATCTACCCAATTATTGAGGTAAGGAAAATATTATGAACAAAATAATTCTTGATTCACATGGTATCGAGCTGGCGATCTCCACAATCAATATTGCCACAGAGATCAACAATCCTCTCCTCCACGTCGAGCCTAACAGTGCAAACTTTGCTCAAACTCATCAATGGCTTCCAACAACACTCTTCTCTCACTACCACCGTTCTCATTACCCACTCCTCCCACTCTCTAAGTACTTCCCATTAATCATCTAATCAAGCTCGATCGTCATAATTTTCTCCTATGGCACACCCAATTCCCACTGATTTTGATCAGTTATGATCTAGAGGGCTTTATTGATGGGACGATCATCGCTTCCGCTCGTGCTCTCCTTGATAGTTCTATGAACCCCACATACACCTCTTGGCGGAAGCAAGACCAAGTACTACTCAACTGACTCATTTCATCCATATCAGAAACGGTTCTCCCTCAAGTTGTCAGACTTGCATCATCTCGTGCCGTATGGGTAACGCTTGAGAACTAGTTTGCCTCTCACTCCCGTGCACGAATCATGTAGATTTGCCGAGAACTACAAACTATGCGCAAATGCGCACTTATTATGGTCAACTACTTACAAAAGCAAATCAACTAGCCAATAGTCTTGCTGCCTCATGTAACTCTATGCCTGATTGCGACCTTCAACAATGTTTACTTAATGGCCTTGACTTTGCATATGATGCACTCGTCACCACTCTCACAGCAACATTAGAGAATACCCCAATGGGCGATTTTCAAGTCCATCTTCTCGCAGATGACATGTGTCTTGAGGCACAACAAAGTGCGCTTGCTAATGTTCCTGTAGCTAATATGGTTGCCCAAAATTGCAGCATGCCTCAATCCACTTCTACCTATGGGAACAACACCTATCGAGGCAATAATAACTGTAATCACGGAAACCCACATGTAGGGCAACGTCCATCACCATTAAATGTTACCCACAACCAACAAATAGGACCTTGCCAAATATGTATCCGCAAAAACCACACGGCCAAAACATGTTGATTTCGATATGATCAAAGTAATCAATTGGCTACTCTTACTCCAACAAATGCACAACAACCTTTGGCTTATGTAGCAACATCAAACATGCCCTAAGACCCCAACTGGTATCCTATTAGTGGGGTAAGCAACCATGTTACGACCGACCTCTCTAATCTCCATCTCAGATCTAAATATACGGGCACCGATCAAGTACGAATTGGTAATGGGTCTAGCCTCTCCATCTCCCATGTTAGTAAGTTTATATTTTCTACACCGCACCGAAATTTTTTCCTCAATGATTTACTACATGTCCCTAACATCTCCACAAATTTTTTATCAGTTTCTAAATTCACCCATGATAACTCTATTTACTTTGAATTTCATCTTGATTTCTTTGTTGTTAAGGATTGCCTTACAAGGAAAGTACTTTTGTGTAGCCCGAATAAAAATGGAATTTATTGCCTATCTCCAAGTCATGATACATCATTGCATCCTACTCCTGCATTTCTTGGTGAGTGTGCGTCTATTGATGTTTGACATCGCCGTTTGGGTCAGCTTACGCAAAGCACGGTTCAAGTTGTAGTAGCTACAAACTCTCTCCTGGTTCAAAATAAAGCGTCAAGCTTTTGTCATTTGTGTCAACTTAGTAAAAGTCATCGGTTACCTTTTTCTTATAGTTCAATAGTTTATAAGACTCCGCTTGAACTAATTGTGGCTGATGTATGGGGATCGACTCCCATTATTTCCAAAGATGGATTTCGTTATTATCTAATTCTAATGGATGCTTTTAGTAGATATTCTTGGGTTTATCCTCTTGTTCATCGCTCTGATATGCTTTCAATTTTTATTACATTTAAATCTAAAGTAGAGAATTTAGTAGACCGAACGATCAAAACATTCCAATTAGATAATGGGGGTGAGTTCATCAAACTTAAGCAGTTCTTAAAAAGAACTTGATTTCCGTTAGTCAATTAAAAAAGAACTTGATTTCCTAAAATAGTAAATTAAATTTAGACAATGTTTTGGTTGTTCCTAAAATAAAAAAGAACTTGATTTCTTTAGTCAATTAACATCTAATCGGCCATATATTTTTGAATTCTCATCGAATGGATTTGAGATAAAGAACAGGGAAACAAAGTCAGTGATAGCAACGAGGAGAATGAATGGTGACTTGTATGCCTTGTAGCCATAGGATGGAATGGCATTATTCTCAAATCGATTTAGAGTTGTGAGTGATGACATTTGGCATCAAAGGTTGGGTCATCCTCAAATGCAAATTGTTGATTTCTTAAGGAAAAATAAAATGATACTTAGTAGCTCAGTAAATAAAATGTTGTGTTGTAGTTGTCTAATAGCTAAAGCATGTGGATTACTTTTCTTGACTTCTGATGAATGCTCTAATGAACCGTTTGCTAAGGTACATTGTGATTTATGGGGACCTGCTCGTGTTTTATCATTTCAGAGATTTAAGTATTATGTAGTGTTTATTGATCAATGCACATGCGTTACATGATTTTTTTTTCCTTTAAAGCATGAATCTAATTTTATGCAATGCTTTATTAATTTTCATAACTTCGTTCAAACTCGATTTGATAAAAAAAATTCGAATATTTGAATTCGACGGAAGTGGTGAGTTTAATAATGCGAAGTTCTGACTGATAATGGTATTACTCACCAAATGTCATGCCCAAGAACACCGGAGCAAAATGGTATAGCAGAGAGAAAACACCGTAATGTTACTGAACTCGGTCTAATTATGTTGTTTCGTGGTGAAGTAACAAAACGTTTTTGGGTTGAGGCTTTTAGCACAGCTGTGTGGTTGATAAACCAACTTCCTACTTATATTCTTAATATAACATCGCCCTATGAAAAATTATTTGGTAGAAAACCAGATTATAGATCTTTACGAGTTTTTGGATCTCGTTGTTTCCCATACTTACGAGATTATGCAAAAACAAAGTTTGATCCTCGATCATTACCATGTGTGTTTCTTGGTTATAGCCATCAATACAAGGGGTATCGTTGTTTGTATCCCCCAACTGGTCGAATCTACATTTCAAGACATGTAGTTTTTTATGAGTCCATGTTCCTCTTTCGAGATCCTGGAAAATTATTTACAGCTACAAATACTAATGTTAATTTAACTACTTTTATTGAGTGTTTTCCAAGTCTTAATAAGAATGTAAAATCGACTTCATAAAATGCATCTCCAATTTTTGAAGGGCCGAGATTTTCAACTCTTGATCCATCCGAGGTCAATAATGGTGATTCTCATATTGATTCATCTCAACCACCAATCACACATGATGCTTCAGTGCCAATTGGCAGAAGTGAACATGATATTTCGATGCCCCTCAATCCACATACACCAGACATAGCTTCCTCTATTGATTCATTACTATTGCCTACTCAGAATTTCATGAGTGCTTCTATTTATTCCATCTCACGTTCTCATGGACGCACTATGGTAACCCGATTAAAACAAGGTATTGTGAAACCAAATCCCAAATACTTCTTGGCTACTGTTGATATTCCCACTGAACCCAAATCTCTGCACTAAAGCATTCCTGATGGATTGGCGCTATGGAAGAAGAAATCTTGGCCTTACATCAAAATAAAACTTAGGAACTGGTCCCTCGATCTCCCAATATGAATCTTGTTGGGTGTCGATGGGTATTTAAGACAAAGTTACACTCTAATGGCTCACTTGAGAGGTTGAAAGCACGTCTTGTTGCCAAAGGATTTAATCAAATCCTGACCTTGACTTTTTTTTAAACTTTCTCTCCTATTATAAAACCTACTACAATCAGAATAGTCCTCATCATTGCATTGGCACACAATTAGGACATTTGACAGTTGGATGTAAAAAATGCCTTCCTTCATGGGCATCTTACAGAACTGGTCTTCATGGAACAACCTCCTGGATTTAAAGATCCAGATCGCCCAAACCATGTCTGCAAATTGAAAAGGGCCTTGTATGGCCTTAAACAAGCTCCACGGGCCTGGTTCGACCACTTTAGTACATTTCTCCTTACTTTGGGTTTTTTCTGCAGTACAGCTGATTCTTCTCTTTTTATATGTCATAGTACATGTGGTACTATTCTCTTGCTATTATACATTGATGATATTATCCTCACTGGCAATAATCTTACCTTTCTTAATTGGGAGTTTAGTTGTCTCAACAAAAAATTTGCCATGAAAGATTTGGGATATCTTCATTATTTTCTTGGTATTTTGGTTCAACATTTTCAAGGTGGGCTATTTCTCCACCAGACCAAGTATGCATATAATTTGTTGGAGCGAGCTCAAATGAAAAATTGCAAACCTCAATCAACTCCTATGATGACCAAAATACAACCTCCCTTGGATAATGAACCTTTCCATGACCCTCAGTTCTATTGTAGTATTGTGGGTAGTTTGCAGTACCTTGCTTTTACAAGGCCTGTGTGGACCCTCACCGTTCCGCGCTCCCACGACGTTCTCCCTTTCCTTTCGGAAAAAGAAGAAGGGGTACATGTGCGCGAATCGCCGTTTGTGCCACTGGCTTGCCTCGTTCTCGAGGGCTTTGTTCGGTAGTTGTGTTAGGCTGGATGTGTTTGGATGAGTTTATATAAGACCAGAGTCGCCACTAGCCAGTTACTTGGAATCTACAGTCGGCTAGACCCCGTACGTAGAAACGTTAGAGAAGGGGATCCGAAGATTCCTTTCTCTAAAGTGACTCCTTTTGATCTGCGGCCAGAGATTCGAGGTAAGGGATCACGGTTACAGGGTGGGAAGAGGTTAAGCACCCCACACACTGCCCGTATCGGAGTACGGTCTCCACTTCACAGAATCGAACTAATACTTGAAAGTCTGTCTTAATCCTCGTACATTCTCATAGATGACATGATGCATGAATGCAGGTCTGAACAGTAAGAGTTTCTGATGGGCAGGTTCCACTAACAGGCAAGCCCAGAGCATATGCTCGAACTGACAGGTGCTTTATGCGAGATGCATGCAGTGTGTTTGAATAATCAAGGTGCTTGTAGTGACTGATGCATGAATGCGGGTCTGAACAATAAGAGTTTCTGATGGGTAGGTTCCACTAACAGGCAAGCCCAGAGCATACGCTCAAACTGACAGGTGTTTTATGCAGATGCATGCTGTGTGTTTGAATAATCAAAGTGCTTGTAATGAAGCAGTGGGGTTGGAAGAAAAGTAAATGTTGCACTTATGCTAGATGCGAATGAGATGATGCTGGTGAAAGAGTAGCTAGATGAACGGAGGTGTTGCAAGGTTTGCTTCGAGTGGTTGGATCAAGACTTGGATGGCTTAGGAGACTTGGACCAGTGGTCAGGCTAGGCTGGACCAGGGCTAAGCTCTCCTCACTCGGGCTCTCCTTGGTGGAAAAATGGGCTAAAGGGTGGAGATGAACTCGGAACGACTGGATCGCACTTGGGCTGAAGGCTTTTTGAAATGAGAAGGGGCGGGGGGTATTTATAGCAGCGGGCAGTGGAAGTTCCTGTAAATAAGTTTGGGCGGCACCCAGGGGGCCGCCCGTACGGACGCTCTCGGGATCCCGCTGGCAGTACAGACATGCTTCGGGGCTGCTGCTTGGAACTCGGTGGGTTGACTCAGCGGGTTGACTCGGTGATTTGACTCAGTGGGTTGACTCGGTGTTTTGACTCGACGGGTTGACTCGGTGATTTGACTCAGCGGATTGACTCAGTGAGTTTGACTTTTTTAGGATATTTTGACTGATTTTTCTTATGGGGGGTTTTTCAGGCTGATGTTTAGGGGTGAGTTAGGCTATAGATTGGGGCTTACAAGGGTGAGTTTGGCTGAGTTTGGACATGGGATTTGGGGGTATGGTCCTTCATTCATCCAGCTATCTCTACCAACAGTGTGGCCGAAGGTGGGTGTTACAATCCGAAGATTGCACACCCAAGTGCAGGTAGCGAGGTAGTAAAATACTCGGTAAGACCGAGGTCGATCCACAGGGATTGGGGTTAAGAACACTTAGAGGAATTAGTTTAAGTGTGAGAGATGAAATCTAAATTATCCACGAGAGTGGAGCAAGTTATGTGTGGTGAAAGACAAAAGTAGAAAAGGGGCTAAAGCATTAGGGATCCACCTTTGATTCATTCACAAGATTTGATTTATTGGTCCAACTATAACTCAACTGGAATTGAATAAAAATTCATTCCAATCGGAAGATGAAACAGTTAAACCATTTGCATATTTCATAAAAGATGGTGATCTGAACCGATTGATTTGACCATGAAGCACTCGTTAGTTGATCGCAGGGAATTCCAAGCATCTACTGTGCCCGGAGTCGACAATGGATCAAGGAATTGTACAGATCAACAACTTTGCCAACAAGTCAACCGATAAGATCACAATTCATACGATCAAATGCATACTTACAAGATAGGAGGCTTTGATTGACCGATCCAACCGTTAAGATCTCGTTTATCGATCGCAGGGAATCCAAAGCATCCAATGTGCCTAGAGTCTACAATGGATCAAGAAATTTTACAGATCGATGACTTTACCTGCACTTGCTCGATAACCGTAGGGAATCCAAAGCATCCAACGTGCCCGGAGTCGACGATGGATCAAGGGACTTTATCGATCATGAACTAGTTAATTGGTGTGTAAGGGATCCCAAGCATCCAACGTGCCCGGAGTCGACGATGGATCAAGGGGCTTACACAACAATAGTGTCTGTCGAGGTGGATAACCAAACCAATCAACCAAAGAGAACTCCAACATTTACACCACACAACGTTGAACCAAAAGAACCAAACTTGCAAATTTCTTCAAAGGCTTCACCCCTAGCCTTAGCTAGAGGTTTAGCCAACCATGCTACAATGGAAGACTAAATTCTCTACAAAAGAGAAAACTACTCTACACTACAAAAGAAAGAAAGAAAACTAAAGAAGAGAAGAGAGGAGTTGTAGAGAATTGGATGGGATTTGAGGAGTGGGATGGGATGATTGACGGTGATGAGGCAAGAGACGGTGCTGGATGGACGGCCGTAGACAATGGTGATGATGGTATGGTCCACAGTGCTGGATGATCAGGGTCATTGATCTGATGCGCAGTTGGTCCCTCACGTGGACACCCAATCTTGACCGTTCAAACTCATGTGATCTCCAAATCACTACCATCAAACATGCACATCCTGGGCTTCCGATAAACAGTTGTGATGCGGTCCATCATAGAACACGATCTATCCTTTGATCTTTATGATTTAATTTCCTTCAGGATCGTCACACACTTGATCTTGATCACTTTAGGGCCTTTAATCGTCCTGATTGACTCAGATTTTGTCCAACCTCTCCTCATCATCTTCGATCTTGATTTCTTTTGGATGTTAAAGCGCCTTGATTGGCTTGGATCTTGTCCAACCTCTCCTGAACACCTGAAGACAGAAAATTAACCTAATAAGGGATAATTAACCAGAAAAACAATGATATTGCTCTTAACCACCAGGGTTAATTATACAATATTTGGTACTTATCAGTGGGGTGTCTACAGATGCCCCTCTTTAGTAGAGGTTGCGTGCAATCGAATGCCAAAGCGAGTGGACACCCCACTTCTGACCCGGTCATTCATAGATCATGGTCTGACATCTTTGCTTGCCTTTGCATCTGTGCTAGTTGATCGTCTGGAAATTGATCACTCGCACATATCGCGGGAGTTTGGAGAAAACGTTGCGATTGTCCCTGTAGTTTGCTGCAACCTGGGTACCCAATCGCAACCCTTCCATTCCCGATCAGTACTAACATCGGAAAGGTACAGCAGAGCCTCTGCGTCGTTATCTTACGAGGTTGCCGACCTTGAGATCGACTATGTGATGTTTTCCCGGATCACTCCATGAGTACTTGTTTCGCTTGACTGTCAAAGTGGTTAGATGCCCTGCGTCGTAGTCTTGTGGGATTCTAGCAGACTTGGAATCAGTCAAGGTACTTCAGGCATCCACGCCTAGGTATGTGCGGGTGGACTCTTTCCACCTGATCTGCTGGTTTCGATGCTTGGTTTGCCATTCATTCTTTTCTTGATTGTGGTCTGGAATCTTTGTTGTCTTTTGTATCTGAGTCAGTTGATTGTTTAGAGATTGATAACTCGCACATACCCAGGAGTTTGGAGAAAACGTTACGATTGTTCCTGCAGTTTGCTGCAACCTGGGTACCCAATCGCAACCCTTCCATTCCCGATCGGTACTAACATCGGAAAGGTACAGCAGAGCCTCTGCGTTGTAGTCTTACGAGGTTGCTAACCTTGAGATTGATTGTGATGTTTAATGTTTTCCTGGATCACTCCAGGAGTACTTGTTTCACTTGACTGTCAAAGTGGTTAGATGCCCTGCGTCGTAGTCTTATAGGATTTTACTACGCCGACTTGGAATCAGTCAAGGTACTTCAGGCATCCACGCCTAGGTATGTACGGGTGAACTCTTTCCACCAAATCTACTGATTTTGATACTTGGGTTACAATTCATCGTTTCCACCTGTTCAAATGGTTTCTTTGACCGAGCCTTTTTGGCTTTCATCTTTTCGTATCTTGGCATGTGGTACGACCGCACTGGCACTGGAGTTCAGTTCAACCATACTTTGAGTGCATTAAATTTGATGGTTTCCGGGGAAACCGCGAGACATCGGATCTTATTTGATTTTTGCGTCGTCTCCTATCCAGAGATATGGAAGATCTCCTGGTGTTTTGGAGGCAGAGCACTCTAATGGGAAAATATTTTTTGAATTTTTGAAAAGATACCCACTCTAGGGAGTGATACTTCCTGGGGTTTTTATTTATAAATAGGAATATTTTTTTTATCTTTTGAAATGGAAATCTGGTCTGCACGTGCCTCCACTAGGGATGCCTTGTGGGGTATTTGGCTAACCGACTTTTATTTTGAAAGAAGGTAAACATGATGATTGATGCGATGGATGCTGATGCATGGGGATACATGATGAGTGCATGGTTTGGCTCATTCTCTTTTCGTTTGATGATTTTGCTTTTGCTGGGGATGCAGAGAGCTTTGAGCTTATTGCTTGCGGGGTTGTGCTTCCCTGGGGATTTCTTTTCAATGCGGATGTTTAGTCAGTGGGTTGGTCAAGATCCCAACCCCTGGTCGATCAGGTCCATTGTCCCAAGATGCTGTTTCTTTGTTAATGGGAATGGACGAAGGATGTTATCAGACTTCAAGATATTCTTCTGTGAATGGATGCGATTGAGACGGTGCTTGGTCGCTTGTTTTGGTCAAGATTCCAATTTGTGGGCGATCGGATCCGTCATCCCAAACTTGCGAAATGAGTGAGCGGAGTTCGGGACTCCTGAAGTGCAATGCTGAGGATAGTGACAATTTTTGTGAATTTTTTGCAAATATGTGGTCTGAATCTTTACCTGAGTAGTCAGGATGGAGATCGGTTATTGAAAACAAGGAAATATTTTTGTGATTTTCGAAATATTTTCTTTGAAAGTAAGAGAAATATTTTTGTGATTTTTGACAATATTTTGTTCGAAAGTAAGGGAAATATTTTATGATTTTGAAAGGTGATTTTGTAATGTTTTGGTGTTTTTTTTCTTCTGATTTTTCTGAAATGCAGGGAAAAGTGTGGAATTTTCATCCACTTCCAGCTTCTACTACTGGTAAGGCACCTGATCCATTTTACGTCAGCGAGTAAGATGAGTCTCACACAGTTAAGTGCCGTAGTTTTACATCTTCGGATGAAGAGATTTTGAGGGTTTTCAGTCAACACACCCACAAAGTTGCCTATTCCTCATGTGCAATGCACATAGACCACGTATCGTCCGACGGACTCCTTCGGCCACACAATGAGCCACATCCTCACATTTCCCTTTCTCAATCCAGTTTGGGGCCTTACGTTACTCACAATTCCGTGAGGGTGCGGCGGTGCACTCCACCTCCCAACAACCTTAATCCCCTTCATGAGTTTTAGGAACAGGGAACATCCGTCAGATTCAATAGCGACTTCCAAATCAAGGTTGTCTATCACGGTGCGTTCAACACAAACAGGATTGCGGGGTTCTGCCCGCCTCAGCCTTTACCTGTTTAGAAGGTTCCAGACACCCGTACGATCAAGTGTCGGCCATGTCTTGGACAAGTTGGGAAAGAAAGCCCCCGAGAAGTTAATCCTAGTGTAGTTTTAGGTCTTCGGACCGCTGGGGATGAATTTGTACAGTTGAAATTGATGGTGAATTTTTTATTTTGAGAAAGTTCCAGTCTTCAACTCGAGCGATCAAGATTGATACTGGTTTTTATGGAAAGCTCAAAATGTTTTTGGTATTTTTGGAAATGATCCAGGTTATCGAACCTTGATCCCAGCGGTTGAGGCCGATGCCGGTTTTTGGTTGAAAGCAGGAAAAGGTCCCCCGAGAAATTAATCCCAGTGTAGTTTAAGGTCTTCGGACAGAAATATGTACATGCTGAAAATACATTCTTTTTTGTGATTTTTCGAAATGTTCCAGGCTATTGAATCTCAATTTGAGCGATCAAGATTAACACTAATTTTTATTGAAAATCTCTCGAAATTTTGTTCCCGACGTAGTTTAAGGTCTTCGGACCACTGGGGATGAATTTGTACAGTTGAAATTGATGGTGAATTTTTTATTTTGAGAAAGTTCCAGTCTTCAACTCGAGCGATCAAGATTGATACTGGTTTTTATGGAAAGCTCAAAATCTTTTTGGTATTTTTGAAAATGATCCGAGTTATCGAACCTTAATCCCAGCGGTTGAGGCCGATGCCGGTTTTTGGTTGAAAGCAGGAAAAGGTCCCCCGAGAAATTAATCCCAGTGTAGTTTAAGGTCTTAGGACAGAAATATATACATGCTGAAAATACATTCTTTTTGTGATTTTTTGAAATGTTCCAGGCTGTTAAATCTCAATTTGAGCGATCAAGATTAACTCCGGTTTTTATTGGAAATCTCTCAGGATTTTGTTCCCGACGTAGTTTAAGATCTTCGGACCACTGGGGATGAATTTGTACAGTTGAAATTGATGGTGAATTTTTTATTTTGAGAAAGTTCCAATCTTCAACTCGAGCGATCAAGATTGATACTGGTTTTTATGGAAAGCTCAAAATCTTTTTGGTATTTTTGAAAATGATCCGGGTTATCGAACCTTGATCCCAGCGGTTGAGGCCGATGCCGGTTTTTGGTTGAAAGCAGGAAAAGGTCCCCCGAGAAATTAATCCCAGTGTAGTTTAAGGTTTTCGGACAGAAATATGTATATGCTGAAAATACATTCTTTTTGTGATTTTTCGAAATCTTCCAGGCTGTTAAATCTCAATTTGAGCGATCAAGATTAACACCGATTTTTATTGGAAATCTCTCGAAATTTTGTTCCCGACGTAGTTTTAAGGTCTTCAGACCAAAACTTTGTACAGAATAGGGCAACACACTTTTTTTATTTTTGGAAAATGTCCGGTGTCAGCGGATCTTGATTCGAACGATCCAGACTGCTACTGATTTTTATTTAAAAAGTCCCTCAAGATCTTGATCCCGACGTAGTTTAAGGTCTTCGGACCAAAACTTTGTACAAGCAAGCAGCGATCAAGGTTGGAGATTCCGGGGATTCTTCTTAGAATGGTTCAGATCATCAGGTCATGACTTTGGATGGTTGGGATCACTGTTTGACCAGTTAATTTTTTTCTTTTCCTTGAAAATTTCATGGAACTCTTTCCACATCATCAAGCCAATTTCTCCCTCAATTTCTCACAAGATGAGATTTTGGTGAGATTCCTTACTTTTTCTTATCCTTCTCTTTCATCACTTCATTCTTACATGGAGGTACAAGATTCACTTGCAACCACCCTTCCCAAGGAGGAGTTCTTCCCAAGGAGAGAGGGTGAGAAGTCGTTTCAACTAGGTGGGAGGGAAGACGGCCCCCTGAGTGCCGCCCGGACCGCTCTGCCCACTGGTCTTTCTAGTGGGTCGGGTAAAGGGGTGTCCTCCCCTTTTCTATATAACATGGGGCACCCTTGGCCCCTCCAACGTGCAATCTCTCTCTTCTCTCTCTCATACTCTCTCTTTCTTCATGTTTTTCTCTCTCTTTTGGTGGTTCTTTGCTCTTTTCAAGTGGTGGGCCTTAGTGAAGCTTTGGGACAGCAAGGTGGTCTCCCTTTGGTGAGTGGTAAAGGTATGGACCACTCCCTTTCTCTCTTGTCTTTTTCCTTCTTCATTGTCTCTTCTCATGACTCTTTTCTTTTCTCCATATAGCTATTCCAAAAGGAGTGAAGGTGGGCCCAAGTATTTTTGGCCTTTTTCTAGATCTCCAATCTCTTCTAAAGGTGGTGCATGGAGAAGGACATTGCAAGCTTCCATTTCATTCTTTCTTTTCTTCTTTCACACTCCCTTCATGCATATGTAAAGGGTAATTTTGCCATGTCCATCAAGTGTGCATGGTAAAATATCTCATCTTTTTCCATGGGAGTTGGACCACTTTTCATATGTATCAAATGGGCTCAAAGTGAAGTCATGGCCCTTGGTGTATTTGATGGGCCCAATGCTTCATTTTGGGCTCCCTCTTGCTTTCTCTTTCTTGTCATTTCCTTTGGAGCTTTCTTTTTTTTTCATCTTCTTTTCAAGGTTTGGGCCCATGGGAATGGTAGGGCCCACCTCAAGTTTTGGGCTCATAGGGCTCACTTAGGGTGGCTCCATCTTTCTTCACATGTGTATGGACAAAGGTGACTAGCCCATTCTTCACTTGGATCTTCAAGTGGGCTAGATTTCTTAATTGGGCCCTTGTGATCAAGTAGCCCAAATCTTCCACCATTTCTTGATTATGATGTACATCCTTGTTCACAAAGTGTGGTGGGTTCCTTAGAATTTTTCCGTATGGATGGGCTTTTGGGCCCTCATTGAAACTTGGTTTTCTTTGAGTCATGTGTGCACCACTACACTTTGTGCATGTAAGATTCTTTTTCTTCATGCCTTTTCTTTGGATGGATGGAGGACTTGGGTTACTTGATCACCTACAAGCCTCATGAGTGAGTTGTTTCAATAATCTCACTAAGTTCAAATGGTTTGCCCATGTGGTAGGAAAGTGGTTCTCAAGAGTTTCCTTTAATGTTACCAACCTCAATAGGATGACTTTCATCAAGTGGGCTATCCACACAACCATAGCTTCTTAAACTTCTCTTGGGGTGCTTGGTGGGTCATCCACCATTATTCTCAAAGATGAGCGATTTTTTTAGTGAGAAAGAATGATACCCATAAGTTGCCCAATTTTGTCCCATGCTTTGGGGCATTTTGGATTTTGATCTTCAAGTGGGATATGTATATCATTCTTAGCCATTTTCATTATGGTTGGGTAACTCATCAAGCCATGCCCTCTTGTGCTCAAATGGTCCCCTTTTTTTGTAAAGAAATTGGTGCACATAAGTTGCCCAAACTTGTCCTTACATGGGCATTTCCAACTTTGATTCTTCATGTGGGCTATGTGCATCAAATTTTTACCATTAGCTTCTTTGATTCATATGTTTGTGGGTAGACCGCCATGTTGTACTCTCATAGTCAAAACTTTCATCAAGATGATGCAAATAGGGGTGCCCATGATTAACCCATGAATGGGTTATGTGCTCCCTTCAATCCATTGAGGTGAGGCATTTGGGTTGCTCTTGGGGGCCCATTTCCTTCCTATTCCCCACTTGTCCATGTACATGTGTAAAAGATGGAAACATCTTAAGTGAGAATCATGGCCTTTGTATAAAAAGTGGATCAATCCTTGGCCACATATGGACTTTGAAGAGGGACTTCTCATGTGAAGTAGGATTCTTATCCCTTGTTGATCTCATGGCACTTGAGTGCATTTGTTGTCCAAAGTATGTCCTTGGATGATGGACTTTCCTTGCTTAAGGCATGACATGTAACCTTCTTTAAGGTGGGCCTTGCTTTCTTCAATGGGCCCAACATATATCCTAGGTAACACATGGAGTCGGACTTTGGATTTTGCATTTGAATGTGAGTCCAATCCCATGGGTTTCCTGGATGATAATTTGGATTTTAACGGGTAAAGGATAGGGACTTACCTTGCCAAGCTTGTAGGATTCAATTGCGGATGGTACAAGAGGACGTCGGGTGATTGATGAGGATGATCCAGCCTTCATTATCCGCCGAGGGGCCCATATGTGTTCCTTGGCTCAGGAGCACCAACCTCTTCCCTCCATCAAGGGTCGAGGTACCAGAGATCATTGGGATAACTGGGTGAAACACCCACAGCCTTTGCTTGAACGAGTTCTGACTGACGCTCCTTTTGCTGGCCTCCTTACCTTGCGCTTCTATAACAACAATGCCAATCGCATGTTGCTTGCGGCTCTTCGCGAGAGGTGGCGGGATGAGACCCACACCTTTCAACTCCCTTGTGGTGAGTGGGGAATAACTCCCCTGGAATATATATATATATATATATATATATATATATATATATATATATATATATATATATATATATATATATATATATAAATCGGCTTTCCATTCCATGGGATAGTTGTTCCCCAGGTCGGCTCTCTTGCTCCCATCACTTCCACTGACTGGCTACGGCTTGTAAGTGACGTCCCACCTGAAGATGAATTCCAGGGCCATCAAGTAAAAATGCGATGGTTCTACAACACCTTTGCTACCGTGACCCCTACTACTGAGCTAGAGGCCCTCCACAAAGCACGGGCTATGATTGCTTACGCCTTCGGGTCCTTCCTTTTCTGTCACGTGAACGAGAGGATCGATCCTAAATTTCTTCGTTTGGTTGAGGATTTTTACCATCCCTACAATTGGAACGGGGCTATCTTGACTGATGTTTTCCAGGGTTTGGATAAGACCTCTCGGAATAGCCAGTCCTTCACAGGTTTCTGGCCTATCGTAGAGGTACTCTTCTTTAACCCTCCTTGGAGACATTTGCCTTCTTTCTTTCTCTGATCGTTAGGTGTGCCCTTGCCCAGACTTGATTTTATGACCATTTTGCCCATCTCGCTCCGAGGATATGAGATGCCATTGAGCCGTCTTTGTATCGCCACATGTACTGGCATCAACAAAATCGCCAGCAGAACTCTCGAGTCTCTGGGGACAACTGGCGTGCTGACATAGACGGATTGACCGTTAAAGATGTAAGTATCTTGATTTCCTTATCCCTTATGCTACACTGTAACTGATCGTGATGACCTCATTTGCTGTAGCTTACTCGGATGCCATACGCCAACTTTCCTCTCTACTACACCCCTCAGTGTGTGGAGGCATATGATTCTTCATGCCTCCAGATCATGCTTTCTGACGCTGAATCATTTCAGTGGTATTTGGGTGAGAGGTTGCTTCGACAGATTACTAGGTGGCTCGAGTCCCTTGTTCCGCACCTCCTCCGGCTGCTCAGATCCCAGCTGATGAGATAGCTGATGCTCTTGTGGGCCAACCCAGGTTTCGTTTCACGATCCTGAATCGCGACTATGACGAGTGGTACTTGTTGTACGGACAGGGGCCTCCGCTTCCTCCGCTCTATGTTCTTGGGGGCCGTCGCAGATACGTTGGAGGCTCAGTGACAGCTCCTTTAATGGATCTTCATCGTCAAGAGCGGGACGAGAGGAGGGATGATGACGACTATGTTGGTGACCTGTAGCCTGCATCTGTATTTAGCTTTGTATGGCCTTCTTCTTTTTGCTTTTATCCTCTTCTGTACCAAAATCTTCTGAATGAATATACAACCTTTGACTTGTCTCAAATTCCTTGATGATGTCTGGATGCTTTGACTTCTGACTCATTTCTTAATGACTTGTGGAAGATGATGACTTGAACGGTTCAGATTGCTTGATTTGGCCCTGTGGGCCCCTTCCAGACCTTAGCTTTGCTTTAGAGCACATTTTCTTGATGTTTTGTGAGGCTAAGAAGGCTTCTCATGGTGTGGATGATGACTTGAACGGCTTAGATCGCTTGATTTGGCCTTGTGGGCCCACTTGATGATCAAATCTTGGGTTCTGGCCCTCTTTCTTGATGATCAAGTCTTTGATCTTGTTATTTATGGCTCATGTAAGATTTTCCATGGTTTAGATCATGATGATCTAGTCTTTGAATGACTCAGATTGCTTGTGGGCCCCTCTTGATCCATTTTCCTTCTCTTTGACTTAATCAGGCCCATGTAAGCTGTAATACTTCATGATTGGACAGGTGGGGTACCTTCCAGATGATTCTGATCAACCTTAAATGAAATCTGGAGAGGATTAAAGCCTTGGGCGGCCCTTAGGCTGCCGTCTGCTGATGTGGACAGTCAACCTCACCTACTAAGAACTGTCGAGCCAATCCCGCGAAGAGAGAGGGAGTGCATCTGTACAGGGGGCCCACAGCGGGCCACCCAAGGATCGCCTCTTATGCGGCCTGGGTTGGCTCTGGTTCGGACATTCCCTTCTGTCCACTGCTCCTGTCCCCACCTTCTTTGTATTGGAGAATTCGATTCCAGCCATGAATCCTCTTTTCTCTTTGTCTTTTCTCTTCATCTTATCCTCTTCCTATTTTGTCCTTTCTTGGGCAGCCTTTGATGGTGATTTGGGGGCCATGGTGGGAGAGGTTGGTGGGTCCCACACTCCAGCAATTGGTGAAGGCTTTAATGATGGAGGGATTCCTTTAATGGATGGTAGAGATGGAGCATTGAATGAGGGCATTAATGGAGATTTAAGGATGGTGGTTGGTGGAGCTTTTAATGACTCCATTAATGGTGGGATGGCTGGAATTTCAGATTTGGATAGGTCTTTGATTATCGGAGAAATGGATGGTATGGATGAGATGAGGAGATGGGACATAGGTGAGGCTATGTGTCCCTTGAGTAGGGACCATATGGATGATGTGATTGATGGTGGTGATGGGGCTATGATGGACATAGATGGGCTGATCTCATGTTTGAATGGTATGGATGGTTCAGATGATACCTTTGACGGTTTGGATGCTCTTGATGATGACCGAGATGTGCGGCATACTTGCTTGAGTGGACTTGATGTGATTATTGATGATGTCCCCCTGATGATGGATGGTGTGGATGCCTCGATGATCCCTTTGATTGGACAGGATGATGATTGGATTCCCGATTTTATGTTGGAGAGGGCCGCAGGTCCGGATCTAACCGTGGATTCTTCGATCGGGGTTGCTGGGACTCTTCTTGATGGTTCAGATGCATTTTTCGACGGTCAGATTGGTTAGGATGCCACGATGTGTGGTGTGATCTTTGCTGATAGTCCTTTTGATGGAGAGTACCGTCCTTCTCCTGATCGTCGGTCCTTTGCGCACTCTGTTCATGAGGTGGGCGAGTCTTCTCATACGGCTGAGGTCGTGACAGTTTCAGACAGTGATGCGACTATATCAGACATAGCCGTTACTGGGGGCAGATCAGGGGCTGTTGGGTCTACAGAGGTTCCATCTTTTCCTTCTCCTTCTCCCATTGATCTTTCGATCCTTGATGAGCTGTCATTGATTGTTGGGCCTTTTGTTCTGGAGGGGGTACCCGTGAGGACTTGTCAGCTGCTTCCTCGTCCTTTTTGCTCGCCACAACTGCTTACTTGGCTTGAAAGTTTATCAGCTTATGAGATTCGAGACTTGGAGTCGTATGGTTTTGGCGGCCTGATCCATATGGCTAGAGTTGACATTGACTGGAGGATGCTCGGAGCTGCACTGATTGACTGGGTCCCCTCGTTAAACTTGTTCGTGTTCAACGACATGAAGAGGGGACCCTCTTTGGAGGAGCTTGCGCGCTTGACCGGCCTTCCTTGGGATTATACTCAGTATTTTTCGCCGAAGACATTGCCGAAGACTGCCACACCGCAAAACTAGTTCGGGATCCCTTATTTGGTTCAGCCTGCAGCTGCCGGCCAGGATGCTGTAGTGTTCTCCTTGGACTTGCTGTATGATCTTTTTTCGGGTCCTCGGAGTGTGGCCGGATCTATTCTTGCTCGGAACGCACTGATGTTCTGCTTGATATCTGAGGTGCTATTCTCGGGATGGCGCAGGTCTCAGACCCCTTTACTTTTTGAGGTGATGAGCCGAGTTATCCGACGTCAGGGGATCATTTCTCTCGTCCTGGCTGAGCCATTTAATGGGCTGACTGACTATGCCCTGGGCCGCACTCATGTCCTTCGCGGCTGCTATGCATTTCTTCAGGTATCTTTTCTGCGCTTTCCTTTTCTTTTCTTGTCTTTTGAGAATTGCTTTGCCCTAGCTGAACTTCTTCTTTGTGATCAGGTCTGGCTATGGGAGCATCTTTCGCTGACTGTTCCTGTACCATTTCCTGGCACCCGTCGCCCAGACCTTATGCGACACATCATGGAATTTCTTCCTCATACGGCTAGGATGAGTGAGCCCTTGTATCGCAGGATGTTCGCTGAACTTTGTGACTGGAATATTCGTTGGGAGTCATCTTAGCTTTCACTTCCTCCAGTGCTCTGTGATGCGCATCGCCTTCCTCTGATGCTGGTAGGCTTTCGATCTTACTTTTCTTACCACCCTATCCAGTTCTTGCGGCGGTTCGGATATGAGCAGGATGTTCCTCTTTTTACTTTCACGGGTATCGGGCGTCGAGCACTTCCATCTAGAACCTCTGACTTTAGGACCCGGGTCGATGGATCCTGGGCGAGTTACTTGACTGCCGATTTACTTGGTTTTGAGCTGCGGGCTTTTTCGATGGCGACTGCCCCATATCAGTACTGGGTTGCTGAGCAGTCTTTGTATCGACGTATCCCTTGCTGGCATTAGACTGCCGATGAGGATGAGCAGGATATTCTTGGAGATGCCGGCTCTTCATCTGGTTCATATGAGCCTTTTGAAGAGCGCCCCTTCATTGATCCTGGTTTCCTTTTGGCCACTCATGGCCATTTACTGTTTGAGATTTTCGCACTTTGGTATCATTGTGAGATGATGTCGAGGAGATTGGCTGCCGATCAGAGGTTGTCTGATGAGGAGGCAGCGATCCGTAGCCTTAAGCGCGATGAGGTACATTACCTGCATATGGAGGTGAGCAGGTTAAGAGCGAGACTATTTCATTATGAGTTAGAGGACTTACCTGATATGGCCGAGGAGGAGGGTAGAGATTGATTGTGTTGGCCACCTGCACATTCCTTTTTACATAGTATATGATTGATGATGATGCATTTTTTTTTTTTGTATTTTTTTGAAAAAGATGACATGATATATGTAAAAGAAATATAATGCATTTAATGAAAAAGAAGAAAACCATTTTTTTAAAAATCTATTGTGCCATGAGTTGTCTTGTGAGTGTGTCTGGATTTTGTGTCGGGATATAGGAATCAGAACTGAGGTTCGGCCAATGCTTTGACCGAAGTCTTGAGATTGATTTGTGAGGTCCTTTGGTTCCCTAGAGGTGTAGGCAATGGAAACTGTTGTTTCTTGAGATTGTCAGAGTTTGTAGAGTTCTTCATTCCTGACTGCACTTCTTCTTGTTCTTGAACTGTGACTGCTTGAGTCGATCTGGACCGTCTGATTTCTTGGTACCTGCACTTTTCATTTTTCTTTCTCTATTTAAGCCATTTTTGCCTACAGCGCTCTTTCGAGTTTTCACTACAGCCGGCTTTTTCCCGTCATTTTTGCCCGTGACGCCCTTTTGGGCTTTCACCACGTCCCGGGTGTTTGATCTTGCCTACCCCTTGGTAGCAATGTTATTTTTACCCTCGGCGCCCTTTCGGGTTTTCACCAAGTCCGCTATATGCTCACTGTTTTTACTCGAAGCGCCCTTTCGGGTTTTCACTCCGCCCTCTTTGTTTAGGCACACATTTTCTTTTTCTCTTTTTTCTTTTTTCTGAATCTTTAGATAACTGCGGCGGCTAGAGGTCGGGAATCCGTCGTTGCCGGCCGATGGCAGTCTTTCAGCCCTTATCCTAGGTTACGATGATAGAGCTGTTGGTCTTAGCTAAAGACCCTTCTGAGATGAATGGATAGATGACTGTATTCACTACAAGAAAACGGTGTTTTGCCGACGAAAGTATTACCGACGAAAATAATTTCGTCGGTAAAAAGCCATTTCCCCGACGAAATAAAATAATCGTCGGTAAAATACATTTAGTACACACTTTTACCGACGAAATCATGATTTCGTCGGTAAAAAGTTTATTACCGACGAAACTACCCGTCGCTAAAAAATAATTTGGCTTTTACCGACGAAAATATTCGTCGGTAAAAGTCTTTTTTTTGGCGACGATTATTGTCTGTCGGTAATAATGTGTGGTATCTGCGTAAGTTAATGAAGAGGACTTTTACCGACGAAAGTTTTCGTCGGTAAAAGTATTTTTCCCGACGATTATTGCCTGTCGGTAATAATGTGTGGTATCTGCGTAAGTTGAGGACTTTTACCGACGAAAGTTTTCGTCGGTAAAAGTCATTTTCCCCGACGATTATTGCCTGTCGGTAATAATATTTGATTCCCGCCCAAGTGAAACAGAGGACTTTTACCGACGAAAAATGTTGCTTTTATCGACGAAAATTTTCGTCAGTAAAAGTCTTTTATTTCACTTACCCGATCGGCCTCCCTCATTTCTCTCCATCTCTCTCACTCTCGCTCTGTTCTCTCTCCTCTCTCTCTCTCTAGCGCGCGCGCTGCCGGCCCACCCCTCTCTCTCATCTCCGACCGCCGGCCGTCAACGTCACCGGCGGCCCACCGCCTTAGCCGACCACCCCCCCCAGCCGACCAGTGTCGCCGGTCGCCACTCGCCTCCACCGACCTCCGTACGCCGCCGCCTCCTCCGGTAACCCTCTCCCCCTTTCTTCTTGCTCCATTTCCCCTCTCTCCCTCTCTCCTCGTTGTTGATTGTGGGGCCCACTCCCAAAATCCAATGCATGTGGGTCCCACCATCGCTGTCCAATGCATGTTGGTGGGTCCCACCGTCGCTTTCCATAGTCCATTGCATGTGGGGTCCACCTTAGCTGTCTACAATTTGGTGGGGCCCACTGATTTATTAAATCCCTAATTAGGGATTTCGAAATTAAAATCCCCTAATTAGGGATTTCAATATTAAAATCCCTAATTAGGGATTTAAAAATTTAAAATCCAAAATTTTGTTTTACAAATTAAAAAAAAATGAAATACGTAATTGTGGGGCCCACCGTTGCTGTCCATTGGCTGTGGGGCCCATGTCGCTGTCCACTGGCTGTGGGGCCCACGGTCGCTGCCCACGTCGCTGTCCACTGCCTGTGGGGCCCACGTCGCTGTCCACTGCCTGTGGCGCCCACCGTCGCTGTCCACTGGCTGTGGGGCCCACGTCGCTGTCCACTGCCTGTGGGGCCCACCGTCGCTGTCCACTGGCTGTGGGGCCCCCGAAGATGGGAACCGCTGGTGCCCAAAAATGAAGCATATCAAAATCTAAAGTGGACCACATCACAAGTGTGAACTGAATGTCTATCATTGAAAAATTCTTAGAGGACACAGAAGTTTTGGATCAAGCTGATATTTGTGTTTTCCCTTCATCCATATCCATGTGATCTTATGGACAGGTTGGATGACAAATAATGATCACTATAGGTCCTGGGAATGGTGGAAATCATTATTCCCACGGTTTCCCATGGCATGGTCCACTTGAGATTTGGATATGCTTAAATTTTGGGCTCAACCACTAAAATGAGCTGAAAAAACATAAGGACGGAATAGATAAATCACATACATTCTAGGTGGGCCCAACTGAATTTACTCTACATGATAAGAGCGTGCAGAGTTACTCTACACGCAATCCGATTCCCATGGTGGGCCCCATACATACTTATTTGTTGAGAAAGTAGCAGTCATTAGGTATTTGATTAGACTTGATTCATGGTGTTGATGATTCTGTCATTTTATGTGCTTGTGTATCTGGAATTGATGGAGCAAACCCGAGATGTGTGTCGGAGCTACCCGTGGTTGATTTATGTGGATGTATGTTGTGGATGTATTTGGCTTATTATTAATAGTTATTTTTTGTCCACAAATGGTAGTATAATAGAATCAGTTAGCCCATTTGGAGATTTCTATATTGCCGAGCATAGATAAAGTGTCTTTTGGAGGTATAGAAATCTGCCAAATTGTCCTGTTGGACAGTCCAAGGTTGGATAGATTGGAATGTTATCGTTGTTTGTCATTTACATGCTCTGTCATTAGTTTCGTGCGGTAACTCTCCTATTCTCTCTGGATATGTTTCTTATGTTTAATTCCATTGTCAATTTAATCCACACAATGTGTGGATAGTTGACGTGGAAATTAAATGTAAGATAAATATATCTGGAGAGATAGGGGGAGATGCTGTCGAAATTTAGGCTTGGGCATTTAAATGGAAATAATGATAGCATTTCAATCTATCCATCCTTGGATGGGCGACTGATTTTATTATATTATCATTTAGTGGCAAATTAGATAACGAACATGATACTTGTGATTAAGAGTAGTTGATTGATGTTGATGTTGAGCGGGGGTCCCTGGAAGGTGGGAACCGCGGTTTAGACCATGATGATGAAGCTGTCCTGTTCCTACGGACAGTAATATGGGTGGCCTGGCCATTTGGACAGGCCTGTGTTTATGTATTAGCTCGAAATTAATGGAGCAGACCCGGATGTGCGTCGGAGCTATCCGGTTGTTGAGCGGGGGTCCCTGGAAGGTGGGAACCACGGTTTAGACCATGATGATGAAGCTGTCCATTTCCTATGGATAGCAATATGGGTGGCCTGGCCATTTGGACAGGCCCGTGTTTATGTATTAGCTCGAAATTAATGGAGCAGACCCGGATGTGCGTCGGAGCTATCCGGGTGTTGAGCGGGGGTCCCTGGAAGGTGGGAACCGCTGTTATGACCATGATGATGAAGCTGTCCATTTCCTATGGACAGCAATATGGGTGGCCTGGCCATTTGGATAGGCCCGTGTTTATGTATTAGCTCGAAATTAATGGAGCAGACCCGGATGTGCGTCGGAGCTATCCGGGTGTTGAGCGGGGGTCCCTGGAAGGTGGGAACCGCTGTTATGACCATGATGATGAAGCTGTCCATTTCCTATGGACAGCAATATGGGTGGCCTGGCCATTTGGACAGGCCCGTGCTTATGTATTAGCTCGAAATTAATGGAGCAGACCCGGATGTGCGTCGGAGCTATCCGGGTGTTGAGCGGGGGTCCCTGGAAGGTGGGAACCACTGTTATGACCATGATGATGAAGCTGTCCATTTCCTATGGACAGCAATATGGGTGGCCTGGCCATTTGGACAGGCCCGCTTTGTGTGGAGCAGACCCGGATGTGCGTCGGAGCTATCCTTTAGTTGCTTGAGTCTCCAAGACTTACACCCTAAACCCGAAACCATAAACCTAAAACTAAAACCTATAAGTTATGGCTAAACCGAAACCTAAACTCAATTCATCTAACTCTAAACCTAGACCCTATAAGCTACGAAAATGCGACCCTAAACCCGATCCCGAACCCGCAAATCCAAACCTATGCCCTAAACCTAATCTCATGTCACCTAACCTAAACCTACACCTATTCCTAAATCCATTCACCTAACCTAAACCTAGACCCAAACACGAGAACCAAACCCGAAACCCGATCCCGAACCCGTAAATCCAAACCTATGCCCTAAACCTAATCCTAAACTCATGTCACCTAAACTAAACCTACACCTATTCCTAAATCCATTCACCTAACCTAAACTTTAACCCAAACACGAAAACCTAACCCGAAACCCGATCCCGAACCCGAAAATCTCAACCTATACCTAAGCCTAATCCTAAATTCAAATCACTTAAACTAAACCTACACCTATACCTGAATCCATTCACTTAACATAAACCTAGACCTAAATATGAAAACCTAACCCGAAACGCTATCCCGAACCCGAAAATCTTAACCTATGCCTAAACCTAATCCTAAACTCAAAGTACCTAAACTAAACCTACACCTATTCCTAAATCCATTCACCTAACCTAAACTTTAACCCAAACACGAAAACCTAACCCGAAACCCGATCCCGAACCCGAAAATCTCAACCTATACCTAAGCCTAATCCTAAATTCAAATCACTTAAACTAAACCTACACCTATACCTGAATCCATTCACCTAACATAAACCTAGACCCAAATATGAAAACCTAACCCGAAACGCTATCCCGAACCCGAAAATCTCAACCTATGCCTAAACCTAATCCTAAACTCAAAGTACCTAAACTAAACCTACACCTATTCCTAAATCCATTCACCTAACCTAAACTTTAACCCAAACACAAAAACCTAACCCGAAACCCGATCCCGAACCCGAAAATCTCAACCTATACCTAAGCCTAATCCTAAATTCAAATCACTTAAACTAAACCTACACCTATACCTGAATCCATTCACTTAACATAAACCTAAACCCAAATATGAAAACCTAACCCGAAACGCTATCCCGAACCCGAAAATCTCAACCTATGCCTAAACCCAATCCTAAACTCAAAGTACCTAAACTAAACCTACACCTATTCCTAAATCCATTCACCTAACCTAAACTTTAACCCAAACACGAAAACCTAACCCGAAACCCGATCCCGAACCCGAAAATCTCAACCTATACCTAAGCCTAATCCTAAATTCAAATCACTTAAACTAAACCTACACCTATACCTGAATCCATTCACCTAACATAAACCTAGACCCAAATATGAAAACCTAACCCGAAACGCTATCCCGAACCCGAAAATCTCAACCTATGCCTAAACCTAATCCTAAACTCAAAGTACCTAAACTAAACCTACACCTATTCCTAAATCCATTCACCTAACCTAAACTTTAACCCAAACACGAAAACCTAACCCGAAAACCGATCCCGAACCCGAAAATCTCAACCTATACCTAAGCCTAATCCTAAATTCAAATCACTTAAACTAAACCTACACCTATACCTGAATCCATTCACCTAACATAAACCTAGACCCAAATATGAAAACCTAACCCGAAACGCTATCCCGAACCCGAAAATCTCAACCTATGCCTAAACCTAATCCTAAACTCAAAGTACCTAAACTAAACCTACACCTATTCCTAAATCCATTCACCTAACCTAAACTTTAACCCAAACACGAAAACCTAACCCGAAACCCGATCCCGAACCCGAAAATCTCAACCTATACCTAAGCCTAATCCTAAATTCAAATCACTTAAACTAAACCTACACCTATACCTGAATCCATTCACCTAACATAAACCTAGACCCAAATATGAAAACCTAACCCGAAACGCTATCCCGAACCCGAAAATCTCAACCTATGCCTAAACCCAATCCTAAACTCAAAGTACCTAAACTAAACCTACACCTATTCCTAAATCCATTCACCTAACCTAAACTTTAACCCAAACACGAAAACCTAACCCGAAACCCGATCCCGAACCCGAAAATCTCAACCTATACCTAAGCCTAATCCTAAATTCAAATCACTTAAACTAAACCTACACCTATACCTGAATCCATTCACCTAACATAAACCTAGACCCAAATATGAAAACCTAACCCGAAACGCTATCCCGAACCCGAAAATCTCAACCTATGCCTAAACCTAATCCTAAACTCAAAGTACCTAAACTAAACCTACACCTATTCCTAAATCCATTCACCTAACCTAAACTTTAACCCAAACACGAAAACCTAACCCGAAACCCGATCCCGAACCCGAAAATCTCAACCTATACCTAAGCCTAATCCTAAATTCAAATCACTTAAACTAAACCTACACCTATACCTGAATCCATTCACCTAACATAAACCTAGACCCAAATATGAAAACCTAACCCGAAACGCTATCCCGAACCCGAAAATCTCAACCTATGCCTAAACCTAATCCTAAACTCAAAGTACCTAAACTAAACCTACACCTATTCCTAAATCCATTCACCTAACCTAAACTTTAACCCAAACACGAAAACCTAACCCGAAACCCGATCCCGAACCCGAAAATCTCAACCTATACCTAAGCCTAATCCTAAATTCAAATCACTTAAACTAAACCTACACCTATACCTGAATCCATTCACCTAACATAAACCTAGACCCAAATATGAAAACCTAACCCGAAACGCTATCCCGAACCCGAAAATCTCAACCTCTGACTAAACCTAATCCTAAACTCATGTCACCTAAACTAAACCTGTCTCTAATCTTTGCATTGTAGATATGGATAAGAGTTGGATGCAAGCTAAGAATCGGTTTGGCCCAGAGTATAAAGAAGGTGTTAAGGAGTTCATGGAATTTGTGAGAGATCGGGCAGATTCAGGTAATAGAATTAGGTGTCCATGCCGAAAATGTAAGAACATGATTCACAAGACATTGGACAAAGTGGAAGATGATTTGTTCATAGTTGGGATTGACCAGGGTTACACTTGGTGGATTCATCATGGTGAAGACTTTCACCAAAGAGTTGAGGCCACTGAAGTCCTTGCTGACCCAATTGTGCGTAATGACGAGGATGAAGATGTTGACAATATGCAAGATATCATTGGTGATGTGTTAAGGGGAACCATTGCGGATACTGATTTTGCAGCGACAAGTACTAGCCAGGATATTCCTCCTGTGGGTGATGCCGAATCAGAAAAGTTTAGTAGGTTGTTGAGGGATGCGCAACGTCCACTCTATCCGGGGTGTCGGAACTTCTCCAAGTTGAATTTCCTTACAAGGTTACTTCATTTAAAGACAATAAATCGTTGGAGTAACAAATCGTTCGACATGTTACTTGGCTTGTTGAAAGAAGTATTACCTAAAGGCGAGACATTGCCTAAGTCTCATTATGAGGCAAAATCCTTAATGCGAGACTTGGGCCTTGGTTACATCCTCATACATGCATGTATAAATGATTGTGTATTGTATTGGAAAGAACATGAAAATGTTGAGGAGTGTCCACAATGTGGAGAGTCTAGGTGGAAATATGACGAAGCTAAGCGTAAGAAAATTCCACAAAAGGTGTTAAGGTACTTTCCATTGAAACCCAGATTACAAAGATTGTTTACGTCGAGCAAGACGGCTGAAGATATGAGGTGGCATAAGGAGAAACGCCTTCATGATGATAATACATTGAGGCATCCTGCTGACTCTGAAGCCTGGCAACATTTTGATAAGCAATATGACTGGTTTGCAGAGGATTCTCGCAATGTTCGGCTAGGTCTTGCAAGTGATGGTTTTAATCCATTTGGTAATATGAGTAGCTCGTACAATATGTGGCCAGTGATACTTATGCCCTACAATTTACCTCCTTGGTTGTGTATGAAGGAATCATTTTTTATGATGTCGTTGCTTATTCCTGGACCCAAGTCACCGGGGAATGACATTGATGTGTATCTCCGACCGTTAGTAGATGAGTTAAACGAGTTGTGGAGTCAAGGTGTCCAGACGTATGACACTTTTGCAGAACAGACGTTTCGATTGCATGCAGCGGTCTTGTGGACAATAAATGACTTCCCTGCATATGAAAATTTATCTGGGTGGAGCACGAAGGGAAAGTTGGCTTGTCCTACATGTAGTACTGAGACTTGTTCATTGTCATTGAAGCATGGTAATAAAACGTGTTATATGGGCCATCGTCGCTTCCTTCCGAGGGATCATAGTTGGCGCAGGAAGACGGTAATCTTTGATGGCAAACAAGATCATAGGCCACCACCGAAAGAACTATCTGCAGAAGATGTGTTACAACAGCTGAGTAACATTGAAGAAGTTAGATTTGGTAAGGCACCGCACTTGAAGAAGAGAAAACGTACAGTATTGGAGTACAGCTGGAGGAAGAAGAGCATTTTTTTTGAGTTGCCTTATTGGAGTCATCTGAAATTACGACACAACTTGGATGTCATGCATATTGAGAAGAATATATGTGACAATGTCTTTGGAACATTGATGAACATAGAGAAGAAAACAAAAGACAGTTTTAAGGCTCGATTGGATCTACAAGCAATGGGTTTAAGGAAAGAGTTGCACTTGCAACCACATGGAAATTCATATACTATACCAGCAACCTGCTATACATTGACAAAACTAGAGAAAAAACGTGTATGTGAATGGTTGAACAAGGTGAAATTTCCCGACGGGTATGCATCAAATATCTCTCGGCGCGTAAATATTACGGACTGTAAGGTAACAGGAATGAAAAGTCATGACTGTCACGTCCTTCTGCAACGCCTACTACCGGTTGCGATTCGTGGATTCCTTAACAAGGATGTCAGTGCTATGCTGATTGAGTTGGGGATATTCTTTAAGGATTTGTGTTCGAAATCTTTGAATGTAGAGGTTATTAAACGACTGGAGAAGGATATTGTCGTAATCCTTTGCAAACTTGAAAGAATTTTTCCACCTGCGTTTTTCGATGTCATGGTACACCTAGCGATTCACTTACCGCACGAAGCGAAGCTTGTAAGCCCAGTACAATATCGTTGGATGTATCCGATCGAAAGGTGATAGAACAATGATCATAATTTTTTTTTTCATTCCATAAACTACGTATATCCATGTTTTCATGTCCTAAACATATTGATTTTGTGTACAGATACCTTCACACATTAAAACAATATGTGAGGAATAAGGCACGTCCAGAGGGATCCATTGCTGAGGCGTACATTGATAATGAGTGCCTGACATTTTGCTCCATGTATCTTCGTGGCATAGAGACTAGATTCAACCGAGAAGATCGTAATGCCGATACAGGGAAGGAGCATGAACAAGGACTCATATCTGTATTCGCACATAACGTCCGTCCTTTAGGATTGCCGACGTTTCGGGATATGGACCCTCGGGATCTTGCGAAGGCACGGTGGTATGTGTTGCATAACTGTGAAGAAATAGAGTCGTACTTAGAGTAAGTCTTCGCACATAATTATTGTATATCTACAGACAGTTTTAATCTCAAAATTTCTTGCTTACAACGTACCAATTGTGTATAGCGAACACATCGAGGAGATGAAGTCCCAATACCCTACAAATTATGATCGAATGCATCAGGATTTGTTTCCAGAATGGTTTGCAAAACGTGTAAGATTAATTTACCTTCTATCTCACCACACTTACAATATTGTTGTATTGCACAATATTTACACGTAATTTTAAATGCCTAAACGTATATTTATATTCTGTACGTGATGATAGATGAAGATGTTGCGCGCCAGCAACTCTGCGGATGCGTCTGATGCGCTCTACTCGCTGGCGTGTGGCCCTGATAGACGTGTATCTAGATATACGGGTTGTATTGTAAACGGGATTCGGTTCCACATTGAGGAGCGTGAGAAATATAGGACCACACAAAATAGTGGTGTGGTTGTGAAGGGAACACATGAGGAGGTCGAAATTAATTTTTATGGCGTTTTGACGGATATTATTGAGCTGAGTTATTGTATGAGAAAGCGGGTGTACTTATTTAAATGCGATTGGTGGGACATTGAAAATAAAAAGTTGGGAATGCAGACTGATAATTACTTCACGAGCGTAAATTTATCTCGGAAGTGGTTTAAAGATGACCCATTTATCATAGCCGGCCAAGCCGAACAAGTATTCTACCTCGCTGACACCAAGTTAGGTGGCTCTTGGCACGTGGTGCAGAAAATAAAGCCCAGGAACATATTTGACGTTCCCGAAGTAGACGTTGAAGATAACGATGAAGGGAGTAATAGAACGTCGTCAGTTGAACAAGCATACCAAGAAGACATGCCATCTTGGGATAGAGGGAATGATCCAAATGTTGATATTGATGTGGTGCAATTGAATAGAGATGATGTGCCACCTGATCATGTTGATGCCTCAATCATAAATGACATTGTTAGAGATGATAACGCTTTCATCGATGACAACGTTTGAGACGATGAAGAGGAAATTCTGATCAGCGATAGTGATGGTGAAGAAGAAAGAGTCCTAAGCGATAATGATTCAGACGACGATTATTAAATGTATACAAGATTTACATGTAATTTTTCAATTCGATTAATTTGATTATTACATGTATATATGTTTTACAAGTCATGATTTTTTTCCTGAATTGACTTGTTGATAATCTACATTTACAGTTAAGTCATTTTCTGATCATGTCCTCCAAAAACTGGAGCGTAGCGGAAGCACGCAGCATACTTCATCAGCTGTTGCGGATGGACTTTCCGGCCCTATATTCTTCTGGTAGGGCCAGAGAGATACCCGGTCTGGTCTAGAAATGTAGGGAGGAAGACGATGACTCAGATGAAAGATATACAATCTCAAAGAAATTCCGGACCTGATTGAGAAATATAACCGCGGAAAACTTCGTATGGAAGATGCGACATTATCACTTGCACATCTGAATGGAGTCCCGAGAGATCAGATTTCTCCTATTGTGACTGGCATGTTGGCTATAACAATGTCGAGTGCTTCATACAGCTTGACATATACATCTGCAGCGTACGATAACTTGCACAGGGAGTATTTCGGATAGTTGATCCGAAGTTGATTTGTATTACAATGAGATATATGTATTTAATATAGAATGACAATGTGTAATGGATTTTTCAACTTTTATATTCTGTTTACGGTTTTATTATATTCTGTTTACGGTTTTATTATATTCTGCTTGCATTATAGTGTAATGGTCTAATCATATTTTTATCATTTCTCTAAGCATAAGCACAAATTCACTCTGCAATGATGTTCATAAACTTGCATTGACATTGTTTAAATTTATAAGTTTGTATTTCAGATATATTCAGTCATGGCACCAGGTGGGAGATCAGGTCGTTCGCGCACTGGATCTACCCCTTCCACCCGTGATGCGACGCAGACAGCATCGACGTCGCACGGTGCATCACAGTCATCTGATCCTTCGGTTCAGCATACACCGGGCACTGCATGTAAGTCTAGACATTTATTTAGTGATTTCTGTTTATAATGTTACTTACATATATCTTTTCGCAGCAGCATCTTCTACCAGCCGACGAGGACGTGGACCCACGCGTGGGTTAGTTTTAGAGCGACTTACGCGTGAGGGTAGGGTGGCGGTAGAGTTCCCACAGGACTGCCTTAGACCTGTTGGGGACAGTGCCAGATTGTTTACGTTTGAGGTCAGTGTCCTATGCCGATCTCTGATCCCTGCCACCACCCCCCGTTGGACTGACGTGACAGATGATGTGCGACAGCTCATCCGTCAGCGCCTTCAAGTAAAGTTTAGTAAATTGAAATTTTCTTTTGTGAAAGTTTATTTACGGTTAAGTCCTATTGTTAATAAGTTTATTGCCTTAATTTATTATTTACGAAACTGCAGGATAAATTTGAATTCGATTTGAATGTTCCCTACATTTCTCATGCCGTCGACGACATGATTAGGGAGCGGTTCAAGGAGTACCGCGGAGAGTTGCACCAGCGGTACAAGCGGTGCAGGACACACGATGAGGCCGTACTGTCCGCACCGCCACACGTTAGTACAGACGACTGGCGGATACTCTGCGAGAGATTTTCGTCGGAGGCTTTTCAGGTAATATTTACATGTACGATATCTTACGGTAACAATTAATTTCGCAATTAATTTCGCAATTAATAGAAATGTATTTTGTATAATGTGTTCAGAAAAGGAGTAGAATAAATTCTGCGAACAGGGAAAAGTTACAAGTGAACCACGTAGCTGGTTCAAAGTCATTTGTACGACATCGTTACGACATGGTAAGAAATTATTGATGATTATTAAGTTAATATATTATTTTGATTGGCATTTATTATAAGTCTTTTTTCCTTTCGATTGCACAGCGGGATTCCGTCACCGGCCAGGAGCCTGGACCAGTAGACCTCTACAGAGGGACTCACTGTCGGCAGGCGACGGGATCTTGAGTTCATCCTAGAGCCAGTGAGCATTGGGTAAAAATCTTCACTTTGTAAAATTTAATTGCGCATTGATTGATAATAATGTCATTCATGTCATTTTTTATGAAATTTCATATCTTTTCATTACAGGCGGCGATGGACACCATACGCAGTCAGCCCACTCCCGATGGTAGTTAGCGGAGTGAGCCAGAAATCCTGAGCGAGGTGCTTGGCACCTGTTCAGGATATGTGCGTGGGCTTGGCCATGGTGCTAAGCTCATGGCACAAACTAGAGCTGGCTCCAGCCGATCCGTAGCTGGTGAGAGCGCTCAACGCTGAGCTGACATCGCAGAGAGAGAGGTTCAGCAGCTACGGGTCGTCGTCGATGGGATTCGGGAGCAGCTGGAGAGGCAGAGGGAGGAGGAGGAGAGGCGACGGGAGGAGCAGGAGAGGAGGATCGAGGAGTTGCGGCAGGAGCATGAGCGATGGATGCAGGAGGTGTTTCAAGCTCTCGCTGCACGCCTTGGCGCCGATGCCCCGCCACCTCCGCCACCTCCGCCACCTCCGCCTTCATCTTCCTGATTATTTTTTTAATATATGACTTTTAACTTGTATGTATTTGTGTGTGGATGAATATTGTTTGTTTGTGGATGTGGAATGGATTATTTGTGTATGGATGATGTAGTTTTTGTTTATTTGTATGTTTGTGGATGTGAATATGATTCAAAATGTATAGGTTTTTTTACAGGTGTATATTAGGAATTTTCCTGAATTTTGAAAACAAATGAAACCGAGACAAGGAAAACTTTTACCGATGAAATATTTCGTAGGTAAAAGTGTTTAAAATCGTTTTACCGACGAACTATTTCGTCGGTAAAACATTTTTCATACTTTTACCGACGGAATAATTCGTCGGTAAAAGTTTCAACAAGTTTTTACCTACGAAATATTTCGTCGGTAAAAGTTTTAACATGTTTTTTCCTACGAATTATTTCGTCGGTAAAAGTTTTTTCACCGACGTATCATTTTCATTCCCGACAAACATTCATATGTTTTCCCGACGAATATTTTCGTCGGTAATGGTGTAATTATTACCTACGAAAAATTATTTCGTCGATAAAAACCTTTACCGACGGCCTTTCTGGTACGATGTTAGCCGCGAATTATTTCGTCGGGAAAAAGATTTCCCGACGAAATTTTACTGATTACCGACGAAATCATTCGTCGGTAAAAATGGAATTTCTTGTAGTGATTTCTTCTTGGATTGATTTTTCTCAAGTGCCTTGCTTTGGCTTCCCTTTTTCTCTCTTTTTTCTTTTGTATTCTTTTTTGTCTTTTTTGTATTCCCCCTTTTTTGTCTTTTTCTTCTCTCTTTTTTTTGTTGAATTCCCTTATTTGAAACACTTGTTGGTGGACGAAAATGATTTCTCAGAGGTTTCAGCTTCGACCTCTTGACTTCAGCTTTATTAAAGTAACTCTTGATAAGGTCAGAATGACTTACCCGTGAAAGATCTTCACTTTATCGGCGTTGATTGGCTCAGGAAGATCCACCCCTCTCATGCTGGTGAGTCTAAGGGCGCCTCCGGGAAGTACTTCTCTGATGATCAGTGGCCCGTCCCACGAGAGTTTGAACTTTCCTCTGGGATCCAGAAGGTGCGACGGTAGAATCTTCTTCATGACCATGTCGCCTACCTTGAAACTTTTTTTTCAAATTCTCTTGTTGTAAGCCCGAGCGATCCTTTTTTGATAACACTGAGAATGACTTAGGGCACGCATGCGCTTTTCATCTGCTAGCTGCAACTGATCGAATCTGGCCCGTTGTCATTCTCCTTCTTCAACTCCGCTTTCTAGTAACACCCGTAGTGATGGTATTCCCACCTCGATTGGCAGAACTGCTCCATTCCATAAGTAAGCTCGAAAGGAGTAACGCCCATAGCAGACCGTACAGACGTTCGATAGGCCCAAAGTGGATATGGGAGCATATTTGACTAATCTCGATAGGTCACGACCATCTTCTCAAGTATTCTGATGATTGTCTTGTTTGCGGCTTCTACCCCACCATTCATCTAAGGACGGTAGGGGCTTGATCGATGACGTTGAATCTTGAATTTGCTGAGGAAGTCATCAATCTTCTTGTTGACGAATGGGGTCCCATTATCTGTGATGATAGCATTGGGGATTCCATACCGGCATATGATGTTGTTCTTCATGAATTTAATTACCTGGGATGCTGTGATCGTGGTGTAGGAGGCTGCTTCTACCCACTTGGTGAAGTAGTCGACTGCCACAAGTATGTACTCATGACCGTTTGATGCTTTGGGACTAATCTTACCGATGATGTCGAGTCCCCACATGGAGAAGGGCCAGGGGGTGGTCAGGTTGTATAATTCTGATTAGGGGGCCTGGATTTGATTCGCATGCTCCTGACACTTGAAGCATTTTCTGACGTGCTGGCAGCAGTCTGTGTCCATGGTGAGCCAATAGTAGCCGAGTTGTAGAATCTTCTTTGCCATCATGTGCCCGTTCATGTGTGGGCCACAGATTCCTTCGTGTATTTCTTTCATGATCTTTGCAGCTTCTATTTCATCGACGCATCGAAGGAGGATGTGATTATAGGATCACTTGTAAAGAACTTCGCCACTGATGGTGTACTGGCCGGCCAAACGCTGGATGGTTCGGCGATCTGTTGCTGTTGCTGACTCCGGATACTCCTGGGTTTCGAGATATTGCTTGATGTCGGCATACCAGGGTTTGTCAGGGACAGCTTCGGCTTCTTCTATTTGCAGGCAAAATGCAGGTTCATCTTGAGTTTCGACTGTAAGCTCCCATTCTGAAGCTCCTTTTGGGATCTTGATCATTGACGCGAGTATGGCGAGAGCATCTGCAAACTGATTCTTGGCTCTGGGCATGTATGAGAAGGTGATTTCTTTGAATTCTTCGATTAGATTTTCAAGATACACATGATATGGTATCAACTTCTCGTCCTTGGTTTTCCATTCGCCATTGGTCTGATTGATGATAAGCTGTGAGTCTCCAAATATTCGTACCTTCTTGACGCCCAAGATTATGGCTTCCCTTAAGCCAGCGATGCATGCTTCGTACTCTGCCATGTTGTTGGTGCACTCGAATGCTATGCGCCTTGAGATAGGAATAGGGACATCATCTAGAGAGCAGAGGATCGCTCCAATACCACTCCCTTTAGAATTTGCTGCGCCGTCGAAGAATAATGTCCATTCATCTTTCTTCTTCTTTTCTTCCCCTTCGATAAGCAAGAGATCTTCATCAGGGAAGAATGTCTTGAGCAGTTGATAATCCAGGAGAGAGTGAGCGGCAAGATGATCGGCGAGGGCCTGTCCCTTGATTGCCTTCTGAGTGACATAGGTGATGTCGAATTCAGACAGGAGTAGCTGCCATTTAGCTATCCTTCCAGTGAGTGCCGGCTTCTCGAACAGGTATTTAAGCGGATTCATGTGAGCGAGGAGGAGAATAGGGAATGCAATCATGTATTGACGGAGTCGCTGAGTTGCCCAGACTAGGGCGAGACAAGTCTTCTCGATTGGGGAATACCTGGTCTCGTAGTCAGTGAACTTTCGGCTCAAATAATATATTACTTGTTCCTTCTTCCCAGTTTCGTCGTGCTGGTCGAGGACACAGCCAATGGCTTTTGCTGCTACCGAGATGTATAACAATAGTGGTCATCCGGGAGTGGGTGGCACTAGAACTGGAGGGTTCATGAGATATTTCTTGATGCAATCGAAGGCAACTTGGCAATCGTCATTCCATTCTTTTGGAACGTTCTTCCGGAGGAGCTTGAATATGGGCTCACAGATAGGTGTGAGCTATGCGATGAAGCGACTGATGTATTGAATTCTGCCGAGGAAGCCACGGATTTCTTTCTCTGTTCTAAGAGGGGGCATCTCAATGATTGCTCTGGTTTTGGTCTCGTCGACCCTGATGCCATCCTCGCTCACCATAAAGCCAAGGAGCTTGCCTCCCATTGCACCGAAGACACATTTCTGAGGGTTGAGACGGAGCTTGTACTTTTTTAATCTATTGAATAATTTCTTCAGATCTTCAAAGTGTCTTTCGACCGTGCAAGATTTGATGATCATATCATCCACATATACTTCAAGCTCTTTGTTCATCATGTCGTGGAATAGTGCTGTCATTGCTCGCTGATATGTTGCTCCTGCGTTCTTCAGACCGAACGGCATTACCCTGCAGTAGAAAGTCCCCCAGGGAGTGATAAACGATGTCTTCTCGCGATCTTCAACGACCATCTTGATCTGATTGTAACCTGAGAACCCGTCCATGAATGAGAATACCTTGTACCCAGCAGTATTGTCGACCAGAGTGTCAATGTGTGGCAAAGGGAAGTCGTCCTTAGGACTGGATTTGTTGAGATCTCGGAAGTCGATGCAAATTCGAACCATGCCATCCTTCTTTGGTACTGGTACGATGTTGGCAAGCCATTCAGGGTAGTTGGAGACTACCAAGAATCCCGCATTGTACTGCTTGATGACTTCATCTTAGACTTTCAGAACCCATTCTGGCTTCATTCTTCGAAGTTTCTGCTTTACTGGCTTCATATCTGCCTTTGTTGGCAAATGGTGTACAACGAGCTCTTCATTGAGCTCCGGCATGTCTTCATATGAGAACGTGAAGTTGGACAATCTTGGAGTTAGGAACTCTATCATTCTCTGCTTCATCTCTGGTGGCAACGATTTTCCAATGCGTACTTCCCTAGGGATCTCAGGTGTCCCCAAGTTTACTATCTCGAAATTATCGGCTACAACATTGGCTTTAGATTCGAACTTTTTAAGGAGATCCTCTAGTTCGGGAGCTGGATTATCATCTTCCTCATTCCGAGCTTCGTCCAGACCGATGAGCTCGAAGTCTAATTTGATGTCAAAGTCATATGATTCGATTTCAAACTCATGCGACTCTTTAGACGGACTTGTCACACTATTGAATGTAGGAAAAGACATGTTTTTTTGTTTTTGAGAATTTTCTGAAATTGAGATGCTAGATGTTTTTGGCTTTTGAAAGTTTTCGATTTTTTTAGATTTTTGAAATTCACGGGACTTTGAACAAGTGGGCATTGCAGACCATGATTGATCCCGGCTTGTTTCAAAGTTTCGCTCGCTGCTTAAATAGGTATTTTTTTAAGCCAAAGCCCTCAGATGACTCTCTGACTTATTCAAGAGTTAGGGGAACAGATGACCATTTAGGACCCCACACTTCCTCCCCTGAAGAGGTGGGGGTTGATGATTTGGGCGAAGGGTCACGGTCTGGCCCAATGACCATGATTTCTTGCTGGTTGGGTTCGAGATCTGAGTCGTACTCAGTCCCTCCCGGATCACTTACCTCGCATTGCAGTTCATCTGGTTCCACAGCGAGATACAAGTTCGAAATCTGGACATCGGACCAATCTAGGGCTGGCCATTTTCCTTTCTTGGTCCAATGGATGGGCTGCTTCTGCCCCTGGCTGATGATTGACGATGTTGATTCTGCAGAGATGGGTGGGTCGTGCCCCTTGCTGATTGATGCTGAGATGGGCAAGTTGTGCCTCTGGCTGGTTGGAATTGAAGTAGGCAGGTTGTGCCCTTGGTTAGGAGGAATTGAAGTGGGCAGGTTGTGCCCCTGATTGGGAGCAGGTGTTAGATTAACTTGGTCCTACAAATGTTGTATTTGACGCTCTTCTTTATCTTCATCCTTTCCTTCTTCTAACGGAGGCTTGGATGGTTTGAGAATCTGGTCCCATTGAATGGGGGGCCACGTGGCCCAAGTTAGGCTCATTGGGAGGCCTTTGTGTAGTGCAGTCGGTTGATTCCTTCTTGGGTCATTGCAAGGTTCTCCCGGCTTGATGAATGGAATGGGAGAGCAACAAAATTTCTTCTTTCTTTTGTCCATGAAGATTGCTCTGTATCCGAGCCCCCATTTGCGTTGATTATATACCAGCGGTATTTTCCTGGACTTGAAATGATTCTTCATTCGGTACTTGAGGCTCAGTCGTTTTGCTGGTAAAAAGACACGATCCACCCTTATCGGTTCCGGGTTAACGATAGCGTTCACAGTCTCGAACTCAAAACTATGAAACGGGACATCTTCTTCAGAGTGCTGGATGTCGATGACAGGGATGTCTGGTTCAGTGGCAGCAGCATCGGATGGAATGATGAGCTCCTTCTCTGCATGGATAGAGATCACTTGATTTCCACAGATGTACTTCACCCGTTGATGCAGGGTTGATGGCACAGCTCCAACCTTGTGCAGCCAAGGCCATCCGAGCAACATGTTGAAAGAGGCTGATATATCCAGGATTTGGAACGTGATAGTGGAGATTTTCGGATCTATCTGTACCTCTATGTCGACCTCCCTTTCCACTGATCGACGGGTGTTGTCGAATGTTCTGACGCATATGGTGCTGGGTCGAAATGAAGAAGGACTGTTTCCCAGACGTTCCGCAGTCCTGAGTGGGCAGACGTTTAAGCTTGAGCCATTATCGATAAGGACCAGCGGGACACAGAGGTCTTTGTATCGTAAGGCTATGTTGAGGGATCGCCCATGATCGCGTCCTTCTGGTGGCAACTCATTATCGGTGAAGGTGATGACGCGTGGAGCCAGGAGTTGTCTAATCATCAATGCTATCATCTCTGGTGCTGTATCGGAGGAGATGTGAGCATCGCTCAATGTTTTGGCAAACATTTCTCGGTGTATGCGAGATGTGCAGAGTAGCTCCCATACTGAGATTTGAGCAGGGATTGACTTGAGCTGAGTCGCCACATCGTATGCGGCTTCATTTTTGTTGCCGAGGCCTGAGAGAGCGCCTTTGGAATTTCCTCTGTTTTGATTATCTCTTCAGATGCAACGCCCATTGGGATTCATGTTTCCCACCTCCGCGCATTCTGGATAGTGCCATGGGACCTCTTTATAATTTTCCTCACCTTTGCCTTCTAGGACCACCGGTTCTTACAACGGTGCTGATGCGGGTACCAGATCCTCCTCATATGGAGCTTTTTCCTTGAGGACTACATTGTTGCCTGTGCTGAAGGGAAAATATCGAGGCTTGTCTTCATATATCACATAAGGTTGCGGTCGTAGCTTGACCGTTCTTGGAGCAGGAGGCTCCCATGGAATGAATACTGGTCTTCTTGATATGGCAGGGGGTTTCTCTGTTCGTCTCAGCTGTCGTAGTGTGATTGATACGCCTCCAGGATTTGCCCCTTGCAGTATGACTGGCTCAACTGGAGGAGCTCCTTCCAAGACAATGGGCTCTTGTTGCTGATGAGTATGGTTCCTCCATTGCAGATTGTATTATTCCTGTGCTGAAATTGCCCCTTGCAAAATGACAGGTTCGTATGCGGGCTCGATGTATGATTGTGCTCCTTCCAGGAAGACTGATTCCCAACATGAATGGCTGTAAGATGCTCTTTGAACAACTGGTATATCATATGGAGGTGCTCCTTCGAGTACTAATGGCTCGGAGACTGAGGGAGGAAGGGGATCTGCCCCTTGCAGGATTGGAGGAGGATTTGTTGGCCCATAAGTATAGGCATAAATGGACTGGATAGGGGAGAAGAAGCGGTCGAGGCGCTCTCCTTCTTCTATGCTGTTGATGGCCGAGCCACGAGACGAACTGGGGTCTGTTGGGTGCTGAGGCAGAGGATTCTAAAGAATGTTGGTGAAAGCTACAGGAGTTCCGGGGACTGAGATGACGATCTTTCAGTCATCAATCAGATCTTGTATGGCATTCTTCAAAGTAAAGCATCGATCAGTGGTGTGGCCACGTCCTTGATGGTAAGCACAATACTCATTTTCTCGATAGGTTGGAGGTAAAGGATTTGGAGGAGGCCTAGGTGTCATCAGAGTGAGTAACTGCTTTTGTACCAGCATAGCCATAATTTGATTAAGTGGTTGAGTGAGTGGAGTGAACTTCCTGAGCTCCCTATAATTCTGCTTATTCTAGTATGAGTATTGGCCGTTCCCTCTGTATTGCTGCTGTTGTCGAGGTGGTTGTGACTGTGGTTGAGGATTCGGTTGCGGCTGATACCGCTGAGGTTGGTGCTGAACCTGATTCTGCTGATACTGTTGACGTCCTTGTGGGGGAGCATATTGATTACCCTGAGCAGTGGTGCTGATGTTGTTTACCTCTGTCGGGCGGGGAGGAGAACCGCTGCGGTTTCCGTTCCCATATCCGATGGGTCTTCCCTCCACTCTGTTCCTCTTGACTGGAGTGGCTTGATGAGGCCATGGGGAGATCGTCACGGCACGGATTCCTGCTTCGACTTGCTCTCCAGCATGGATCAACTGTGAGAAATTCGCATATGGATGCGAGATGAGATATCCAGATATGCCTGGATATGTTGAATGAACAATCATGGAAATTTGTTCTTCGTCGTCGATAGGTGTCCGCATTCTGGCTGCCATAGCTCGCCAACATCCCACATAAGCTGATAGTGTTTCATCACTCCTTTGCCTGAGAGCCGCGAGGTCAGCTCTTCTGGGTGCCATGTTGAGATTGTATGCGAATCTGTCGACGAAAGCCTGGGAGAGTTGTTCCCAAGTTCTGATGCGATGACAGTCCAATGATGTGTACCAATCTAAGGCATCGCCTTTCAGGGATTTTTGGAACAAGCGAATGAGGGCCCCTTCATTTCCTGAGATTGCACTCAGCTCTCCAACAAAAGCCTTGAGATGTGCTGTGGGACAACCGCTGCCATCGTATCTTTTAAATTTTGGTACCTCAAAGTTTTGAGGTACTTGAGCATCTAGGAAAGGACACAAGTCTCTGAACTTGGTGGAAGGTAGATCTATTCCTTGTTGCCACTGAAGCTGATTTTACAAGATCTGGAACTGCTCCCGCAACTCGTCCATTCCTGAGTGATCTGTTCGAGTGACTAGTGCCTCTTGGAGTGAGGCACGTTCTTCTTCGGCATAGTGGTCGATGTCTTCGACCCTATGGGCTTGCTGAAAAGTAACCGCGGGTTGCTGAAATAGATTTGATGACTGAAATGGATTCTAATGAACTTGTCCTTGAAAGGACTGTGATTGAACTAGAGACTGTACTGAAGGTTGAACTGGAACTTGCTGGAAATTAACTGGAGATTGCTGAATTGAAGATTGCTGGAAATTAACTGGAGTTTGCTGAATTGAAGATTGCCGAAAATTAACTGGGATCCCATCGACGGGGATGTGCTGGAATTGGAAAGTGCTCCTATTTGCAGGAGACTGAGATGCTGGGAAGTGACCCCCTTGTTGGGTATTCGCCATTGTCCGATGATTGATGTGGGCTTGACACTGACCCCCATTGTGGGCATTCGCCAGTGCTGTCCCTGTTGCTGGAAATTGGATTGAAATCCCATCGGCGGGGATGTGCTGAAATTGAAAAGGGGTCCCATCGGTGGGGACATGCTGAGAAAGAAAAGGAGTCCCATCAGCGGGGACATGCTGAAATCTACTGAGACTGTTGTTTGTAAGATTGACTGGAAGCTGACTGGAAGTCCCTGCGACGAGAGTGCTCTGAGACGGCCTTGTCGTCGCGGGAAGGTATTGAGGAGGATGCCCCATAACGAAGGGCTGAGATGGCTGCTGTCGGTAGTCTTGGGCAGACTCCGATGGTTGTGCTTGATTTGAACTGGAGGCCGGAGGGACTCGGCATGGCTGCTGAGATTGCTGAACTGGGCCAACCTGATTGTTGGCTGCTGCGGTAGCTTGTGCTTGCATGAATTGCAAGAGCATTTCTTGCATTGCTCTCATTCCTCGTGCCAATTCTTGCATGATTGGCGTATTCTCAATTGGCTGTTGCGCTGGAGGTTGTGCTTCGGTCATTTCAAGAGCGAGGAAGAGGTGAGTTTCCTCTTCGTGGTCGGACATGGCTTGTTGAGCCCGGGTGCGGATTATGCTACGGAAGGGAAGTTGTTTCCTAACACCTTGAGCCCGAGGAGGCGCAATGGTGAGGACTATACTCTACTCTCTCTTTTTTTTTTGGGGGGGGGGGGGGGGGGGGGGGGGGGGGGTTGGGATTCTATTTTTCAAGTCGGATCACGACTAGTGGGACTAACATATCCCCAGCAGAGTCGCCATTCTGTGGACCCTCACCGTTCCGCACTCCCACGACGTTCTCCCTTTCCTTTCGGAAAAAGAAGGGGTGCGTGTGCGCGAATCGCCGTTTGTGCCACTGGCTTGCCTCATTCTCGAGGGCTTTGTTCTGCAGTCGTGTTAGGCTGGATGTGTTTGGATGAGTTTATATAAGACCAGAGTCGCTACTAGCCGGTTACTTCGAATCTACAGTCGGCTAGACCCCGTAGAAACGTTAGAGAAGGGGATCCGAAGATTCCTTTCTCTAAAATGACTCCTTTTGATCTACGGCCACAGATTCGAGGTAAAGGATCATGGTTACAGGGTGGGAAGATGTTAAGCACCCCACACATTGCCCGTACCGGAGTACGGTCTCTACTTCACAAAATCAAACTAATACTTGAAAGTGTATCTTAATCCTCATACATTCTCATAGATGACATGATGCATGAATGCAGGTCTGAATAGTAAGAGTTTCTGATGGGCAGGTTCCACTAACAGGCAAGCCCAGAGCATACGCTCGAACTGACAGGTGCTTTATGCGAGATGCATGCAGTATGTTTGAATAATCAAGGTGCTTGTAGTGACTGATGCATGAATGCAGGTTTGAACAGTAAGAGTTTCTGATGGGCAGGTTCTACTAACAGGCAAGCCTAGAGCATATGCCCGAATTGACAGGTGCTTTATGCAGAATGCATGCTGTGTGTTTGAATAATCAAAGTACTTGTAGTGAAGTAGGGGGGTTGGAAGAAAAGTAAATGTTGCACTTATGCTAGATGCGAATGAGATGATGCTGGTGAAAGAGTAGCTAGATGAACGGAGGTGTCGCAAGGTTTGCTTCGAGTGGCTGGATCAAGACTTGGATGGCTTAAGAGACTTGGACCAGTGGTCAGGCTGGGCTGGACCAGGGCTAGGCTCTCCTCACTCGGTCTCTCCTTGGTGGAAAAATGGGCTAAAGGGTGGAGATGAACTCGAAACGACTGGATCGCACTTGGGCTGAAGGCTTTTTGAAATGAGAAGGGGCGGGGGTATTTATAGCAGCGGGCAGTGGCAGTTCCCGTAAATAAGTTTGGGTGGCACCCAGGGGGCCGCCCGTACGGACGCTCTCGGGATCCCGCGGGCAGTACGGACATGCTTCGGGGCTGCTGCTTGGAACTCAGTGAGTTGACTCGGTGGGTCGACTTAGCGGGTTGACTCGGTGATTGGACTCAGTGGGTTGACTCGGTGATTTGAGTTGGTGTTTTGACTTGGCGGTTTGACTCGGTGGGTTGACTTGGTGATTTGACTCAGCAGGTTGACTCAGTGAGTTTGACTTTTTAAGGATTTTTTGACTGTTTTTTCTTATGGGGGGTTTTTCAGGCTGATGTTTAGGGGTGAGTTGGGCTATGGATTGGGGCTTACAAGGGTGAGTTTGGCTGAGTTTGGACATGGGATTTGGGGGTATGGTCCTCCATTCATCCAGCTATCTCTACCAACAGTGTAGCCGAAGGTGGGGTGTCTACAGCCTGACATCTCCTACAGTGTCAATTATGTTTGTCAATACATGCAAAAGCCGACTAATTTTCATTATCAACTTGTCAAGAGAATACTTAGATATATTCATGGGACCATTAGTCATGGCATACGACTTCTCTCCATTAACTCTATGGAACTTTATGGTTTTTCTAATGCGGATTAGGCAGGATGTCCAATTACTCGATGATCAACTACAGGATTTTGCACTTATCTTGGTGGTAATTGTATTTCATGGAGTGCCAAAAAGCAACTCACTATGGCAAGATCTAGTGCTGAAGCAGAGTATCGTGCTCTTGCTTCAACCACTGCTGAACTTACTTAGATATCATTCATACTACATGATATTGGCCTTCATCTGTCTCAGCCTCCTACATTATTCTGTGATAACATGGCAGCTCTTCACATGACGATTAATTCAGTTTTTCATGCTAGAGCAAAACATATAGAAACTGATTACCACTTTGTTCAAGAAAAGGTGGCTCTGGGCTCTCTAGTCACTCATTTTGTGCCCTCTACCCATTAAGTGGCTGATATTTTCACTAAGCCTATTCCACGACATCCCTTTCGTGAACTCTGAACCAAACTCGGCCTTTGGCCGTCCCTTCGGCTTAGTTGCGGGGAGTATAGAAGCACAAGAATCAAGAGATCGTGAAGATCAAGACACATATGGACACTTGCCCCATGTCAGCTCACCAAGCATCTAGCAAAGATTTGTACTACCAATGGCTCTTTCCTTGGAATCTTAAAGATATGTTTGTTTAAGATATTTTGTAATTTCATTTACTATTTTTAATTAGGTTTCAAATGAAACACAACTCATTACAGTTGTATTTTATTTTTTTAAATATGATACCTCTATTCAAACGAATTCATTGAGTAGGAGAATCTTGATTCGAATCTTCTTCTTTCTCAAAGCTTGCAAAAGCTTACAAGGCACAGGTCGGTTTTTTGTTTTTAAGAAGAAAAAGTGGAATTTGATGTAAAAAAAAAAAGGTGGTAATTTAAAAAAAAAAATCACCACATGATGGAGTCGAGTCCACGGGAATCTCTGCTGGAGTGAAGCAAAAGTGGGCTCATGTAAGTGTAAATGACATCCAATCCATACATCCAACATACAATACATACATCGAGGTGGGCCCATAGTCAGGGCCGCTGCCTGTTGGGTGAGGCCGGTGATGTAGAACGGGTCGCTGATTATTTCATGGCCCAGATGGATCAAAAGAAGACCGGTCGGAGTCAAAAGTGATCCGGACGGTCAGCACCTTAAACCAGCCGTATCTCGCAATCCGGAATGAGTTTCGGGACATAATATATCAATTTGGGGTAGCTCGAGCTACTTTAGCCAACAAACCTGCTACACCGGGTTGCCCATGCCCGAATTACTAGATTCGACCGTATCGACGGTCATTAGGCTAGTTTATTTTCAGTTTTACTATTTATAGTAAGTTTTAATTCGATCATAACTTTGGATCTGTAGGGCTTTAGAGTTAGTGCCCAACATGAAAAGTGCTTAGAATATTTAGTAGAACAACCTAGTTGAGATCGTTTGATAACTTTATATTTTTGGCCGAAAACCAAGTGTTCTAGTAGGATTGAACGACTTCTATAAATAGTAAGTTTACTATTTATAGTAAGTCGCGTTTTCTAGGAATTTGAGTTGGAGTTGGAGTTTGATACTTTACCTAGGGTTTAGTTTCCTATTTATATGCATTGTAATTCCGTTTCTAGGCATTCAATTATCAATAAATCAATTATTCGGAATTAATTTCCTCTTTTTATCTTTTATTTCTTCTCGTGGATTCGAGAAACACTCGGTTAGGGAGACGGTGATCGACCTACCACGTCCTCCCTGCGTCAGTCGGCCCCCACCAGTTCTGCACTGTTTGGGTAAACGAAGGAGGAGCTTTTGAACGCCAGTTCAGTGAGGCTGGGAAAACGCTGTCGTCGGTGAGGCTTGACAGGACGTTGATATATGTGTTGTATATCAGAGCCGTCCATCCGTTTTGACAGCTTGTTTAGAGCAAGAAACCAAAAATAAAGCCAATTCAAATCTTAGGTGGACCATACCACTCTGTTGATTGAATGCCTACCATTAAAAACTTCCTATTGTCAAAAAAAGATTTGGATCAAGCTGATATTTGTGTTTTCCTTTTCATCCCGCGTCTGTGTTACCTTATCAACATGATGGATGGAAAATAAACATTAGGTGGCATAGGAAGTGTGTTTTTACGGTTTGTGTTTTCCTTTCATTCATGTGGCGTAGCCTACCTTAGAATTGGATCAGCTTCATTTTTTAGGCACTGCCCTAAATTGATTTGGAAAAACAGATGGACCGTTTGTATATACAACAAATACTTCAAAGTGGGTCCCATGGTCACGGCTTCACTGAGTCCCCGTTCAAAGTTTTGAAAAGCGGATTAGGTGAGGAACGGGTAACAACTTAAGTGGCGCAAACAAGGGGTTCCGTGGGACCACCATGATGTAAGTATTTTATCCGCGCTGTCCCTTTATTTTTCTAGATTATTTCAGGGAGTAAGTAAAAAAAGAGGCAGATTCAAGCTAAACTGGACCACACAGTTGGAATTCAGTACCCACCATTAAAAACTTTTTGGGAGCTGTGGAAGTTTTGATCAAATAGATATTTGTGTTTTCCCTAAATCCATGTCCATGTGACCTTATGAACCGTTTGGATGGAAACAAACAGCACGGTGGGCGCTAAGAAGGTTACATAGGTGGGTATTGAATGCTTACTGTATAGTCCACTTGAGCCTTGATCTGCCTAATTTTTGGACCATCCCCTAAAATGACCCAGCAAAATAGATGGATGGCATTCGTGGATAATGCCCATAATTATGGTAGGCCCTGTGAAGGTTTCAACAGTAAATGTTCAATCCCCACTGGACGGTCCGCTCGAGCCATGGATCTGCCTATTTTCGGGCTCGTACCTTAAAGAGGTCAGGCAAAATGGATTGACGGCGTGGATAAAACTCATACATCACGGTGGGCCCCACAGAGCAGGACGCAATAAACTTCCGAAGTTTTCAGTCGCGTCAGACTGGAACGTTACTATGTGACTCGAATTGCATCAACTGCACCATCTGCAACGCTCAATACATGGAAGGATTTTTATTTTTATTTTTTAATGAAAAAGCAAAAATACACAATAGAAATATAAAAGTTCCTTCCTAATACGTCACAAATACGGATGCAGATCCGATACAGGATAATGTGAAACTTAACGTAGCCACAGACGATTGCAACATTACAAGAAAAGAAAATCATCAACCGACAGTCGTGATGACGGTACAGACCGTCTGAATGAGTGTGAAGATGAGAAGGAGAACTGCAGCAACGAAGGAGATGGCAGTCCAGGGGCTCCCGAAATATTTGTCCAACCATCTGGCTATGGATATCTTCCCTTTCCTATCATGGTGCCAGCGGATTTTGCCACTGACATGACTGTACAGTTCAAGATCGTTCATCACCTCGACCGGCCACGTGTTGAATAGACGTGCCACTTCTTCGTCGCTACCGAGGGCATGGTGGAGTATGCCGTTGGACCGGAGCATCTTCACATCGGCTGCATCGTTGATGAGAGAATCCATAAAGCAAATGTAGGAGGTAACACCACATCCGGAATACGTATCAGAGCACACCTCAAAGACGGTCAAGTTCAGCAGCTGAGATAAGGTGGCATCATTGATGAACATTGGTGGAAGCAACAGCCGTGGAAATAATAAGTTTTCTTCGAACCTGATCCCCGTCAAAGATCCCATGATTCTCTTCTCGAGCCTGATCCCATCCTCCTTGAGTTCCATAACGGAGCCGAAGTTCCTCGGCCTGTTGCTGTTCTTTTTTGCCCACTCCGAGGGAGGGAAGTCCAGCAAAATGGTCCGGAGAACGTCTAGGAGGTGAAGCGGGGCATCACGTGCTCCCTGATCTTCTCTACGATCATTTTCTCCCCTTTCCTGTTCTTCGCACCAATTCAACGGCCGAGAAGAATGCACAGGATAAAACATCCCCATGGGAATGAGGACTTCCGAGTTGATGAATTCCAAGATCTTATATTTTCCTGTCGAGGTAGAGCCAAATAGCAATATCGACAATGTTTCAAGCACTTCAAATGGGAGCTGGTTTTCGATCAACAACATATCCCAAATAATGAGAGGAATGAGTTCATTGCTTATCTCGAAGTAGATTTTTCCCCGGATAATGCCTAGGATGAAATATAAAACGAAGCAACCATCCAAGAACATCATGCATGCGAAAACATCGTCGGTCAGATTGGCCACCGCCTCGGCAGCGTAGCACCCTTTCATCACCCCTATCGTTTCCATGAACATTTCGTAGATCCTTTCCCTCCTTTCAATTCTGCCTATCGATTCGTCAATGAATTGTTTAGCTGCCGCGATCTTGTGCTTTTCCATTGGCATGAGATGAGGCTTGCCGTGGTGGTAAGGTCCCAAGGACACCACCCGAGGATCGAAGTACTTCTTGTCCTTTTCATACTCGCGAATTATAGAAGGCACCTTCTGTATCCGATGTTTGGACCCGGCTTCCGGATCGTTTTGCGATCCATCTTCGCCAAATATGGAAATAAACCAGTCGTCACTTGGATTTCTTGCCGCTTGGTGTGTATTCGCCTCGGTTTCTTCGCCAAGTAAGGAAAAAAGCCACTCCATAGTCAACACCTTTTTGGTCTCGTTGTAGCTGAAGTCCTGCGCAGCTTCTGTTTTTACTCCATAGAGAGAATGACGCATGAGACGGTCTTATATTGGAGGACGGATTCACAATAAATATTTGTAGAATTGAGTGCTGATCTGGAGACACCGAATTCCTGGGACGTCTTCTCAGCATCGTTCTCACAGAACACCTCTCCCAACTTTTAACATGTGAAACCTCTTTAAGCCTAACATGATTTATTTATTACATCCACACTGTCCATCAATTTTTTCAGGTCATTTTAGCACACGAGCCAAAAAATGAGGCACATTCAAAGCTTAATTTGACCACACCACTGAAAGGAGTGGGGATTGAACCTGTCTACAAAAGCTGTCTTACACGGTAGGTCCAAGTTCTGTGGGTCAACCATGTTGAGTATGTAAAATCAACTCTGTCCATCAGGTAATAACCATCATTTTGACCGTACATACAGAAGTTAAGAGCGATCAGAAACTCATAGGGACCACACCAACGGACGATGTAAAATTTCTCTACCAAAATCACTAAGTTCACATGGTGTGTGGCCCATCTGAGTTTTGTATCAGTCTGACTGTTTTACCTTCCCTTAAGTCTTGTGAGTTACACCTGATTAAGGGTTTGATGAAAAGGTACACGCCTTGGTGACCTCGAACACAAACGTATTGTCGGCATCCCATCCCCATTGTTACCTGCGGTGAGGCACTCTATTTGTGCATCCGTCTGAGTTGTGGAGTAAGGACATAAAGTTGAGGACATACAGTGTGGATTTCGGAAGCGGATTGGCTGGTGAACCCTACACCACCGACTTGGCTGGTATTTACATTAGCGAGTTCTGTGGGGCCACCAAGGGGTATGTGTTATATCCAAACCGTCTGCTCATTTTACGTGGTTATTTATAACGCTTTATACAAAAAACGAGATGGATCCAAATCTCAAGTGGACCATATTTGCAGAAAATAGTGAAGACTGAAGGTCTACCATTGAAACCTTCTTGGGTGTCACAGAAGTTTTGGATCAATCTGATATTTAGTTTTACCCTTCATCTAGGTCCGTGTGACGTTATGAACAATTTGGATGGCAAATAAACATCATGGTGGGCCTTGGGAAAGTTTTAATGGTGAGAATCATTTTCCCTACTTCCTTTTGTGGTGTGGTCCACTTGAGCTTTGTATATCACTCAGTTTTTGGATAGCACCCTAAAATGGTCTCACCAAATGTATGTGCGGTGTGGATTTATTAAATACATCATTGTAGGCTTATAGAACCTTGATTTTCTTTGGACCGTTACTACATTCACAGTCATGAAGTACTGACACTAGTATGCGCACTCCACTTACCCTACACAAGTAAGGTTGCTGATGTACGCCCATAGACTAGGTTTTTTTTTTATGCAATACGTCAAACAGGTGTTGCATTCGATTCCGGTCCCACATAAATAGAGAAGCAATTACCTATCCATCATCTTTTTTCCAAAACAGTGCCCACATAAACAAACAAGCATGGCCTTTCTGTCCTCTTTAGGCCTTTGTCTTCGTTTGTGTCCCACTTTCCGAGATTCCATCATGTGGCCACAGTCTTTTCTCTGACCTTTTACAGTCACACGATACGCTTGAGTTGTATATGGTTATCATCTCATGCACACATCATCAGTACACCCACCCTCCCTTCAGTCACAATTTTTTTTTTTTTCCAGTGCGCTGATCCCCACCATATCTTTAGGACGATGGGACACAATTTTTCCGATCGATATTGATATTAGCCGTGCGGGGGCTGTATCTTGGACAAATGGGTGAGTAAGATACAGTCATCCTCTCCGTTTGCAGGACGCGGATTGGCTAGTGACCCCAACACCAGCCCCTGGGCTGATGTCAAAGCTGTGTGGGCCCCACCATGATGTATGTGTTTTATCCACGCTGTTCATCCATTTTTCCACTTCATTTTAGGGCATGGGCCCAAAAATGAGGCATATCCAAATCTTATGTGGATCACACCACAGGAAAACCGTGTTGATTGAACGTCCACCCTTAAAAACTTCCTAGGGCCTACCGTGATGTATATTTGCCATCCAACCTGCTGATAAAAGGTCACACAGACCTCGATGAAGTAAAAACACAAATATCAGCTTGATCCAAAACTAGTGTGGCCTCCAAGAAGTTTTCAATGGTGAGAATTCAATTCCCACTGTTTCCTTTGGTGTGGTCCACCTGAGATTTGGATCTGCCTCATTTTTTGGCCCATGCCCTAAAATGACACTACGTGAAAAAGGTAAATTTGCGACGGATTTTGCGACAAACATTGACCGTCGCGAAAATTACTTGATTTAACGACGAATCTCGTTCGTCGTATTTGAAAATATTCCGTCGCTTTTGCAAAATTAAGGCGGGATTTCGTCGCGGGATGTCCGTCGCAAAATTATAATTTCCGACGGACTTAGTTCGTCGCTATTTAACGACGGATTTGGTTCGTCGCTAATTCCAGCCCGAAAAAATCCCCCAAATAAGGTCCGTCGTAAAATAAAATTTAAGAAAAATGAGATACTGAAAAAAACTGATACTTTTAAAAAATTAAAAAATTTGATATTTAAAATAATAGATTTAGTAATTTGAAAGAAAAAGTTAAGAGGTTTTAAAAACAAAATTGAGAAATTTGGATAAAATTAATATGTTTGAAATTTCTTTTTAAATTTTAACAAAATTAAACATTTTGAAAAAGAAAATTGCAAAGTTTAAAAAAAAAATTGTGATTTCAAACAAAAAAAAGTTGAGAGGTTTGAAAATAAATTAACAATTTTTTAGTAAAATTGAGATTTAGAAAAATAATAAGATTCAAAAAATTGAGATTTTTTTTAAAAAAAATAGCCATTTGAAAAAAGTTGAGAAGTTCGAATAAAATTGATAAGTTTGTAAAAAAATTGAAATTTTTATAAAGAAATTAAGATTTTGTATTTCGAAAAAATTAAAAAGTTTGATTAAAAAAAATGATATATTGAAAAGAAATTGAGAAGCTTTAAAAAATTGACATTTTGAAAAGTTAGAGAAGTTTGAAATAAAATTGAAATTTTGGAGAAAAAAAATGTGATGTAAAAAAATGGAGATTTTGATAAAAAAAATTTAATTTGAAAATAAAAATTAACAAGTTAAAAAAAAAATTGTGATTTCGAGTAAAAAGGTTGAGAAGTTGGAAAGAAATCGACAATGTTTGATAAAAATTCGGATTAAAAAAAATTATTGAGATATAAAAAATAATTAGGATTTTAGAAAAAAAAAAAGTAATATTTTTAGACAAAAAGGGTCATTTTGAAAAAAAAAATTGAGACGTTTGAATAAAATTGATAAGCTTAAAAAATTAATTTTTGAAAAGAAATTATATTTTTATAAAATTGACATTTTGGAAAAGAAATTGGCATAAAGAAATTAGTGTTTCAAAAAAAAGAATTAGTATTTTTTAACTGTTGAGAAGTTTGAGTAAAATTGATAAGTTTGATTAAAAAAATAAATTTTTGATAAGTTTGAAAAAGTTCGAAAAAAAATTAGATTTGAAAAGGAAATGAAGATTTGAGATATAAAATAAAATTAAGATTTCGTATTTTGAAAAAAAAAATTGAGAAATTTGATAAAAAAAATTAAAAAAAAAAAGAGATTTTATCAGTTTTGAAAAAAAAAAGTTGGAAAAAAATTGTGATTTAAATAAAAGCGAGAAATTTGAAATGAGTGGGCTAAATTTATTGGTGGACATTTATTGGATAGTTGAAAATGAAAAATTACACTCGTTCAGTTAACTGGTTATCAGATTGGTTTATGCATACATACATGTTCATTGGTGCAAAAAATGAAGGCCCTAATATAACGATGTTAATTAATTGCAAGGAAAACTTATAATGATGAGATTGATCAAATTCTATGATCAAGTCATCCTAAACTTGATCTGAATGGTTAGATATGTTTAGAACGTGGTAATTATTATTGAAAACAAAATTAAGCCTGAATCATATCCATATAAGAGACTCTTTAAATGTGCACAATCAGTTTGTCTAGAGCTAGACAAATTTTGGACAATCTGATTGGTCCAAATTGAAAAGTAAATGACTTTAGATGTTTAGATTAAATTTCACTCAAATCTAATGGTTAGGTTACAAGATGTGGCCCATCATTGATCAATTTTATCTATTTAGTATCTTTCTCATCTTAAACTTGATCAGGGCAAGTGACCATTTAAATCAAAGTTGTTGATGAATATAATAGAGTGAATGGATTAGATTTCCAAATTAAGCCAAATTTTTAGGTCAAAATTGCGCTGCAACTTGTTGACCTCGTGAAAACCTAATAAATGTATAGTCATTGGACCCCAAACTCTAATTTAGCCATTGAGAATTTGATCTTTCTAATATTTGCTATTGCATCCTAAAATGATATAAAAGAACAGATGGATGGATTAGATATACATAAAATATATCAACTTGGGGTCATACCATTGGGATAACGGATGCGGATTGGTTAGTGATCACCCTGCCACTAGTCAATGCCAAGTGATCGGTGCCCTGTGGGCCCTACCATGATGAATGTGTTTCATCCACTCTATCCATACATTTTCGTAGATCATTTTATGGTATGAGCCCAAATTTGAGGTAGATCCAAATCTCAAGTGGACCACATCACAAGAAACAATTTTAATTGAACACCCACTGTTAAAAACTTATTGGGGGCCACGGAAGTTTTGGAACAAGCTGATATTTATTTTTTTACCTACATCCAGGTCTGTATGACCTAATCAAGAAGTTGGATGTCAAATAATTAATATAGTGGGCCCTACGAGGTTTTTAATGGTGGACATTGAATCAATACTATTTTCGTGTGGTGTGGTCCACCTGAGATTTAGATTTGACTCATTTATTGGATCAAGCACTAAAACAATCTTCAGAAATGGCTAGACAGCGTGGATAAAACACATACGTCATGGAGGGGCCCACAAAGCACCGGCCAGTGGCCCCATAGCCAAGGGGTGCGAATTAGGTGTTACCCTCACCGTGTGGGGCCCATCTTGTTGTAGTTTTTATATATCAACACCGTTTATCTCTTTTTTCATATCATTTTAGGATGTGATCCAAAATCCTAAGAAGATCCAAATCTTAGGTGGACCATATCACTAGAAACAGTGATGTATAACCATTAAAAACATTTTGTGGGCCACAAAAGTTTTAGATCAATCTGATCTTTATATTTTCCCTTCATCAAGACTTTATTGACATTATCACGAGCTTGGATTGCAAATAAACATTACAAAAATCTTACGATGGGCTCTTTGGAATTTTTAATGGTGGGCACTCAATCACACTATTTCTAGCGTTATGGTCCACTTGAAATTTAGATCTACATAATTTTTGGACAGTCATCCTAAAATGGGCTGTAGAAACAGATGGACGGCATGGATATACAAAATATCATCCATGTGGGCCATACGGTGGGGTTAACACCCACTAAGCTGTTCCCGGGTAACACCTAATTCACGCCCCCGGCCGCCCAGTAAGCAAACTCCGCACTGGGTAACTCCGCACGTGCAAAGTAAACTTTGTGGGGCCCACAGTGATTTACTTTATTTTATCCACTCCGTCCATCCATCTTAACAGAAAATTATAGGTATGGTGCAAAAAAATGAAGCATATCAATATCTAAAGTGGACCACACCACAAGAAATGTGTGAACTGAATGTCTACCGTTGAAAAATTCTTGGAGGACACGGAAGTTTTGGATCAAGCTGATATTTTTGTTTTCCCTTCATCCATATACATGTGATCTTATGAACAGGTTGGATGACAAATAAACATCACTTTAGGGCCTGGGAAGGTTTCAACGGTGGAAATCATTATTCCCACTGTTTCCCGTGGCATGGTCCACTTGAGATTTGGATATGCTTAAATTTTGGGCTCAACCACTAACATGAGTTAGAAAAGCATATGGACGGAATAGATAAAGCACATACATTCTAGGTGGGCCCAACTGAGTTTACTCCGCACGATGAGAGCATGCAATACGATTCCTCGTCCCCTTACTCTGAAAAACCCCCAAATCCCTCATTCCCTCTCTCTCTACCGTCTCCCGCCCCTCCTCCTCTCTCTCTCTCTCTCTCTCTCTCTCTCTCTCTCTCTCCAAAAATCCAATGAGCAACAAGCAGGGTATTTCCCGTTTTCAGTTTTTTTTCTAGGTTAGGCTAATAAAAATCCTAATATTTTTATTAGGATTTTAATTTAGGCTTTCTGATTTGAGTTTTCTTGATGGATTGGCATTTAGTTTAGGCTTTTGATTAGGTTTTTGGTATGGATATCCTTCATTGTTGGGTTATATGTTCGGTATTTGTGTTTGCAGGTAATAAGGTGCATGCACTCTGTCACTTTGATAAGTCCATGTTCCATTTTCTAATTGGGTTGTTGAAATTTTCTTAAGGTTGCTTCTGGTAGAGGATTTTACTTTTCTTTAAATGACTACGGACTTGTTCAAATGTGTTTGATGAAATTCCAATGAGCAACAAGCAGGTCACGTGTTTGATGAAATTTCTGAAACAAATGTGTGTAATTTCATTATCCCGTGAACAACAAGCATGTCACATGTTTGATGAAATTCCTGAAACAAATGTGTAATTTCATTATCTAGTGAGCAACAAGTGGCCCTGATCATCGATGGCCTATCTTTTGGATTTTGGATTTTGGATTTTCTTTCTTTTTCTCATCTTGCAGTGTAACAACAGAGGGGATGATATAGCAAAAAAAGGACCATGCTGTAATTACACCAGAAAGTAATATTTTCAGCCCTCTACCTGACGGGTATCTTTGATTTAGTTGATAATTACTTTTCAGCCCACTTCGATTGAAATGCATGGATTTCATTCATTTCATATCTTCTTTTTCTGTTATTGGATGGCAATCTTCTTCCTTTTCTTTATGCACCCACTATGTTAATAGTTGATAGTGACTGAAGAAAGGTGATCTAGTATTATTCTACTGGTGATTATTGTACAGGCCATCCACAATGCCAATGAGTAGAGGGATGATCCTAATCCACCTTTCCCTAAAAATAAGAGATCAGCTGTGTCCAAGTATCCATGGGACTAGAATATTGTGTAAGTACTTCCCTCTATTGTGCACCAAAATGAAGTGTTTGAGTGGACAAAATCAGGGGCCATGCTTTCCTAAAATTTTAGGGTCCATAGGCATCGATCTAGCTCAACCATTCAATTGATGCCACCCTTTGGATATGGCCCATACTGTAGAAGCCTCACCACTGAAATGTTTCTAGCCACACAGTGGCTAGGATGATTAGTGTATGATCAGTGTAAGTTGTCAACGGTCGTCCAAAACTATGTCAATTGAATTGTTGGGACAAACTTCACTTTAATCCAGCTACAACTCATACTATAGATAGCGAGCCACTTGAACAGTCTTGATCAATATTGAGCATTGCAGCTAGCAAATCAAACAGATGGTAAATCTTAAGCTTAGGTTGATTATTAGGTTGTATGAAGAACGGTAGAAGAAGATGTAGAGAAAAGAGGAAACATGGGAAGAGAAATTAAGGAGAGGACTTGATAATCTTTCCCATTCTAAATTCCTTTTTTTTAGAAAGGAAACATGCAGTTGTGTATTCTGACAGAGAATATTAAGCTTTACTGGTAGTGGCTCATAATTTCTATGCATTTCTTTTATGTAGTTTTAAGAGGAAGCTGTTATAAGAAATTTCCTAGACTCTTAGGGTGTGTTTGGTTGCACCTATATTAGTGCAACCAAATGCACCTGCAAGTTAAAAGAATTTCCTAGACCCTTATGTTTGTTTATACTACATTTCAGGGCCACAAGAAGTGGATTACAGGTATTTCTTGGGAACCGGTACACCTGAAAGCTCCTTGCCGCCGTTTTGTAAGTTCTAGCAAGGATGGAGATGCACGCATTTGGGATATTTCATTGAGGAAGTGCATTGTTTTTTCTTAGTGGTCACACACTTGCAGTAACCTGTGTGAAGTGGGGTGGAGATGGAATGATATAAACAGGGTACGGTCACGTATTTTATTCTGCACAATTTGGATTTTTATATGCTAAATCAAGCAATGCATCATCTTTCCTAAACCATCTTTGTCAAACATTTTTAATTTTTTGACAAATTTCATGCCAGGTAGCACAAAATTTTTAACCTTTTCTTTGACCGAAATAGTTGGTCAAAGACTTTTTTTTCTTTTTTGTTCAAGTATTTTGTTGTTTGTCCAGTCAGCTCCGTTAGCTTATGCCTTGCTGTTTCTCTTTGATTGTGCTCAATGCATCCTTGAAAACCACATTTTGATTTTTGTCTGCTTCTTTAAGCTAGTATGTAATTTCCTTTCAACTTCTTTCATGAGGCTATGCTCCATTTTCTGATAATAGTGTCCATTAGCTTAATTTAATTATCAGCAAAATTCTGCAAAATTGGATGTCAGTTTTGCATTGTAACTTATGGTGAGAGTTCTTTGTTTGAGTATAGAAGTATTTGTGTGACCAGCTTGTGCCGCATTAAGGTGCCAGGGATGATATCTAAGCGTCTTCCTAGGATGTGGGCTCTCACTGCATTCATTGTCGTCGTTGTGTTTAATTTTCCTTTTCTTAATAAAGGATTTCGATAACCATGAAAAAAAAAAATCAATTCCGTTATCATTCTGCTGTTGTTACTGTCTACTATTTTTTGGTACTTTGGCTCATTTATTTCTCAAGAAATAGAAGTATTTAGGCACCCTATTTTGATTGTACACGACTCTTGTCAATTGTGAAGCCAAGCTTCAACTAGATACCATGTGCTTATGGAAGCTTCCTTGCTGATTCATCTGAGGTTGTCTATTGACATTAGCCTTTTATCTAGGTTAGTTTATCACAAGTTATTTTTTGGCAATAGTTGACCATTTTGTGACTGCACATATGCCACACAATGCATCTTTGGGCATTATCTACTTCATAATACTGAAATAGGTTAAAAAAAAATGCATATGCAACTCTAATGAATGACAAGTAACTTGGTTTATATTATTGTTGCAATTTAATATACCTTGAAATGGTTGATGCTGAATTATAACGAACAGTAGGGGTAGTGATTTCTATTACATGAGCCCTAATTGTGGGCATCACTTTGTTTCGTTCCTTTTTTAACTCTATATCAGATTCAGAGTAGAGCATTCTAATCTACAAAAAATCAAGGAATCTGTTTGAGAGACCACGAAGCTTCTATCATCTGTCTTGTAGATTGGGACTCTACACAAATCTTTACTATCATTCTATCATAAGCATCACAAGTGCAAAGTTTCCCTTCCGCTATTTTCATTTTTTTCCCCGTGTTCATTCCTATCTTTGGCCTAAATCCCTGAATCCTAGATTACATACATTTGATATGCTTAATATATGTAAACCCAAGAAAAGACATTCATTATCATTGGCTGTTGAGTTAGAAAGTTGGGGGCGGTGAATACTTGCTTACCGATTGTGTCAGGGCCTCAATTATGATCTTGTCAATTCCATGCTTGACAGACCTTTTAACCTCAATCATATGTTTTGATTTTTTTTTTTCCTTTTTCTTTTTCTGAATGATATCTTGAGAAGTTCCATGAAAAGAGAGACTTTTCAGAAAGTCTTTTGACACTTCCTGATCTTCATCAAAATAGAAGTAATCTCATCCCCTGGCCTAAATATATACAAATTCTCAAAGGAACTTCCTCTAAATAGAAATTTTAGAAAGTTGTATCCAATAAGATTGCTGGTTGATTGATTGGTTCCCTTTGACATTGTTAGTGATTGGTGAAACTTGTTCCTTCGTCGATCATAAATACATTCTAATGTTGTTCGTATACACATTTGAATGTAAGAAGGTTCGTAACTTCGAATTCCAATAAAAACATATTTGTTTCCCTAGATTCTTCAATCAATCTTAGGATACTTCTGAATGTTCTACTAATGGATGCCTGTCCATGCATCTCATGCAGCTCCCAGGATTGTACAATCAAGGTATGGGAAACTTCGCAGGGGAAGCTGATTCAGGAACTCAAGGTAAATGCATTTCTTTTCCGCAACTTTTGAATACATGACATTCGTATTCTGCCTTGCATCCCATATAATACTACCAGTCTATTCAATATGTTTTTTTTCCTCAGGTAATAAGTCTGACTTATTCTAATATTATATATCGTCATACATATTTCATTGTTTATTTTAACTGAAGATCATTTGATTGTTGATTTCATTATTGGTTATTGGTATGCTTTTCAGGGGCATGGTCATTGGGTTAACTCTCTCGCCTTGAGCACTGAATATGTTCTTCGAACAGGGGCATTTGATCACACAGGAAAACAGTATGCGTCTCCAGAGGAAATGAAAGAGGTAACTGCCTTTCGGTTTCTTTGGTGGCTATGTTAGGCTTTACGATGTCGTTTTCTTTTCTTCTTTCTTCTCTTCTAGCAATTATTTAGGCTACCTAAATTATCTGGTTGCTGAAGAAAAGCCTATAAGAAGGGATAGCATGAAAAAGTGTTAGCACTATTAGTTGCTTTCTAAGAAGAGTAGCGAACCTAACCCACACAAAAATTACACAATCAATAACTAAGTTAATTTTTTTATATTATATTATCTCATCAAATTAGCATGCAATACTTGATAATCAAAGCACTGGTGTCCTGAGCTACCTTTCTAGGTCCCAATAGGTGCTTTATATCGTTCTGTTATCTGCACGTGTTTCATTAGACTCATTTGTTGTTTCAAGCCTAGATGGGAAGAGAATGTTATAGTGAAGGTTTATTTTGAGTGCAATGCTTGCTCATATTAGCAGGGTTTTAGTTCACAAGTTAGCTGCTCCTAGAATTCTAACTGGGTTTCGGCCACCAAGATATGGTCTGCCAACCACTGCCTTAGTGCTGTAGATTCCAATGTTTTCAATGCTGCCAGGGTAGTCTCACCTGTCAGCTTTCACATTCTACCATTCTAACTGGGTTTCGGCCACCTCATCCATCCGTTTTTCAACATGGTCCCAAAAATTAAAAAGGTCCAAATATCAGATGGACCATACCACAGGAAGCAGTGGTGATTGAAATACAAAGACAGGCTTGATTCAAAAATTTTGTGGTCCACTAAAAGTTCTTAATGGTCATTCACTACTGTTTTCAGCTGTGTAATTTGGATCTGCTTAGATTTTGAGATCACTATCCTAAAATGAGCTGGAAAACCGTATAGAAAACAGGATTGGTGCTTAGGTGGATATATATAGCACTGGCAAAAGCCTTAGTTAACTCATGATTACTAACTTGCATGCATTGCATGGCTAGCCACCTGCCTATCTTAAGCTGGAAGCTTGTAACTGGGACTAGATTCCTGCCCATGTTTCACTCACGATATGTGACAGGCTGGAAGCCTGTAACTGGGAAGAGATTCCTGCCCATTTTTCTTCTTCTTTATCTTCTATCCTAAAGCCAATGATCTCAACGGTTTGATTTCAGCTAATATATGCTCCGTTTCAAATCTAACATTGCATGTCTTTGAAATATCCAACTCATTTTCCATACCATATCTTTAATTATTTTCGACAATGAAGTGCTCCACCAGGTCGACATTAATAAGTGGAAGAAAAATAGTAGGGCAGGGAAACTTTTGTTTTTATGCAGTGCATAAAATAGCCATCCCCTATAAGTACACTATGCTATATATGTGAGATCCACTCTGTTCATCAGGCAATAACGATTATCTGGACCATACACGTAGAAGTTAATCCTGATTAAAAACTCATATGGGCCACGCCGAAGGTAATAATATCAAATTATCCAAAAATTCACCACACCACAGGTAATAATATAAAATTATCTAAAAAACCATCAAGTCCATGAGGTGTGGCACAAATGAGGTCTCCAAGGGGATTTCAATGGTAGGAATTTCTCTACCGCCTTTTCCTTTAGTGCGGCTCATTTGAGTCTTGGATCCAGATCATTTTAGGAGTTTTGTATTCTATAGGAGGAAGAGCTGAAGACAAAGTATGGAGGACTTCGACCCAAGTTACCTCCAATCCAAGTAACTATCGTTTCTCTTGCTTTTGGATTGGTTTCAGTGATGCTGACTACATTTATATGCTTATCAGTTTTGGATTTCTATTTTTATTTTCAAATCAGTCCACGCTCTTTCTTACTTCGACTCTGCTCACTAAAAATTTCTCTGCTTGCTGGCTTTGTTTGTGAATGCTCTATCCAAAGAGGATCAAATGGAATTGCCTCCAAGTTTCTGATTTCATCCCAGTACTGAAGCTTCATCATGCATATATAATAGTTATCAAGCTTGTCACCTAGCATTTCTTACGAGTAGGTGGTGCTTCATTGTCTTTTGTTGTTGTTTTTCCTTTTTTGTTCTTACATTATAATACTGATACTCTTTATGTTTTATATTCTGGATTTTGCAGGTGGGCCAGTTGATGGATTTGCTAACGTATTTGGTGGAAGTAGCTATAAAGGAAAGATTAGAAATGAAGGCTAGCTTCACGTATGGTCAAGAGATTGGTTTCAATATTGGGAACAACATAAAGCCTAGTTGCTCATTCTATGGAGAATGGTTCACTTCAATGTGTAGATTTGTAACAAATATTAATATTATTTTCACTAAAAATGTAAGGACTTTAAGTTTCATATATGATATAATTATGATTTGTTAGGTTTTTTTTTTTTTGTTTTAAATAATTTGGATGACTATTAGGTGCAATAGATTCAAAAATAAATTCAAACGTAATTGGTGTGCGTTTAGAAAATTTAGCGACGGACCAAACCCGTCGCTAAAATTCCTAAATGAATGCAATCACACTCACCCACAAATTTAGCGACGGACCGATATCCGTCGCAAAAATTTTGTACGACGGACCAATATCCGTCGCTTTACATAATTTAGCGACGGCCGTAATTCGTCGTTTAAAAGCGACGAACATAATCCGTCGTTTAAAATTGCCACATAGTAAACTGCGACGGCCCATGCGACGAACCAAGTCCGTCGCTAATATCGATTTGCAACGGACTTGGTTCGTCGCAAAAATGCGATTTTGGCGTAGTGTGAGGTGGAAAAATAGATGGACAATGTGGATAAAACACGTACATCATGGTGGGGCCCACATAGCTTTGACACCGGCGCGGGGCTGGTGTTGGGGTTAGAGCTGGGCACAAACCAAGCCAGCTCGAAAGCTTGGCTCAGATTGGTTTGAAAAAGCTCAGCTTGATTGGTTCGAATAGAATTTCAAACCAAACTAAGCCTTGGAGTCGAGCTCGTTTGAAAAAACAAACCAAGCTCAAACTACGGCAGTACTAGTTTGGCTCGGTTTGATTCAGCTTGATTCAGCTCGTAGATCATTAAGCACATTGTTTCCTATGGTGTGATCCACTTGAGCTTTAGATATGATTCCATTTTGGGATCATGTCTTAAAATGATATGTAAAATCGGATGGATAGCGTGGATAATACATATACATAATGACGGTTTCTTTGCACTTGTAATGTATAATACATATACATAAGATATAATACATACATGAATGCATAGTATTTCTTTGCACTATTAAGGTTATGCTTGTGTACTTGTTTGGAAAAAGTCATTACATGTTTATTTTAAAGTTGCACTCCTCCTTTGGGGGCGGATGTTAAACATAATGCAGCAAAATACTTTTGTATTTTTTTACTAACTTTTTAAATTCTTTTCTATTTAAACAAACAAACAAAAATAAGAGCCGCCACAAGTTTGAACTCGGCCCGGCCTAGCCCAGTTCGAAATGTTCGACCAAACCGATCCCGACTTGAACCAGATTTTTTTGAAGCAAACCAAACTCGAGCCCTATAGGTCAGCCAGAAGCCCAAATCGGGCCGATCCACAAACTGAAATGACACAAGAACAAGCCAAACCAAACTAGGGCTAACTCGGCTCGGCCCGGATCGTTGCTCACCTCTATTTGGGGTCACTAGCCAATCTACATCCCCATTTGCATGGGACTGTGTTGAAGGTTCATCTCCATTTTTTAAGCCGTGGTCTTACGTCCACCGTAAACATGGCAGACCATCCAACTCTTATTGCCCAATTTTGGGAACAGCGTATCGAAAAGATCACACTGACCATCCTGATCCTGGGGGCTAATGGACAGTTGAAATCTTCAGTCCTCCAAACTCAGTGAGTAAAATCAGACGGTTAAGATGATCCAATAAGTATCATTCGGAATCATCACATGGAGTCGAATCTACAGTATTCTTTGCTAGAGTCGAGTAAAGTGTAATGAAATATAATCCGTACATTTCATGTACAATATGTTGTAGGGAGTGAACCCCACGATCATGATAAAGATGGACTGGAGGAAGAATAAAAGAAAACACAAAAAAGATGTCATCTTGACGCTTAAGGACCGATCGCCCGACCAATCGATTTCAACTGAAATCTAGTCTAGATTGCTGGACGATTTGGGGCTATCCACGATCGATCATGGCCTCCTGCCGACAGGTCGTGAGATGCGCATACTTTGCTGAAATTTCTGGTTTTGGAGTTTTAGTCCTAACAGGAAACAACTATTCCCATTTTTTAATTTCGGCCCAACTCGTTGGGCCCATTTTTATCATTTATGATGATCCATTCCGTCCATTTCGCAGAGTTACTCAACGCTGAGAAAATTCAACAAGTTTCACGTCAATCCGAATTACGGATTGATCGTGGCGTCCAAAATGGTATGAACTGTCTAAAAAGTTTCAAATTCGGCCTACTAAAACTGGAGATGGTCCAGGTGGCCCACTACTACTAATATGGAGAATATGAACTGACCATTTTGAAGAGTACATCGATGTCAGTAAAACCACAAAGTTTTGTAGAAATTAGATATGTGGATTGCTTGTATCAGCGGAAGGAAGACGGCGCCCGACAGGCGTTATACAGTTTGCGCAGATTTTTCTGTTTCTTTTCTAATTGTATTATGATTCTTTTCTTCATTTACAAGTTAGTGTTAGGCACGAAATTAAGGTTAGGTTTAATCTATTTAAACTCTTTTTGAATCATTATTATGTAACTTTTGATAAATTATTAATAAATTAATTAAGTTTATACTCTGTTTGGCTCGTGTTATTCCAGTTGCCCCTTAAGGAATCAAGGAAGATCGAGTGTCCTTCTCGATAAATCTGTAGATTCGGATCGTTTATCCCATGAGAGAGACGGTGCTCGATCTCACCCCCGCCTCAGCTCTACTAAATTGGTATCAAAGCGAGGCTTTTTTCTCGGGTGATGACTTTTAATGGTGGCTACGGCAAAAAATCTCGTGGACGGTGCTCCAGGGATCCATCCTCTCAAAGTGGTGACTTTTGGGGCGAACGCTTAAGACACTCTAGCGGAAGAACCATTAAGCTGTGCAAGGGTTGCAGGCTAGGTTCAACTACAAATTAAAATATCAAAAGAGTATGATCATGTACGACAGAGAATTTGTAGATCCAACGGGTCAGATCTACACGGAGATCGATCTTCCTCACTTCAATGGTTTAGGTCGCGTCGATAACTGGCTATGTGAAGTTGAGCGTCTCTTCGAAATCACGCAGATGCCCGAGGAGAAGAAGGTTCCATACATTGCCCTCAAGTTGAAAAACACTACGACAGCTTAGTGGCAATATCTTCAGCGCGATAGAAAGTGTGCGACGAAGGCCCCAATACGCTCGTGGCCACGAATGAAGCGTAGGTTGCAAGAACAATTTGGGTACAAAGGTTTTGAAAATTAGGCTTCTATCCCCATCAGAAGTTAGCATGATGTGCCTGTAGAAACGAAGGACCATCAACCATTAGAGGTTCCTTTTAAAGCTTTTGAGGTGGAGGTCATTCATCCATATACGGGAGTCCTTCTTGAAGATTTTGAAGTAGATGTCATTCATGCAGACACAGGAACCCTTCTCAAAGGACCCGCTGAATCAATAGAGGTAAAATCTATGGAGGAAGAGGAGGAGGTAGCACCCACCATCATCTTAGAAAATATTCAAGGTTTTGAGAAGATGGAGGAAGATGATATCTCAGATGTGGTGAACAAGGAAGTGGATCATGTTGCCACTCCAAAAATTATAGATCTGGATTTGCAGGAGCCCATGAATGTATCAGAGGCTAGTTTTTCTCAAATAGAGCCAATCTTTAGTTACACAGTTGGTAGAGCGGATCCATTTGCAATTTTTCTTGTTCCCACTGAGAAAAAGACGACAATGTTTGCTGCGCTATGCCAGTGAATGACTGAGGACAAGTATCCCCAATCACGCCCAAGTATGATTCTCAAGCTAAGGCCGTGGAAGAAGAGGAAGGCGAGTCTCCATCATTACTTGAGTCAAACTCGAGGTCGAGTTTTCTTCAAGTGGAGGAGTCTGATATAGGGAGTGAACCCCACGATCAAGGGCAATGATCGATGATGTTCATGATAGAGATGGACCAGAGGAAGAATAAAAGAAAATACAAAAAAGATGTCATCTGGACACTCAAGGACCGGTTGCCCGACTGGTCAATTTTAACTGGAATCTAGTCCAGATCGTTGGACGATTTGGGGCTTTCCAAGACCGGTCGTAGCCTCCTATCGACAGGTCTGAGACGTACGGACTTTGCTGAAATTTCTGGTGTTGGAATTTTAGTCAGAATAGGAAACTACTATTCTCGTTTTTGGATTTCAGCCCGACTCGTTGGGCCCATCCTGATCATTTATGATGATCCATTCTGTCTATTTCGTAGAGTTGTTCGACGTCGAGAAAACTAACAAATTTCACATCGATTCGAGTTACGGATTAATTGTGGCATCCAAAATGGTATGAACTTTTCAGAAAGTTTCAAATTCCGCCCGCTAAAACTGGAAATGGTCCAAATGGCCCACTACTTCTGATATGGAGAATATGAACCAACCATCTTGAAGAGTACATCGATGTTAGGAAAACCACAAAGTTTTGTGGCAATTAGATATGTGGATTGCACGTATCAGCGGAAAGAAGATAGCAACTGACAAGCGTTATACCAGATTTTTCTGTTTCTTTTCTAATTGTATTAGAATTCTTTTCTTCCTTTGCAAATTAGTGTTAGGCACGAAATTATGGTTAGGTTTAATCTATTTAAACTCTTTTTGGATCATTATTATGTAGCTTTTGATAAATTATTAATAAAATTGAGTTTATACTCTGTTTGGCTCGTGTTCTTCGAGTTGCCTCTTGAGAAATCAAGGAAGATTGAGTGTCCTTCTCAATAGATCCGTTGATTCAGATCAATTATCCCATGAGAGAGACGGTGCTTGATCTCACCCCGCCCCGGCTCCACTAAACAATACATACATAAAAGGTAGGCCACGCGGTTGGGGTCGCAACATGTTGGGTGAGCCTGGGGTTGCACCTATTCGGATCGCTCTACCAAAACAAAGAGAGAGTTTTCGAGCGCTCATTTGGCAAGGCCGGGGAAACACGGACGTGGATTAGCTACTGAACTTGACAGGGTGTCACGCTGCTGAAGTGACGTCACCACATTCTGTGGGGCCCCCATGATGTATGTGTTGTATCCACACCATCCATCCATTTGTAGAGATCATTTTAGGACATGATCCAAAGAATGAGGCAGATTCAAAGTTCAAGTGGACCCCACCATAGAAAATAGTGGAGATTGAACACATACCATTAAAAACTGATTTGGGCCACATAAAAATTCGATCAAGCTGTTATTTATGTTTTCCCTTATTCCTTGTCTTTTTTAACTTATAAGCAAGTTGGATCTCAAATAAACATCATGGTTAGCCCTAGGAAGGTTTCAACAGTGGGCGTCATTGTCCCCACTATTTTCTGTGGTGGGATCGACTTGAGCTTTGGATCTGCCTCATTCTTTGGCTCATACCATAAAATGATCTCTCCAAATGGATGGACCGTGTGGATACAACACATACATCATGTTGAGGCCCACACAATATGGTGATGTCATTTCAGTAGTGACGAGATCGCTACTGCAAGTTCAGTAGCTAATCCGCATCTGGGAAACACCCAGCAGCTGGTAGGCCATGACTGTGGGGCCTTACTAGATGTATGTGTTGTACATCCACGTGGTCCATCTATTTTGACAGCTTATAGAGCATGGATCCAAAAATAAACCCAATTCAATTCTCAGGTGGACCACACCACAGGAACTGTGGTGATTAAATGGCTAACTTGTTGGCCACAAAAGATGACCAAGCCGATCTGTGTTTTCCCTCCATCCAGGTGTCTGCTAGCCCAGCTGGGAGACGCCTGGGCGCTTCAATGACAAATGCCAAGGAGACACACTAACCCTACTGGTGGGTGGGTGCATCGTGTGGGTGCGCATGGGTGGATCAGCTCCACATTTTGGAGACATGCCATGAAATGTTTTGGAAGAACAAATAGATGGCATGTATGTATAACGAGTCCGGATCCTCTATTGGCTTCCAAGCAGAAACCCCTGCTTGAGCCTTTTCATTGGTCCACATCATCACACAGGTCTGCAACCCTTTCACACCTTTAATGCAACCTGGTCACAGCTCAGCCCAACTGGGTCACATGACATCATGCAGTGTGATGTAGACCAATGAAAAGGCTCCAAGCAGGAAAGCCCTGCTTGGAAGCCAACAGAGAATCCAACCTCATGTATAACCCATGATTCAAGGTGGGTCCCTTGGTCACAGCCTCACCGTGTCTGCGTTCAAAGTTTTGGGAAGCAATTGGACGCGGATTAAGTGCGACACAGTTTACGGCTCTGTGTGGTCCACCATGATACATGTATTTTATCCACACTCTCTATCCATTTTTTTAGATCATTTTAGGAGTAAGCCCAACAATAAGACATATCCAAAGCTTCAGTAGACCACAAGAGTAGGAATTGAATGCCGGCCATTGAAAACATCTCGAAAGCTGCAGAAGTTTTGATCAAGCAGATAATTGTGTTTCCCCCTTATGTGAACAGTTTGGATGAAAAAATAAATAAAAATCAAATGGATGGCGTTGATAAAAAGTCATACATCATGGTGGGCCTAAAGAAGGTTTCAACAGTGGGTGTTCAATCCCCACTGTATGGTCAACTTGAGCCTTGGATATGCCTCATTTTTAGGCTCATACCCTAAAGAGATCGGGCAAAATTGAGTCCATGTCAATTTTCAGCAGAATCGGTCGCAGATCGAGCCACTTTTCAAGTGTTAAGGTGTCTTTCGGAAGATTGGTATGAAACTCCGAAACCACGAGTAAGCACGGATTCCGACGCAACTGGAGTCCGAAATTTCGCTCGGCGGCACGTCCATAATGGGAGAGTCTCCACATCAGTTTCGAGATAGACAACTTCAATAAAGACGTCCTGAGGCCATCGGGCCACTTTCCTTACAAAGAAGCCCTGATTGCCGGATCGGGCAATAATTGTGGTTATGGATCTCGATAGACTCTAGAATTTCGCATGGTCGTCTGTCGCGGACAATATACAGTTCACGTCAATTTTGAACAGAATCGGTTACAGATAAAATCTCTTTTGAAGTGTTTAGGTATCATTCGAAAGATTGGTATGAAACTTTGAAACCACAAGTAAGTGAGAATTCCGACGCAAGTGGAGTCCGAATTTTCCCTCGACAGCATGTCTAGGACAGGAGAGTCTCCACGTTGGTTTTGAGATCGACTGGACTTCTATAAAGATGTTCCAATGCCATTGGGCCACTTTCTTTATCGAGAGGCCCTGATTGCCGGATCGGGTAATAGTTGTGCTTATAGATATCGATGGAGTCCAAAATTTCACGTGGACGTTTGTTACGGACAATATATAGTCAATGTCAATTTTCAGCAGAATCAGTTGCAGATCAAGCCACTTTTAAAGTGTTTAGGTATCTTTCAGAAGATCGATATGAAACCCCAAACTGCAAGTAAGCACGGATTTCGATGCAAGTGTACTCCGAAGTTTCCCTCAGTGGCACCTCTAGGACGGGAGAGTCTCCACATCGGTTTCGAGATGGACTAGACTCCGATAAAGACGTTCCGAGGCCATCGGGCAACTCTCCTTATCGAGAGGCCCTGATTATCGGATCGAGCAATAGTTGTGCTTATTAATTTTGATAAAGTCTGAAATTTTCTATGGACGTTTGTCGCAAACAACATATAGTCCACATCAATTTTGAGCGGAATCGGTCGCAGATCGAACCTCTTTTGAAGTGTTTAGGTGTCTTTTAGAAAATTGGTTCAAAACTCCAAAACCGCAAGTAAGCGTGGATTCCGACATAGATGGAGTTCAAAATTTCCCTCGACGGCTCTTCCATGACTAGAGAGTCTCCATGTTAGTTTCGAGATGGACTGGACTCCAATAAAGACGTTTTGAGGCCATCTGGCCACTTTCCTTATCGAGAGGCCTTGATTGTCGGATCGGGCAATAGTTGTACTTTGGATCTCGATGGACCCCAAAATTTCACATGGACGTCTGCCCCGGACAACATACAATTTACATCAATTTTGAGTAGAATCGATCGCAGATCGAGCCACTTTGAAGTGTTTAGGTATCTTTCGGAGGATCGGTATGAAAATCCTAAACCACAAGTAAGCACGGATTAAGACTTAGGTGGAGTCCAAAATTTTCCTTGGTGGCACGTCCAGGATGGGAGAGTCTCCACATCGGTTTCGAGATGGACTAGACTCCAATAAAGACGTTCTGAGGCCATTGAGCCACTTTCCTTACCGAGAGGCCTTGTTTGCCAGATCGGGCAATAGTTGTGCTTATGGATCTTGATGGACTCCAAAATTTTGCATAGACATCTGTCGCAGATAGCACATAGTCCACGTCAGTTTTGAGCGGAATTGGTCGCAGATCGATCCTCTTTTAAAGTGTTTAGGTGCCTTTTAAAAGATTGGTTCAAAACACTAAAACCGCAAGTAAGCACGTATTCCGATGCAGGTGGAGTCTAAAATTTCCCTTGACAGCTCATCCATGACTGGAGAGTCTCCACGTCAGTTTTGAGATGGACTGGACTCCGATAAAGACGTTTCGAGGCCATTTGGCCACTTTCCTTACCAAGAGGCTCTGATTGCCAGATCGGGCAATAGTTGTGCTTATGGATCCTGATGGACTCTGAAATTTCACGTGGACATCTATTGCGGACAACATACAGTCCACGTCAATTTTGAACAGAATCGGTGGTAGATCGAACCTCTTCTGAAGTAGTTAGGTGTCTTTCGGAAGATTGGTTCAAAACTCTGAATCGTAAGCACGGATTCCAATGCAAGTGGAGTCCAAAATTTTCCTCGACGACTTGTCCATCACTAGAGAGTCTCCACGTCAGTTTTGAGATGGACTGAACTCCGATAAAGACTTACCGAGGCCATCGTGCCCCTTTCCTTATCGAGAGGCCCTGATTGTCGGATCGGGTAATAGTTGTGCTTATGGATCTCGATGGAGTCTAAAATTTCGCGTGGATGTCTATCGTGGACCACATATAGTGCACATCAATTTTGAGTGGAATCGATCGCAGATAGAACCTCTTTTGAAGTTTTTAAGTGTCTTTAGGAAGATTGATACGAAACTCCGAAACTATAAGTAAGCACGGATTCCGACGCAGGTGGAGTCCGAAATTTCCCTTGGCATCATGTCCATAACTGGAGAGTCTCCACATCTGTTTTGAGATCGATTGGACTCCGATAAAGACGTTCCGAGGCCATTAGGCCACTTTCCTTACCGAGAGGCCCTGATTACCTGATCGAGCAATAGTAATGCTTATGGATCTCGATGAAGTCTTAAATTTCATGGGGAGGTCTGTCGTGGACAACATACCGTGCACGTTAATTTTGAGTGGAATAAGTCGCAGATCGAGCCTCTTCTAAAGTGTTTAGGTGTCTTTTGGAAGTCCTAAAAACAATGTGTTACAATATTTTGATGGTGGTTGCTCACATCACCCTGTTTTCTCTCTTACGACCTGCTCCATTCGTTAATCAAGCTCATTTTTTAATTCCTTGTGCTAGTGGTATCCCAAAAACTGGTGGACGGCGTGGATTTACAAGAAGCATTCAGGTGGGCCCAACCAACGATCACGGTGCATGATAATAATTTAGGATGCAAAGTACAGTGACTACGGATGAAAATCGGATGGCGGACGAACGTGACATCACTTAAAGTGATGTCACCAAATTTCATGGGGCCCACCAAGATGTGTGTGTTCTATCCACACCATTCATCCGTTTGGGGAGACAATTTTAGGATATGAGCAAAAAAAAAATGACACAAATCAAAAGCTTATGTAGACCCCACCAAAGAAAACAGTTTTTATTTTAATGGTCCACAAAATGTAAACTGTTGAGACTTCATATGGCCAAACCACATGTCAGATTACCATAATTTTTTTAACCATAACTAAACATGACCTAATAAAAAATATGGACGATTTCGATTATATAAGTTATTGAAGGTGGGCCACAATTGAGGATTGAAGTGAATACCCAAATGGCAATGACAAATCTGTAAATAAAGGTTCCAAAGATAGTAACTTGCAATTCATGAAACTTGTCACAGTGCGACAGGCGAGAATAGCTTTATTGATATATATTTTCTTAAATAACAAAAACGCCCTTCTTAAAATGGACGAGCGATGTGTAATTTTCATCCTCTGATGTGGCCCACCTACTAAGTGAAATGCAATGGGCCTTTGAGATCGAAGAGTATCTCAGTGGATAAGCAGGATTAATGGTTTATATGCTAAAAGAACATACTGTGGGGCCATATAAATTGCCTTTGTAAGTTAAGCATAACCTACCTGCGCTTGTAGTAGAACCGGCCCCTTTTAAAATTGGGATCACTTGTATGAACTGAGAATTCAAACCATACCATAGAACCTCTGCCCGAGCATTGTATGATACTCCACCAAGATAATACCTGCCCCACTATCCAGGCCACACACGTAAAGGGGCTGGATTAATCGTCAACAAAACCTATTTTACCCTTTACGTCCAAGTTTGGTAAATCCACCATGTTGTATACATAAAATCAAATTCGTTTATCAGGGGATGACCACGTTTTGACTGTACCAAGGGGATGACCACGTTTTGACTATAAAATTTTGGCTTTTACCAAGGAAACTTTTCTTGGGTAAACGTTACAATTTCCCGAGTAAGTCATTCCCGACCAAACTTTTCGTCATTGGTTTCGTTGAATTATCACCCTCGGGAAAAACAATTACCAACAAAATGGATTTTTGTCAGTAAAAAAATGAATTTAAAAGTCTAGAATTTCGTGGCTGTAGGTTTAGTTCGTCGCTAATTATAAACTTTTTTGCTAGGAAATTAAGACTATTACCGAGGAAATTGTTTCTTGATAAATGTAATAGGAATTACTGAGCACGTGCTTTCCTTATAAAAAATAGTAGAATTATCGACGAAACTAGAATGTGATGAAATAATTTTTAGGAAAAGGTACAATGATACTATTACCGACGAAATACTTCCTCGCAAAACGTGTTTGCCGACAAAATTACTTCCTTGAAAAGTAATACCTAATAACTTGTTAATACATGCAATTCACAGCCACCCCAAAACATTCAATCATATACCAATCAAAATGATCATTTAATCATAATAGTGTTTTGAATAAAATCAAAATGTCAATCCCACAAGTACATACAACAAATACAATAAAATCTATCAGCACAAACATCCCCGCTATCACCAACAATCTGCAAAATAAAACAAAATACAATTAATAATTAATAACGCTTACAATTATAACTTGAATTGAAGATATTTAAAAAAAAGTTGTCTTTAAATTTCTACCATTATTGATAACCACAATATATATACAAGTCAAAATGAGCACAACCATCCATAAAACTTTCCCACAATCATCTATCAAATTGATGTCCTGAGCAGTTAAGAGGTGATCAATCATTTATAAAATATATAGATATGTATATCTAAGCCTTTGTTTATAAACATGGAACCATTGATTATCTTCCTTTTTTACCATAATTTAGCATCCACCAATCAGCCAATTTAGGAAACAAAATAGATTTAATTTTTAATTTTCAAATAATCTAGATAAAGAGATGATTTGGGTGTTCTGAGTCAGACATTAATGTTGTGGTTGTTGAATGAAAGGCTTGTGTACCGACAACATGACATACCTTTGCTAGGATGGCATTTACAAGCATAGTTCAGAAACCATCTTTCGTCTGGATCAACCTATATGGATATCGACAAATAAAAGGTAACAGTCCACTAAAAATCATTTTCTGGAATTTCCGAGACCTGTAGGAACTTAACTGTTACAATTTCCATAATTTCTTTTCAAGAAAAGAAACCCCAATGAATACAATTGAATTATAAAGTAAAAAAGTAAAAGGCAAAACCACATGAACTAGCAATCTGTTTAGCCAAAGGAGTAAATGGATAATTGCTTGTTGCATCAATTTCGGCAACATATGAAGAACATAGACATGGTATTAGCGTGAATTATTCACGAAGATAACTTAATCAAAGATAATCCTTAGAAAACATCATGAAACACCAAAAATATCAATGCCATGGAAAACTGTAAATTTAAACTGTATGAAACATTCCTTAAAGTGAAGCAGGCAGAGATATGCTTACAAAAGGTTTCCATCCAAAATTCTTGTTAGAAGACAACCCATAAAGAGAAAAACAATGTCAAAATTTTCACATGACTAAAGCAATCGGTAAGATGTATCAATTACAACTTGGAAATTAGATAGAAAAGATCCAAATCAATCACTCCTTTGGAATGTAGAAATCCCAAATAAACAAATTCCAAACACCACTAAAAGATTCCAAATCAACCAAATCCAAATACACTATGGAAAACATCAAATCAACTAAATCCAAACACACCACAAAAAAAAAAAAAAAAATCCAAATCAACTAAATCTCATACTCAATTCTTTCATTTATCCATTACTGTCAAAACATTAAAAACAAAAAAAACAAAAAAATCAATAAACAAATTACAACCTAGAATTTAACTGTTGTTTCTTCTAAGAACTTGTTCATAATAAAAAGAAATTATATTACAATGTGCCCTAAACTCCATGATGTGCTCACTTCATACATGGAAAACCTGCAACATGACAACTGTTCTCGAGTGTGAATCTCTTGTGAGGAACAAATTTCTTAATTTTTTTCAGTAATTAGGACTTTATTTGGGAAAATGTATAGTAACAATCTTTTGTCTGAAAAAAATTCAGACTTAAATCTCAATTTTAACCATTCTCAATGATTTGTCATCAGCTCCAGCTCTGACCATATTCCACATTATGTCAGCCTACAAAGAACTAAAATCAATATCCCAAAAGTTATGTATAAAAAAGGCAGAATATAAAAAATGTTTACATAAATATCAAGCTATACCCAAAAAGAAAGAAATAAAAAGAGATACCTCCTTAGGCACTGCTTACCTGGCAAGTGATAGGAGAACCCGAAGTAGTGAAGAATATTCAGTGAAGATTAAATCATTTCCACATTTTCATGCTCACCATTGTTGTTATGGTTTAACTTTATCCCTGTACTCACAAAAGTGCACCCATACAGAAAATATAGGAAAACAGATATGGGAATTAAGCATTTAACCAATTCATTGACATTGACATTTATTTTTAGAGATGTCAAACGCCCCCTTATATTCATGTACCAATAGCATAACCATTGACATTGAAAGAAACACATTTGATATACCCACAAACACTACTTCTCGTACCAAAGCAAAAATGAGAAAGCTACAAGGATGGATAACTTAGTTGAAGTCACTCTGTACTACACTGAATTCCACACTAACAACTTAGGTTCATAAAAGATGGGCCCCATCTGTACCAAACTACCAAACCTAGGTCAGTGCACCGTATAAAACCTCCTGATTAACAGTTCCATGATAAACCAAGCATTACCTGTTTGTGTGGCTTAGGTTCACAAAAGATGGGCCCCATCTGTACCAAACTACCAAACCTAGGTCAGTGCACCGTATAAAACCTCCTGATTAATAGTTCCATGATAAACTAAGCATTACCTGTTTGTGTGAGTGCCAACAGATTTGTGGATGAACTGATTCCCCATCTCCGAGTATCTGAATGGCAACAACAACTTTTCTTGTTATCTGTGGCTTATCTTCCACATTAGGGCCTTCATCAATCTTCCACACAAAAACCCTCCCATCCACACTCACACTACACAAAAGCAAGAAAATAACCAATAAAGTAACCAAAAAGCAAATGGAGAAGCACAAATGAAGAAACACCTAGCCAAAAGGTGAATATCCTCAACAAAGCCATGTCAGTGACTTTCTGACAAAATCAACAATTTCAAAAAGAATTAGTTACTTGCATTAGTTACTTGCAGTGTTTGCATTGTCGACGAGTTGTCGATAATATCGACAATAATATCAGTGTCGCTGCAATTGCGACACTGAAACCCCCTTTTTCGTTTCTCTTCCAGATATCGTCGAAATTTCACCAATTTTATCGACATTTGCCGACAATTTCTGACATCGTACAGAAATCGCTGTAGCCACCTACCTTCCACGGAATAACTGTAGCTAACAACCCCTTATCGTCGATAAAAGGACCGATATTCGGGGATTGTGAAAATACAAAAAAAAATTGAAAGAAAAGGGGAGAAAAAAGGGGAGACTGTCGGATTTCTATACCTGTTGTCTGTAGAAGAAGAGCGCTGTAACAGTGGGCCAATCTTAGAAGAGGAACGCTCATCGAACGCTGCAGTGGGCCAATCGATCGATCTGTGCGCTGTAAGTGCTCGACAATCACCACTTTTTACTTCCTTCCTTGCGATTGATCCGTGCACCGTACATAATCGGCGAAGGAAGAGGGAATTTCCGACGAATTTGGGAGGATTTTGGAGGTATTTTAGGGATTTGACAAATCTCCCCTCTTTCGGAACCCTCTTCGTCTGCAGAGAAGGGCGGTCGAAGCCCTTTTGTAAAACCCTATTGCATGCGGTGTTACTCCGCACGCTCTTATCGTGCAGAGTAAACTCTGTTGGGCCCACCTAGAATGTATGTGCTTTACCTATTCCGTCCATATGTTTTTCCATATCATTTTAGTGATTGAGCCCAAAATTTAAGCATCTCCAAATCTCAATTGGACCATGTCACAGGAAACAGTGGGAATAATGATTTCCACCGTTGAAACCTTCCCAGGCCCCACAGTGATGTTTATTTGTCATCCAACCTGTTCATAAGATCACATGGACATGGATGAATGGAAAACTCAAATATCAGCTTGATCCAAAACTTCTGTGTCCCCCGAGAATTTTTCAATGGTAGACATTCAGTTCACACTTTTCCTGTGGTGTGGTCCACTTTAAATTTTGATATGCTTCAGTTTTTTGCACCATATCTAAAATTATCTGTTAAGATGGATGGACGGAATGGATAAAATAAGTAAATCACGGTGGGCCCCACAGAGTTTACTCCGCACGCTTAGCGTGTGCACTTACTCATGACGCAATGGAGCGGATTACCTGTGACCCTGAGAACAGCTTAGTGGGTGCACTACCAAAAAAATGGGCAAAGGCTACGGATTATGGGTTCTTTTCGCTGCGGATAGAATCCCTAGTGATTTTGCGACGAATTTGATCCCTCGCTAAAAGCTACCACTCCACCGATCCGTAGCTAGCCTTTTGAGGGTGCCCCAAGGGTCTTTAAAGAGCCCAACACAATGTGTGTGTTTTATCTAAGCCGTCCATCCATTTTGAAAGCTCATTTTAGAGCATGAGGGCAAAAAGGAGGTGGATCGAACACTCAGGTGGACCACACCTTAGGAAACAGTGGAGATAAAGTTTGTACCATTGAGATGTGGTGTGGTCTCCTTGGGCCTTTTATCTCCCTTATTTTTTGAATCATGCCCTAAAACAATCTTGCAAAATGAATGGACGGAGTAGATAAACCACATACATCAAAGTGGGCCCCACGAGCCTCATACCACACTCGCCTTCCGCCATTGCGCGGGCTGTGAAAAAAAACCCAATTTTTCCCCCCTCCGCCATCACGCTTTTTCCTCCCCCAAAAAAAAACCCACGCCCTTTTTTTCCCCCAAAACAGACCCCTCTCTCCCCGTCTCCATCTCCGTCTCCCTCTCCCTCTCCCTCTCCCTCTCCGTCGAAGAAGTCTTCAGAGATTTCCAAGGGTTGGAGGGCTGGCACGATCAAAACCCTCACCACCAGTATTTTTCTCCCATTTTTTCAAAAAAAAATCATGTATTTTTTGAAATTAGGGGTTGAATGTTGTAGCGTTTGGCTGCAATGTCGAGGAATTCCACTAGCAGTGCAATCCATGATAAGGTTTCTTATTTTATTTTATTTTTAAATTTTCCTTGTTGGTTTATGCATGTATGATTTTTGGAAGGTAGTTTCTGTTAGTGCCTCTTGCTCTGAATTCGTTTTAGGGCCTGTTTGGATTCGTTGAAACCATATGAAAAGAAAGAGGGTTGCGTGAGAAACCCTCTTTCTCGCCATTTGCATTGTTGATTCGGGCGGAAATGGAGGGAAATCAAATATCCGATGCACCCAAATTTTCCCAATCTCTCCCCGAAAAATTCTCCCTTCCCCCATGAAAATGAGATTTCATTTCCTAAGCTTTCTCATCCTATTTAACAGGGATTCGAGCTACACATCTATCCACTCGTCGACAACTTCTCCAATTGATTCAAGTGCGATTTTTCTTTTTCTTTTTTTCTATATTCGCTGTCCTTTTCCAAGCTGACGCCGAGGGTAGCCTGCTGCAACCTCTGTTCGCTGCTGTCTCCACAATTTGCGGCAGTTATGGCCGCTGCTGCTGCCACTTCATTGAGCTTGAGAATTTCAAGTTGTTGTCGTCATATTCTTGTTCTCATCATAGTGAGAAATCGCAGAAGAAATGGTTGGAGGTACAGAACATTGGTGGAATTTCATGAATGGGTTTGGTAGTCTCTATTTTAGATATGGCATTCGAATGTAAGTGTTTTATTGTTAGCTATGGGCCCCACAGTGGATGGTGGATGCTCGACTAGTCTTTGGGATTGGAAGATCCCATCCACTTGAGCTAATCACGTATTTTCTATCAATTGTGGGTATGGTCCCTTATTTACCGTCTATACACAGGCCGCTGGTCGGATTGGACATGGGATTGGTGGACTATGGAAAGATGGGTCCCACGTGTATAACACATGCATTTGCTGTGGAGCCGGATCCTATAATTTATTAGAGGTTGTAGGCTTGACTTGCACATGCCTCTTTACATGGCAGTTGTTTTTATGCGTTTCCCAACTGGGCCACATGATGAGATGACAAATTCATGGGAGCTGTATGTATTCTTGATGTTATGCCAAAAGGGCCATAAAAGGGAAAAACAAGAAAAGAAAAAAGCATGTGCTGAACAGATACTGCTATCACTGTGTAAATGATTGTAGGACATGTTCTAGCTGTTCACATTTTCATCCACCCAGATTGATACATGCACCCTTTTTTCTAATCCTAGTCATATAATAACAGTACAGTTTGTACTACTATATAACCAAAAAGTAAATAAATGGGGTCTGTCAATGAGGGTGGGTGTAAATAGTGGCCACTTAGTTTATATATTTGCTTTTGAATTTCTGGTCATACAAGAGCTGAATGATGCATCAGATGGGTTTTTTGTGATTGATATTGTTCAGAGTGATTTGTAGGTTTTGACTGTGGTGTGAGTCTCCCACGTTATGTTAAATTATGGTGAGTAATCAACCTCATACACAGCGCACTTGTATGTTAATCTGGGTTGTGCAAATTGTGGACCACATTGTGGATGAAGCACAGTTAGTAAATAACAATGATTTGAAGAAGCCAATCCATCAATTGTATGGTTTAAAAAGAAGATGGTCAAAGGTTTGGACAAATCAAATGGTTACATTTGTGGTTGGTTTCTTTTTTGGCCATGCCCTTTCACATTGGGGTAAAAAAATTTTGATGTCTTCATTGAGATAATTGTATGTTACAGTATATGAGTCACTACTATTTAGCATGGTGTGGAAAATGCACATCAGAGAGTAGCAGATGCTTATAGAGAAACTATGACAAGAATGCACAAATCATTCCTCTTTCTTTTGTTTTCTTTTCTTTTCTATAGGTATTGATTAATCATTTGTAGATTTCTATATGTTGCTTCTAAACTTGGTAGCATGAACTTAACACCTGAAAAGACATTACATATAGCAGAACAAGATGGTTGATATCTAGTTGGCACCGGCAAATAGACCGGTTGCTTAGAGATTTGCCAACGCTTTTCACTACTATAGAAGGATTTCTTGATTTAGTCTGATTCTTTATTTTCCAATGCTTTTCACCACTGGATCCTCTTCTGACATCCTGAATGAGGGATTGGTGTCGTACGCTTTAGATAATCTGCAGGTTTTCTATATGTTCTTTTATGGATTTTCAATTTTTTTTAGCAATTACAATGAATATCAGCTGAATCTTCTCTATTTTTGTTTTACTTACCTTTTTTACCGTTGGCATGATTTTATAATTTTTTAGGATTATGTAATTCTTTTTCTTTGATTTTTCTATTACTTGAATCATTAAGTTATAGAGATTTTGTTTGATGGTTTTCTGCCTTTCAGAGGGACCACAATCATCTCCATTCCAAATTTATACAGCAGAAATGCTACTATCCACCTCACACAATTGAAATTCTGTTCATTTCATTTCTAACCGTATATGTAGCCAACATGTACGGTGATTCGGGACTGATAATGTGACCGATCACAATGGGAGGAAACTCAAAGATGAAGGGATCATCAATTACATAAAAAAGGTAATCACTCTTTCTTCTTTTCTCATGCATGCTTGTTGATGTGAACCATCCAAATCTACGAGTTATCTCTGGATTCGACCACGGACAGAAGACTGAATCAATCTGATAATTTTAACTGTTCGAACGATCTCATACAAAGTCCATGGTTGGACAGTTGCTTGCTTAATACGTTTATCTGAGCAGGTGAGAGAGCACAACGGCGTGGTGTTTTTTTTTTTTTTTTTGGATGATCTTAGCCGCCCATTAGAAGACTAATGATTATAGAAATGGAAGGAGATGACAACTCTGGATGTCATAGAGTTGTTTGTATCAAAATTACCAAGGAAAGGGAGGGAATAAATATTAGAAACTAGGAAAAGACTAGTATAGGTGTGTATATATATGATTTTCCTTATGGAAAACATTATTGGACATTTTATCCTTTTCAACAAGGAAAGCTCTTGTTTATATTTAGCTGTGTACCTTCTTCGCCTGTCTTTTACTCTAACTAGCTTCTTTTTTCATGATGGATTTACATATACAGTATCTTATTTGATACAAAGCTGATTTGGGTTTTTCTCAAACATCAGGCTTTTGGAAGAGTAACTTACAATGGCCATGGGATGGAGGAGTTTGTCCTTCAAAGGACATCTGCTTATATTAGTCAACATGATCTTCATATTGGGGAAATGACGGTGAAAGAGACCTTGGCTCTCTGCTTGATGCCAAGGAGTTGGGACCCATTACGGTATGTTGAAGTGAACAGTTTCAGTTATGAATTGTGGGAGGGAGTTTGAATTATAATAGTTTTGGTTTCTGAAACTATTTACAGAGATGTAAGATGGAGTTGTCAACAAGGGAAAATGCATAAAAAAAATTAAGCCCAATCCCGACCTTGATGTCTTCATGAAGGTGAAAATCAAGAACATTCTTTTCAACCTTCAGGAAAAACTCTTCTGTTTCTAACATAATTTGAAGCCTTCTTTTTCTCTTAGTTCAGTTTGCATCAGGGCATCTAAATCATTGATGAATATTCACATCTCTTTGCTAACAAGGGAAAAAGTAGTTTTATAGGCATCTTTCAGACACAAAAAAAAAATCATTTTATAGATTGTCAATGCAACACTACCATGCGAGTTTTGGTGGACTGCCTAATTTAGCAGAAAATAATTTTGATTTAGATGTTTTTTTTTTAATAGGCTTACATTAAATTTGGTTATGTTTTGTGTAGCATTTCAAAAAGTAGCAAACGTAAATGCATTGTGTCACTGAACTCTGATTGGAGGATCCTCCAATCAGGAAAATGTTTGAAGCATGGCGCTTCTACTTCACTATATTGCAATTGGAGAACTAACAAGAGATGTACAGTATTGAATCTGCTTTAGGTGGAGCCTACCTCTGGCATTTTGAAGTGATTTGTTTTTCTGCTAACCAGTCATTTCATGGGAGTTGCATTTGACAGAAACCAGATCTGCTACAAGCACTTCCATTTTCTGCTGAAGGCCTTATGACGGACATTTTTTTAACAGGTAAAATGTCCATTGATTTAAACACATACATGTAAATAGAGTATAATAGCATGCTTAGTCATCTTTGATACATACATATAGACCATAAACATGAGGAGAAATGATCACATAAGGAACTTGAATGTGAACTTCCACATAAATCCCCACCTTTTTTTAACAGGTAAAATGTCCAATCTTGTTGCATGCTTAGTCAACAAGCTGGAACTGATTCAACATCTGAGCTGTCCATCAGGTAGGCCCCACTGTGTAGAAGTGCTCACCCATTCTCACCATGTGGGCATGTATGAAATAAGTTAACCAAAGTTTTTCTACCCATCTGTTTTTTTCATGTATTGTAGCCCACCTGAGAAACCATTGGATGGATTCCATATAGTTGTTGATGCAGGGAATGGAGCAGGAGGGTTCTTCGCGGTAAGCTTATACATTAAATATGAAACTGAAATTTCCAGGATAGTTGTTGATGCACTGATATCTCCTATTTTATCTCAAGTCAGTCGTGTAAGTGCAATGGTTGCTGTGTATTTTATCTCGCCAAACAGGTCATTATATTGCTCGTGAATTGATTGTGAATTGTTTCTGTATTTTCTTAAATATCCATTTGCTTTAAATATCTCGAACATTTCCCAGGGGGATTAGATGAAACCATTCGGGCTGAAATTAGAGGCTTCTCATGAATCGGCGGTTGTACAAATCTGGTGTACAAATCTGTGCAAATCTGACTGTATCTTGTGCATCCAAGGTGTGTAAATCTGACCGTATAATTGTGCACCAAATCTATACAAATCTGACTAGACACGCATGAATCTGAGCTGCCAACAGACAGTTCCCACCAAACAGATGCTCTTGACAAAAAATATGATCTCACTGATCAACTGAGCTACAGTTCATGAATGGATTAATGACCATCCTTATGTTTCTAAAATCATTGCCTATTTGTTGAGTGGATTTGTCTTGATTTTTAGGCAGGGCATCTACTAGCAGCTACCTGATGAAGAGGACTCACATCACTGCCTGGCTTTCATGTTCATCAACTGGTCTTTCCTTTGAACTCTCTCTCTCTCTCTCTCTCTCTCTCTCTCTCTCTCTCTCTTTCTCTACCTTTCGCTGTCATAGATTAATTCACAGAAGATAAGAAAAATAACCCAAATAACTCATATTTTAATTTTGAGTCCGGATCCTCTGTTGGCTACCAAATAGGAAAACCTTGTTTAGACCCTTTTTATTGGTCCCCGTGATCACATAGGTCTGCAACCATGTCACATTTTCAGTCCAACCTGATCACATTGACGTCATGCAGTGGATGTGGACCAATGAAAAGGCTCCAAACAGGGTTTTCCTGTTTGGAGCCAATGGAGGATCCGGACTCATTTAATTTTAGACGAACGCCTACAAGCATTTCCAAGCCCACAAGTGTGTGCAAAAAGCTCATGTGCATGCCACACATGTGCTGGCATGGCACGATAGGTCCAATATCTAATCCATCTATTACGATGGCACCACTATATTGGTGTTAGCGCAAGAGTAAGGTTGACCCACTGGTCAGTCAGGCCACAGTTTGCAAAATAAATGAGCAGCCGTGAAAAACTTGGATGAAAACATGTAGAAGGTTGCACCTACCTGATGGATTGGATCTTGCATCCGTGTGATGCTGGCATGTGTGACGTGTACATGAGCTGACTTCCCAAGGTTAGTTGCATGGTGACCTATATACTGTGGGGCCTGCTAGATGAGTGGTCTTGATTTTACATGCATTGGCTACACGTCTTGATGGGACTTGATTCCTATCCCTTGAAATAGGACCAACATTGTTCACTCTAATTATTGACTGTTATAGGCAGTGTGGAGGAGTAGGTCTTGGTATCATGTGCTTCTGATAATCATAGATGGACTAGGTCTGCTTTTTGTTTTCCCAATGTTTTAGAACTCAAGACAGGACAGGATGGTCTGACTGGAACCACGCACCAAAATTCACCTGGCTCAACCTGCTGGGTCACTGTTTTCTTAAAGAAAAGAAAAATTCACCCGTCAAGGTTCAAAACCATGACTTGATCTACTCGCTAATCAAATTCCTATACTCCTGTGCTGGGGAGTGAATTCTTTCTATTTCCTTTTTTTAATGATTTTAAATTATAGAGACTATCTACTATCACAAAAATAGGGTGAATGGTGGGTTTTTTCTTTGGAGTAGTGCAGCAGAATGGGTTTTATTGCCCATTTTCTGTTTTAAGATCTTGACGGATTTTGACGTTCTGAAAGGGTTTTTTTTCTACATATCGATATCAGAGATAACATAAGGACGTTGCGGCAAAAGCAAGCAGAAGAAATGATTGTAAGTTAAATGTATTTGTACAGAATGAGTAAGCGAATAGTATTAATCACCGTTTTGATTTTATGGACTCTCAGCTTAAAAAATTCGGTGGTGGCTACTGCTTTGCATTAAAGCTATTGAATTATCATAGAATGAGTTGAAGTTTGCTTGATTTTTTTTTTTCAATTTTGTAGGAAACTATTGGCTACCACGTAGCATGACTAATTATGCAATTTGAATGAAATTCATATTTCATTAGCCTTGATGCCAAAAACTGAAAAGGAAAAAACTAAACAAATTCATGATTATCCACCAGGATGTACAATAAGGCGATCTCATATTATGAGTGGGCACTTGCCCTTTTGATCAGAAGTTTGAGCACCTATGTAGGTCTGGCGTATGGTTATCATTTACAGGTATACTCTTTTAAGCCTTGGAGGCTTTTTTGTCTTTCCAATTATTTCCTCTGTATAAAGAGTTTTTTTATTTTATGCATTTGCTTCTGACGAATACAGTTGTGCTTAATGCAGTCTGTATGCATTTGGAACCTTTTACAGTCTCCAAATTATAATAGTATTGTTAGCATACATCTCTTCAGTGTTTAAACATCAAAGCTTTGTTAGTTTTGCATTCAGGGTTTGTGGTTAAAACCCAATGATCAAGTTTTGCACAAAGATGCTAACTTTGGCGCATGTGGATGAATGTCACCGTGTCACCGATCAGAAAAATGAAATTTGATGTTGCTAACCTGCAATAGTAAGTCTCACTTGTATTAGAATTTATGAATTAACTTGTATATATTTGCAATACTAAGTCTTGCTTGTATGTTCATCGGTCATGAAAGTTGTCTTTGAATTTCTAAATGGATTGATCTATCAGGGCATGTACTAGCTTGTATGTTCATGGGTTTCGAAAGTTTTGTTTGAATTTCTAGATGGATTGTTCTATCAGGGTTTGTACCAGAAACGGCTAGATATGCCGCTGTTATTTTAAAAAAATTAAAGACGGTAGCTACGGATATAGTCCGCAGCCCTTAAAAGTAATCCGTAGCGTTATGTAGACAAAATGCTACGGATCGGATTTATATAGCTACGGCCATTGTCCGTAACGGACTATAGCTACGGACTATATCCGTAGCTATAGCTTAAAATGCTATGGCTACAGCACCAATAGCTACGGACCGGATACGGGCCCGCTACGGATTATATCCGTAGCTATAGATATATAGCTACGGATATAATTCGTAACCTTTGCCCCATTTTTTTGTAGTGGTGTTACCCTAACCGTGTGGGGCCCATATTGTTGTTTTTATATATCTACGCCGTCTACCTATTTTTTCATATCATTTTAGGATGTGATCCAAAACCCTTAGAAGATCCAAATCTCACCACTAGAAATAGTGATGAATAACCATTTAAAATATTTTGTGGGCCACAAAAGTTTTGGATCAATCTGATCTTTATATTTTCTGTTCATCAAGACCTTATTGACATTATCAAGAGCTTCGATTGAAAATAAACATTACTAAAACCTTACGATGGGCTCTTTGGATTTTTTAATGGTGGGGCACTCAATCACACTGTTTCTAGTGGTATGGTCCACTTGAGATTTGGATCTGCATAATTTTTGGAAACTCATCCTAAAATGGTCTATAGAAATGGATGGACGGAGTGGATATACAAAACATCATCCATGTGGGCCATACGATAGGGGTAAGGTAACACCCACTAAGCTGTTACTGGGCGCGGATTTCCTGTGAAAGCCATGCGCAGGAAGTTCCTGTGCTGGGAACCAAGGTGGGCCCATAGTGATGTTGTTTGATAAATCCACCCCGTCCATCTGTTTTGGGAGATCATTGTAGGACATGAGAACACAAATGAACCGGATCCAAGACTCAAGTGGGTAGAAAACGTGAGGATTGAACGTCCACAGTTGAAATATTTGTGGAGGCACAGGAGTTTCGAATCAGGATAATACTTGTGTTTCCAGTTCATCCCAGTAGTAGTGACGTTATGAACGGTATGGATGTCATATAAACATCACTGTGGACCCTAGGGAGGTTTCAATGGTAGTAATTTACCTATCCACCTTTTCCTTTAGTGAGGCCTACGAATGGACGGAATGGATAGATAATATATACATCAAGGTGGGCCCACGGTAAACCCACAGTAAGGGCCACTGTGATGTTTGTGAGAAATTAAGGCCGTCCATCCGATTTTACATCTCATTTTAGGACGTGCGACCAAAAATGAACCGTATCCAATACTTAAGTGGACCGCACTAAAGGAAAAGGAGGGAACGGAAATTCCTACCGTTGAAACCTCCCTGGGTCCACGGTGATGTTTATATGTCATCCATACCATTCGTAATGTCATCCAAGTGGGATGGGCTGAAAGCACAAATATTAGCTTGATTCAAATGTCATCCCACTTGAGTATTTGATCCGGCACATTTTTTGTCGCATATGTTTTTTAACATAAAAGCTTGAAGTGTACATTTTTGTTCCCATATGGCCATTCATTCCAATGCTAGTGCAAGCATTTTTTCAATTTTGTATGCTACTAGGGATCAAAATGTCGTCTGGATCCGAAAAAGGAGGAGCAAGGGACATTGGGTGGAAATATGGACTACCAGTGGAGGGGAATAAATATGGAGCTATATGCAATTACTGCGGCCAAGTGATACGAAGTGGGGGGTGTCTAGGCTGAAGGAGCATTTGGCAGAGGGGGTTCAAAAACGTGAAAGACTGCCCAAGTGTAACAAAACCAGTGAGAGAGGAGATGAGAAGAGTTTTGGCTGAGGCGAAGTCACACAAGCTGCAACAGAAGGATTGGGAGAATGATCTCAAGAAACAGCTGCGGGGTCCTGGACAGGGCCTACGTACTGTTGAGGAGCAAGATGATGACGACGACGACGACGAGGGGATTGCATAACCCGATGATTGTGTTACGACGCGGGAGAAGAGAGAGTTCAGAGAGACGATCCACGAGTCTCGGGCATCAGGGTGGGAGGGGGAGCAGAGGAGAAGGCTCAACGAGACTAAGCCGTTATTTGGGGGCTCCCGCTATGAGCCCGGTGGGAGCAGCAGAAGGTTTGGGGGAGGCAGTATGGGTAGAGGTGGTTCTGGCGGGCATGGACTATAACGCACACAGAACGCCTGCGTTACAGATGCTCCCATTGCGGGTGTTAATCAGAAGAGGTTAAAAAATATATGGAACAAGGGGGTCAGAGAGAAAGTGGGGAGTGCCATATCTAGATGGTTCATTTCGAGCCACATACTAGCCAATGCAGCTACCAGTCCTCACTTCACAAATATGATTGAGGAGGTGCAGCGACATGGGCCTAGTGTGAAGCCTCCGACACTAAAAGAGATTCTTGGTGTCTACCTTGATCAGGAATTTAAGGAGATGCATGCTTGGGTATGTGCACTCACTCCGAATTGGAGGCAGTATGGGGTGACGATCATGTGCGATGGGTGGACAGGACCCACGAAAATGTCCATTATCAATTTTACGGTGTATACTAAAGGGCGGTCCATTTTCCTCAAATCTATTGATGCATCTGCCAAAATAAAAGATCATGATTACATATATGATCTCTTGAAACAAATCATCATAAGTGTTGGGCCTGAAAATGTCATCCAAGTTGTGACAGACAACGGTAGTGCATTCGTTAAGGCAGGAAAGAAATTAATGACAAAGTACCATCTCCATTGGACCCCTTACGCGGCACACTGCATTGATTTGATGCTCGAGAAGATAGGCCAAAGGGACTCGATCAGGAAAACCATCGAGGATGCGAGGAGAGTGACAAACTTCATATATAATCACTCTTAGTTGTTGACTGCAATGCGCGAGTGTTGTAGAGTAGACATCGTTAGACCAGGTGCAACACGGTTCGCCACAAACTTTATTGCACTCGACGGCTTGTATAAGCACCGTGTGGGTCTTAGGAATTTGTTTAAATCTGAGAAGTACTTGGAGTGGAATCAGAGGAAGACCGATGGTGCAAAGAATACATCGAAAATAGTGCTTTCTGATTTCTTCTGGGATAGAGTTCATGATGTTGTTTCCCTTTCAAAATCGATCTACAATGTCTTACGCGCCGTAAATAGTGAGATGTGTCCTTCAATGGGGTCAATGTACGAGCTTATGAGAATTATGAAAGAAGGGATACGGATTACTCTCCCCAATGCACATAAGTGGGTGATCAATATCATCGATGAACAATGGACTAAGACCCTTGATCATGCACTCCACAAGGTTAGTAAGTTTGTTAAGTTCACCTGTATTTTTTACCACTTTCACTTGCACTTTAAGCATCACTTATGTTTACAAGTTAATGCAACTGAGTAATTAATATTTGGGTTTCAGCATACTATCCGAATCCTAGATTCCATTACAAACGCCGACTCCATGGAGATAGTGATTTGACGATGGTCGTCCACCGGGCGTTCGAACGATTGTTCCCTTAATCGCCAGCACGATCAGAATTTGGTAACCAGGTAATGCAATTTGAGTAGATCTCGCTGATGGTAATCGATAGAATATATTTTCTTCCTCATAGTCTTTAGATATATGGGTAGTTAAAATGGTGACATGTGAATCCATATGCTACAGTTGTTGCGGTTTAAAGATGCTAGGGGTACGTTCTCATCCGCACTAGCCAAAGCATCTAGAGAAACAATGATGCCGTGTGAGTATAATTTTTTATTAGGTAATATGATATATTATTAAGTAACTGAATTATAAGTCCTTACTTCAAACTAAAACAAGATGCTCATGGATATATAGGTGAGTGGTGGGCGACGTACGGGGTCAACACACCTGCACTACAATTATTTGCAGTCCGTATTCTCGCACATACTGTATCCTCCTCCCCGTGTGAGAGGAATTAGAGCACGTGGTCACTCATACACACGAGCAAGAGGAACAAGTTGGCATACGATAAGTTACAGAAGCTCGTTTACTGCCATTACAATATGAAGTTAAGGGAGAGGCAGTTACGGGTAGACCAAGACATGGTGGAAAATCCGGACCCGCTCGACTTGTTGTCGATAGGTACCATGGCACAAATAGGTGATGATGCTGAGGACCCCCTTTATGAGTGGGTCAAGTCAGCTGATTTAGATGATGCAGATGGAGACCCTGCACTACAAGTAGCCGAGGGAGCAGCGTCTCTCGGTATCGATGTCGATGAGGTAGTAAGCCAACAGAGGGCAGATACAGACTCCTTTAATCCTTTGATGAGGAGTTCGACACGTCATGATGATAGCGAGGAGGCATCTTCAAGGCCGCCTCGTCATCATCAAGTTGTAGTGAGTGATGATGATGAGACTTAATCCTCACTTGACACTGGTCGTGGGGACTACAACGACTACAACAGTGGTGAGGGAGGTGATAGAGGCACCGACACTGATGTAGGTGGTACTAGTGGAGGTGGAGGTGGCAGTGGTGGGGGGTACATGATAGGTCAGAGCCAGCGATCCATTGGTCAGTTCGCTGAGGAGCAGTACTTTGACCATGTAACTCAAGACGAGGACCATGGATCTCGTCCACCCTCGCGTATGAGAGCATCAGAGCCCACACATATGTTTGAGCATCGTTCAAAGAAAAAAGCTGGACGTGCCGCTGCGGATGCTCTCGCACGTAGCTTGTCATCCATGGACATCGGTTCAGAGCGGGGGAGCTCCACTTCCGTCCCACCTTATACGCATGGGGGATATCACGAGTATGGGCATGGCAGCTTTGACATTCAGTCGCATTCATCTACTCGTGGATACGAGCAGCCAGCAGATAGCTCTTCGAGTTATGGTCATTTGACAGGAGGATATTCGGGGTACTCGTATGACTGGCAACAATACTATCAGGGAGTCGGGGTTGGACTTGATATATTCCCTCAGGACCCTACTCAACCAATGCCGTCGATGTATGTCACACAGTACCCACGTTTGGGCTATCTCATACAGTTCGAGGAGGACAACTATCAAAGATACATAAGAGAGTACCTCCATTGGTATGAGCAGAGGATGACATGGGAACAATACTGTTAACATATTGGTGAACAACACTACAACCAAAGGGAACGGGCTCCGGATGATGACTATGAGCCACCTCGTCACTCCATGTGGGGATGAAATATGGCAAAAAAGTATTCTTTTCGAATTCATTTAATTTTTTATCTTAATTATTATATGGTGGCTGCATTTGTATTATATAAACTCATTTTCATTGCTATTGGAGTAATTTCTTATGAACGCATGCTTTTTTGGGCCCCATTGAATGAAAACTTATTCTTTAATGCATTCTTTTTGCAGTTTTTTTATTCTTGAATATACAAATATGTGTATTTAGGCATTTCCTGAAGTTTCACTGAAAAATTCCACAATTTTCATCATGTTTCCCCCTTTTTCCCCACATTTTCAGTTATCGATGAAATTATCGACGATAACGATATTATATCTTTATCTCTGGCCAGCGAAACTTATAGCGATACTGACAATGCGAACATTGGTTACTTGTAACAAAAACCATTAGACTAGCAAAACCCATTTCAAAGATATCTTAATTCCTGAATGAACAAAATCTAAACTACAACGCCGCAGTTTTGTCAGTCGAATCTAACTGTTTGCAGTATAAAATAACACCCAAAAGTATAAAATAATAACAAGACATGTTCTGTAAACACTAAGTACATAAGACATCAACCTAATTCATTAAGGTTATGTTTGGCTTGATCTAGTTTTAAAGTGTTTCGCTGTTTCTTTTCCTACTCTTAGTAGAAAATCACACGACATTAATTACCCTTGTAGATGCAAGAGGGCACTCTCTCTGAGTAAAGAAACAAGTCAAGTTGTAATGCCTAAATAAGGGTAAAGATCTTCGACAACAACTGCTTGATTTCAATAGGCTTGAGAAGCATTTCCTCATGTCATGGTTTCAAAAGAGAGAAAAATAAAGATTTGAAATTATAAAACATAATGTGAATGGAACAGGCACGATCTACTGAAGGTGTTTGGGCCACAAAGGGTTGTTTGGATTCTTTATTTGTTTATGTGTTTGGGGATGGATTCTGTTAAGAGTTTTGGGTCATGGAATTTTTATTTTTATTTTTGTTATTTAGAGAAATCATTATTTTGTTTTTGGATCTTTATGTATTTATGGGTATTTTGCAGATGTGTTTATGTGATCTAGTTTCATTTATTTTGAAGATTTTTTCTTTTCTTTTTTTTAATGAAATGTGTTTTCGTTTCTTTTTTTCATTTTCCATCTTTTTTCTACATTCATATGGAGCTAACCTCCTAAAATGCAATGGATGTTGGATCCACAAAACATACCCTACCACCTTCCTTATCTAACCTATCCATAATGGAGTTAACCTCAGTTACAAGCTGGATTTGTCATCCATTTGTTTATTACAGGAGGAATTGGAGGGAGAGGATTATATCTTCCAAGCCCATATGGACTGAATTGGAAATGAACTCACATCTTCTTCTTCTTCTTCATTGTTATGACTTAACCTAGGCTTAAGTTTTGAAAGAGAAATCATTTGTTCAAAAACCAGTATAAGCCTTTTAACACATGCTTTCTCAGAACAATTCATGTAATTATTCATCTTGGTTTGCATTCAACCTCATGGGAAGCTCCCATGAGGTCGGCCTCACAGTATTGTTTCCCTATATACAGCTTTCCATGAGATCGAGCTCTGTAAGCCCCACTATGATGTGTGATGGACATCCACACTATGCATTTGGTAGGTCCCCCTAGGTTATGGGCTGTGCAAAAAAAAAAATCAGCCATATCTGGAGCTCAAGTGGGCCATACATTTGAAATCATGCCTAACAAATCTAAAAGCACTTGGTGGGGCCACTTGAGTTTTGGAATGGCCTAAAATTTGGTGTGAACCCTCATCGAAGTGGGACACACACGATGGATGGGTTCAATGTGTAAACCATATCTTGTTGGGCCCTATATACAATATAGGAAGGTTTCAATAGGCGGGCATCTACTCTCAGTTGTTGTTGGTGGTGTGGCCCACTTAAGTCATAAATTGTCCTGATTTTTAGGCCCATGGCTAACCATGGAAAGGTGCATCTGATTAACAAGATGGATGTCCGTCACATATCATGGTGGGGCCCACACTGATCTATATTTCTAGGAGGCAAAGGTACCAAAAAACAAAACGTTAAAAAAAGTAGTAAGGACCTTCTTTTTAATTCAAACAAATTGTGGAATCTGAAATTGCGTCGGGTAGCCTAACACAACACCCTACGCATACGCGTGCGGAAGCTTGAGGAGCAACTAGAATTATGGCTAAACCTATAGGAGGGGGTGATTAGGACCTTTTTAAAATTATTTTCGCCTACTTAAACAATTCAACAAATTAAGCTACGTAAGCGATAACACTTCGGCTTCCAAGCCTAAGTGGGTCCAATCAAAAGACTAGTATATGATAAAAGCTATAAACAACCTAGTCTAAACAAGCATAGATTAATAAAATGATTAAGCTAATGAAGAACCTAATCTATGCTACTCAAATAGACTTGAGTGAGGATGGATCAAGAAGTTCAAGTCTACTTGAGGTAGTGAAAGTACATCTTGTGAGTGTGGATGTGCCTATCAAGTGCCTAGCATACATTCCTAATTAAGCATTCATAATTAATCAATTAAACATAATGCATAAAGAGAAATGTGCTCAAGAACAATCACAAACACAACGATATATAGTGGTTCGACTACTTGTCTACTCCACTCCCGGTTCAAGTACTCAACCCCTTTGAGCACACCGGCATTCACTGGGGAGTTTAAATCTGGTTCCTCCCAACCAAGGTGTTTTAACTCGGATCCACCCAACCGGGGAGTTTACAGGTTCCTCCCAACCTACACGTTTGCACCCGTGTTGGTAGCTCCCCCTTAGAGACTTTATTTTAGGCGCGACTAACGTGCCAAGGAACGGCTGACGTCCCTAGATTTTAGGCCCAACTAATAGGCCAAGGATCGGCTAACGACCCTGGGGCGAGTTTGTCAAACAAACTCTACACTCAACTCCCACAGGGAATTGAGTGGATGGACTCTTAACAGGACAACCTTACTTGTCGGATTGAGCCCCTTGTTGCGCCGTCTTGGGTTGCTTCTTCTCGCTCTCTCGTGCTTGAATCAGCTCCCCTTGTGCTCCCCCGATCTTTGACGCCGTTGCTTTGCCAAGGCTTCAGCTCCAAGATCAGCTACCTTGCATGTGATGCTCCATTGGAGATGCCCAAGGTGCTAGGGAATGGTGAAACCTCTACAAATGGTAGGAAATGGGTTTCCTAGAGGAATGCACCTAAATGGACTCCTAGGTACTGTTTAGACAAAGGATTTAACTATCATCAAGGTGTCTAAACCCTAGGAATCAAGAGGGAACAAGTCCTATTCTCAAGATGCCATTGAATGGCCCAAGCTTGTGATGAGAACACAAGGAGAATGACTTGCTTTAGGTTTGGGATAGAGCCTCTAATGATCTCTAGCAATGGTGGCTTCTATCTCCTCAAAATCCCCTCTGTTAGCTCAAAAATGAATCCCCCATCTTAAATAGATTTTCTTCCAACGGTCAAAAAACGGGCAGATTCGCGCATCTCCGATTGATCGGAAGAAGGTCCGATGGATCGGAGACCTGTCCGATTGATCAGAGACAAGTCCGATTGATCGGAAATCTATCCAGTGAAGTCTCTGGAAGATATTCCGATTGATCGGAACACTGTCCGATTGATCGGACGGACCCCTTCCGATGGATCGGAAGACTGTCCGATTGATCGGAAATATGTCCAGTGGATTTTCAAGGTTGCTGGAAAAATTTCCGATTGATCGGAGCTTCTGTCCGATTGATCGGAGTCCTATCGGAGCCAGTGTCCGATTGATCGGAGTCCTATCGAAAACTGCTGTTTAAGCCTATTTGATTACAGCAGCTTCCACCTCTTTAATTAGTCTAATTTATCATGTTTTTCATGGAGTTCTAAGACTAATGATGATGACTAAAGGTATACCTAGGTGGTGCAAGTCATCTAAGAGGTTATGGGTTAGGTTTTGGTCAAGGCAAGGCACACCAAGGCATCACATTTACCTGTTTCTTCTTTCTTGATGCAGCCGGGCCACTTGAGTCTTCGGTCTTCGTCTTCATTAAGCTCAACCGACACTAGACCTACTGACCTAAGTAATTGACAAACAAGGTGCACTAGTATACCACAGAAAAGTGCACTAACAGAATCAATTGTCACTATGTTATAATCTAAAAATCATATTGAGTGGACAATCCTAACTTCTTATTCGTGGACCTTCTTTTTAACAATGCTATGGAATATCTTTCATTTTAACAGGTCCAATAAATGTCCATCAATCTAATATTGATATAAACAAATAAAGGTAATTTTTTTGTTCATGATACATCTATGGACGGTTTAATTTGAATTTTTCAATAATTTCTAATTGCTTGCACACACTTTGCCATAGAATCAAAGTATTTCTTCCTTTTCTTTGTTTTTGGGTATATTGACTTGATTTGCTTGTGGCCAAATGGAAAAAGAACAGGTGCATGCAGATCAATCAGTGTGGCTATCCATATGTAAAAGCCAATTTTTTTTTTTTTTTTTGGCATTGTAATTCTGTTTTGTTTAGTTCTTGAAGTTGCCTATAATATGAATTTGTATTTTTTTTTTTTTTTTAATGTTTTCATGGGTATAAGATTTTTCTGCTCCTAATTTTAAGGTTAGCCTATTTCAAGGTTTTCATGGGTAAATTAATTTCTACAACACAGATCATTTTGGTTGAGAATGAAAAACAAGCAGCTAATCTGATTGCAGCAATAACACCTTCATATGGGAGAAATCAGAGTTTGAAAACTAATTGGAACATAATACCCACTGATTGGGGTTTCATTGTTTCCTGTCCAAAGCCTAAAAACATAATACCCAATTTACACGGAAAAAATCTTCCTATTGGCATAGTTTTCAAACTACAGCCCATACATGTTGTGGCCCACGAGATCAACTGTCCACATTCATCTTCCTCTTAACCGATTGTGCGTAGGGCGGTTCTTCGTAAGCTGATTTCCACAGGATTGAATCATTTCCGACCATCTCGAACGTAGAACAACAAAATCTATCAAAGAAGCACATCCAGAGAGAGAGAGAGAGAGAGAGAGAGAGAGAGAGAGACTTACAGTGAAATGAGAGGAGAATCGCACAGATTCCATGAAAGACGAGGAGAAATTCTAGAAGCAGAGACCGAGATCAAGAGATGTGGAAATAAAGAGAGAGAGAGAGAGAGAGAGAGAGAGAGAGAGAGAGAGAAGGGAATCGGAGGCAGAGGGCACCGGGAGCGAGAGAGAGAAAGGGGGAAGGGAATTAGGGCATTTTGTTTTCCCTCTCTCAGATGGAGAGAATGGGCGTGGATTGGGTACTACCGCCGCCAGGACTAGCCAGAGACGAACAATCATATCAGGGTCTCCGCGGGGCCCTCTGTTATATATGTATTTTATTCAAGCCGTGCATCCATTTTGAAACCTCATTGTAGGCCATGATCCAAAAAAAGAAGCAGTTAGAAGGCTCGAGTGGACTATACCACAGGAAGGAGGGGTAACATGCTGGGATAGAAGCCAGCAGCGGAAGCGGAACGCCGAACACGTGAACCAATGCGAAATCAAACAAGTAACAAGATGCAATCAATCACACACAAGCACACTACAGGAGACTCCGAATTTTACGTGGAAAAACCCCTCAACGTGTAAAAAACCACGGCACAAAACGATTCACTATGAATATCAGAGATTACAGAGATTGACAGCCCACAAAGCAAGGAAAAACAGAGAAAACTCCAAGTTTATCGCTCACACACACCTCTCCCCTCTTCCTAATACGAATAGGAAACCTTGGACACCTTAGGATACCTCTGTAGGTCGGATTACAACACCTTAAATAGGAAGAAATCCGAAAATAGAAACACCTTGCGCAGTACTGCGGACTGCGCAAGAAATCCGCGCACATAGCCGACCGGTCGGCCGACTGGTCGGCCTTCACAAAAACAGTCCATGGAGATTGCCATCCGACCCTGCCTCACATCTCGGAGCCCACTGACGACCGGTCGGCCGACCGGTCTGGGCACAAACTGCACATGAGGGAGGCTTTCAAACTGCATCTGGGTCAGGCCGTCCGGCCGGTCGAAGCACCCAATTCGTGCATCGTTTGAAGACTCCCCAACAAAACTCCACCGAGGCTTCAAACGTCAAATCAACACATCCTTGCAACGTCATCTCATCTTCAATCATAGCTCCACCGCTTCTCGTGCCACCATTGACCCTATCCTTGCAAATCCACGCCCTTTACCGCTCTTCTCATGTAGCCCTTGGGCACTTACCACATACGAGCAACCGTGGATCTCACTGCCTTTCCCGCAGCTCCACCGTGAATTGTGCTTCCGATCAACATGTAAAGATGGCCACACCTCTGTGCCTTCATACACACGAGTGCCCCTTTCATCACTTCACAACAACGATCGCGGCCGATAAACACGCACCCTTTCGCCTCGAGTGCACCAAGAGAAATCACATTCATCTTCATCTTGGGAACGTGCTTTACATCTTCCAGGATTCTTTCGACCACATCGAACATCCTGATGTGCACAGTACCAACACCCAAAACCTTATGAGCAACTCCATCGCCCACAAACACCGATTCTCCACCATACTCCATGTATGTCGTGAATGAACTCCGGTCAGGACAAACATGACATGAAGCCCCTAAATCAAGGATCCACTTACTACCGTGAGATCCCTTGCCAGAAACAGTCAGAACTTCACAAAAATCGCCACCGTCCTCTACGGTATTGGTTCCACCCCCAGAAGAATTTCCATACTTCTATTGCCTCAACCTGGGATTCTGACAGTCCCCTCTCATGTGGCCCTCTTGGCCACAATTCCAGCACTTCACCTTAGACTTACCTTTGTCCTTGGCCCTCGATCCTGATTTTGAATATCCTCCATGCTCAGAACTTCTTCCCACCATAGCCAATGCCTCTGAGGAATAACAGGAAGCCACGTCATCGCTTTTCTTTCTCATCGCCTTCGACTGGAGGGCTGAGATAACGGTCTCGACGCTTATAGTTTCCCTTCCTGCGCACACAGAGTCCCTGAACGACTCATATGAATCTGAAAGAGAATTCAACAAAATGCATGCTTGGTACTCATCCTTCATCGGTTCATCGATCTCCACCAACTTGCAAACCAGCCTATTGAACGTGCTCAGGTGATCCTCCACCTCAGTTTCCTCAGCCATCCTCAAGGTGAACAACTGCATCAACATGTACATGCGATTCTCTAGAGATTTCTTGGCATAAACCTTCTCTAGCTTCGCCATCGTTTCAGCCGCAGTCTTCTCCTTCATGACATGATAGAGAACATCATCCGTAAGGTTTAACAGGATTGAGGTTCTTGCCTTCTTGTCGAGCCTCGTCCACTCATCGCCCTTCATAGCCTCGGGTCGCTTTCCAAGAGCTTCATCAAGCCCTTACTGAACTAGGAAGGATTCAATCTTCACCTTCCATAGCTCAAAGTTATTTTTCTCGGAGAACTTCTCTATATCGAACCTTGCGCTCGATCCCATTTTCTCGTCTCAGATTCGAATCTACTTCACCTCGACTTTAGCTCTGATACCACTTGTTGGGATAGAAGCTGGCAGCGGAAGCGGAACGCTAAACATGTGAAGCAATGCGAAATCAAACAAGTAACAAGATGCAATCAATCACACATAAGCACACTACAAGAGACTCCGAATTTTATGTGGAAAAACCCCTCAACAGGTAAAAAACCACGGCACAAAACGATCCACTATGAATATCAAAGATTACAGAGATTGACAGCTCACAAAGCAAGGAAAAACAGAGAAAACCCCAAGTTTATCTCTCACACACACCTCTCCCCTCTTCCTAGTACGAATAGGAAACCTTGGACACCTTAGGATACCCCTCTAGGTCGGATTACAACACCTTAAATAGGAAGAAATCCGAAAATAGAAATGCGGACTGCGCAAGAAATCCTTCACAAAAGCAGTTCAGGGAGATTGCCATCCGACCCTGCCTCACATCCGACCGGTCGCTCGAGCAGTCGGAGCCCACTGACGACCGGTCGGCCGACCGGTTTAGGCACAAACTGCACATGAGGGGGGCTTTCAAACTGCATCTGGGTCAGGCTGTCCGGCTGATCGGTCGGCCGGTCGGAGCACCCAATTCGTGCATCGTTTGAAGACTCCCCAACATAACAATGATCACCATCGTTGAAACTTTCATAAGGCCCACCGTGATGTTTATTTGTCATCCAACTTATTCATAAGGTCACATAGACTTGGATGAAAGGAAAACATAAAATTCAGTGGGCCATATGAAGTTTTTAATGGGAAGCGCTCAATCCCCACAATTTCCTATAGTGTGGTCCACCTGAGATTTGGATCGGCCTAATATTTTAGACCACGTCTTAAAATGGGCTGCAAAAAGGGATGGACGACGAAGATATATATCAAATTGTCAAGATGGACCCATCAGTGTCCCACCAAAATGAATCCACCAAGGCTTGGAAACCAACGGAAAAACTAGGAGATGCTCCCGTTTTCTTATTGCACTTCTTACTGCATTGGGACACTTAGACAGTCCAATCCATTGATCTAGACTGTTCATTAGGTCCACCACGCATTTCATGGGCTATCAGGCAAACATCACACCAATCTAACAAATATGAACCATTTAATCAATGGTCATTTATATGGACAGTCCAGATAATTTACCAAAAAATAGGTCTAATCAACCATTTGATGCTTCTATTTGTTAGGCCCTACCATGCATTGCCTATGATTCTAAAGAAATGCTTTTGATAGGCAATTGAAACCATCCCATCCATGGCTTAAAGAATGGACGGTCATAAAAAGTTCGACCAAATCAAAGGTTGATTATTCCATCCTATTAATATGATTTTTGTTGTTTTGGACTAAATGAACAGTTTAGATTGATTGAATGGGCCATCCAAGTGGACTGATGTAATTAGGATGGTCCAACGTACGGTGCAACTTTTTTGCCACAAAATCCACACATGGTAGGCCCTCCTAATGAGTCCCATGGACACCGCATGCGCAACAACTTTTACCGAGGAATTTGTTCATTGGTAAAAGTAAGCTAAAAATTAGCAGCAGAATAACACCCTTTTTACCCACAAAATATAAATTTCCGCACACTTGTCACTTTTGCCAAGGAACATTTTCCTTGCTAAAAGTGTAGTAAATATCTACTCATAACTTAAGTTTCGTTGGTAAAAATTTGTTATTACCCAAGAAGTTTATTTTCTTGGTAAAAAATTCCCAAGTATAGGTCATTTTTCTTATAATGATACCAAAGATAAGAGCTAATGTGGACTACACAAGAGGAACAATGTAAAATTGCTTTACCAAAACTAACAAGTTCAAGTGGCGTGGCCCACCTGAGTTTTGTATCAAGCTGACTGCTGTATCTTTCCTTTAGGCCTGTTTGGATGGAAGAAATCCACCCTAATGAGGTGTGGTCAACTCTGAATAAGTAATGATTATGTAATCCACAGTAAAGCTAGATGCCATATTAACTCCTATCTAAGAGTATGCCCTACTAATTTTAATCTAAGAGTTTAATTTTTAGATATGCAAGTAACATTCTATCTAGGTAGACCCATGTGGATATAATACACCTAATATGTGTTATATACACACTATCCATCCATTTTGCAATGTCATTTTAGGACGTGACTTTAAATATCAGCATCATCCAACACTTCATTGGGCTGTGGGAGTTTTTCAATGGCAGGTGATCAATCCCAGCTGCTTTTGTAGTGTGGTCACTTTTCATTTTAGACTAGCTCATTTATTTTTCTTTTTTCATATACATCATGAAGGGGATACAAAACTATGCCATGTCAGGCCCCCTCCCCTAGTCGAATGAGTTCTTGTGATTTGACTGCTTGGTGTATCCCATCAATGGCAAGAAATAATAATGAATTTTTTACCCTGCGTTAAAGTGGATTCCGTGAATTGGTGAGGCCGGGAAACTTGATTGAGGGATTGATGAATGATACACACCACCATGGTGGCCTCAAACACAAACGTATGGTTCGGATTCCATCCCATTGTTACGGACGCGGATTGCTCGCGAAAGCCTTTTGGCAGGCATCTCCTGTGCTCAGATTCTAGGTGGGGCCTGCCGTAATGTTTTTGAGAAATCTACTCTGTGTAACTGTTTTGTGAGATCATTTTAGGTGTTGTGACAAAAAATGAACCGGATTCAAGACTCAAGTGGGCCGCACTAAAGCAAAAGCTGGTAGGGAAATTCCTACCGTTGAAACCTCTATGGGTCCACAGTGATGTTTGTATGCCATCCATACCGTTCATAATGTGACTCCTATTGAGATGAACTGAAAACACAAATATTATCCTGATTCAAAACTTATGTGGCCCCACAAATATTTCAACTGTGGAAGTTCAATCATCACGTTTTTGGCCCACTTGAGTCTTGGATCCCATTCATTTTTGTTTGCAACGCCTAAATTGATCTCAAAAAATGGTTCAATGGCGTAGATTTCTCAAAAACATCACGGTGGGCCCCACCTAGATTCCAAGCGCAGGAGATGCCCGCGTCCCATTGTCACCTGTGGTGTGGCACTCCTCAGTTGTGCATCCAGCTGATTTTTGGTCGTAGAGCATAAAGTCGAGGACATAACCTTATGGACAGTGTGAATTTTACCTATACAACTTGGTGGGCCCCACAGATTGGGGTGTCGCAATAATAAGTAAAACAGGTGTTGCATCGGATTCTAGTCCCACGTAAACGGAGAGGTAATTACCTATGTTCATCTCATCTTTTACCCTTTTATCTTTGTTTGTCCCGCTTTCCAAGATTCACCATTTTGCCGACCATTTCCTGTAATATGATACTCTTAGGTTGTATATGGTTGTTCATCTCATGCACACATCATCTCCCAGGTGGCATCAATCTGGACCATCCAATTTTTCATATGTATCTTTAGCAATGGGACTCACAATTTGTGATCGATATTAAAATTAGCCGTGCGGGATACAACTTGGACAAATGCGTGAGTAATAGTCATCCTCTCCCTTTGTCCAAGGAGGTGATTTAGGTGAAGGTTTAACTCAATTTTTAAGCCGTGGTGTCACGTCCACCGTACACATGGCAGACATGCACGTCAATCCAGACCATCCAACTCTTAGTGCCCAATTTTGAGAACAGCTTACCTAAAAGATCACATTGACCGTCATGACTCAAGGGGTTAATGGACAGTCAAAATCTTCAGCCGTCCAAACCCAGTGAATAAAATCAGACGGTTAAGATGATCCAATCAGTATCATTCGGAATCATCACATGGAGTCTAGTCTACGGGAATATTATCTGCTGGAATCGAGAGACGTTAAGGTGGGGCCCATGGTCAAGGCCGCAGCCTGTTGGGTGAGGCCGGGGCTGCACGTATTCCTCCGGAGCGAATTAGCTGTTACCCTGGTAACAGTTTGGTGGGTGTTACCCTAACCGTGTGGGGCCCACCTTGGTGCATTTTTTGTATGTCCATTGTCCACACCCGTCCATCTATTATCCCATCTCATTTTAGGACGGGATCCCAAACTTAAGAAATTCAAATCTCAGGTGGACCATACTACTAGAAAATTTGATGAATAACTATTAATAACTTTGTGGGCTACAAAAGTTTTGGATCAATCTGATCTTTGTATTTTACCTTCATCCAGATCTTCTTGACATTATCAAGAGGTTGGATTTCAAATAAACATTAAAAAAATGTTACTATGGGCCTTTTGGAATTTTTAATGGTGAGGCACTCAATCACCACCGTTTCCTATGGTATTGTCCACCATAGATTTGAATCTTCATGGCTTTTTTTTACCCTATCCTAAAACGGTCTGTAGAAACGGATGGACGGTGTAGATATATGTACAGAAAATCATCAAGGTGGTACGGTACGGGTAACACCTAATTCGCACCCGTGTTCCTTTTGCTCAAAGGATGAAGTTTTCTAACGCCCATTCGGTGAGGCCGGGAAACCACCGACGTCTGTGGAGCTTGACAGTTGGGCCCACCTTGATGTAAATGCCGTATATCTGAGCCGTCCATCCGTTTTAAGAGATTGTTTAAAACATGGAACCAGAATAAAGCCGATTCAAATCTCAGGTGGAAAATGTAGAGATTGAATGCCTACCATTATAAACTTCTTTTTTGCCACAAAAGAGTTGGATCAAGCTAAAATTTGTGCTTTCCCTTCATCCCGGTTTTCTCGTGACTTTAACATGTAATTGGATGGAAAATAAATATTAGGTGGGCCGCAGAAAGTTTTTAATGGAGGGCATTCAATCGCCATTGTTTCATGTGGTATGGCCTACCTGAGAATTGGATCGATCATTTTCCAGATGAACGACGTGGATAGACAACACATACTTCAAGGTAGGCCCCCGCGGTCATGGCCTCACTGAGTCCCCGTCCATCCATTTTTCTAGATCATTTTAGGTTGTAAGCCTAAAAATGAGGCGGATCCAACATCAACTGGACCACACAGTGCAATTGAGTGCCCACCATTAAAGACTTCTTGGAAGCCACAGAAGTTTCGATCAAATAGATGCTTGCGTTTTCTTTTCATCCAGTTCCATGTGACCTTATGAACAGTTTGGATGGAAAACAAACATCACGGTGGGCCCTAGGAAGGTTTAAATGGTGGGTATTCAATGCCCACTGTGTGGTCCACCTGAGCCTTTCATCTGCCTAATTTTTGGCTCATACCCTAAAGCGACCTGACAAAATAGATGGATGGGATGGATAAAACCCATACATCAAGATGGGCTCTAGAACGGTTTCAACAACGAGTGTTAAGTCTCCATTGTATGGTCCACTTGAACCTTGGATATGCCTCATCTGGCAAAATGGATGGACGGCGTGTATTAAACTCACAGAGCAGGACGAAATCCGCTTCCAAAGTGATCATTCATGTCTGACTAATACATGGAAGGAATTTTTTTATTGAAAAAAGCAATACAAAAGAAGGATTAAATAGGTCACAAATACAGACGCAGATACGATACACCATAATTTGAAACTTAACGTAAGCTACAGACGATCGCAACAATAATGGAAGGAAAGAAAATAATGGAAGGACACTCGTGATGAGGACACGGAAGGATCATCTCTTATCCAGATAAGAGAAATGGTGAAAGGCAAAACGCATCCTTAACGTCGAGGGAAGGCGGCAAAGTACGTCTGAGTGAATGTTAAGAGGAGAAGGAGAACTGCAGCAACCAAGGAGATGGCGGTCCACGGGCTCCTGAAATTTCTGTTCAACCATCCGGCTATGGATATCCTCACTCTCCTATTACGGTGCCTGCGGATGCGAAAACTGACATAGTTGTACAGTTCGAGATCGTTCATCACCTCGACCGGCCACTCGTTGAATAGACGCGCCACCTCTTCGTTGCTGCCGAGGGCATGGTGGAGTATACCCTTGGACCCGAGCTTCTTCACGTCGGCGGCATCGTTGATGAGAGAATTCATAAAGCGAATGTAGGAGGTAACACCACTTCCGGAATGCATTTCAGAGCACACCTCAAAGGCGGTTAAGTTCAGCAGATGAGATACGGTGGCATTGTTGATGATAATTCGCGGAAGCAACAGCCGTGGGAACAAGATGTTTTCCTTGAACCTGACGCCCATCAAACATTGCCGGTGGCTCCTCCCGAACCTGATCCCAGCCTCCTTGAGTTCCATAACGGAGCCGAAGTTCCGCGGCCTGTTGCTGTTCTTTCCCGCCCAGTACGAGGGAGGGAAGTCCAGCAAAATGGTCCGGAGAACATCGAGGAGGTGAAGCGGGGCATCATGTGCCAACAACCGAGAAGAATCATTCAGATATATTTGTTGGAAGTTGCAAACCAATCTGGTCCATCCATTTGGTCAAACCGTTGGTTTCTCAAGGGAGGAGTAATTGCTGTGAGAAAATTCCAACAGCTTGGTGTGTATTCTCCATGAAAATGTTGGCTTCCAATGCATTGGAAAGAAAAGGCATTTAAACTTTTGTTTTTGTTTTTTGAAAAATAGTTATTACATGCCCTTCTAGTGTATTGTTGTAAGGGCAATTTAGTCATTTTAACTATGTTGAAAAGTCTATATAAGGAGGGGTTTTGTTGTACGTTTGAGCAAGAAAAAGTGCAATACAAAAAATAGTTTTAGAAAAATTTTCATCTTCCTCTCTTCCTTCTTTGAAAATTATTTTTTCTTGAGTTGTCTTGAGGCTTTGAAAAGCCAATTGATCCAGCTTCTTAAGGCTCAGTACAGCCAACAAATTGGTATCAAAGCCCTTGGTTAAATGGCCACTGCGATTCAACAGCAGATTCCTAAGTTGTCAAAAGACAACTATGAAAATTGGTGTATCCAAATGAAGGCATTGTTCGGGTCACAAGACCTATGGGAGATCGTCACCGACGGATACGAAGAGCCCACTACGGAGCAAGAAGCCGCCTACACTGCTGAGCAAAGGACCGACCTCAAAGAACAAAGAAAGAAGGACAAGAGGGCCTTGTTTCTTGTCTATCAAGGGTTGGACGAATCCACCTTTGAAAGGATCGCCGAAGCTACGTCAAGCAAGCAAGCATGGGAGACTCTTTGCACCATTTTCAAAGGAGTTGATCGTGTAAAGAGGGTTCGTCTCCAAACACTTAGGGCCGAGTTTGAGACCGCACACATGAAGGAAGGTGAGACCATTTCTGATTATTTTTCAAGGTTGCTTGTTATTGTTAACAACTTGAAAAGAAATGGTGAAAAGATCGAAGATATACGTGTGATTGAAAAAGTGCTTCGATCCCTCGTAACCAAATTTGAGCATGTGATTGTGGCCATAGAAGAATCAAAAAACTTGGAAAAATTGTCCATTGAAGAACTAATGGGATCGTTGCAAGTGCATGAGCAACGAATGCAAAAGAATGCCGGTTCAATGCTTGAACATGCCTTGGAGTCTAAGTTGACTCTAAATGAACAAAAGAATGGCCATACACAAAGAGGGGGTCGTGGCACCAGCAATCGTGTAAGAGGCAGAGGGCGTGGATATCATCCAAGCCATCAACAATATCAACAAAAGTTTACCAGTTTCCGTGGAAGAGGAAATGGTAGAGGCCGGTTCGTGCGTGGTCGTGGAAACACAAAGAACATTCAATGCCACAATTGTAAGAAATTCGGCCACTATGCCTCTGAGTGTTGGAGCAAAGTGGATCAAGATGAACGATCCAACTATGCTGAAGCATCACACCATGAACAAGAAGACTCCACACTCCTCCTCGCACAAGAAAAGGCATGTGAACGGCCGGATGTGTGGTATCTCGACACTGGTGCAAGCAACCACATGAGTGGTAACAAAGAACTGTTCGTAGAACTCACAGAAGGAGTTCGTGGCAACGTGAGTTTTGGCGACTCATCAAAGGTACCAGTGATAGGTAAAGGAAAAATTAAAATCTATCAGAAGAATGGTGAGCCAAATTACATCTCCAATGTGTATTACGTACCAAACATGAAAAATAACATCCTCAGTATCGGCCAACTCCTTGAGAAGGGGTATGTCATACACATGGAGAACTATTCTCTCTATAAGAGATGCTCACATGAGACTTGTGGCTCAAGTCCAAATGGCGAAGAATCGCATGTTTCCGCTCCATATTAACACAAAGGCCGATAAGTGCCTCTATGGACTCGTGAAGAATGATTCATGGAGATGGCATCTTCGCTTTGGGCATCTCCATTTCAGCGGCCTTAAACTCTTGTCTTCATCAAGCATGGTGCATGGCTTGCCGACTATTGAAGGTCCAGAACATGTGTGTGAGGCGTGCACACTCGGTAAGCAACAAAGGAACTCCTTCCCAAGTGGAGTGTCCAGAAGAGCAAAGGAACCATTGCAGTTGGTTCACACTGATATTTGCGGACCACTTGAAACACCCTCTCTTGGAGGTAATAAATATTTTATTACATTCATTGATGATTTCAGCCGAAGACTTTGGGTGTATTGCATTAAAGAAAAATATTCCGCTTTCGCTATCTTTAAAATTTTCAAAGCTCGTGTTGAAGTTGAAAGTGGTTACAAAATTAAAGTACTTAGATCTGACAGAGGTGGAGAGTACACCTCAAATGCATTTCGAGATTATTGCAGGGAACAAGGCATCAAGCAGCAGCACACTGCAGCCTACATGCCACAGCAGAATGGCATTGCGGAACGAAAGAACCGCACCATCCTCGACATGACAAGAACTATGCTCAAAGAGAAAGGCCTGCCAAAGAGCTTCTGGGCAGAGGCAGTTGCATGTACTGCCTACTTGCTCAATCGGTGTCCAACCAAGAGCGTCAGAAACATGACACCACAGGAGGCATGGAGTGGCTACAAACCGAGCGTGGCGCACCTAAGGATCTTTGGGTGTGTCGCATACGCTCAAGTTCCAGAAGCAAGAAGAAGAAAACTGATGATCGTGGCGAGAAATGCATCTTCATCGGCTATAGTGAAGAATCTAAAGCCTACAAGCTCTACAATCCACTAACCAATAAAGTAGTGGTGAGTAGAGATGTGGTCTTTAGTGAGGAAGAAGCTTGGAAATGGAATGAGGAAGAATCGACCAAAGATATTCAAGTCGAAACAGAAGAACATGAAGAAAGGCATGATCGTCAAGAGCAAACACCTGCAACACCTTCTTCGGTTGCATCATCAGGACACAAAAGTCCAGGAGTACATTCCATCTCTCCTGGAAGTACTCCATCAAGTCAAAATTCGGCCAGCTCATCCTCACCCATGGCACCTATCAAAATGAGAAGCTTAAGCGACATCTATGAGCAAACTGAAGATGTCAATCTTTTCTGTCTGTATGCAGATCATGAGCCTCTGACGTTTCAGGAGGCCATAAAAGAAGAATGTTGGAGAATCGCAATGAAAGAAGAAATCCATACCATTGAGAAGAATGACACATGGAAGCTGACTACGCTTCCTAATGGCCAGAAAACTATTGGTGTCAAATGGGTGTACAAGATCAAGCGAAATGCTGATGGTGAGATCGATCGCTACAAGGCAAGGCTCGTAGCAAAGGGCTACAAACAGAAGTACGGGGTGGATTATGAAGAAGTCTTCGCTCCTGTTGCTCGCCTTGACACTGTGAGGATGATTATCTCCCTTGCTGCCCATCATAGTTGGATAATCTACCAACTGGATGTGAAATCTGCATTCCTGAATGGAATTCTGGAAGAAGAGGTCTATGTTGACCAACCTGAAGGCTTTGTTATGTAAGGGGAGGAACACAAGGTGTATCGGTTGAAGAAAGCCCTCTATGGGTTGAAGCAAGCTCCACGTGCTTGGAATGCACGCATCGACAACTATCTTCAAGAGAACGGCTTCGCCCAATGTCCATATGAGCATGCAGTCTACATCAAGAAGAATGCTCATGGCGATATACTTATAGCATGCTTATATGTTGATGATTTGTTGTTTACAGGGAACAGCCAGCTTATGTTTGATGAATTCAAGAAGGCCATGTTTAAGGAGTTCGAAATGACCGACGGAGGTCTGATGTCCTTCTTTCTGGGCATCGAAGTGAAGCAACAACATGGTGGCATCTATATATCCCAGAAAAAATATGCCAAGGAATTACTTGAAAAGTTCAAGATGGCCGATTGCAATGCCGTAAACACTCCTGTAACAACGGGCTTAAAACTGACAAAGGACGGAGAAGGAAAAAGTGTGGACTCGACTCTGTTTAAGAGTCTAATTGGAAGCCTAAGGTACCTCACAATCACAAGGCCGGATATCATCTACAGTGTTGGGCTTCTAAGCAGGTACATGGAAGCACCAAAAGAATCACACTGGCTAGCTGCAAAAAGAATCCTCAGGTATGTCAAAGGAACAATGGAATTCGGTCTTTTCTATCCATACGATGATGAAGCAATGCTGTATGGATACTCAGACAGTGATTGGGGAGGTGACCAAGATGAAAGAAAGAGCACTACTGGCTATGTATTTTATCTCGGGTCGACTGCTTTCACATGGAATTCGAAGAAGCAAAGTGTGGTCGCCCTGTCCACATGTGAAGCCGAGTACGTGGCAGCATCATCCACTGTCTGTGAGGCAATTTGGTTAAGAAACCTGCTAAAGGAGCTGAAGCATCCGCAGGAAGAATCCACAGTCATATATGTGGATAACAAGTCGGCAATTGAGCTTGCTAAAAATCCGGTGCAGCATGGAAGGAGCAAGCATATCGATACCCGATATCATTTTCTAAGAGATCAAGTGAAGCAGAAAGCAGTAAAATTGGAATATTGTCACACCACTGAACAGGTAGCGGATATTTTCACCAAGGCACTCCCAACAGATGCATTCAGACAACTAAGATCGATGCTTGGAATGAAGCCGGTTTTGGTTTGAAGGGGAGTGTTGGAAGTTGCAAACCAATCTGGTCCATCCATTTGGTCAAACCGTTGGTTTCTCAAGGGAGGAGTAATTGCTGTGAGAAAATTCCAACAGCTTGGTGTGTATTCTCCATGAAAATGTTGGCTTCCAATGCATTGGAAAGAAAAGGCATTTAAACTTTTGTTTTTGTTTTTTGAAAAATAGTTATTACATGCCCTTGTAGTGTATTGTTGTAAGGGCAATTTAGTCATTTTAACTATGTTGAAAAGTCTATATAAGGAGGGGTTTTGTTGTACGTTTGAGCAAGAAAAAGTGCAATACAAAAAATAGTTTTAGAAAATTTTTCATCTTCCTCTCTTCCTTCTTTGAAATTATTTTTTCTTGAGTTGTCTTGAGGCTTTGAAAAGCCAATTGATCCAGCTTCTTAAGGCTCAGTACAGCCAACAATATTCCCATGGGCCTGAGGACTTCCCACCTGATGAATTCCTCGATCTCTATTTTCACTTCTTTACCGCTAGAGCTGAATCTCAAACTCAACAATGCATCAAGGACTTCGAATGGTAGCTGGTTTTCGATCAAGAACATGTCCCAAACAATGAGAGGAATGAGGTCATTGCTTACCTCCAAGTTGATGTCTCCCTTGTTCATGCCTTGGATGAAATATAAAACGAAGCAACCATCCAAGAACATCATGCGTGCGAAAGCATCGTCGGTCAGATTGGCCACCGCCTCAGCAGCGTAACAGCTTTTCGCCACCCCTATCACTTCCATGACCTTTTCGTAGAACTTAATTTTGTCTTGCTCCACCGTCGATTCGCCGACGAATCGTTTAGCTGCCGTGATCTTGTGCTTCTCCATTGCCTTGAGACCATCATCGTTGCGGTGGTAAGGTCCCAAGGACACCACCCGAGGATCGAAGTACTTCTTCTTCTCTTCATACTTGCGAATTCTGTCGGGCACCTTCTGTATCCGATGTTTGGACCCGGCTTCCAGGTGATCTTGCGGGCCATCTTCGCCAAATATGGAAATAAACCACTCCATATTTGGATTTTTTGCCGCTTCGTGTGTCTTCGCCTTGGGTTCTTTCGCGATCCCGTTCGGAGGGGACGATGCACTTCCTCTATTTTCCTCACCTATGGGTTCCGATGAGACAGTGAGGATGCGGCCATCCTTCTCCATGGACAACACCTTGTAGTTGATGTGTTTTGAAATTAGTCTATCTAGAGAATGTGGCCTGATCCGGTCTTATATAAGAGGACGGATCCCACAACTAGAGCTGGGCACAAACTAAGCCAGCTGGAAAGCTCGGCTCAGATTGGTTTGAAAAAGCTTGGCTTGGATCGGTTCCAATGGAAGTTCAAACCAAACCAAGCCTCTAGTCAAGCTCGTTTGAAAAAAAACAAACCAAGCTCAAATTAGGGTAGTACTGGCTCAGCTCAGTTCAAAGCTAGATTTGATTAAACTCAGTTTGATTTGGCTTGATATGGCTCCTAGATTGTAAGCACACTGTTTCCTATGGTGTGATTCACTTGAGCTTTGGATATGAATCCATTTTGGGATCATGTCCTAAAATGACATGTTAAACTGGATAATGCATATACATGATGACATGGATAATACATATTACATATACAAGAATGCACATTGTTTCCTCAGCATGTGTAAAATTATGCTTGTGTACTTTTGTTTGGAAAATGCTCTTGCATGTCTATTTTGAAGCTGCACTCCTTTGGAGGATGTTAAACATCATATGTTAAGATATGTTTGTACTTTTTTTTTTTTAACTTTTTAAATTCTTTTCTACTTAAATAAACAAGCAAAAATAGAGCCGCCACTTGTTTGAAAACGGCCCGGCTTGGCTCGGTTTGAAATTTTAGACCAAACCAATCCCAGCTCGAACTAGATTTTTCTAGAGCAAACCAAACTCGGGTTGCATGGGTGGGTCCGAAATCCAAACCAAGCCGATCCGCAAATTGAGGTGGCACAAAAACAAGCCAAACCAAACTAGGGCTAACTCGGCTCGGCTAGGATCATTGTCCACCTCTACCCACAACTACTACTTGTAAAATGCGCCTAGTGTAGAACACAACACTTATGTCGGTACTATGTATATGTGGCAAAGCTCTCTTGGCCCCACCATGATGTATGTATTCTATCCACGCCTTCCATCCATTTTTCCATATCATTTTTATGCATGATCCCAAAATGAGGCAAATTCAAAGCTCAAGGGAACAACACCTCAAAAATTAGTGGGGACAATGACAGCCACGGTTGAAAGCTCTCTAGGCCCCACTACGGTGTTTATTTTCTGTCCAAGCTGTTCATAAGTTCACACAAAACTGGATCAAGCAAAAACACAAATATCAGCTTGATCCAAAACTTCTGTAGCCTTAACAAGTTTTTAATGGTAGGCGTTTAACCCCATCGTTTCCTGTGGTTTCGTCAGGAGTGGATTAGGTGAGACCTGGATCCATCAAGGTGGGTGGGACCCTGACTGTGGGCCACTGTGATGTATGTGACTACATCCACGTTGTCCATCACTATTGAAAATTCATTTTAGGGCATGATCCAAGATTCCAAATAATGAATTAGTTCCAAATCCCAGATGGGCCATAGTACAGGAAATAGAGGTGATTGACCATTAAAAACTTCCTGTGGGCCATAAAAGCTTTGGATCAAGATGATATTTAAAATGAACTTTCAAAATGGTTGAACGGTGTAGATTCAAGACACATACATCACTGTGAACCCCACAGTTAGGGTCCCACCCACCTTGGTGGATTCGGGGTCTCACCTAATTCGCTCCCCTTTTTGTCTGGCAAAATGGATGGATGGCATAGATAAAACACATGCTCAACTCCACAACGTGGGAAATTTAAGACTTATTTCTAATAAGATGGAAAGTTCAGATCTCTTACACCTGTGTTTTATTTTGGCACTAAGCGTCTGAATGAGTAGAAGTGGTCCTGTATATACTGTAGATTTGAAAGCTAAGTATGATCTTAAAGGGAGCGGATTAGGTGTTTACCTGGGTAGCTGGGGGTGTCAATGGTAGGGCTTTTAATGGAGCGGGTCAAATCTGATATTCGATTCTGTCTTATTACTTAAATGGACTGGATTTGGATCTTAAAATAGGTCTGATTACTTAAATGGACCGGATATGGATACACAGGAACATATCCGAGTTTGATCCGAATTCAATTAAGATCCGACTCATTGTCACCTTACCGTACTATATGTTATATTCATGTTGGCAATTCGTTTTATAAATTATTTTAGGCCATGTCTCAAAATTGAGACATGCCACTCTTAGGTTGACCATACCATAGTAAATATTGGAATTTGCATCATTTTTCTACTTAAATTAAATATATTATATTATATATTCTTTTAAATTTGTAATGGGGTGGATTCGAACTAGATCCAACCTAAATCCATGGTTATATGGATTTTGGATTGAAAATGGATCTAACAATTTGTAAATGGATTAGACATGGATATCACCCTCTGAATTTGAGTTGGATCCTAAATCCTCTATAGGTATATGGACTTGGAGCCGGATCCAGTCCAGATCCGACCCATTAAGAGCCCTAGTCAATGGGCAGGGTTGGCCCGTCGGGCTTACGGGCCTGGCCCGCTTCTGGCAGTTTTTGACTGGATTATCTAGCCCGTGGGCCGGGCTGGGGCTCAACGTTCAAGCTCGATTTTAGGGCCGGGTTTGGATTCATACGACAAAAAGCCCGAAAGCCCGACCTAGCCCGGAGAATTTACCCACTGATTTCAAATTTCAAATGGGTTTGCACGGAAGTTTCAAATTTCAAACATCAATCGATTCCGACGGAGAGGGAAATCAATTTTGACAGGGGAGGGAAAAGTGGTTTTTGTGCGGAAAAAGGTTGCCAGCTCAGGTGGACCCCACCACGGTGTTTATCAGAAATCCACCTGACCAACAGTTGTGTCGTCCCATACTAGGCCTGGGATACAAAAAATCAGCCTCGTTAGTTTTTCCGGGGGCCACACAATTGGAAAAAGAGTATAGGGCAACTCTCACCTTACAAAAGTTTTCCATTCTTGTGACCCACCTGATTAATGGATGGTCCTGATAACGTTTTTATTTTATATACAGTGGTTGGAGGGGATTTTAGATAATCATGACAGTGGGCCCTGTAAATATCAAATGTGGACGTCTCTCTCACAAGTTTCCCTTAGTATTGCCCACCTAAACCATAGGTCGTTCTGCTTTTTTGTCCATGAGTATAAATTCAGATTATACATCTAATTGTCGGAGTGGATCTTACATATATGTCAAGGTAGGTGCGCTCAAAAATAAATGGTGGCCGTCCTGTGGAGAGCTAGTACAACATCAGTCACTAACCTCCTCTGTGGCTGGGTGGCTCAAGGAGATTTCCACATTTTTTTTTAAAAGCATGTCATGGCTTGGATAGGCCCTGCCTTTGAAATCTACATTGTGTCATAGGACCATAGCTTAAAAATCAACTTCATTCCTAACGCAAGTGGGCCACACAATTGAAAAATAAATATATAGGACAGTGCTCACCCTCTAGAAATTTTCCCCTTAGTGTGGCCCACCTAACAACGGATGGACCTATTTTTGGGCCTAATACCTAAATATTATTTTGGCATCTAATGGTTAGGTGGATTTCATGTAATCATCACGGCTGTCCACGTCAGAATCAAGGGTGTTCATTTCTCTTGTAACTTTTTCCTTCTGTGTGGCCCACTTGAATCACAGATTATCTCATTATCTCCTTTATTGTTATTATTATTAATTTTTTTTGTTCTTACCCTAACTTGGTAGTATACATCTAATGGTGAGAGTATATATAATATTCATCGTAGGCCCATAAAAATTAAGTGCACGCCATACCTTTTATTTTTTGTGCGGCAACTTCTAACATTGAGAGAGGATTAGGTGCTGTACTAGCCTCAACTGAGATGGTGCGGCCCTAACCGTGGGCCTGCATTTTTTTTGTTCTTACCCTAACTTAGGCCAGGTTATTTTTGCACATGATGCCTAAATTAAAGAAGATCCAAATCTCATGTGGACCACACAATAGAAAAAAGTGGAACTGAATGACCATTTAAAACTTTTCGTGAGTTACAATTTTTTTGGATCAAGCTAACAGTTTTTTATTTTTTTCTCTCTTGGTGCAGGTGTGTGTGACCTTATCATATGTTGGATGGCAACTAAAATTTATGGGAACATTACAGTGGGACGTTTCAATGGTAAAGCATTCAATCACCACTGTATCGGTTTCTGCGGTCTTGGGTGAGCCCGTGGTTTCACCTAATCCGCTCCCTTTAATAGTTGGGATAGGTACGACCATCATTTATTTTTATTGTGCCCACCTTAATAAGATAGATAGAATCCACTCCAACCATTAGATGTATAATCCTAAGCTATGCCCATGGAAAAAAAAAATCAAGATGAGCCGTGATTAGGGTGGGCCATATTAAGAGAAACAACTGGGAGACGGATGTCTACCCTTGATATTTACAAGGGCTACAGTGATGATTATATAAAATCCATTCCAACAAGTAGATACCACACCAAAACTTAGGTTTGTTTCCAAAGCATTAGGCATATCAATTATAAAGGTGGGCCATGCGAAGGGAAATGATTTGGAGGGTGACCATCACTCTGTACATTGTTTCCAATTATGTGTGTTGTTAAAGAAATTTAGACGACAAGTGAGGTCAGCCAGGAGGCGGCTTGATGATCTTTTAAGTTGTGATTGGTTCCCTTGAAGAGGGGACCTGGAGCTTCAATGATGATCATCCTAACCTACATAGAGTAGCAGAAGGCAGGGGAGCAGAGACATAAGGTGTCCAGCAGAGGGTTTTTCAATCCCTAAGTTAGGCTAATAGGACAATCGTATAGAGTTTTAGGGGTGAATAGTTGCGTACCTCTTGTCTTGTAGGGAGAGCCCCTATTATAGCTAGTGTTCGTATGGTATTTAGTAGTAGGCCAATTTAAGATGCGTTAGAGAACTCCATATTAAGTAGGAGTTATGTTCCATAATGGTATGAGGGATTCCCAGCTAATATAATGTTGGGTGTCTGTCTGGTCCAAATTTGACAAATTGCCTCCAGACTTGTCACATGTTTCCTTAGTCAGTTAAGCTGACCTTTGATTCTCGACTAATGGAGCTCATCATCCAATCTCCTCACTTCGTAGGCTCATGCTTGGTGATGTAGATCTCCCTTGAGAGTTGAGGGCGTCCTCTGACCTCTGTTTTTGTGGTTCCGTAGACTGGGTCTAGTAGCTCGTCCTTCTAGGCCTAGTGCTTGGAATTGGGTCGAACACATATATGACCCTTTGGGCTTGTGGGCTTTCCTCGTGGTATATGGGCCATCTCGAATTTACCCACAATAGTGCGGTCCACTTGAAGCACAGAAGGGGCTGATATTGGAGTCATGATCCTAACGTGTGGTGACACACTTCATAGTTGGGGTGGATTTCACATAAACACCTTGGTGGGCCCACCTACAATCGCAATTGGGCTTTATAGTCTTTTTAACTATAGGAAAAAGTCCTTCATCGTACTCGAGGACTGACACCCTCATTTGAGCTTGACACATACCCACTGTAACCCACACCAACAAGGTAGTTGGTGCAGGGTGCACCAGCCAATCCACTTTCGTTCCTTCACTGGGATGCAAGGTGGGGCCCACCGTGATGCTTCTGAGAAATTTACGCCGTTCATATGTTTTATGAGATTACTTTAGGACGTGCAGCAAAACATCAAGCGTATCCAAGACTCAAGTGGGCCTCACGAGAGGAAACAGTGGGTATTCAGTGACCACCATTTAAACATTCGTATGGCCATAAACTTTTCCTACCAAACTTTTTTTTTTTTTCATTTTTTCACTTCATCTCAGTGGTAATGACCTTGTAAACTGTTTGGATGGGGTAGAAACATAAAGGTGGAGCCCAGTAAAGTTTCAATGGTAGGAAACCTCTTTTCCCATTTTTCCTCTCGTGTGAACCACTTGAGTTTTGGATCTACCGTATTTTTGGTCGCACATCCTAAAATGATCTTGCAAAACATATGGACGGGTTAGATTTCTAATAAACATCACTGTGGAGGTGCGGACGATTCGCTCTGCTCGCTCGTAGCCACCGGACACCGGACTAGTCTGGGAGAGAGAAGATCTGGGAGAGGGAAAGAGAGGTGCGAGGTCGTGCGACGGGTTAGGGTTTTGGGAAAGAGAGGGAAGAGGGACGGTAGGGTTTTGGAAAGGAGAGGGAAGAGACATGTGGCCTGCGGCTGCGAGTATGATGTTAGGATTTTTTTTTAATTTTTTTTTTAATTTTTTTATTTTTCAAACTACCTATGTAGGCTGTAAATCGAGCGAGTCGAGCTACGAGTCGAGTCGAGTTGATTTGAGGCGAGTTTCGAGTCAAGGGACTGGGTGCTCAAGCTTGACTCGATTTTAACTCGAGCTTCCAAATTTAAGATTGCCTTAAGTCACCCTACTGAGTCGAGGTGAGTTTTGTTAAGCCGAGTCGAGCGAGCTTCTCGAGCTAACTTGGCTCATGACCAGCCCTAGTTTGGATGCACAATTCAATTGAATTGTAATAAAACATAGTCCGATAATGTGGAAAAACTGACCAAATTGCACTTCATTTTTATATACAAGTTTGATTTTAAAGACATGTAACTACAAATTGAGATCTACTTCTCATGATTACAAAGTACCCATTTATGGTCCATCGAATGAATGATTGCAATTCAATTGAATAGAGGATCCAAAAACGCCTGTCTACATTCCATCGAATTGACTAGATCAACGAATGGTACTAAACAAACTAGAGGAAGAATTTCGATACACCCAAAATGGAAGAAACGAAAAACCTGCAACGCTAAGATTGCATGATCAAAACAACGATTGATCGGTCTAAATTCTCATAATTAATAGAAAACACATTGAAAACTTTTTAAACTTATGTCCTGGAAAATGCAAGAATCCCAGCCGTTAAAAAGCCTCCAAACAGCATCAGAAATACAAGAACAAACGGTTTTGATTCGAGATTATCTACCACATTGTGGAAATCATATAAGATTTTTAAGTCAACTAAAAGAAAATGAAAAAGGGCACTTACAATATTGGGGTGTTTGGCAATAGGAGCTGCGAGCAAGGCAGCGATGTAAACCAAATGGTAGATAGACAGGCGGTTCCAAACCTTCCATTTACATGAAATAAAAAACAAATATCTATAAGAAAAATCATTTTCTAAGAAGTTGGATGGCGGTAAATTCATCCAATTTTCAGATTCAATTCCTCAATAGTGCTATATCATGTGGATGCGGGATTGGAGGGGGATTGTGCTTATGGGGTTGTTTTCAAGTTTTCTTGTATAGTTATGACTTAGGATGTTATATGTTTGACTTGGAAGGAGTCACCACTAGTTAATTACTTAAATTTCTGTAATTGATTTGATGTAGAGAGGGTCGCTGAAGAATACATGGTGCGAATGGATCAAAACAAGAATGGAAGAAAGGAGTTGAAGACCAAGAGAACTAGGCCCACCAAAAGTTCCTGTCGGCCGACCAAATTAATAATTTTGGCTGGAAAATAGCCCAACTCCCTAGACTGTTTTCCACCATCCGACTGAATTAATCCAAGCAGGGTCCCAACTCCTTGGACTATTTTGGTCATTTGACGATTGACCGACCATGGGTCATCGGCTGGCTGTATTCCAACTTCGGTCGATCGATGGTCCCAGTTGGCCAACCATCGATTGTGCAATTTTGCATGAAAGTTGCTATTTTCAATTTTCTAGTTTTCATTTTCAATTAGAACTCTTAATTTATGTAAGTTAGGGTTTTTTTGTTTAACCTAGGTTATAAATACTCTTTTAATTCATTGTTAGTGGTAATTATCCATCTTTTAATAAAATCTTTTGAGTTTTCTACTCTTTTGCTTGTGGATTCGAGTATTCCTTCATGGATTTGAAGAAGACTGGTTGAGGATTCCTAGTAGCTCTGTGGATTCAAAGCAGTTATCCTTATGAGAGAGACGGTGATTGATCTCACCCCGTTTACGCTGCGCTAAGTTAGTATCAAAGCGAGGAAATCCCTCGGGAAGATGGCTTCTAGTGACAACTGCGACAACAACCCCTCTGACATTGTTAATGGGTTTCAACTTCTCACAAAGAAGATTGAGGCGGTGTAACAGGCGAACCAGTTGTCCATGCGAGGGCTGTAGGCAATGCTCGACCTGATCGCAAGGTCGTTACCCCCCACCCCAAGCCCAAGGCGACACACCACCATCAATGATCGTTGTGTGCGACAATCTCATCTTCCGTCAAGCATAACCGCTGGTAAATCACATAACTAACTTCGACGATTCAGATCTCGGCAATGAAGATCTTGAAGGCATCATTACACGACGAACTAAGGAGATGAATGCTTGGATTGTGCTGACAAAGACTTTCGGGCTAAAGGTGATCTTCCTACCTTTAACAGTTTATTAGTGTAGACACCCCACCTTCGGCTACACTGTTGGTAGAGATAGCTGGTTGAATGGAGGACCATACCCTCAAATCCCAAGTCCAAACTCAGCCAAACTCACCCTTGTAAGCCCCATTCCATAGCCCAGTTCAAGCCTGAACCCAATCAACCCAGTCCTAAACACCACCCTGAAAAACCCCCCATAAGAAAAGCCAGTCAAAAAATCCCAAAAAAGTCAAACTCACTAAGTCAACCCGCTGAGTTAACCCGCTGAGTCAACTCGCTGAGTCAACCCGTCGAGTCAAAACACCGAGTCAAAACACCGAGTCAACCCGTCGAGTCAAATCACCGAGTCGACCCGCTGAGTCAACTCACTGAGTCGACCCAGCGAGTCAAACAGCAGCCCCGAGGAAGCAACCATACATCGCTGGAAACCGAGGAGCGGCCGTACGGGCGGCCCATAGCAGGCCGCCCGAGATAAATTACGAGAAATGCCACTCTCCGCTGCTATAAATACCCCCCTCCCCTTCTCATTTCAGAATCCATTCGAAGCCCATTCAGCCCGAGTGCGATCCGAGTCCCCTTTAGTCCATTTTTCCACCAAGGAGAGCCCGAGTGAGGAGAGCCTAACCCTGGTCCAGCCCAGCCTGACCACTGGTCCAAGCCTCTCAAGTCACCCAAGTCTTGATCCAGCCACTCGAAGCCAATCCTTGTGATGCCTCCGTCCATCCAGCTATCATTTTTCCAGCATCATCTCATTTGCATCTAGCATAAGTGCAACATTTACTTTTCTTCCAACCCCCCTGCTTCACTACAAGTACCTTGATTATTCAAGCACACCGCATATGTCTTAAATTAAGCACCTGTCAGTTCGAGTGTATGCTCTGGGCTTGCCCGTTGTTGGAACCTGCCCATCAGAAACTCTTACTGTTCAGACCTGCATTCATGCTTCACCATAAAACACCTTGATCATTCAAGCACACTGCATACGTCTTACATTAAGCACCTGTCAGTTCGAGCGTACGCTCTGGGCTTGCCCATTGTTGGAACCTGCCCATCAGAAACTCTTACTGTTCAGACCCGCATTTATGCATCATGTCATCCATGAGAATATACGAGGATTAAACTAGACTTTCAAGTATTCGATCGATTTTGTGAAGTAGAGATCGTACTTCAGTACAGGCAGTGTGTGGGGTGCTTAACCTCTTCCCACCCTGTAACCGTGATCCCTTACCTTGAATCTTTGGCCGCAGATCAAAAGGAGTCATTTTAGAGGAAGGAATCTTCGGATCCCCTTCTCTAACGTTTCTACGGGGTCTAGCCGACTGTAGATTCGAAGTAATTGGCTAGTGGCGACTCTGGTCTTATATAAACACATTTAAACACATCCAGCTTAAGCACAACTACCAAACAAAGCCCTCGAGAACGAGGCAAGCCAGTGGCACAAACGGCGATTTCGCACTCACGCATCATCCTCTCCTTCTTTTTCCGAAAGGGGAAGGGACAAGAACGTCGTCGTGTGGGAGCGCGGAAACGGCGAGGGTCCACAATTAGGTATTAAAGATTTCCTTGATTGGTTAGCGGAAATAGAGAGGTATTTCGATTACATGGGTGTTTCGGAAGAGAAACAAGTTAAGCTTGTTGCGTACAAACTAAAATCTGCCGCCTCTATGTGGTGGAAACGATTAAGTTCACCCGCACCCGTGAAAACAAGTTACCGATTCGATCATGGCCTCGAATGAAGAGGTTATTCAAGTCCAAGTTTCTTCCCCATGACTATGATCAAGTATTGTTCTAGCAATACTAGAACTGCAAGTAGGGGAATCGGTCCATCGCTGAATATTTGGCCGAGTTTGATCGTTTGATGATATGGAATGGTTTATCAGAGACATATTCACAGAAGGATGTAAGGTTCATTGGCAGCTTACGGTCCATGATTCAGGACCGAGTTTAACTTCTTCCAGTTTGGAATGTGGCGGAAGCAGCTCAATTAACCACTCGAGTAGAGACTCAGCTTGCTCGAATTCCTGCGCGTTCATATCCAATGACCCGTGTCTCTACATCGGGTCCCATCCAAGGTTCATCCTTGTCTAAGGGAAATGAGCCTGCAAGTGGGCGTGCTCAACCCCCAATGACCACGAACTAAGTTATAGGAAGCGGTCCAGCTAAGCCTCAACATATTGCACCTACTTCGACAGACTCGAGTCGGGTTCCCAATCCATATGCTTGACTTAGGCTGGGTAATTGTTATCATTGTGGCCAATCGAACTATCTATCTAATATATGCCATCAACGTCCCCACCACTAATCTTGCCACTAATGAAGCGGGGATAGATGAACTAGCGGAAGGAGAACCCAAATATGAAGAGTTTGAGGAGTCCATTGAAGAGGACATAGACGGTACAAAAATGCTTGGCTTAGGACCAAGGTGAGTCCTTAGTAGTGAGGCATCTTTATTACACGCCTAGACAAGAAGTGCACCCTTAACGCCAAAACATCTTTCGTACACGTTGCACCATGAATGTGAATGTGCGTGACGTCATCATCGACAATGGAAGCAGTGAAAATATAATGTCCAAAGTCATGGTGGACAAACTCCGACTATCGACAATAAAGTATCCAACCTCGTATTCCATTGGTTGGATTAAAAAGGTTAGAGACACAAAGGTAACTGAATAGTGCTTAATTTCGTTTTCCATTAGTCGAAGTTATAAGGATGAGGTATTATGTGATGTTGTGGACATGGAGGCATATCACATGCTTCTCGGTCGACCCTAAGAATCGGACTGATATGTAACCCATTGCAGCCGAGACAATACTTACGTATTCATCAATGATGAGAGAGAGAATCCTAGCTCCTATGGCATTGGAGAGCCGCCCCAAGACTTCCAAAGTGGAGGGGAGTTCTCTCGTTGCCATACGAGAATTTGTTGAGGAATTTAAGGAATCGAGCGAGATATACGTCACGGTGGTCATGGGAGAATACTTAGAGAACAATATGGTCATTCCTCAAACCCTTCGACCATTAGTGAATTAATACTGTGAGGTGTGGCCCAAAGACCTTCCCCATGGATTGCCACCAATGAGAGATATTTAGCACCATATTGATCTCATCCCTCGGGCTAGTTTGCCCAACCGACCGCACTACCAGTTGAGCCCTAAAGAGAGCGAGATTCTCCAAGGGCAAGTTGAAGAGTTGCTGAGAAAAGGGCTATTGAGGGAGAGCATGAGCCTATGTGCAGTCTCAACTTTGTTAACGCCAAAGAAGGATGATAGTTGGCGTATGTGTGTTGATAGCAGGGTGATCAATAACATAAGTATCAAGTATAGATTTCCTATACCCCGGCTTGATAATATGCTTGAGGGGTCGAAAGTGTTTTCTAAGCTGGATTTGCGCAGCAGGTACCATCGAATCCGTATCCGCCCTGGTAATGAATAGAAGACAACTTTTAAAATAAATGATGGATTGTATGAATAAAAGTTATGCCATTTAGATTATCAAATGCACCAAGTACCTTCATGTGCCTTACAAACTAGGTTTTGAAGCCATTCATAAGCAAGTTTGTTGTGGCGTATTTCAACGATATTCTGATTTACAGCCAAAATAAATCATAACACATGGGTACACCTCAGGCAAGTTCTTCAAGTGTTTTAGGATAACAAACTATATCTGAATTTGAAAAAAATATAACTTCTTGATAGATCACTTACTATTCCTGGGGTTCATAGTGTCATTTACTGGTATTCGAGTGGATGGAGATAAGGTTAAGATCATTCGAGAGTGGCCCACCACTACAACAAATCTAAGTTTTTACAACATCATTTTAACCGCATTCGTCTAATGCACGTTGTTAAAAGTATAATTTACCGCATTCGCTAAAAAAATGTTGTCATTTGAAAGCTATAATTGAACAGCTTTTTTACAGCGTTCAGAAAACGGTGTTAAAAGAAATTTACAGCAGGCACAAAATGCGGTTAAAAAGAATTTACAACGGTCGGAAAATATTGTTAAAAGTAATTTATAATGTGCGTACGAACGCTGCAATATGTCTTACATACCACAGTGGTCGGAAAATGCTGTTGAAAGGAATTTAAAATGATCGAAAAATGCTATTAAACGAAATTTACAACGGTCGACAAACGTTGTTAAAAGTAATTTACAACGTGCGGATGAACGCTGCAATACGTCTTATATACCACAACATGTTTAATCCGCTGTTAAAAATGCTCGTAAGAATTTTTTCAACGGTAAAAGTTCTAGTCACACTATTTCATGTGGTGTGGTCCACTTGAGCTTTAGATATGCTTCACGTTTGAGATCAAGTTCTAAAATTATTTGCTAAAATGGATGGACGAAGCAGATAAAATACATAAATCAAGGTGGGCCCCACATAGCTCATGCCCTAAAATAATCTGTTAAAATAGATGAATAGCGTAGATAAAAAAATATATATTACAATGGGCTCCACATAGCCCTGACAAGGCCGTCCACCTCTAGCTAAGTCCTGGTGTGACGCGGTTTGGTTAGTGTCGCTGCCACTAACAAGGTGGCTAGTGGTTGGTGCTTTGTGGGCCCCACCATGATGTATGTGATTCATCCATGCCTTCCATCCATTTGTCAGATGATTTTAGGTGTTGATCCCAAAAATGAGGCTGATCTAAATCTCAGGTGGACCCCACCATATGAAAACAATACTAATTGAATGTCTACCATTAAAAACCTCCTAGGGTCCTCTATAATGTTTGTTTGACATTCAACCTGTTGATTAAGTAATACAGACAGGGATGAAAGGAAAAAAACAAATATCAGCTTGATCCAAAACTTCTGTGGCCCCAAAATTTTTTTGATGATGGACATTTAATGAACACTATTTCCTGTGATGGTGTCCAGTTGACATTTGGATTTATTTCATTTTTGGGGCTCATTCCATAAAATGATACGGAAAAATGGATAAACGCATATGGATGAACTAAATACATCATGGTGGGGACTATAGTGCACTAACCAATAGCCAATCAACGAACACTAGCCAAACCGCGTCCATCCTGGTGGGTAGTACCCAATCCGCGCTCCCTTAGCATATCCAAATAGGACGCGGATTAGCTAGTTGAGCAGCGAGAATATCGCTACTGAAGTGACGTCACCATGGTCTGTGGGCCTCCACATGAAGTATCTATTGTATCTACACCATCCAATCATTTGGAGAGATCATTCTAAAGCATGAAACAAAGAATGAGGCAGATCCAGATCTCAAGTGGACTCCACCACAGAAAACAGTGGGACAGTGACATCCACCATTGAAAAATTCTTAGGGGCCACCATAATTTTTATTTGAGATCCAACATGTTCATAAATTCACACAGACATGGAGGAATGGTAAACACAAATATCAGTTTGATCGGAAAGTTCTGTGGGCCTAGGAAGTTTTCAACGGTGGATGTCACTGTCCCCACTATTTTCTGTGGCGGGGTCCACTTGAGCTTTGGATCTGCCTCATTCTTTGAGTCAGGCCCGAAACTGGTCTCTCAAAATGGATGGACGGTGTGGATACAACATATACATCATGCTGGGGCCCATAGAACATGAACATGGTGAAGTCACTTCAGTAGCCAGGTTCACTACTCAACCTGTCAGTAGGTAATCCGTGTCCATCCAAATTGGGACGCGGATTTTGCTGCCAAAGCCTTGCGCACGAAGTTCCTGCGCTGGGAACAAAGGTGGGGCCCACATTGATTTTTTTGATAAATCCACCCCATCCATCTATTTTGGGAGCTCATCTTAGGACATGAGAACAAAAATGAACTGGATCCAAGATTCAAGTGGGCCGAAAACATGAGGATTGAACGTCCACAGTTGAAATATTTGTGGAGCCACAGGAGTTTCGAATCATGATAATATTTTTGTTTCCAGTTCATCCCAGTAGTAGTGAAGTTATGAACGGTATGGATGTCATATATACATCACTGTGGACCCCAGGGAGGTTTCAACGGTAGTAATTTCCCCACCCACCTTTTCCTTTAGTAAGGCCCACTTGAGTCTTGGATCCGGCTCATTTTTGGTCTCCTGTTCTAAAATGAGCTCCCAAAATGGATGGACAGAGTGGATTTATCAACACATAAGCGGATTGCGTAGCGAGGCCCATCTTGATGTACCCCTACTGCCTCGGCCATCTTGATATATTTTGTATATATCGAAGCCGTCTATCTGTTTTTTCATATCATTTTAGTATGTGATCTAAAACCTTAAGAAGATCCAAATCTCAGTGGACCATGCCACTAGAAACAGTGATGAATAACTATTAATAACGTTTTGTGGGCCACAAAAGTTTTGGATCAAAGTGCTATTTATATTTTCCCTTCGTCAAGACATTATTGACATTATAAAGAGCTTGGATTACAAATAAACACTACCAAAACCTTACGATGGGCTCTTTGAAAATTTTAATGGTGGGGCACTCAATCACACAATTTATAGTGGTGTGGTCCACTTGAGATTTGGATCTGCATAATGTTTGGAACCTCAACCTAAAATGGGCTGTAGAAACGGATGGACAGAATGGATATATAATATATCATCCATGTGGGCCATACAGTAGGGGTAACACCCACTAAGCTGTTCCCAGGGTAACACCTAAATCGCGCCCCGCTGGTTCCGGGATCTCACCCAAGTCGCGCCCACCGGGATCTTGGTAGAGATGGATGGTCATGTCAAAGGCTATGTGGAGCCCACCATGAAATATATCTTGTATCCCATCCATTCATCTATTTTGACAAATCAGTTTACGTCATGAGCCCAAAACAGATACAGATTGAAGGCTCAAGTGGACCACACCACATGAACCAGTCTTTATTGTATTATGGTTTAGTACTACTCTTTACTGTATTATGGCCCACCTGAGGTTTTGATCTAATTCATTTTTCTTATCATGCTCTAAAATGACTTTTCAAAATGCATGGATGATATGGATTTAAGACACACATCACACAGTGGACGCCACGCTTATGGATCCACATCTCTGTGGAAGTCAATCCACCTCCCAAAAAAGTATCCGCGTGCAAGTTTTCCCCAAACGTCTCCTCTTTTCCACCAAATCTCTCTCTCTCTCTCTCTCTCTCTCTCTCTCTCTATATATATATATATATATATATATATATATATATATTGCAATACCTAATCTCTCCCCCATCCTCATCCTACAAAATATCATATCATCAAGACTCGTGCATCTACCATCTCAGCTTATCAAATCTCTCTCGTAGGAATCGTTTTACAGAATTGAAGCAGCAGATACAATATTCGAAGGAGAGGTACGAATGATGTCTCGTGTTTGAGCTATTAGTTTTTCTTTTTCTTAATTTTTATCAAAGGTTATTTGGACCGCGTAGGACTTTCCCTTCACGTGAGACACCACGTGCGCTTTGATAATGGAATATTCGTTCTTATGATGTGGCCCACTTGAGTTTTGGATGTGCTCACGTCCTAACATGACCCAGAGAAAAACTAATTGATAAAGTGAAATGGTCAGAAGAAACAACACCATGGGTCCACCCTAATGTTTCAAGGATGGTTGTTCAGTCTCCACTCCTTACGTATTACTGTATGCATGAATGTTAATGGATTGCCACGTGTCACCATCCCACAACTTGTGTGCCCACATGATGTATGTGTTTTATCGTTGTAGTCCATCCATTTTTCCATGAGCTCAAAAACGTGGCTGATCCAAAGCTCAAATGGACCACACTAACGGAAATAATGGATAATGACGATGCCCTAAGTTGAAACATACCTAGGGCGCTCATGGTAAGGTTTTTGAGAAGATTCTGTTCATCCGTTCTGCCAGCTCATGTTAGATCGTGGGCCCAAAAATGGGGCAAATCCAAAACTCAAGTGGGCCTCAAGGCATGAAACAGTAGGAAGGACAATGCCTAGCTATGAAACCTTCCGAGGTCCATTGTGATGTTTATATACCATTAAGTAGGGCCTACTATAATGCATGTTGAGAAATCCACCTTGCCCATCTGTTTTTTTCAGCTCATGTTAATGGAGGGGCCTGAAAATAAGGCAGATCCAAAGCTTAAGTAGGCAAAATTGAAGGAAATAGGGGAGATTGAACGACCATAGTTGAAATCTTCTGTAGGCCCACTGTGCTATTTTGTCAGGTTAAATATAGGGCTACAACTCAACCATAGGCCACCTATTTGGATAGTGCACCTACAGACCAAGGTGGGACCCATTGAGACTTCCAACATATGTGATAAATTGCCCATCCACTATTCAAACGAAGGGTAGCAGTGGGTCGGGTTTGGTCCAATCGGGGTCAACCAGAGCCCAACCCATTTAACAAATAGGCCAAGAATTCCAGATCGAACATGACACGCAACCGATTACCTTGTGGGCCGACCCAACCCACTTACACTTCATCAGCCCAAGTCCAACTCGACTAACTTAACTACAATCAGGTCAGACTCAATGACCTGACCCAACCCAGGCTATACTTGGTTTTAAGAATGGAATATGATGCTAAAGGGATGCCCAACCCAACCCAATTAATGAACACACACAATCAGTTTAAGATCATATTTACACACAATCGGCTTGAGAATTTTACAAAGTACTTCCTCATTAATATTATATTTACATCTCATTAACTTTTTTAATTATATTTTCAAGTGGACCACACCACATTAAATAATGGGAACACAAAAATCCACCATTGAAACCTTCTTGTAGTTGACCTTAATTTTTATGGGCTTTCTAAATCGTTCACAGGGTTTTACCTTATTTGTAAATTTTTTTTTTAAAGTTAAGAAACTGATGTACATTTTCTTTGCATAATAGGAAGTTCTTTGAGGGAGAGAAGAAAAAGCTGGTGGGGGGCTTTATTTTTTAGGTTTTTGGATGGTTTATTTTTACCTGCAATGGAGGCAATGTTTTTTAGGTTGTTGGATGGATTATTTGTGCATGTTGAGGAGGCGATATTGTTTAAGTTATTGGATGATTTTATTTATTTTTAGGTTTTTGCTTGCACATCTTTGGACTTGATGAAAATGTTAGATACATTGTTTTAGAACGAATGATTGGTGTTTCGGATGTAAATCTTTGTACATCTTCATGTTTCTTGTAATTTATGAAACTTTTTTAATATATCTTACTGTTTCAAAATGATTCAACATCGCGATAAGTAAGGCCCGAGTCTTTTTTGTTTCCTTCAGGTCATTCTTGTTGTCTTTGAGTATGTCTATGAACTTGTAAATTCTACAGAGAAGTGCAAAAAAACAAGTAGATCGATTTTTCAATTGGCTATAAGATTGGACAAGAAATTTTATTTAAAAAAAATAAAATTTTAACATCGTTTTAGAGCGTTATTTATAAGTATCTATTTGGCTTGTAAAAATACTATTAAAAATTTATTTTACAGTGTGCAATACATCATTCAAAATATATTTTTAAAACTTTTTTAATATGTCGTAAAAATAAATTATTACAAAATTTTTTTGCATCCCGATAAAAATATTTTAACAGCTTGCGCTACATGTCATGAAAGACTTTTTCACAATGTACATTGTTCGTTGTTATACATCATATTCATAGCGTTTTTTCAACATTATAAAAATAGTTTATTACAACATTTTTCGTACCCCATTAAAAATATTTAAACAACATATGGTGCACGTCGTGAAAGACATTTTTACAATGTTCATTGTTGGTTTTTGAACATCATTTTCACAACGTTTTCCCAATGCTATAAAAATATTTTATTACAACATTTTTTGCATCCCTTTGAAAATATTTTAATAGCATATGATGCACACGGTGAAAGACTTTTTTCGACGGCATTCTTTGAACGTTGTAAAATGTAATGTTTTAATAGCATGCGATGCAAGCTGTAAAAGACTTTTTTCGACAGCGTTCAAAGAACGTTGTAAAATGTTCACCACTTTTAACAACATTTCTCTGCACGTTGTGAAAGCCATTTCGCAACGTTTCTTTAATGTTGTTAAAGGCGATATTAATTATAGTGCACTCTAACCAACATCCACGATGTTTGCAATTTTTATAAGTTGGCCACTTAATTTCTACAGCCAATCCTTTAGGAATTTTAGCACTATCGTGGGCCCAATTACAGATTGTATGAAAAGGGGTTTGTTCTAATGGACCGAGGAGGCCGATAAAAGCTTTGCTGAGATCAAGCAAAGGCTTTCATCTGCTCCATGTTTGGTGTTACTGAATTTTGATAAGATTTTCGAAGTGGACTGTTATGCATCATATGTGGGCATTGGAGTAATTTTATCTTAGGAAGGTAAGCTTATCACCTTCCACAGTGAAAAGCTCAGCCAAGCCCGAAGGAAAAGATCCACATATGAGATAGAGTTGTACGTCGTGGTACAATCTCTCCAACATTGACAACACTACCTCATTCAGATGGACTTTGTCTTATACACAAATCATTAGGCCTTGAAATTCATAAATAGTCAAACTAATGTTAGTCATGTGCATGCCAGGTGGATTTCATTTTACAGGAATTCCCGTTCGTATTGAAGTACAAGTCTGGCCAACAAAACAAGGTTACTGACGCATTGAGTCATCGAGCCACCCTCCTTGTCACTTTAGCTAATGAAGTTATCGGGTTCGATTGCCTCAAGGAGATGTACGCAGATGATAAAGACTACAAGGATGATTAGGCACGAAGCAACCATCCTGGTGATTTTCACATTCAAGAGGGGTTTCTATTCTATGAAAATCGATTACGCATCCCGTAATGTTTCTACGTGATAGGATTATAGTCGAGCTTCATGGTGGTGGGCTTAGAGGCCACTTAGGTCGTAACAAGATGGAGGCCCTGGTGGAGGAGTGATATTTTTTGCCTCACCTAGGCCGTGTCGTGTGATGGATGGTTCAGTGGTGACATATTTGGTCAGCCTCCAAGGGCCATTCTCAGAACATGGGCCTCTACACTCTATTACCCGTACCAAAAGGTCCTTGGGAGGACGTCTTTATAGACTTTATTTTGGGTCTCCTACGAACACAACGCAACATGGATTTTATGTTCATGATGGTAGACATATTTTTTAAGATGGCTCACTTTGTCCCGTGCGAGAAGACTTGTGATGCAACGAATGTAGCCAACCTCTTTTTCAGGGAGATCGTGAGATTGCATGGCATAATTCCAAAGACCATCACATCCAACCATGATACAAATTTTATTAATCACTTTTAGCAAACTTCGTGGAGTCGATTCAAAACCCAACTTTAGTTTAATAGTGCGTATCATCTACAAACTGATTGATAAACTGAAGCGGTGAACCGAACTTTGGGCAATCTCATACGGTGTATTTCAGGGGATAGGACAAAGTAGTGGGATTTAACTTTATCTCAAGCCAAGTTCGCCTTCAATAACATGGTGAACCGATCTATAAGAAAGTCGCTATTCCAAGTTGTCTACGGACGAGTTTCTCGTCACACCCTCGATCTCGTTCCTTCGCCTAAGTTCCCGAGCATGAGTATAGTCGCTGAAAACATGGCCGAGTGGATCAAGAGATTCACAGCGAAGTACGGAGCAAGTTACTTGAATCAAATAAGAAGTACAATGAAGACGCAGACAAGCATCATTAAGGCAAGGTCTTCGAGATTGGTGACCAAATGATGGTCCATTTGTGTAAAGAACGCTTTCCATCCGGCACTTAAAACAAGTTGAAGCATAAGAAGATTGGACCGGTGCTGATCCTCAAAAAGCTAAACGACAACGCTTATGTGGTGGACCTCCTCGAAGAGTTCTCTCCAGGACATTCAACGTTGCTGATTTGTTCGAGTATCATGAACACGAGCTGATCGAGAACTCGATGGTGAGTTGTTTTGAAGAAGGAGGGACTGATGTAGAGAGGGTCGTTGAAGTATATACGGTGCAGATGGATGAAAACAAAATGGAAGAAAGGAGCTGAAGACCAAGAGAATTGGCCCACTAAAAGTCCTTGTCGGATGATCGAATTTTGGCTGGAAAACAGCCTCAAGTCCCTGGAATAAGAGAAAAAAAGTTGAAAAACAGCCGAACTTTGTCCATCCTTGTTCATGTGAAAATAAGAGAAAAAAATGGAAGATATGGATTTCTAAAAATCCAATCTCATATATATGAAAGGAAAGAAAGTTGGGTTATTCATTGAATATATGTTGTAAAATTCCGAAAAGGGCTACGTATTACCAACCAGGGGATAGTCTACCCGTAACCAAAGATGGAAATGAGAAGTAGTGTGAAAGATGTCGAAGGAACGGTAAGGAAAATTCTTGTCATAAGCATTTGGTTAATCTGTACACTTTTAAACCTTCAGTTTTGCTGATTTATGAAAAAGATAATCCTAGAAATTCATGAGATGAAGATTCACTATGCACACTAGACCGCACTTATTCAGATTCCTCTATTTGTCAATCAATTGGTGGGAATTCTATGTGAGATACTTATAATGTTTAGGGAGTTAAGATTTCAAGTTCTTATCACTAATTCCCTTTGAATTTTATGCTTGTGTGTCTCTAGTTTCTAGAAGTATAATTTCCAAGGGAGAGTTAAGTTTTTAGAGAAATGATTTGTTTCACGCTTGTTTTGCTCGAGACTAGCAAAATGCTGGTTTGGGGGGGGGGGGGGGGGGGGGGGGGGGGGGGGGGGGGGGGTTAAGATCTGAATTGTGCATATTCTAACCCCAAATCATCACTCATTATGCATATTTTGTGTCATGCCCCGAAATTCGGGACTCGAGTAAAACGAACCAAAGCTCGAGTTCCAAGCGTGAATATAAAATTCGAGCGTAGATTCCATGAGATTCCATTCCACACATCGCATAACTAAAATAAATTTCAAATATAAAGTTTTTTTTTCCACTAATGTCTTATTACATTGAATTTTACAAAATTAAAACAAATCGATTATATTCGACGCTCGTGTGATATGTGACCTTCTGAGTACTCTGCTCCGTCTATGTCTTTTTCTTTCTATGAACCTGTAAGAACTGTGTTGATTTTGGTAAGCAAAAAGCCCGGTGAGGTCATTTCCATCACATGTAATATTTCAGTTAATAAGAGATAGGATGCGAATCATCAATGGATAGAATTGTGTGAAATATACGAGGATGTGATGATTAATATATTTTATGATTTATTATAAATGGAACCTGATTATCATGATGTCATGTATGTTATGATACGTGTGAGAGCAACAAACGTCTAGGAACTCGCTGCCACTGAACATTAGGAACTTGTCGCAAATCAACCATGCTCACCTAACCGGTACAGCGAGGCGGCAAATCAACCATACACGCCAGTGGGCAAATCAACCATGCACCACTGATCCAACCAAACAAATCAACCATGCTCAATAAGTGAAACGACCAGAACTCGCTGCCACTGAACATTAGGAACCTGTCGTAAATCAACCATGCTCACCTAACCGGTACAGCGAGGCGGCAAATCAACCATGCACGCCAGGAGTCAAATCAACCATGCTTCTGTTCTGTCGCAGTGTATAATGAATGCGTATGTCATGAGTTATGGAAGCACTTCTTCAAGCATACAATGCATATCAAATTCAACTCCAATCACACCATGCATGTGTTTACTTTATTCAAGTAATTGTTTGTCTCAAATTAGTTGTTGTCAATCGAGGAATTTAAGAAGATCATCGTGTAAGGTTTAGTGTTACGAATAACTAAGGTTGTTCCAAGAGTTATGTCTTGTACATTATCTAAACTTAAGTTGTTGTTGATTAAGAAAGTTTAAGAACCATGAGGAGTTTTTGCCCCCTAGGACACTCTACAAAAACCATACTCACACTTGGGTCCTGCCTTAACCAACCATAGAAAACCAACTCACAAAAGTTGGGCAGTCAATTCAAAGAGTAGGATCAGGATTAGGGACACCCGACTATCCCTATTTCCGACCTAAGAAAATAGAGTTTGACTTCCCTCTTCTCTTTCTCACATCTCAATCAAGATCGAATGTGGTCCATTCTGCACATTCTCTTCTCAACAAAGACAATTTCTTTCTTTTACTGCATTTCCTTATTTCTTATTCTGTTTGCCTACCTGGAGTCTCGGCTTTGCAAAGCAAGGCTAAGATCTATTTACCGCTTTCTATTTTTGCTACCCAACTCTCTTGTAGGGTTGTGTGAAGCATGACCATATGACTAACTTTCTTACAGATATACGATTTTTCTAAAATTGCACGCCCCATAAAGTAGAAATTGTGCGTAAGTATAGTAAAGAGATGGTACCTAACCCCTTCCTCTCTTGTAACCGAGACCTTTACCCTAATTTTCAGGATCACAGGCTATGAGAGTCATTCAAGGTGAAGAATTTTCATGATCCTTTGGCCTTACTAGACAGGTTTACGAGCTTTGGCTAACCGTGAATTAAAACCGTCGAATTGACTAGTGGTGACTCCAAACATTCAAAATATATTATTTGGTATCCTTGGAAAAGGTACTGCACAACCAAGGCATCCAAGGAAAGCCAAACAAATCATACCCATCAAGCCATCGTTACCGAAAAAGAATTATCTCATCGATAACGAAAACATTCATCTAATGGAAACCAATCTTCCATACCGCATCACATTCAGTGCACGTGTGTCAGGGGAGGGTGTTCACACCATCTAACTTGTCGTTAAGTCCATGCGAACATTAATGAAGGAAAAACACAAATATCAGCTTATCCAAAACTTCGATGACGCCTAGAGGTTGTCAACGGTAAGTGTTCAAATCCCCATGTTTCCTCTTTCCTGTGGTGTGGTACACTTGAGCTTTGCATCTGCCTTATTTTCAGACTCAGGCGCAAAACGGATGGATGGTGTGGATAAAACACATACATCACGGTGGGTACCTGGTCACCTGATGATCCCCGTCCTTCTATGTTGAGGCAGACCATCTGTTGTCCACTGATCGCAATGGTGTGGCCCAAGTTAATGTATCTAGGTGATCTGTTCTCCGAGCAACAGTTTGGATCCCTGAACCGGTGGACCAACTTGTGCAAAGTTCAACCCTGTCCGTTTCCTTGCTTGGGTGGATGATATCTTTCAACTAGAATCCCCCAGTATGCTTTTCGTCTTTCCAGTTTCCGTAGCGAAGGAGTAGTGTCCACGTCCGCGTCCACGTCGAGACTCAGGATCTTGCATCTGTGGCCGCCCACTAGGGCCCAGATGCTGGGTGATCGGATGATCAGAGCCGTCCCTATTGTGGACTGCATGGTATAATTGCCAAAGTAAGGTACTTACTATGAACTAATGGTTTTGACCAGTGATGTTACAACAATGAGAAGCTTTTTCAGTGCCTCACATTCAACCGTCGATAACCAAAATGTCAGGATCATGAGCGATGCATGACTGACTGACTGGGTGGGTGGGTTGCATGACTGACCAAAAAAAAAAAAAAAATGAGCGATGCTAAGACCACCCAAGTGTGTGATAAAGCACATATACACACCACACGTTTCCCAGCATATGGCCCAATAGGGCCGATATCTAACTCATTCATTAGAATGACCCTCTGTATTGATGGACGAGATCCAATTCATTCATCAGAATGGCCCTCTATATTGATGGACAAGATTCACAAGAATCAGTTTGATCCACTGGTTATGTGGGCTACAGTTTGCAATATAAATGTACGTCTGTCAAAAGCTTGGCTGATCTTTACTAACGCATCCACCTGCTTTGATATTGGGGTCCATATGCTGAGTGGACCAGATTTATCACGGGAAAAAAACATGTATATTTGCTTTATTACACACTCATGTGCAGTGCACTTAACAAAGCTTTATAATCATTATTAAAGTTTGATTATAGGATGATAGTTTATTTCCTTTAGCAAAGAATGTTTTGAATCATTGGACCATATCAGCGTGTGGGCCCAGTGGGTGGGGGACAGGCTTGAATCTCTGAGTCTGCCGGGGAAGCAAGACAAATTCCCAACAAGGAGAAAAAGAAACAATACCCAATGCCAAGCAAAGTCCAAAAGAAAAGGAGCAAAAGAAACAGCACCCGATGCAAGGCAAACTCTGAGAAAAGGAATAAAAGAAACAATAATCAATGCCAAGCGCAAGGCAAAGCAGGGTAATAATCAGGCCGCATATGACACGTGATACATGCTAACTTTGGCTAAGCAATATGTACCTCATGTAATTTCAAATTAATTTCTAGGTGCTTGGGTATTATCTATCACACAATGCCTAAAGCAGACTTGGGAGTGGGACCAACACCTCCGCCCTCCCCCCTCCCGGTCTCTCTCATTTAATCTCCCTCTAGCTTTGTAAGAGAAGAAGAAAATAATGTATTCCCTGAGTTTTTCTTCTGACATCTTTGGATCTCTATTCAGAGTAAGTTCTGTTATAGTTGGGTGAGTGAGTCTCCTGGAATAGAGCAGCCGCGGACCTATTCTTGGTACAGATGTACTAACATAAGCCCAAATGGAAGCGGACGTAGTTTGTCAAATCTAGATCCAATCCTACGTGGGGCATCACATAATTGGGCCTCTGATGCATCTGGATCCAAGAGATTCATTCTAGATAAGGGGGAAATTATTGTTTGAAGTGCAAACCGTAAAATGGCCATAACTTTTGATATGAGAATCGTTATGGGATGCACGACCTATGAATTTTGAATAGAAGAGGCTATCTGGGGCCAACAAACCCCCATAACCAGGTCGCATAGCTTCGTTTCACAACAAAACGACTCCTTATTTAAAATCATAGTTTTACGAAAAACTTACTATATATATTTTTGGTAAGTTTTAAGCTAGACGTATTTCTTTCATCTCTTAAAGTTTTAATATGTGATGTCTTCTTAGGATTTGTTTCTTATCATGCTAGGAATCATCCCTTGTAATTAAAATTAAACTTTCTATTTTTAGTAAATTTTACTATTTTGGTTAAATTTTGATTTAGTCAAGTTAGGACTCTTAATTGGGGTTTATGTTTTATTATTTAAAGCATTGTAATTTCGTTTTAGAGACATCAATAAAATTATCTCAGATTTTCCTTTAATTCTTATGAATTCAAGAGCCATTACACCTTGTGGATTCAAGGTTCATATCACGTGGAGGAGACGATGTTCTTCCTTTATCCATTTTATACTGCCTACTACCTTGCGTCATCTCCAAGGCATCTATGGTGTGTTTCTACCACCGTTTTGAATCAAGCAATCATCTTTTCATTTTTTTTCTACTCTTTACTACTAGAGTACTTTCTTCTTTCTTTCTCGTTGGATCAACATCATTTGGAATCCAAACAAGTTCATCTTCATGGTGTGAGAATGAGGCCAAAACTACCATATAGCTTCACCTAAAATGTTCATATCAATGGTGAAGTTGAGGAATTGAAAGAAGCTGGCAACCACTCTCAACGTATGATGCAGGAGGTTTTGTATTCTCTACTCAAAACATCGTTAATGAACTAATAGAATCTTCTACATATATGGGTCAACCATTCGATTTTCCCAATGTATTCGATGAAGAACCACACTTTTCAAGTTCTATTAGAGCTTTGTCATGTCAAGCTCTACCACCACCAACTTGGCAATGGGGCGACTTGCATGCGTGTATTCTAGAAATTTGATGTCAACCCAATACACAAGAAAAGGGAAAAGAAGAACACAAGTAAAGTAGAGAGAAAAGGAAGGCAACTTTGGCTGAAAATTGTGGTAAACAATATACGATCTATGGCTTGGGGATTCACGCACCCAAATACAAGAGGATTTACTCGCTATCAAATATGATCAAAAGATCTATAAAAAAAAAAGAGGAAAACCTACACTACTGCATTTTCTCATCTTACAAAATAACATTTATAAAGAGATGTGGGAGGAGGGGAAGAATTATCCCTAGAGAGAGAGAGAGAGAGAGAGAGAGAGAGAGAGAGATTATGGGTTTTTAAATGGGGTGGGGCCTAAGGCCACTGTTGGGCCCTACTACCAATTATCCTACTGCGTCAATCTCCCGCTTATCAAAAGAACTCATATCGAGTTTCGCTTGAAGATACTCTTCCACAACTTTTTGTCAAGATTTTGCAAAGCTGCTCCAATATTGATCTAATTATTTTCGGTTCACAATTAGTTTTTCCATCGAACTAAATATTGGGTATAGGTACCTCGCTTTGTACTCATGGGTTGTCTATCAAGAATTAATGTTAATAATTTCATATGAGCCGGTTGGGCAATATATGCCGAAATTTTTAAAGCTTGGTGGAGATTGATTTGGATCTTTACGATAGGAATAAAGGCTGCCAATGTTGAAAATGGGACTAATTGTCAGTACTCCTTTGGCTAGTTCAAGCTGATATGCATTTGCCCTAATTTTCTTAAAGAATATGACATGGGCCAATCTTTTTGTTCTTTAATTTGTGATAAATACTTGGAAATTGTACTTTTTGCAAGTATGTCAGAACTAAAACTCCTTTAGGGCATGTTTGTAAACGCCGAAAGAAATCATAGAATGCAGAACTTTGCCTTAAGTGTTGTTTGTTAACAGTGAATTTGGAAAGCGCTCTTGGATTTTGCCTTGAATTTTTTTTTGGGAAGGAGGCATGGCTTAATGGTGAATCCAAAATGCACTCCACAAACTTTTTTTTCAAAAATTCAAAATTGTCCATCTACAATAGAGATTTTCTCCTTTGCGGCAATAGATAAACCAATTTTAACATGTGGAACTTCTCTGGGCCTACCATGATTTTTGTTAAATCCACACCGTCCATAAACATTTGTAGATCATTCTAAAGCATAAGCCCAAAAAATGGGGCACATCTAAAGCTCAAGTCGATCCCACCACATAAAGCAACAGGAATTGAACAACTACCGTTAAATCCTTCCAAGGGTCCATTGTGAAATTTATTTAACATCTAACATCTTCATATGGTAGCACAAACCTGAATAAAGGGAAAACACAAATATCGACTTGATCAGAGCCTTGTGTAGCCCCAAGAAGTTTTCAATGGTAGGCAGCCAATTCCCACGGGATCCTGTAGTGTGGCCACTTGAGCCTTAGATCTGCCTGGTTTTTTGTCTTATTCCTTAAAATGATATAGGAAAATTGATGGATGGTGTGAATAAAACATATACATCACTATAGGCCCCACAAAGCCCATAATAGGACCATCTATCTCCAACTAGGTCCTAGCGGGGTAGTACCAAATCACTGCCCGGATTCCCCGGACACCGATTTCCTGCAAAGATTTTTCACATGAAGTTCCTTCCCTTGGATGAGAGTGGGATGAGAGGTGGAGCCCACCGTGATGTTTGTGAGAAATCCATCCCGCCCATTCATTTTAAGAGCTTATTTTAGGACATGCTACAAAAAATGAGGTGGCTCCAAAACTCAAGTGGGCTGTACAAGAGGAAACAGTGGGGATTCAGTGACCACCATTGAAAATTTTGTATTACCACAAAAGTTTCATATCAGGCTGGGTTTTGTTTTTTACGCTTTATCCGAGTGGGAATGTCCTTATAAATGGTTTGGATGGCATATAAACATCAAGGTGTGGCCAGGAAGGTTTCAACGGTAGGAAACTCCTCCAGTTTTTCCTCTTGTGTGGCCGGTTTGAGTTTTGGATCCACCTGATTTTTTGTATCATGTCCTAAAATGATCCAGAAAAATGGATGGACAGAGTGGATTTCTCACAAACATCATGGTGGCCCCACCTAGTATCCTAGCGTAGGAACTTCTTGCCAAACACTACTTCCGTAGGAAATCTTGAGTCCAGATTTGCATGTGAAGGGCACTGCGTATGTAGTTTATCTACACCGTCCATCCTCTTTTCCATATCATTTAAGGGGTTGAAACCAAAATTGAAGCATATCCAAAACTAAGGTGGACCATATCACAAGAAACAGTGGGTATAATGATTTCCACAATTGAAACCTTTCTAGGCCCGCAGTGATGTTTACTTGTCATCCAACCTGTTAATAAGATCACACAGACATTGATGAAGGGAAAAAACAAATATCAGCTTGATCCAAAACTTTCGTGGCCCTCAAGAACTTTTGAACGATACAGGTTCAATTCACATTGTTTCCTGTGGTGTGGTCCAGTTAAGATTTTTATATAATTCATTTTTTTTATTCAAGCCATAAAATTATCTTTTAAAATGGATGAACAGAGTGGATGAAATACATAAATCATGGTGGACCCCTCAGAGTTTACTCAGTACGCTTAGCATACTGAGTTACTTAGTACATAATCCCCTTCCCTGCGTGGTGTGCGACACGTAGGGCTGCACATCTGCCCAATTAACCTGCCCGACCCGACTCGGTAGAGACCCAATCCGTCTCGACCCGGTCGAGAAAACAGTCTTGTCCCAAGTGGATGCGGCTGGACCGTTTTTAATTTAGGTACGGTTCAGGGTACATGCCAAACCCACCTGACCCGACCCGTACCCCAACCTATATATACCTGACCCATTCCACCCGACCCGAACCACCCCGTTTATACTGGTTTATTGCTTTTAGAAATATCTTAATGACATTATCAATAGATTAGATGGTCAATAAACATTAGGGTGGACTCTAGGAATCTTTTAATGGTGGAAGGTCAATGACCACTGATTTTTATAGTGTCGTCTACCTAAAGCTTTTATATGCTTCCTTTTGGGACCATGTTTTATAATAATCTGGAAACACAGATGGACGGCGTGGATTTACAACATATACATCGAGGTGAGCCTCACGGTCAGGATGCCACCCACATGGCTGGTTCTGATGTCTCACGGACTCTCACCCACGACGTGAATATACAATAAATCATCAAGTGGGCCCCATGGTAGGGGTATCATGGGTTAAACACTTTTGTTTTCAATCTACAAATTAAGTTAAAAAGAATGAAAATAAGCGTAACATAGTCCTAACCCGACCCGACCTGACCCGATTTACCATATAAGGTAGGGTAGGGTTAGGGTTGACTATTTTACAAGTAGGGTAGGGTAGGGTTAGGGTTGGGTCAGCCCAACTTGGTCATGACCTTGACCGAAACCCAAACCTTTAAAATATGTTTAGGTTCGGTGCACGATTGGGCCTAACCCGACCCTAACCTGACCCGTGTGCAGGCCTAGCGACACGCCACCGACCACTATTATGTTTCGTGTTGACATCACCAAGTTCGGTGGGCCCCACCATGATGTATGTGTCATATCCACACGGTTCATCTAATTGGCGAGATAAGTATAAAGCATGAGCCCAAAAAAAGTCATATAAAAAACTCAAGTGGACCGCACCACAAAAAGTAGTGGAGAAATTATTCCCACCATTGACGCATTCATAGGGCTCATCATGACATTTATTTTCCATCCAAACTATTCATAAGGTCATACAGACTTAGATGAAGGGAAAAGCCAAATAGAAGATGGATCTGAAACTTCCCCGATCCTCAAGCAGGTTTCAATGGTAGATGTTCAATCCCACTGATTTTTGAAGTGTAGTCTACTTGAGCTAAGGATCCGTCTTGTTTTTTGGCTGAGGCTTTAAAAGGATCTCACCAAATGGACGACGGTTTAGATATAACACACATCATGGTGGGGCCACTGAACTTGGTGACTTCAACACAATTTCCTAGGGCCCACTATAATGTTTATTTACAACGGTGAAGTCAACACACAAAACTTCCTAGGGCATTTTCCAAAAAAATGAAGCAAATCCACTTACCAGGTGAGCCATAACATCGGAAACAGTGGTGATTGAATGCCCTACCATTACAAACTTCCTAGCACCTACTATAATGTTTACTTATCATCCAACCTATTAATTAGGTCACATAGACCTGGATGAAGGGAAAACATAAATATCAACTTTATCCAAAACTTTTGTCCTCAATAAGCTTTTAATGGTGTGCGTTCAATCACCACTCCACACACTACCAAAAAAAGGGGCAAAGTGATGCAGGGAGGACGTGGTAGGTCGATTACCGTCTCCCTAACCGATAGTTTCTCGAATCCACGAGAAGAAATAAAAGATAAAAAGAGGAAATAAATTCCGAATAATTGCTTTATTGATGATTAAATGAATAAAAAATGAAATTACGATGCATATAAATAGGAAACTAAACCCTATGTAAAGTATTAGACTCCAACTCCAACTTAAACTCCTAGAAAACATAACTAACTATAAATAGTAAACTTACTATTTATAGAAGTCGTTCAATCCTATTAGAACTCTTGGTTTTTGGCCAAAAATAGAAAGTTATCAAACGGCCTCAACCACGTTGTTCTACGAAATATTCTAAACGGTCTCAACCACGTTGTTCTACGAAATATTCTAAGCCCTTTTCATGTTGGACACTAACTCTAAAACCCTACAGATGCAAAGTTATGATCGAATTAAAACTTACTATAAATAGTAAAACTGAAAATAAACTAGCCTAATGACCGTCGATACGGTCGAATCTCGCGATTCCGGCTTGGGTAACCCGACGTAGCGGGGTTGGTTGGCTAAAGTAGCTCGAGCTACCCCAAATTGATATATTATACGTCCCGCAACTCATTCCGGATTGTGAGATATGACCGATTTACGGTCCTGACGGTCCGGATCACTTTCGACCTCGACCGGTCTTCGTTTGCTCCATCTGGGCCATGAAATAATCAGCGACCCGTTCTACATCACAAAGGCTATGGACTAAAGAAGTCTTTTGCTACGAATATAAATCGTAGCTAGTTTACTACGGCTTTGATCCGTACCTAAAGCGTACTACCCCGCCAGGAACAGCTATGAATTTGACGGATCAATAAGGGGCTTTATGGGGCCCACCACAGTACATGAGATTTGAATCTTCTTCATTTTTTGGATCACTCCCTAAAATGATATGGAAAAATGGATGAACAGCGTGGATAAAACACATACATTATGTTGGGGACCACACAACACTGTCCAATAGCTAGGGCTACTGACATTGTCAGTATTCAATTAAGATCCACAGGTTGGGTGGGACCCCTAACGATGGGGCCCACCATGATGTATGTGACTACATCCATGCTGTCCATCCATATTGAAGAGCTCATTCTTGGGCATGATTTAAAAAATGTAGTAGATCCAAATATCAAATGAACCATAATACAAGTAGCAGTGGTAAATGACCATTAAAAATTTCTTGTGGGCTACAAAAGCTTTGGATTAAGATGATATTTGTGTGGTATCTTCATCTAGGTCTTTATGACCTTATCAACAGGTTCGATGGCGCCAAATAAACATTCCGGTGGAATCCATGAACTTTTTAATGGTAGGGACTCAATCAAGACATTGGAGACAAGGGTAAATGTGTCAAATTAATATATTTCAAACATTTCATATGTTAGTTAACAAACAAGTTATTCTAGATTCAATACTTAATTTCAGATTTCAAATTCTGACTTCAGACTTAATATTTCATATTCAGGCTTCAGACTTCAGATTTAACAAACAGGCCCTAAGTGATATCGATGAACATCAGCTGCCTCTTTGCATTTTTAGGTTGATATTGTTAACAAGTGCTTCGACTTCCATGATATTCTTTTTCAGGTTAGGAATGGGCGCACAGTTCAAGTTTTGGTTTGGATTTCTTCCATAAGCACTTCAAATCAAGTCTTTTGATTAGATCGTCACTTGAAGTCATTGTAGATGAATTTGGCTTGAGGAAAGACAAGATCCCATTGTCATGAGTGCTCATGACTTACTAAAAATTAAAATAAATCACTAAGAGATTGACTACTTCAATTTGGTCATTGATTTGTGGATGATAGGCACTTGAATATTGTAATTAGAGTACCCATATGTTTCCACAAAGGTCATCAAAAGTGGCTCATGAATTGTGTATCTTAATCAAAGGTGATAGTTCTTTGAACACCAGTCAGATAACCTCTTTAAAGATGTGAGTAATGAGAGAGGCATCGATAGCACTTCTACATGAGGATAAAATGTGACATGTCAGAGAAGGGATTAACTACAACAAAGATAAAATCATAGCCACGTTGTGTTCTTGGCAACTCAAGAACAGAATTCATACTAATGTCTTCTCACAAATGAGATGGTATAGATAAGGGTTGGTATAGGCCACAATTTTGTTGCCTACTCTTAACTCTTTGGTCTGTCATGCATTTATCAATGAATCATTCTACATCTTGATTCAACTTAGGCAAAAAATAACACTCATGAATTATAGTGATTGTCTATTCTCGACTAAAGTGACCTCTCAAGCCACCACTATGTAGCTCAACTATGACTAGGTGTTGTAGGGATCATTCGGAAAGGCAATGTTCTTTGAGAATTTAAACCATACCATATAACCTCAGCCCAATCATTGTATGATACCTCACCAAGATAACACCTACCCCCACTATCCAGGCCACACATAAAGGGGCCGGAATCGTCAACAAAACATGTTTTACCCTTTACGTCGAAGGTCTGTGTGGGTCCACCATGTTGTATATGTAAAATCAACTTTGTCCATCAGGTGATAACCACATTTTGACCTTAAATATAGAAGATAAGAGCTCATATGGACCACACCAAAGAAAACAATGTAAAATTGCTCTACTAAAATCGCTAAGTTCATATGGTGTAGCCCACTTGAGTTTTTTTACGCAGGCATAGATGTGGTGAGGTCGATCATTGTCGTCCTCACAAATAACTACTCCGAATATCCATAGATCTTCTGGGACCCCTCAACTGGACTTCCTCGAATCCACGAGAATAAGAACAACAAAAGTCAAGTTTTTTATTAATAATATGAAAGATAACAATTAAAATGAGTTTAGAAACCTTAAATACTAAAAATAAACCCTAAAATGTATTAAGAAAGTCTTAATCAGAAAAGGAAACAAAAGTAAAAAAATTACACAAACTGTATAAGTCTATCAGTGGGATTGAAGGTGATGACCTTAGGTGGGGCCGAAGCCAACCGAAGAAAACTTCGGTGGCACTAAAGTTGGCCAAAATTTCACAACGTTTGATTTTCCCAATCTTCCAATATTCAGTTGCATCGAAGCCCTATTCGCTAGTACAAAAAATTGCCGAAATATGGTGAATTTTGTCAATTCTTCTTTAGGTTTTTCTTTCGGTCCATTTGCATCAGGAACATGTTTTCTCTACGCCCTCCATCCAGGGGCTCTTCCCCTACATCAGACCTCCCCACTTAAAAAAACTCATCCTCGAGTTTTTCTTCAAGCCTGGGACTCAAAACACGTTCAATTTTGGCACCTAATATGGAGCAACAAATTTCATTAGGGATATATGGAGTGACAAACTTCCTCCTCCTCGGGATCCTTATCAATATTGCATATTGTAAGGAGAGACTGCCCCTTTACTTTAGAAGTTTCGGAATTTTCTTTCGGGATCATCCTATGCTTCCTCTACAGTGATTGCTAAATTAGCCACTGGCCGCTGAGGACATGTGTTTGATAAATGGCCTGGTTGGCCACAACGAAAGCAATGGTCAAGCCTTGGCCGTCCATATGGATTCAGGATCTGACTCAGGCCTAAAGTAGTTGTTGCGGCACACTGGGGCCTTGACGGGTTGTTTCCTGAACCTCAGATAGTGGGGGTAGGAGGGGGAGGATGTACCTCAATAGCTATTTTCCCATTGGCTTGGGACGTAGTGTCCTGCGAAGGACCTACAGTGGGGGCTTGTGTCGCAAAGTAAGCCCTTGTAAGTTACGTCTCCACTCGAGTAGCCAACTAGACAACTTCATCCATTGTCCAGACTGGATGCATCTGAACTCAATCCTGGATTGTGAGCTGAAATCCACTGATGAACCATGCCACTTGTAGTGATTTAAATTCTGCCCGAGTAGCCATGATCAAATGGGCGCCTGGTTCTGTCGAGTGCAGGAAACCTTAAGTTGTTCCCACTATGCCGACGCACCAGATTTTAAATTATAAGAGACTAACTTTACTTTTGTTTCTTCCGGTACATCCATGTAATCAAAATATCATTCAACTTTTGCCAGCCAATCGAGGAATATGTCAATGCACAGTAAACCATTAAATTTAAGAAGTTCAACCTTACCTTGAAAATGATGCCACGCACATCTCTGTGTGCAGGCTATCGGGCAACAATGTCACTGATGTCGTTGTTGCTAGATCCCGAGTCTTTTGGCATAGCCCTGCGGTTTTCCACCGGTAACGCTCTGCAGGCAATGAGATTGTGTTGCACAACGACTACGAGATGCTCGATATCACCTTGGGCTTGGCGCGGGATTCGTGCTGCCATAATACGGCGAGGGTCTCCTGCAATCCTTGCATGGACAACTGAATCGCCCGATGGAGAGCATACATCTTATCCGCAAGATAGAGAATCTCTGGATCACCGTCCACTGAATTTTTGTTGTTGTCTTTGTTAGTTGACATCAGCCCAAGGAGATTCCTCGCTCTGATACCACTTGACACGGGCATAGGCGTAGTGAGGTCAATCATGGTCTTCCTAATGGATAATTAATTACTTCGAATCCACGGAGCTTCCGAGACTCCTCAACTGGACTTCCTTGAATCCATGAGAAGAAGAATGACAAAAGTTGAGTTTTTTACTAATAATATAAAAGCTAACAATTAAAACAAGTTTAGCAACCTTAAATACTAAAAAACAAACCTTAAAAACTTATTAAGAAAGTCATAATCAGAAAAGGAAATAAAAAAAAAAAAAAAATGGCCCAAACTATATAAGTCTGTTGGTGGCACCTTAGGTGGGACTGAAGCCAACCGAAATAAACTTCGGTGGCACCAAAGTTAGCCAAAACTTCACAGAGTGTGGTTTTCTCAATCCTCTAATATTCGGTCGCACAAAAGCCCTATTCAGTGGGACTGAAATTTATCAAAATATGGTGAATTTTTCCCATGCTTCTTTAGGTTTCTTCCAATCTCCATTTGCATTAGGAACGTGCTTGCTCCCCACCCTCCATCCGAGGGCTCTTCCCCTACATCAGTTTTGTATCAGGCTGACTGTTGCATCTTTCCTTCAGCCTTGTGAGTTACACCTGATTAAGGGTCTGATGAAAGGTACACGCGCATCAAACACAAACGTAAATATGGTTGGCATCCTAACCTGATGGACAGTGTGGATTTCACATATAAAACATGGTGTGCAACACGTAAAACAGGTGTTGCATAGGATTCCAGTCGCACATAAATGGACAAGCAAATTACCCATCCATCATCTTTTGCCCAAAACATGTGCCCACATAAACAAACAGACGTACGTGCATGTCAATCCAGACCATCCAACTCTTATTGCCCAATTTTGGAAACAGCTAGCGTACCCAAAAGATCTCATTGACCATCCTGACTCTGGGGGCTAATGGACAGTCGTCATCTTCAGGCATCCAAGCCCAGTGAGTAACATCAGACGGTTAAGAGGATCCAATCAATATCATTCGGAATCATCACATGGAGTCGAGTCCACCGGAATATCATCACATGTAGTCGAGCAAAAGTGGGTTCCATGTAAAATGGTATCCAATCCTTACGTCTGACATACACTACATACTTTAAGGTGGGCCCCACGGTCAGGGCCCAACCTGTTGGGGGAGGCCGGGACCGCACCCATTTCTCTCCCTTTGCTGAAACAAAGGAGGAAGTTTTCGATCGCCCTTTTGGTGAGGCCGGGGAAACACCGACGTCTGTGAGGCCCTGACAGTTTGGTCCACCTTGATGTAAGTGCTATATATATCCGAGCCGTCCATCTGTTTTGACATGGAACCAAAATAAAGGCAATTCAAATCTCAGGTGAACCGCACTACAGTAAACTGTAGTGATTGAATGCCGCCTACTATTATAAACTTGTCGTTGGCCACAAAAGATTTGGATCAAGCTGACATTTGTGTTTTCCCATCTTCCCGGTTTGCGTGACCTTAACAACACGTTGGATGGCAAAAAAAAAATATCAGGTTGGCTATAGGAAGTTTTTAATGGTGGCATTCAATTGCCATTGTTTCCTGTAGTGTGGCCTACCTGAGAATTGGATCAGCTTTGTTTTTTGGTACACCCTAAAATAATTTGAAAAAACAGATGAACGGCGTGGATATACAGCACATACTTCAAGGTGGGCCCCACAGTCACGGCCTCACCAAGTCCAGGTCAAAAGTTTTGGGAAGCGGATTAGGTAAGGCACGTGTAACAACTTAGTGGATCAGGCAAGGGGCTCTGCGGCAACACCATGATGTAAGTGTTTTATCCACATCGGTCATCCATTTTTCTAGACTATTATAGGTTGAAAGCCCCAGAAAAATGAGGCGGATCCAACCTCAACGGGACCACATAGTATTGAGAATTGAGTGCCCACCATTAAAAACTTCTTATGGAGCCGCAGAAGTTTTGATCAAATAGATACTTGTGTTTTCTCTTCATCCAGGTCATGTGACCTTATGAACAGTTTGGATGCATGGAAAACAAACATCACGGTAGGCCGTAGAAGCTTTAAACGGTGTGTATTCAATGCCCACTGTGTGGTCCACCTGAGCCTTTGATCTGCCTCATTTTTGGGCTCATATCCTAAAATGACTTGGAAAAATAGATGGAACCCATGCATCACGGTGAGCCCTAAGAAAGTTTCAACGGCCGGTGAAAAATCTCCTCTATATGGTCCACTTGAGCCTTGGCTCTGCCTCATGTTTAGGCTACTACCCTAAAGAGAGATGGAAAAATGGATGGTCAGCGTGGATAAAACTCATACATAACGGTGGGCCCCACATAAGGACTCAATAATCGAGCTCGGATTAGGTACTACCCGAGCCTATCCCAAGCTCAGGACAGGCCCGTACTACAAGAAATTCCCTTTTTACCGACGAATGATTTCGTCCGGAATCAGTAAAATTTCGTCGGGAAATCTTTTTCCCGACGAAATTTTTCGCGGCTAACATCGTCGCAGAAAGGCCGTCGGTAAAGGTTTTTACCGACAAAATCATTTTTCGTAGGTAATAATAAAACCATTACCGACGAAAACATTCGTCGGCAAAATATATGAATTTTGTTGGAAATAAAAATGATACGTCGGTGAAAAAACTTTTACCGACGAAATAATTCGTGGGTAAAAAGATGAAATAATTTTTTACCGACGAATTGTTCATCAGTAATAAAAACTGTAAAACTTTTACCGACGAAATATTTCGTCGGTAAAGGTTTTTCAAATTTTATTACCGACGAAAAAATTCGTCGGTAAAAAATAGTTTCATCTTTTTACCCACGAATTATTTCGTCGGTAAAAGTTTTCCCTGTCCCGGTTTCATTTATTTTCAAAATTCAGGAAAATTCCTGATATACACCTGTAAAGAAACCTATACATTTTTCTCCTATTCACATCAACATACATACAAATAAACAGAAACTACACCATCCATACACAAATAATCCATTCCACATCCACAAACAAACAATATTCATCAACACACAAATACATATAAGTTAAAAGTCGTATAGTAAAAAAAATAATTAAGAAGATGAAGGCGGAGGTGGCGGGACATCGGCGCCAAGGCGTGCAGCGAGAGCCTGAAACATCTTCTGCATCCGTCGCTCATGCTCCTGTCGCTCCTGCCGCAACTCCTCGATCCTCCTCTCCTGCTCTTCCTGTCGCCTCTTCTCCTCCTCCTCCCTACGCCTCTGCTCCTCTCTCTGCCTCTCCAGCTGCTCTCGAATCTCATCGACGACGACCCGTAGCTGCTGAACCTCTCTCTCTCTGCGATATCAGCTCGGCGTTGAGCGCTCTCACCAGCTACGGATCGGCTGGAGCCAGTTCTAGTTTGTGCCATGAGCTTGGCACCATGGCCAAGCCCACGCACATATCCAGAACGGGTGCCAAGCACCTCGCTCAGGATTTCTGGCTCACTCCGCTGACTACCATCGGGAGTGGGCTGACTGCGTATGGTGTCCATCGCCGCCTGTAATGAAAAGATATGAAATTTCATAAAAATGACATGAATGACATTATTATCAATGAATGCGCAATTAAATTTTACAAAGTAAAGATTTTTACCCAATGCTCACTGGCTCTAGGATGAACCCAAGATCCCATTACCTGCCGACAGTGAGTCCCTCCATAGAGGTCTACTGGTCCAGGCTCCTGGCCGGTGACGGAATCTCGCTGCACAATCGAAAGGAGAAAAGACTTATATATAATAAATGCCAATCAAAATAATATATTAACTTAATAATCATCAATAATTTCTTAACATGTCGTAAAGATGTCGTACAAATGACTTAGAACCCGCTACGTGGTTCACTTGTAACTTTTCCCTGTTCGCAGAATTTATTCTACTCCTCTTCTGAACACATTATACAAAATACATTTCTATTAATTGCGAAATTAATTGCGAATTTAATTGTTACCGTAAGATATCATACATGTAAATATTACCTGAAAAGCCTCCGACGAAAATCTCTGGCAGAGTATCCGCCAATCGTCTGTAGTAACGTGTGGCGGTGCGGACAGTATGGCCTCATCGTGTGTCCTGCACCGCTTGTACCGCTGGTGCAACTCTCCGCGGTACTCCTTGAACCGCTCTCTAATCATGTCGTCGACGGCATGAGAAATGTAGGGAACATTCAAATCGAATTCAAATTTATCCTATAGTTTCGTAAATAATAAATTAAGGCAATAAACTTATTAACAATAGGACTTAACCGTAAATGAACTTTCACAAAAGAAAATTTCAATTTACTAAACTTTACCTGAAGGCGCTGACGGATGAGCTGTCGCACATCATCTGTCACATCAGTTCAACGGGGGGTGGTGGCGGGGATCAGAGATCGGCATAGGACACCGACCTCAGACGTAAACAGTCTGGCACTGTCCCCAACAGGTCTAAGGCAGTCCTGTGGGAACTCTACCGCCACCCTACCCTCACGCGTAAGTCGCTCTAAAACTAACCCACGCGTGGGTCCACGTCCTCGTCGGCTGGTAGAAGATGCTGCTGCGAAAAGACATATGTAAGTAACAATTTAAACAGAAATCACTAAATAAATGTCTAGACTTACATGCAGTGCCCGGTGTATGCTGAACCGAAGGATCAGATGACTGTGATGCACCGTGCGACGTCGATGCTGTCTGCGTCGCATCACGGGTGGAAGGGGTAGATCCAGTGCGCAAACGACCTGATCTCCCACCTGGTGCCATGACTGAATATATCTGAAATACAAACTTATAAATTTAAACAATGTCAATGCAAGTTTATGAACATCATTGTAGAGTGAATTTGTGCTTATGCTTAGAGAGATGATAAAAATATGATTAGACTATTACACTATAATGCAAGCAGAATATAATAAAACCGTAAACAGAATATAAAAGTTGAAAAATCCATTACACATTGTCATTCTATATTAAATACATATATCTCATTGTAATACAAATCAACTTCGGATCAACTATCCGAAATACTCCTTGCGTAAGTTATCGTACGCTGCAGATGTATATGTCAAGCTGTATGAAGCACTCGACATTGTTACAGCCAACATGCCAGTCACAATAGGAGAAATCTGATCTCTCTGGACTCCATTCAGATGTGCAAGTGATAATGTCGCATCTTCCATACGAAGTTTTCCGCGGTTATATTCCTCAATCAGGTCCGGAATTTTTTTGAGATTGTATAATCTTTCATCTGAGTCATCGTCTTCCTCCCTACATTTCTCGACCAGACCGGGTATCTCTCTGGCCCTACCAGAAGAATATAGGGCCGGAAAGTCCATCCGCAACAGCTGATGAAGTATGCTGCGTGCTTCCGCTACGCTCCAGTTTGTGGAGGACATGATCAGAAGGTGACTTAACTGTAAATGTAGATTATAAACAAGTCAATTTAGGAAAAAAATCATGACTTGTAAAACATATATACATGTAATAATCAAATTATTCGAATTGAAAATTACATGTAAATCTTGTATACATTTAATAATCGTCGTCTGAATCATTATCGCTTAGGACTCTTTCTTCTTCACCATCATTATTGCTGATCAGAATTTCCTCTTCATCGTCTGCAACGTTGTCATCGATGAAAGCGCTATCATCTCTAACAATGTCATTTATGATTGAGGCATCAACATGATCAGGTGGCACATCATCTCTATTCAATTGCACCACATCAATATCAATATTTGGATCATTCCCTCTATCCCAAGATGGCATGTCTTCTTGGTATGCTTGTTCAACTGACGACGTTCTATTACTCCCTTCATCATTATCTTCAACGTCTACTTCGGGAACGTCAAATATGTTCCTGGGCTTTATTTTCTGCACCACGTGCCAAGAGCCGCCTAACTTGGTGTCAGCGAGGTAGAATACTTGTTCGGCTTGGCATGCTATGATAAATGGGTCATCTTTAAACCACTTTGAAGATAAATTTACGCTCGTGAAGTAATTATCAGTCTGTATTCCCAACTTTTTATTTCCAATGTCCCACCAATCGCATTTAAATAAGTACACCCGCTTTCTCATACAATAACTCAGCTCAATAATATCCGTCAAAACGCCATAAAAATCAATTTCGACCTCCTCATGTGTTCCCTTTACAACCACACCACTATTTTGTGTGATCCTATATTTCTCACGCTCCTCAGTGTGAAACCGAATCCCGTTTACAATACAACCTGTATATCTACATAAACGTCTATCAGGGCCACACGCCAGTGAGTAGAGCGCATCAGACGCATCCGCAGAGTTGCTAGCGCGCAACATCTTCATCTATCATCACGTACAGAATATAAATGTACGTTTAGGCATTTAAAATTACGTGTAAATATTGTGCAATACAACAATATTGTAAGTGTGGTGAAATAGAAGGTAAATTAATCTTACACGTTTTGCAAACCATTCTGGAAACAAATCCTGATGCATTCGATCATAATTTGTAGGGTATTGGGACTTCATCTCTTCGATGTGTTCGCTATACACAATTGGTACGTTGTAAGCAAGAAATTTTGAGATTAAAACTGTCTGTAGATATACAATAATTATGTGCGAAGACTTACTCCAAGTACGACTCTATTTCTTCACAGTTATGCAACACATACCACCGCGCCTTCGCTTGATCCCGAGGGTCCATATCCTGAAACGTCGGCGATCCTAAAGGACGGACGTTATGTGCGAATACAGTTATGAGTCCTTGTTCATTCTCCTGCCCTGCATCGGCATTCCGATCTTCTCGGTTGAATCTAGTCTCTATGCCACGAAGATACATGGAGCAAAATGTCAGGCACTCATTATCAATGTACGCCTCAGCAATGGATCCCTCTGGACGTGCCTTATTCCTCACATATTGTTTTAATGTGTGAAGGTATCTGTACACAAAATCAATATGTAAATGACATGAAAACGTGGATATACGTAGTTTATAGAATGAATAAAAATTTATGATCATTGTTCTATCACCTTTCGATCGGATACATCCAACGATATTGTACTGGGCCTGCACTTCGTGCTGTAAGTGAATCGCTAGGTGTACCATGACATCGAAAAATGCAGGAATATTCTTTCAAGTTTGCAAAGGATTACGACAATATCCTTCTCCAGTCGTTTAATAACCTCTACATTCAAAGATTTCGAACACAAATCCTTAAAGAATATCCCCAACTCAATCAGCGTAGCACTGACATCCTTGTTAAGGAATCCACGAATCGCAACCGGTAGTAGACGTTGCAGAAGGACGTGACAGTCATAACTTTTCATTCCTGTTACCTTACAGTCCGTAATGTTTACGCGCCGAGAGATATTCGATGCATACCCATCGGGAAATTTCACCTTGTTCAACCATTCACATACACGTTTTTTCTCTAGTTTTGTCAATGTGTAGCAGGCTGCTGGTATAGTATATGAATTTCCATGTGGTTGCAAGTGCAACTCTTTCCTTAAACCCATTGCTTGTAGATCCAATCGAGCCTTAAAACTGTCTTTTGTTTTCTTCTCTATGTTCATCAATGTTCCAAAGACATTGTCACATATATTCTTCTCAATATGCATGACATCCAAGTTGTGTCATAATTTCAGATGACTCCAATAAGGCAACTCAAAAAAAATGCTCTTCTTCCTCTAGTTGTACTCCAATACTGTACGTTTTCTCTTCTTCAAGTGCGGTGCCTTACCAAATCTAACTTCTTCAATGTTACTCAGCTGTTGTAACACATCTTCTGCAGATAGTTCTTTCGGTGGTGGCCTATGATCTTGTTTGCCATTAAAGATTACCGTCTTCCTGCGCCAACTATGATCCCTCGGAAGGAAGCAACGATGGCCCATATAACAGGTTTTTTTACCATACTTCAATGACAATGAACAAGTCTCAGTACTACATGTAGGACAAGCCAACTTTCCCTTCGTTCTCCACCCAGACAAATTTTCATATGCAGGGAAGTCATTTATTGTCCACAAGACCGCTGCATGCAATCGAAACGTCTGTTCTGCAAAAGTGTCATACGTCTGGACACCTTGACTCCACAACTCGTTTAACTCATCTACTAACAGTCGCAAATACACATCAATGTCATTCTCTGGTGACTTGAGTCTAGGAATAAGCAACGACATCATAAAAAATGATTCCTTCATACACAACCAAGGAGGTAAATTGTAAGGCATAAGTATCACTGGCCACATACTGTACGAGCTACTCATATTACCAAATGGATTAAAACCATCACTTGCAAGACCTAGCCGAACATTGCGAGAATCATCTGCAAACCAGTCATATTGCTTATCAAATTGTTGCCAGGCTTCAGAGTTAGCAGGATGCCTTAATGTATTATCATCATGAACGCGTTTCTCCTTATGCCACCTCATATCTTCAGCCGTCTTGCTCGACGTAAACAATCTTCGTAATCTGGGTTTCAATGGAAAGTACCTTAACATCTTTTGTGGAATTTTCTTACGCTTAGGTTAGTCATATTTCCACCTAGACTCGTCACGTTGTGGACACTCTTCAACATTTTCATGTTCTTTCCAATATAATATACAATCATTTATACATGCATGTATGAGGATGTAACCAAGGCCCAAGTCTCGCATTAAGGATTTTGCCTCGTAATGAGACTTAGGCAATGTCTCACTTTCAGGTAATACTTCTTTCAACAAGCCAAGTAACATGTCGAACAATTTGTTACTCCAACGTTTTATTGTCTTTAAATGAAGTAACCTTGTAAGGAAATTCAACTTGGAGAAGTTCCGACACCCTAGATAGAGTGGACGTTGCGCATCCCTCAACAACCTACTAAACTTTTCTGATTCGGCATCACCCATAGGAGGAATATCCTGGCTAGTACTTGTCGCTGCAAAATCAGTATCCGTAATTGTTCCCCTTAGCACATCCCCAATGATATCTTGCATATCGTCAACATCTTCATCCTCGTCATTACGCACAATTGGGTCAGTAAGGACTTCAGTGGCCTCAACTCTTTGGTAGAAGTCTTCACCATGATGAATCCACCAAGTGTAACCCTGGTCAATCCCAACTATGAAAAAATCATCTTCCACTTTGTCCAATGTCTTGTGAATCATGTTCTTGCATTTTCGGCATGGACACCTAATTCTATTACCTGAATCTGCCCGATATCTCGCAAATTTCATGAACTCCTTAACACCTTCTTTATACTCTGGGCCAAACCGATTCTTAGCTTGCATCTAACTCTTATATATCCATATCTACAATGCAAAGATTAGAGTCAGGTTTAGTTTAGGTGACATGAGTTTAGGATTATGTTTAGGGCATAAGTTGAGATTTTCGGGTTCGGGATCGGGTTTCGGGTTTGGTTTTCGAGTTTGGGTCTAGGTTTAGGCTAGGTGAATGGATTTAGGAATAGGTGTAGGTTTAGTTTAGGTAACATGAGTTTAGGATTAGGTTTAGGGCATAGGTTTAGATTTTTGGGTTCGGGATCGGGTTTCGGGTTTGGTTTTCGTGTTTGGGTCTAGGTTTAGGCTAGGTGAATGGATTTAGGAATAGGTGTAGGTTTAGTTTAGGTAATTTGAGTTTAGGATTAGGTTTCGGGGATAGGTTTAGATTTTTGGGTTCGGGATTGGATTTCGGGTTTGGTTTTCGTTTTTAGGTCTAGGTTTAGGCTAGGTGAATGGATTTAGGAATAGGTGTAGGTTTAGTTTAGGTGACATGAGTTTAAGATTAGGTTTAGGGCATAGGTTTAGATTTTTGGGTTCGGGATCGGGTTTCGGGTTTGGTTTTCGTGTTTGGGTCTAGGTTTAGGCTAGGTGAATGGATTTAGGAATAGGTGTAGGTTTAGTTTAGGTGACATGAGTTTAGGATTAGGTTTAGGGCATAGGTTTAGATTTTTGGGTTCGGGATCGGGTTTCGGGTTTGGTTTTCGTGTTTGGGTCTAGGTTTAGGCTAGGTGAATGGATTTAGGAATAGGTGTAGGTTTAGTTTATGTGACATGAGTTTAGGATTAGGTTAGGGCATAAGTTGAGATTTTCGGGTTCGGGATCGGGTTTCGGGTTTGGTTTTCGAGTTTGGGTCTAGGTTTAGGCTAGGTGAATGGATTTAGGAATAGGTGTAGGTTTAGTTTAGGTGACATGAGTTTAGGATTAGGTTTAGGGCATAAGTTGAGATTTTCGGGTTCGGGATCGGGTTTCGGGTTTGGTTTTTGTGTTTGGGTCTAGGTTTAGGGTAGGTAAATGGATTTAGGAATAGGTGTAGGTTTAGTTTAGGTGACATGAGTTTAGGATTAGGTTTAGAACATAGGTTGAGATTTTCGGGTTCGGGATCGAGTTTCGGGTTTAGTTTTCGTGTTTGGGTCTAGGTTTAGGCTAGGTGAATGAATTTAGGAATAGGTGTATGTTTAGTTTAGGTGACATGAGTTTAGGATTAGGTTTAGGGCATAGGTTTAGATTTTTGGGTTCGAGATCGGGTTTCGGGTTTGGTTTTCGTGTTTGGGTCTAGGTTTAGGCTAGGTGAATGGATTTAGGAATAGGTGTAGGTTTAGTTTAGGTGATTTGAGTTTAGGATTAGGTTTCGGGGATAGGTTTAGATTTTTGGGTTCGGGATCGGGTTTCGGGTTTGGTTTTCGTGTTTGGGTCTAGGTTTAGGCTAGGTGAATGGATTTAGGAATAGGTGTAGGTTTAGTTTAGGTGATTTGAGTTTAGGACTAGGTTTCGGGGATAGGTTTAGATTTTTGGGTTCGGGATCGGGTTTCGGGTTTGGTTTTCATGTTTGGGTCTAGGTTTAGGGTAGGTGAATGGATTTAGGAATAGGTGTAGGTTTAGTTTAGGTGACATGAGTTTAGGGATCCGGTTTAGGAAAAGGTTCTCGTGTGCAAACCAAGGTTTAGGTTAGGAATTGGTGTAGCATTAGGTTAGGTGATTTGAGATTAGGATTAGGTTTACGCATTGGTTTATAGTTTCGGGTTCGGGATCGGGTTTATGGTTAGGTTTTCGAGTTTGGGTCTAGGTTTAGAGTTATGGCCCGTTTGGCACCATGGATTCTAGGAGAAAGGAGGAGAAAGGAGGAGAAACTGGTTGCTTTATTCTGTTTGGCACCATGGATTTGATGAGAAGTGGATTTGAGAAAGGAGGAGAAACTGGTTCCCACCTTCCAGGGACCCCCGCTCAACACCCGGATAGCTCCGACGCACATCCGGGTCTGCTCCATTAATTTCGAGCTAATACATAAACACGGGCCTGTCCAAATGGCCAGGCCACCCATATTGCTGTCCATAGGAAATGGACAGCTTCATCATGGTCATAACAGCGGTTCCCACCTTCCAGGGACCCCCGCTCAACACCCGGATAGCTCCGACGCACATCCGGGTCTGCTCCATTAATTTCGAGCTAATACATAAACATGGGCCTGTCCAAATGGCCAGGCCACCCATATTGCTGTCCATAGGAAATGAACAGCTTCATCATGGTCATAACAGCGGTTCCCACCTTCCAGAGACTCCCGTTCAACATCCGGATAGCTCCGACGCACATCCGTGTTTGATCCATCAATTTCGAGGTAATACATAAACACGGGCCTATCCAAATGGCCAGGCCACCCATATTGTTGTCCATAGGAAATGGACAGCTTCATCATGGTCACAACAGCGGTTCCCACCTTCCAGGGACCCCTGCTCAATACCCGGATAGCTCCGACGCACATCCAGGTCTGCTCCATTAATTTTGAGCTAATACATAAACACGGGCCTGTCCAAATGGCCAGGCCACCCATATTGCTGTCCATAGGAACAGGACAGCTTCAGCATGGTCACAACAGCGGTTCCCACCTTCCAGAGACCCCCGCTCAACATCAACATCAATCAACTACTCTTAATCACAAGTATCATGTTCGTCATCTAATTTGCCACTAAATGATAATATAATAAAATCAGTCGCCCATCCAAGGATGGATAGATTGAAATGCTATCATTATTTCCATTTACATGCCCAAGCCTAAATTTCGACAGCATCTCCTCCTATCTCTCCAGATATATTTATCTTACATTTCATTTCCACGTCAACTATCCACACATTGTGTGGATTAAATTGACAATGGAATTAAACATAAGAAACATATCCAGAGAGAATAGGAGAGTTACTGCACGAAACTAATGACCCTATGCATGTAAATGACAAACAACGATAACATTCCAATCTATCCAACCTTGGACTGTCCAACAAGACAATTTGGCAGATTTCTATACCTCCAAAACACACTTTATCTATGCTCGACAATATAGAAATCTCCAAATGGGCTAACTGATTCTATTATACTACCATTTGTGGACAAAAAATAATTATTAATAATAAGCCAAATACATCCACAACATACATATCCACATAAATCAACCACGGATAGCTCCGACGCACATCTAGGTTTGCTCCATCAATTCTAGATACACAAGCACATGAAAATGGCAGAATCATCAACACCATGAATCAAGTTTAATCAAATACCTAATGACTATTTTGTGAACAAATAAGTATGGGCGGCCCACCATGGGAATCGGATTACGTGCGGAGTGTAGAGTAAACTCAGTAGGGCCCACCTAGAATGTATGTGATTTATCTATTCCGTCCTTATGTTTTTCCACCTCATTTTAGTGGTTGAGCCCAAAATTTAAGCATATCCAACTCTCAAGTGGACCATGCCATGGGAAACAGTGGGAATAATGATTTCCACCATTCCCAGGCCCTATAGTGATCTTTATTTGTCATCCAACCTGTTCATAAGATCACATGGATATGGATGAGGGAAAACACAAATATCAGCTTCATCCAAAACTTCTGTGTCCTCCAAGAATTTTTCAATGATACACATTCAGTTCACACTTGTGGTGTGGTCCACTTTAGATTTTGATATGCTTCATTTTTGGGCACCATACCTAAAATTTCCTGCTAAGATGGATGGACGGAGTGGATAAAATACGTAAATCACTGTGGGCCCCACAGAGTTTACTCCACACAAATATATGCTTGATCTAAAACAGTGGACAGTGAGGGTGGGCCCCACGAGTAGTGTACAGCGACGGTGGGCCCCACATTTATTTTATATCATGATTTTTATTAATTTATAAATCACAAATTAAAATCCCTAATTAAGGAAGGAATTAGGGGATTTTAATTTCGAAATCCCTAATTAGGGGATTTTAATTTCGAAATCCCTAATTAGGGATTTACTAAATCAGTGGGCCCCACCAAATCGTGGACAGCTAAGGCGGACCCCACGCACATGCAATGGACAGCGATAGCGACGGTGAGACCCACATGCAATGGACAGCAATGGTGGGACCCACATGCACTGGACAGAGATGGCGCATGGGACCCACATGCTTTGGATTTTGGCAGTGGGCCCCACAATGAACAACGAGGAGAGAGAGAGAGAGAGAGAGAGAGAGAGAGAGAGAGAGAGGAAATGGAGGAAGAAAGAAGGGGGAGACGGTTACCGGCGGAGGCGGTAGCGTACGGTGGCTGGTGGAGGCGCGTGCTCACGCGGGTGGCGTCGATGACGGCGTACGGCGGCGTCGGTGGTCGGCTGGGGGTCGGTGGTCTGGTGGCCGCCGGTGACGGACGGCCAGTGGTCGGCAGTGAGGGAGATGGCCACGAGAGAGAGAGAGAGAGAGAGAGAGAGCGAATGAGAGAAAAGAGGGCGATCAGGTAAGTTAAAAAGACGACTTTTACCGACGAAAATTTTCGTCGGTAAAAGTCCGTATCAAAACTTTTACCGACGAAAATTTTTGTCGGTAAAAGTCATCTCTTTTTTGGCGGGAATCACACATTACACATTATTACCGACAGGCCACAGTCGTCGGGAAAAGTTTTCGCTTTTACCGACGAAAATTTTCGTCGGTAAAAGTAAAATTTGCTGTTTTATTTTTTAGCGACAGGTATCTTCGTCGGCAATAAACTTTTTACCGACGAAATTATAATTTCGTCGGTAAAAGTGTATGGCGGGAAGCAAATCCGGCGGTGGCGGTAAGCTGGAATGATTTTTACCGATGATTTCTATATTTCGTCGGGAAAAATGATTTTTCCCAAAGAAAATAATTTCGTCGGTAATACTTTCGTCGGTAATAATCCGTTCTCTTGTAGTGCCGACGTGGCACGTACGTGTCACATTTGTATTGGTGAAGGGCACGTTGTCAGAAGATGCCACGTCAGCAAGCCTGACACAATCATGTCACGCCTCCTCTCCCCCAATGCCCACATGCCACGTACCATTACGGGTTTGTTATGGGTCTGCCTACAGGTTTGTGGACTGATTACACCTTATTTTTTACAAATATACGTTATACTAGATAACATTCAATGATCTTATTTCAAAAAACAAGCATCCAAGAATCAGAGGTTAAGATTGTTCAATCAACTTGATTTTTATAGCATAACTTAACAACAATAGGTCTATAAGAAAGTTCAAGCAAAAGGAGGAGAAATTTAAAGAGGTTTAAATATATCACATACCGATACAAAAAAAGGCCTTAAGAGAGTTTCAATTGCAATCCTTCAAAAGTATCTTCAACCTATGATAGCGAGAAAAAGCAAATTAATAATTATATTATAGATGAATAAAGTAAAAATAAAATATAAAAATTAACTATGAAAGAAAAAGTTTACTTACATCAAGTTTCTTGTCAATTTTACTGAAATTTCGCAACCAATCCCCTCCACGAATTAGTGCTTCCATAGTCTTTGGGGACAAAGAACTTCGATAGTCAGAAATAATTCTACCCGCACTACTAAAAGCTGACTCTGAAGCTACAGCACTGATGGGTATCGCTAAAATATCATGTGTCATCTCAGAGAGAATATGATCCTTGAGCGTATTTTGCTTCCACCAATCCAAAGCATCAAAAGAAGAATACGAGTCTCTTCCTAAACAAACAATACCATCATCCAAATATGTTTCGAGCTTTGATTTTTCAGGTGGTGCACTATCTGCCTGATCAATAAAAAGATTAAATTCATCAAGTCGCTTGGCCCACATTTCACTTCCACATGCCATACTTTTATCAAAATCGGTCCTCACTTGGCTATTGTTCTCATTACGCCCTATGTTGCTTGAAACTACATACTCATCATAAAATTCATACAAAGTTTGACGAATGATAGTAATTTCATCATTAACTTTATCAGGCGAATAAATTTTATTCAAGCAAAAGTTGATTAGTTTCATCTTTAATCGAGGATCCAATACTGCAATGATTACCATCAATAAACTATAAGAACCCCAATACTTGTCAAACTTTTCTTTCATTTTCATCGCCATTGCTCGTATAAAATCACTTTCACTACAAACTTTTTCATCCAACATTGCTTTAATTCTCCGTACTTCAGGTAAAATTAATTTTGATATAGGATATTTCTTACCTAAAAAACAATTAGTGATTTCATAGAAAACTTTAAAAAACTGACAAACTTCTTCTGTCCTTTTCCAATCATCTTTGGATGGCAGCCACTTGTATATAGGATCTCATTCTTGATATTGTGGAAACACATCTTTATATTGCAATGCTGACTCTAACATTAAGTATGTGGAGTTCCAACGTGTACAAACATCTAATGATAAGCTCTTTGATGTAGGCAATTATAATTGCTGCACAATCACTTTAAATTTGTGAAGTTTAGATAGTGCTAATCTAATATACTTTACAGACATACGTATATTCTCAATGACATCTTTAATCTCACTAAGTCCATCTTGGACTATGAGATTCAAGATATGTGCACAGCATCGCACATGAAAAATCTTCCCATCGAAAAAAAGTTTCTTTTTCTCTGTTAAACTGAAATTATCCATTAATATCTTCACCACTCTATCATTCACTGTTGTGTGCATTATCTAAGGTGATTGTCATGATCTTATTCTCAACACCTCATTCCCTTAGACAGTCACAAATTGCATCGGCAAGAGTTAACCAATGATGTGGAGGTGGGACTTCACGAAAGTTCAAAATTACATGATTTAAATTCCATTCTAAATCTAAAAAAAGCTCCGTTAAAGACATATATTTGAGTGTTTGATTAAATGTCCACGTGTCCATCGTGAGGCTTATTTTTTCAATTCTTTTCAAAGATTCTTTTAGTTTTTATTTCTCTAGCCCAACAACTTTCGGCACATCACTTTTCACGATAGTACCTGATATTGGCTCGTATAAAGGGTTTAACCCTTTTAACAATTGATTGAGAAACTCATGCTCTATGATCATAAATGGATATTCAAAAACAATAATCCCCTTTGCAAATAGCTCTCTAATATGTTCCTTGTCATATTTATAATTTGTAATGGTGGCCTTACAATTAGTTGATGCAGGATTAAACATTATGACCTTTTGCTTAGTCAAGCGATTTCGGGATATGTAACATTTTACATGTCTGTGTAAATGAGATGTTGCATATTCAGAATTCATTGTTAATTTGAACTTGCAATGAACACATTCTGCTTTCCTAGACCCATTCGCTAACACAACCCCCTTAAATTCTTCCCAAACAGTTGAAGTTTTCTTTCTTTTTCTCTTTACATCATGTTGAAGACTACATTCCTCATTGGCCTCAAGATCTATGGGAGTACATTCAGTGGACTGACTGTTAGCCTTAGCCTGTGATTATTGGGTAGAAGGTGTTTCCTCAGAAGTACGTATGTTTGAGGCATATATCTGTAAAATGTTTAGAAAAAAATATTAAGACAAGTGAAATATATTTTTGAGAGTTAAAACAAGTAAAATATCTATAGATTAATTTAGTATATTAATCTTACATATTAGCATAATGAAATAATTAAAGATGAAAAAAACATATATAAACTTACTAAGATTGGCAACAGCCTCCATGTATAGTGTAACCTTTGTTGAAATTTATAGGCCTATAATCAAAATACAATCCCATTAATCTACAATTGATAACAATTCAAATTGAGAAAAATAAACTCCTAAGGGACTGGATTCAATTTGGGCTCACAAGCTACATTGGTGAATTGGGTACATATCAAACCCAACTCAACCCCAAAGAAAACATGTCAAGAAAAAAATTCTACCTTCCAAAAAAGAAGTCCTTCCGAAATAATTATCTACCTTCCAAGAATTTCAACTTTTGGAAAAAAAAAAATCCAAACTAAAAATCGATCTCCAAATAAAACAAAATTTCTAACTTAAAGAGAAAAGAAAAAAAAATCTATGTTCCAAACGACTTTACCTTTCAAAGGCAGTCCTCGCGGGGGTTTTCATTGGAGAGAATGGCGAAAGTGGCGGGGGTTGCAAAGACTGGGGATTGGGGCTATAAGTGAGAGTTGTGATAGGGGCTGCAACAGTTTGGGATAGGGGTGTTGCACGGGCTTCCAACAATCATTGTGATGTGCAGATGGGGCTACCGAGCTACGATTTGGATAGGGCAGATAGCTGCGGGCGTAAGGCGCTACCAGATCTGCCGAGATTAGTCCGTGGATGCACAACTCGCATTGACGTAGGTGAGGGACTGTAAAGAAGATGGCCAATGAGAAGGACCACAAAGACGGATCCATGAGATTTGCTGCGCAGGGGAATTTTAGAAACTTCAGGGCAGAGGGCTTTCCAGATTTTGATGGCAATGGTGTCAGCAATGGTATCAGCAATGGTGACTGTCCATTCTGATATCTTTGCAACAGGGATCCTATGATGGGGCTAGCTGGAGGTGGAACTAGAAGTGGAATGGGGCTAACCGGCTAAGGTTAGAGAAGAGTAAGGGTTTTTAGAAAACCCTAACTCACAACCCTTTTCTCAGCCAATTGGGAGAATGCCTCGCAAGCTATTATGGAATGGACAAAAGTGGATTGCGTACTAAGTAAACTCTATGGGGTCCACCATGATATATGTATATTATCCACTCCATCTATCCATTTTACCAGATAATTTTAGGGCTTGATCCAAAAAATTATGCATATCTAAAGCTCAAGTGGATCACACCATAGGAAACAGTGCGAATTGAACATGTACCATGGAAAAATGTTTTTTAAGCAATAAACGAACCCTATCGAGCCTAACCGAACCGAACTCATGCTTGTTTGAGTTCGGTTTGATTAGTAATTGAACCCAAAAATAAGGTTTGAGTTTGGTTTGTTTACTAATCAAATGAACTCAAACAAACTTTAATCAAACCGAATTCGAACCGTTCACGAATAGTTTGGTTCATTAACCACCCATAGTTCTGACGTAAGGGGGGACGTGGTGAGGTCGATCACCGTCTTTCTCACAGGATAACTACCTTGAATCCACAAGACTCCCTGACTCCTCAATAGTGCTTCCTCAAATCCACGAGAGAAAATTCATCAAAATCATAATTTTATTGAAAAATAAAATGAAAGTTAACACTAAAAACGAATTTAACATCCTTGTATATCCCTAACTAAATCCTAATTCGTACTTACTAAAAATAGTAAGTTTCCTGAAATAGAAAGTTACTAAAAATAGTAAAATTCTAATTAAACACTACTACTAAGTATAATATTTCTAAAACTCATTATTCAGCAGAAAAATTAAACAAAAAATCTAAAATAGAAAGAAACATACAAAAAATCGAAATTATTAAAAATAGTAAATTTTCCCTAAAATTTCATTTTTCAACTGTAACTGCGCATTTTCTGAAGAAACGGATGAACCTGACCCAATTCACTAAAGTGGGTCGGTTCACCCCAAAACGAAATTTCAGTTAGAATTCATATACTGTGCATCCCATAACTTCTCCCAGATCAAAAGTTACAGTTGATTTACGGTCCGCCTTCTTTTGGTCTATCTATACGAAAATTGTTGATTTTGTCGTTTCTTCCTTGATCTTTTTTTGGTCCATCTCTATGAGAAATGTGCTTGATCCACGCCCTTCATCAGGGGGTTCTTGTCCTACATCAAGTTCGCTGTTGAATAGTTAAAATCTTAGGATTAGATTCCCAACCTCTTAATCATAGATGCTTGCTTGTGTAAATAGGGCCGTTGGATATTTAAGTGTCTAATAATAGTTGTCCAGGATAATATAATGATTACCAATTTGTACCTTAGCTCCTGACAACATCTGCATTTGACGCCAATTCATTTATCTGCTATAAAATCAAGATAAGCATTTTTCCATTACCTTAGTGTCGAATCATCATATTTGCATATTGAAATTGTTATTTGAATTTCAAATTTCAACAGTAATGTCATGAAAATGTGTATTGTTTCTTTTAGTCATGAAAATGTGCACTATTTCTTTTAACATTTCATTATTTTTTATTTTTTTAATCATGATTTTCTTTAGTCATGAAAATGTGCACTGTTTCTTTTACTTAACACTTGAATTTTTTTGCATTTGGCCTATATTTCTTGCATTTCATGGTGATAAAATCACAACAATGATTTTTTCCTTTACATTACCTTGCCAATTGATAATCCAAATGTTCCATTTCTTTTTTTACAATTACATTGAGTAATATAATTTGGGCAGCATAATTTGATTATTGGTATTCCACTTATGCAATTTCTTATAAGTAATTTATGAGTGACTGAGAGCCTGTTTGGTAAAACTCATTTTATACACTTATCACTGAAAAGGGGCTGTTTTCAGTGATTTTCTCTATTCAGATCATTTGGTAAATCTAAAATATTAAGTGCTTAATCTAGCTTTTCACTGAAAAAAATTATTTTTTTAAAGCTTCGTTCCTTTGGTTTAATGCTTAATGCTTAACACTAAAAGTGATAAGTGATTTCGAGTTAAATTTTTTTTAAAAATGGCAACATTACCCATTATCCTGGTTTAATCGGAGAACTCAAAGCCTAACTGACATGATAAATTTCTTTGCCCTATCATAATGTATGTGTTATATCCATACCGTTCATCCATTTTGTTAGATCATTTTAGGGAATGAGCAAAAAAATGAGGCTAACCCAAAGCTCAAGTGGACCACACCATAGATAGTTGTGGGATAATAACACCTATCGTTGAAAACTTCCCAAGGCCCCCTATGCCTTTTATTTTCCATCAAATCTGTTCATTAGGTCACATAGACTTGGATGAAGGGAAAACACAAATATAAGCTTGATCTAAAACTTTTGTAGCCCCTTAAGTTTTCAATGGTAGATATTCAATCCCCACTGTTTTCTATGGTGTGGTCCATTTGAGCTTTGGATCTATCTCATTTTTGGGTTCATTACCTAAAATGATCTAGAAAAATGAATGTCCAGTGTGGACATAACACATATATCACGGTGGGGCCCACAGAACTTTGCCGCATCCACATGGTAGTGCATGTTGTGTGGCACACCATCCGAGTAACACGGAGAAGAGTGACGCGGTTTTCTTCCACCTGAAGTTCTTGCGCTGGGAGCCTAGGTGGGTACCACCGTGATGTTTGTGAGAAATCCACCCGGTCCATCGATTTTGTGAGATCATTTCAGGACATGAGAACAAAAATGAGTAGGATCTAAGACTCAAGTGGGCTGAAAATGTGAGGATCGAACGTCCACAATTGAAATATTCGTGGGGCCACAAAGATTTTAGTTCATCCATATTTTTGTTTTCAATTCATCCAGTAGGAAGGACGTTATGAACGGTATGGATGGCATATAACATCACTGTGGAGCCAGGGAGGTTTCAACTGTAGGAATTTCCCTACCCATCTTTTCCTTTAGTGCGGCTCACTTGAGTCTTGGATCCGGCTCATTTTTGTTCTCAAGTCCTAAAATGAGCTCATGAAACAGATGGACGAGTGGATTTCTCACAAACATTATGGTGGGCCCACCTAATTTACCACAGCAGCAACTTCACGTAAAAGGCTGTCCAGAAATCCACGTCCGCATAAGAGTTGTTTAAGGTAACCTGTTAGGGGGTGTTGGCGTGTTGTGTCGACCGTGGCCCACCTTGATGTATATCCAAGCTGTCCATCAGTTTTTCTAGATCATTTTAGGACATGGTTCCAAAAAATGAAGAAGATCCAAATTTCAGATGGACCACACCATAGGAAACAGTGGTAATTGAATTCCCACCATTAAAAACTTCTTGAGGGCCACAAAAGTTTTCAATCAAGCTGATATTTGTGTTTTCCCTTCACCCAGGTCTGTGTGACCTAATCAATAGGTTGGTTGGAAAATAAACATTACTCATGGACCTAAGAAGTTTTAATGCTAGGTGTTCAATCATCACAGTTTCTTGTGGTGTGGTCCACCTAAGATTTAGATCTACCTCATTTTTGGGTTCACGCCCTAAAATGATATGAAAAAATGTATGAATGGTGCGGATATAACACCCATTTCATGATGGGGTATACATAATTTTACTATGTCAACACAGTAGGACTTAGGCACCCTTGTATTACGGGGATTAAAAGGATGCTAGGTGTGGCCCTAACAATGGGGCCCACCTCTATACATTTATTGTATGTCTAAGACATACATCAGTTTTTTAAGATCATTCCAGGGCACTTAGGTTATATGGATAATATAAGATAGTCTTTTGTAGGCCCCACCATAATGTATCTGTTTTATCCATGCCGTCTCTCCATTATGCTAGCTTATTTTATGATACAAGACTAAAAAAAAAAAGGCTAACCCAAATATTAGGTGGACCACAACACAAGAAAAATGGTTATCCAATGCCATCCATATGATGGTTGTGATTACCTAACTTAGCAATTGTTGAATAGTGGATGATAAAAATTTGGTGGCATAGCATACCTATCAAATAAAAATTTATATATGCGTGGCCCATTTATTCAACTGGATAAGAATTTTTTTTTTTTTTGAACAAAAGGATTTTCTTTCATGATCATCGAACCAAAAACAAGTTGTAGGTGGGACCCAAAGATGAATATAGTATAAGGTCCATCAACCCAAAATTATGTTTGAGAGATGTATGTGAATTGAGTATACGTGTGTCGAATTTAGTTGCATGACAATAACATTTTTTGTCTCATACTCTACAAAAGATAAAAATTGAGACAATAAAGTCAAATATGGCAAATCGCTAATTTTCAGACATTTATAATTTGTGCTTACCAAACCGGATTTTCTGAAAAAAAAAGCACTTAATATTTAAGATATCAGTACTTTTTCTTTTTCCATACAAATTACCAAACAGATTGCTAAAATTCAGCACTATAAGCTTTTCTTTTTCCAAACAGATTACTAAAATTCAGCACTATAAGCTTTTTCCAAACAAATTACTGACCAGATTACTAAAATTCAGCACTATAAGCTTTCAATGTTAAAATTAATTTGATGGAATAGTTGTGAATTTTTAGAACCCCAATACTCCCATGCACACCCCCATTGTTAGTACACCCACCCACTCTTAATCAAATCACAATGTTAGCCACCCCCACTATGGGAATCCATACCATGACCACTTGAGCTATGGACCTGGGTGTTTCTCATCTCACTCACTATGAGTCCAAGGGCTTGGTAGTGGAAAATCTCTGCAGGCCCACCGTGATGGTATGTGTTTTATCCACGCCATCCACACCCATTTTGCCGGCTCATTTCAGGGCATAAGCCAAGAATGAGGGAGATCCAAAGCTCTAGTGGATGACACCACAGGAAACAGCAGGGACCAAACGTCTATGGTTGAAAACTTCTTGACGGCCCACTGCAAAGTTTATTTGCAGTCCAACCTGTTCATAAAGTCACATGAAGCTGGATGAAGGGAAAACCCAAATATCAGCTTGATCCAAAACTTCTGTGGCCCCCAAGTGTGTTTTTCTAGGAGCAAAATTCCTCCAAAATACAGATTTTACAAAATAGTGCTTCACAGTCACAAAAGTTCCAGGGTGGTGGTTTTGGAGTAAAAATATGTGAATGTCCTCTAGTTTATCTTCAAATAGTGGATAAATGAGAATTATGGGTAGGGTTGTCAATGGGCTACGCTGGCCATCAGGCAATCGTGTCTCTTCTGCCGGCCAGATTTTGATCCAGGTATGAGGCCCGAGGGCCAGGCTTAAAGGCCAACCATGTACGACAGCCCGTCAGCCTGGCCCATTTGGGTTTGCAAGGCAGTTTTGTAATAAAAATAACTTGTACAAACCTCCCTCTTCTTATGTTACCTCTCTCTCGCTCTCTCGCTCTCTCGCTCTCTCTCTCTCTAAAAGTCTCTTTGGAAGCCCTATAATGCACCGGCTGAACAGGCAAAGGGGCATTATTCCTACTCTTGAGTTTGCTGTTTTTCTCTTCTTCCTGCTCTCACAATCTCACTATCCTTATAAAAAATGAAGAAAGGAGAATGTGATTATTTTAATATTGTTTTAATCTAGACTGGTTTGGATCTTGATGGGCATAGGCTCAGGCTTTGCCGGCCCAGCAAAAACATTTTGGGTCGGACTTAGGCAGAACAGTTTTTGCCGGTTGCCAGCCAGGGTCAAACTCAGGCCTATGTTGAACATAGCAGGCTGGGCTTAGACAGAGCTTGGCCCAACCTGTTAACACTCTTCATTATTTAGCCCATATACATGATATGTGTCTAACATTCAAGATTCAACCCATCCAACATATTCAGCCTAACTACCATCATTATCAGACTGATCACCCACCTCCATGTATGTGTTGTACATCTATGATCTATGTGTTTTATATCCACACGGTCCATCTGTTTTGAGAGCTCAATTAAGGGCATTAGACAAAAAATTAGGCAGATCTAAATCTCAAGTGGACCACACTACAGGAAAACAGTATTGATTGAACGTCCATCATTAAAAACTTCCTAGGGCCCACTATAATGTTTATTTGCCATCCAACCTGACCATTTATCTTGCGGATCCAAAGCCCAAGTGGGCCATGCCACAAGCAACGGTTGGAACAGAATCTAGATTGCACCGTTTTCAACCAAACACCAATTTCGATATGGAACTTGGGTTTCCACTCAAGTTTTTGCAATTTTGGATTCCAGCAGTGGAATCTAGATTTCTCTAGAATCTGAATTCTGCAACTAAACAGGCCCCAAGTCCTCCACATGCTTTCCCCTTCTAATGGAGATACGTACCTTATCAACTCTACTGCTGCTTCTCTTATTCCATCCCCCTCTTGAATTCTTCTTCTCTAATCGTTCTCCGTCTCATTCTCCCGTCATTTTCCTTCTCCTTCTAAGCCTCTTGAAAAAAAATATATATATATCTCAATCTCCTTTGAGAGGCTAATAACTGAATAATTTACAGCAACTGGTTTCTTGCCATTTGGGTGTACGTGAATGCCTCTCAACCTCTCCCTCTACCTTGGATTCTCTTGGTCAATAGTCGGCGTCCAATCCCCAGCGTATCACGTGGTGTGGGCTACTTTCGTTTTGGATCGAGGCCAAACGTCCAAATACACATGGCAAAAAAAAAAAAAAAAAGTGGGTAACATGCACACATCCTAATAAATGTCTTTTGATGGCTCACCACGTCAATCAATAACCATGAACACAGCACAAAGGTATAATGTACAATGCTCGTTCGGAAGGATTGCACATAGGTTCCGACATTCAGTTCATAAAACTTGGACCCATGGATGAGCGATCCAAAGTGTTCTTGGCATGAAACTCACCGTTGAAGGCTAATTCACTAGAGTTTTCCTCAGACAAAAAATCCTAGCTGTATAATATTTGGCCTATCACTGGTTGAATGAAAATCGTTGCCATATTTCTTTTTCAATCGTTTCTTCATTAGCCATCTATCGAGAGGTTTAGGATGTTCCAACGAATGATGTTTATGTTCATGGATCACTGACGATGTGGCCCAAAATATCAACGTTTTGGATATTTTAAAAATGGGCCACTTGTACGAACTGAGAATTCAAACCGCACCATACAACCTCTGCCCGAGCATTGTATGATACCCCACCAAGACAAAACTGGGATATTAGTTAACAAAGCCCTTGAGTTATGATATCATTATGATGTTAGCTCCTTCGTTAGAAGCTTTTCTTTTTCTAGCCTTATGGCACTGTTTGTCCATTTTTTTGAACAACATTGCCCCTTTGCTCAGCCACCGACTCAAGTGGTGGCAGCAAAGCGCGGAAGTCGAGGCTCCTTTTGTGCATGAGGTGTGAGCCCCAACAAATCAATGTTTAAGGCCACCTCACAGTCAATTTGAACCGTTCACTTTATTCAGACAATCGCCGACACACATGAAGGTTATTTGAAAAAATAAAAATAAACTTGCCAGTGTCCGACGACCATGTGTTAATTCAGATTGTTTCCACGGGCATTGTCCATCAGTGAAGTGTCCGACAACCATGTGTTAATTCAGATTGTTTCCACGGGCATTGTCCATCAGTGATGAGTTCTGCTTTCAAACTTCGTCCGATATCATTAAATTAAAACCCCCTCTCACATGGACGGCATAAATCTCCCACGAGACCATCCAATGGGCCCAACACAGAGCCTCACATGAGTTTTAAAGGTGGGGCCTTTGCGCGGAAAATGTCATTTGCACTTTTCTCCTTCTTTTTTCTTTTTTCTCATAGGAAGGGAAGACGACGAAGAGTCAAAGCTCTCCACGTCAAGCTAATGGGCACAACTGTGGGATTGGTTCAAAAGGTAAGGCCTTTACTATGGTGGTTTCGTTCCCTATATTGTTATTTCTTTTTTTGTTTATTATTAACTTTTTGTGTTCTATGAATAGTTGAACTTTATGAAATAGAGGAGGATTTGGTGTTCATATAATTGGTAGAGAGGTCCAATATGAGAATTTTTTTTTCTTTTGTAAAAGGACAAGCTGTGAGGATCGTTGATAGACAATTAATGTCAATTGCCGATAGTCACTACGAATTGATAATGTCTATTGGCGATCAATAGTGTCTATCAGCGATTTACATGAAATGTTGGCTTTCATTATATGCTCTCTAACCATCTACCATTTTGAATCACATCATTTCAGCTTCGTAATCTGTTTACAGCAAGTAATCTCTTTTAGCATGTCTTTCATTGCTGTTCGCTGTGTCATTACTCTCGTGGCTTCTATTTTTAGTTAGATTTTTTGAATCTCATCCTTGTAAGAAGGGTTGGAGAGATTGCTGCACATATTCATGAATTTCATCCCTTTGAGACGACAAACAGTGTTGCACAAAAAATGACCTCCATTTTACGACTAGTTCAAAGATATCTTTAAGAATTTCAAGATGTTCGCCCATATTACATCATGCTAACACAATGACTTTATGATCATCAAGTTTTCAAGAAGAGCTTACACAAATGCTAGAAGATATTAATCGCGTCCATGTCTTTGCATATGGCTACCGCACAAATCACCATAATGCCCGACAGTCTATTTGACAGCTTTCGCGATCATACACAAATGGAGACGTCATATCAAAAGAGCAGGCCACCTTGAAGAATTGGAAAGTGGACTAAAGGAACTCAGATTCGGGCTCGAAGAAGCTCGACTTGTAGCACTATTTTCGATCAAATTAGTGGAGAGCTCTACGCGTCTTTATGTGCCCGATATGAGGGGGAAGAGGTCGAAGGAGTTTTGTAGAGGAAGAATTCATCGCGGACTGCTGAGGTCCTGGCCGATTGTATCTGTTGATATGAGAGGGTGAAAAATGGGCCAAATTAAGATGTCTTTTATTTATACTCTTCCGACCATCATTTTGTATATGTATTCATAACAGTTTGTATTTTGTTGTGTGGATCGCAGATACGCACTCTCAACTGCCGATACACAATGTTGATCGTTGATACGCAATGTCCATCGCCGATGGTCACTGACCATCGCCGATACACAAAGTTGATCACCGATTGTCGCTATTGATAGCTGATACGTAATGCCAATCGTCGATACATAATGTCCATTGTCGATGGCACTAATCATCGTCGATACGCAATGTCGATCGTTGATAGAAAGTGTGTATCAACAATGGACAGTGTGTAGATCGTCGATAGATAGTGTGTATCAATGATAGACAGTGTGTATCGGCGATCAACCGTCTATATCGTGGATGCTCACTTGCATTCTACGAATGACAAAACTAACCATGGAAAATCAAGCCCCTTCACGTAATGAATTAATGGGGATCGATACTCTGTGTAAAACCTTAAGAAAGAAAAAATTAACATGAAGAACCAAGCCCTTTCGTGCAATGAATTAATGGGGATCAATTTTCGGTGTCAACTTTTAATAAAGAAAAAATCAATATAGAGAACGAAGCCCCTTCATGCAATGAATAATGTGGATTGATTTTCGGTGTCAACCTTTGAAAAAAATATGGAGAACCAAGCCCCTTCACGCAATAAATTAATGGGGATCAATTTTTTGTATCTTCCTTCCTACTTATATATACATTATGACCGTAACCCTTCTTACTCCCATTCTTATAGCTCTGTCAGCTTCTAGTAGAAAGTACTCTCCCTTGTTATGGCTTCCGAAGTCACTCGCCATGCCATTACTTTCTTGACTTCTATCTCACAGTTAGATTTATTATCCATGAGTCTTGCAAACGGTGATCAAGAAATCAATGCACATATCGAAGAACATCATCCCTTTAAAAATTCAAACACGTCTACACAGGAAGTGGACACCCTGTTACGAATGGTTCGTGTCATTATTCTATCATTCCGATAGGCCAAAGAGCTTTACATTTAGATGGTACAACTACTTCGTTATCATCAAGTTCTTGACGAGCAGCTTCGATAAGTTCCAGAAGACCTTTATGAACATGAAGCCACCATAGATGTGATGCAGGCAGAACATGGTGAGATCGAGCACTGTCTCTCTCACAGGATAACTGATCTGAATCCACAGATCTATCTGGACTCATCAACCAATCTTCCTTGAAGAATCAAGGGGCAATCGAATAACACAAGCAAACAGAGAAAAACTCAATATATTTTATTAAAATCAATCTCAGAAATGAAATAATCACGAGTTTAAACATGTATATATAAAAATAAAGTAACTTTAAAACCTAACTTGCATGTTAAGAAAAGAGTCCTAGAAGATTAAGAAAGAAATTGCGGAAGGGCCATAACCGATTGGAGTTGAGGGACGACCGGCTGGCTAGCACTCAAGATAGTCCAACAAGTTCACCCCCCCCTACTGGGGAATTTTGGATCAGTCTGGCGACTAGTCGATAGAGGGTGTTTGTTGGGGTTTTCTCTGGATTTTCTAGTTCTTCTATCGATCCATCTCCTTCATGACGATTGCCGATCCTCACCCTCGATCATGGAGTCCATTCCCTACATCAAACTCCCCCCATTTGAAGAAAACTCGTCCTCGAGTTTCGCTTTGGGCTTGATGAATAGGACGTTCGCAGCTTTGAGAGCCGACACTTTCTTTTCTTCCTCGACTTCTGCTTTACCTCATACAAGAGATAAGGAGCTTCAACTACATCACTTTTCTTTTGTTCACCTTCTCTTACCTCATTCTGCAATTCCTTCCAACCGTTCACAGTAGAGACTAGAGATGCATCATCCAGGATACACACAAATTCTTGCAAAACTTGCTCCACTACTCTAGGGACGTTAACGAATTTCTGCAAATCCAGATCCACAACTTTTAAAACATCTACAATATATTCCTCCTCACTCAAAACTTCTGGAATAGCAATCTCCTCCACTTTCGGAAGAACTTGATCAACGTCATTGACACTGGGGGAATGAGCTTCGTTCTTTTTTTCCATAGCTTCCACCTTAGTCAATTCAGTCGGCGCTTTAAGATGGGGATATGAGACCTGTGGTATCACCGTCTCACCAAGATATCATTCGTTGTACAGAAAATGGTCCAATGAGTCGTCACTTCATCCGCTGCCACAAGCGAATCAGCGCCTTCATCTCCCTCTTGCAATCATGTTGAACGTTTAACCAGCATTTCCAAACATCATTATCCAAGTGACACGCCGCGGTTAAGACTTTTCTCTCCTTAGAAACTCGCATGTAGTTGAAGTAGTATTCGATCGCAGAGATCCATTCGTTGATGCTATCATGGTTATTGAATATGGGAAGTTCTATCGCCTCCCTATAGGATTGATTTTTTTAACGTGATTGATAAGAGGTCACCCTATGAATCGTAGCTGGGGGTGATCTATGAACAACTTGATTGTGAGATCCAACGGAACCCGAAAACAGAATTCCATTACAAACATAGAATTCTATTGCATCTACCAGACGATCGACAGAAATTTACAGCCCTTGCATAGCTTATCGTTTCTCCTGTTCAAACACTCTAAAAGATTCTTCTGATAGAAGTTGATCCTCGAGATCACCCTCTATGGAGCTGTTGTCCTTACCTTGCAAAGAGATATCGATCTGAGGTTCTTCCTCGCTCTGTTACCAATTGATGAGGGCAAGACATGGCGAGATCGATCACCATCTGTCTCACGTGATAATTACTCTGAATCCACAGAGCAACAGGGACTCCTCAATCGGTCTTCCTCAAATCCACAAGGGGATATCTCGAAACCACGAGACCTTTTCTTCGAATCCACGAAGAACAATGAGTAAAAAATCAAGTTTTCATTAATAATATGGAATATTATCTACATAAAATGAGTTTAAAGAAACTATTTATAATAAAACTAAACCTAACAATCTAACTTGCGTGGGAAGAAAGAGTCCTAGAAGATCAGGAACGAAATCATAAAAATCGAAAAGAAATCGCGAACTCGCGAGAAGATTTTAGACAACTGTTGACCGGTCGGTCATGGACCATGATTGGTCGGAGTTGAGGGTTGATCAGTCGAGCGACCGGTCGGCTGGCACTGACGATAGTCTAGTAAGTTCAGACACCCCCCCCCCCCCCCCCCCCCCCAGGGAATTTTAAACCGGTCAGACGACCGCTCGTCAGAAGGCACGACCGGTCAGCAGAGGTCGCTTGTTGGGGTTTTCTTCGGATTCTCTGGTTCTTCTATCGATCCATCTCCTTCATGAAGATCGTTGATCCTCGACCCCGATCATGGAGTCCACTCCCTACATTAGAATCCACAGATTTGTCAGTGATGCAAGTGAAACATTGTGAGATCAAGCACCATCTCTCTCATGGGATAAATGATCTGAATACACGGATCTATCAAGACTCCTCAACCAATCTTCCTTGAAGAATCAAGGGGCGCTCGAAGAAGACGAGCAAACAGAGTAAAACTCAATATATTTTATTAAAATCAATATTAGAAATGTAAGAATCACTAGTTTAAACATGTATATATAGAAATAAACTAACCCTAAAACCTAACTTGTGTGCTAAGAAAAAGAGTCATAGAAGATTAGAAAAGAAATCATAAGAATTGATAAAGAAATCTCGGAACCGTAAGAAGATTTTGGACGCCTGCCTACTAGTCGGTCATGGGCCACGACCGGTCGGAGTTGAGGGACAATTGGTTAGTTGGCGCTCAAGATAGTCTAGCGAGTTCAACGCCCCCTCCTGGGGAATTTTGGACCGGTCGGCAGAGGTCGTTTGTTGGGGTTTTCTCTGGATTCTCTGGTTCTTCTATCGATCCATCTCCTTCATGAAGATCGTCGATCTTCTCCCTCTATCATGGAGTCAACTCCCTACATCAAGATGCCTTCCTCACTGCTTACCATATTGTTATGCAATCTGTCATACAACTCTCTATGCTCAAAGATAGATTAAAACGTGAGATCAGTAGAGAGTGTTCCCTTGTAAAATTAGAAGCCCCCCTACATGAAGTCATAATTAAGCTACGAGTAGTCCAACAAGTGCAGTATTAAGGGCTGAATCATTAGAAGATGCCAACCATCTCTTAATGAGAGAACGAAGATGAAGAGGTCCAAACAGTTACCAAGAGGGAGAATTTATCAATCGTTGTTGTGGTCTTGATTGATTGAACCTCTCGATATGAGTGGGTGAGAAATTAACAAATTTAAGATGTATTTTGTGTTATATATGAGGGAACTTAATTTTTTTGCTTTTTTGCTTTACGTTTGTCTTATATGTCGATTGATTCTATCGATATGTATTTTGTCTTATACATGAAGGAACCCAAATAGTTATCTTTGTATTTTTATGCCATGAATTGTGAACTGTGGATATTATATACATTGATGTGAATGTTGGATAGATAATAATATATGGCCTACTTTGAACATTACGTCAAATCCAATCTGTGGATAGAGGAATAGGCAGTCCATCACCAATACTCATTTTCCATCGCCAATACTCACAGCCCATCGTTGATAGTCTCATTGTCGATCGCCGATATACACTGTACATGCACTTAATGACCAGTCGACATTGGCGATGGACATGAGTATTGACGACAGACAATGACATTATCGGCAATGGACAATGACACTATCAGCGATGGATAGTGAGTATTAATGATTGACGATGAGTATCAGTGATTGACAGTGATGCTATCGGTGATTATAATATTTCTCCCTTCCAACAAAATGCCTTCATTACAGAAACATGCCTCCAATACAATAACATTTCTTCATTTCAACAAAATTTATCCCTTTCAACATGCATGGGTGGTTTTTCATTTCAAGCCCAATTTCTCCCTCTTCGTGTTATCAAAATTTTAAAGCTTTTATAACAAATGAGATTGAAGGATATTGTAATACAATATCTAGCGTTGCTACCTACTATGGATCGTTGATAGACAGTGATCCATTACAACATTCATGGATAAAAAGAGTCATACATTTCAAAGCTCATTCATCATAAATAGAATAATTACATTAATGAAATAGTATATGTAATACCCATGCATACAACCTCCTTTCAAAATAGAAAAAAAAAAAAAAAAAACTAGGGAACAAAAAGTAAATGCATTACACGTGACTACTTTTTCACTTCCTCATTTGGAATGAGTATCTATGTGTGGATGGGGTCTTCATGGGGGGTCTTGATTCTATAACTTTTACAACGTCTTCATGCTCTCTCCTCTCAACTGATTCTACCGATTCGATTCTCTGCCTTTTAACCTTTCTATATTGTTGAAGTTAGTCGAATGACAAGGTCTCTCTAAAATAGGAGACTTTCTTGTGGAAGTAAACTTACAAGTTAATTCATGGCATGGCCACTAATGAATAATGTATCAAGTTGAGAAAGATTTCATATATAAGAATCTTACCGGGTTGAATGTTATCTCCCAATTACTGTAAAAGAAGTCGATGTATTTCATCATGAAGGCCCCACACTCGATTCAACCTTCCTGTTTTGGGAGATGTTATACTATTTCAAAAAGTCAACTTTTCTCTCAATGTCTATTTTTCCAGTCACATAGATAGAATAAACATCTCAATGTTTCTGTATAGCCATCCATATAGTCATCATACCTCCAAATATGCTTTTTATCGAGGCTCTTAAATAATCGAACCTTCTTTTGAGGTACACGGTAAACAAAATCCAGTGTCGGTTTCTGACAGTTTGTGGAAAGTATATTTATAAACACACACATAAATAGTGCTATAAGTATATCTAAATCAAACGTTACGTATAATAGTACGGGAAGTTAGTCACTTTTATGTACAATGACAAACTTACACAATCGAACGTCCACATCCATCTTCTCTCTTTAACAATAACCAGAAAGATTAATATTTTCCAAGATGCCATCCTTAGTTCTACAACCATGCATTCCGACACTATATTCCTAGATTAGATGAACATTGTTCCGAAAATGTTATTGTCATGAATGAATCAGAATAGTATAAGTTAGATTGGTTGCAATACTAGTTAAACGTAAATATCAACAAATGGACATTACTAAAATAATGTCGTTATTAACTTACAATCTTAAGAATGCGATTGTGGAACTTACAATCCTAATGTGGAGACGGTGGACCACCTCTTCGTGGAGGGTGGTCTGGCTTCCACCATCTGGACCTTCTTCAGTTCGCTCATGGAGATATCCATCATCAGCAGCCAGTCGGCGCTGCAAAGGGCCCAGCAATGGTGGAGTGGGGCGTCTACAGCTGACAGTTGGGGAGTGCTAACAGGTATCCTGCCTTCTGTTATAATGTGGGAGTTTTGGAATGCGAGAAACGAGAAGAAATATGAGGACGTCGATGTGGGCGATGAAAAGGTGATCCTCAGGGTTCGTAATTGGCTGTCCCGTATTTCCAAGGAGCTCCCTCCTCCGAAGAAGCCTAGCCGAGCTAAGCTCAAGACAATCCAGGATCTGGGGCTCACCTTCCGAGCCGAGACCAGGAGGAGCTCGGATTTTTTCAAATGGGTGAGGCCTGAGGAGACATGGATCAAGATAAACGTGGATGGCTCTTCCAGGGGGAATCTAGGGTTGTCAGGGGGGGGGTTGGCAGAGACTCTAAAGGTGACTTCCTCTTCGCCTTCTCTAGTGGTTATGGGTTAGGCTCTAATGGAATTGCAGAACTGCGAGCCATACAGGAAGGGCTCAGGCAAGGGGTGGAGCGAGGTTATACGAGAATAGTTGTCGAAAGTGATTCGCAAACCATGGTCGATGCACTCTCCAAGAACAGGACCCCCTCCTGGAAGATGTGGTACTGGTGGGCTAGGATTAAAAACTTGTGCAAAGACAAGATCATCAGGTTCGCTTTCACTCCATGGGAGGCAAATGGAGTTGCTGATAAGCTTGCTAGGGAGGGAAGCGGCTCTCAGCTTAGGAGGATTTTCATCGAAGCCTCTCTTCTCCCGGCCTCGGTCCGAGGAGAGCTGTTTATGGACCGGGTGGGGTTGGGGAATATAAGGGTAGGTTACTTTAAAAATAAAAATAAAAAAGGCTAGCAAGTGCTGGTCAGCCTGTTGGAATTTCCTCATCCAGAGATGAGCTTCCAAGGGTCATTAGAGGTGCACGCCAGTCCTAGTCAGGGCCGGAGTCGGGAATGTGAGGAAGCGAACATAGTGGACCTGTGTTTCTTTTGTCTTTGGGCCGTTTGATGTTTAGTTGAGTTTTTTTCTTTTTGTTTGAGCGTGGGCTGTTTGTCTGTTTTGTACAGTCATACGATAGGTGGGGCCTTCATTTTTTGTGAGGCCTTGCCTGAATGGTTGTATCTGTTTCCAGGCCCAAATGAAAATGATTTTCTTGGAAAAAAAAAAAAAACTTACAATCTTAAGAAAAAAATTTTAGACATTGCAAACGTTGATCGTTCAAAAAATCCATATACAGGTTGACTACTTGTGCAAGCCTAAAACTATCAATAAAAATATATAATATAAAATATAGTAGATATAAGACTTTCATGCTAAAATTCTATCATGCCATCAATCGATCTATTGTCGTTCCATATAGCTTATAGCTAATCAGGAGCATCCTCCTTTAAGGCCGCCTCCTTGACATATTCATACTTGTTGAGGCTAAGCCTTCTTAATGGGTGCATAAATTTATACTCTTGAGCTTAGTGATCTCTTGCCTGGTCTATGTCCTCTATAGGGTCAGGTCCCTTTCTTGGGCCTACATCATATATATTGATTATATCGTAATGCACAAGACTTATAGATGGTAATAATTGAAATTTTAAATACCTTCAGTGACTCCACTTCGTCCTGTAAAAGGTTCACCTCGTTGCAGATGCGAACATTCTCCTCTTCTACCTATTTCAATTTTCCTACAATCCGCGCAACTTCTTCAAGCAACTTATTGTTGCAAGGGTCTCTTCCCCCCCACCCCCCGCTTTCATCCCGTGAATCTATCCACTTATTCTTCCTCTGCTTATCGGTGGGGACATTTTCTTTTCTTTTGTTTTCTTTTCTTTGTTAGTCATGTAATGCACCTTGTTAGCTGGGTAACGCACTCACACGATTAGTCACACGATGCACCCACCCACCGATGAGGTTAGTGTGTCTCCTTGGGATTTCGAACCTAAAACATGCCATTGAAATGCCTAGGTGTCTTCTAACTAGGGTAGCAGGCAAGACACTTGCAATAATGTGCATGCAATGTCTTCTTATCAGTAGGGACATTTTCTTTCTCATCTATGGGGATGAGTTTGTTGGTAACCCTAATTTGCAATAACGTGTGTATGTAATGTCAAGGTAACCCTAACTTGTATCACATCATCGTTTGATGTGATATTTCAAGTTATCACCCCACTATAAAAAATTTGCTAGCTTCTTATATTTTGTCACCTTATTCATCTTATAATTCAGAATCCGTGAAATTCTAATTGGAGTATGCATGGTGGCCCAACCATTAATTTGGTTGGAATAGGCTAAGGATGACTTCATATGCTCAAACCTGATAGATGAGGGAAACACTTAATATTACAGTAAGTCACATAGGCATAATATTTTACAAAAATTCATAATAAATAGAACATTACCTGCAGGGCATATAAGCATCCGCGAAAGTCATAGGACTTTGGAAGGTGAGACTTAATCACAATCTTCGCTTCTTCCTTCAATATTTGGTACCCCATACTCCCTTAGGAATGATTATTAAATGCATCAAAATTATTTACGAAATATATATACTTATCTTCACATAACTTTTTTTCGGCACTCTGATAACTAAATTTTGTACACATATTAACATTGCTAACTGTATGACGACCTTATCATTGGTCTCCTTCCTTGGAGAGTTGTAAATGCGTTGAGCAAACATTGACGATCATTGATCTGTTTGTTTTGATTCATCTGGTTTTCCCAACTTCAAACATATAATCAAGGCAAAGTCAATCTCCCTGAATTTGAGAATGGTGCTACCAAAGTCAAATCGGAAGTCACCGAGGTGCCTCTGCATTAGGTAGTGGACCAATGATCCATTTGCCTTCCACTCTTATTCCTCAAAATTAAGGAGATACCCGAATTAGGTTCTTCTAAACATCTCCCTCCTAACAGGGGACTTGTTCAATTCATCCTTTAAAGTACCTAGGAATTTCACTGAGCACTTGAAGGTGACCTTTACATTGGAGTACTGTAGGCGAGGACCACGCCTTCTTGCCACCAACTTAGATTCTATAGTGGTTGAAAGTAGGGGTGCACACAGTTTGGTTCGGTCTGGTTCTGGGGTGAAATTGAAACCGAACCGTTCACAACAGTTCCAAAAAATTTAGAACCAGAACCGGACCGTTAGCACCCTAGAACCGAACCGGAACTGAACTGTTGGGACCGCTTCGATTTCGATTCGATTCCATGGTTATGGGCTTAGCCCACTTAGCTTTTTTTTCTATGTAAATTAATACTGATTAAGACTAATAAGAATAATAAAAATAAATGATTTACTTCTTCTGTTGCATTGGGCCACTCGGATATGCTAATCGCTTAATCTTAACTGTCAATTAGATCTATTAAACATTTTAAGAGACATTATAGAAAATCATTTGTGATGTAATCCATTTGATGAATGGCCTAGCTATTGTGTAAGGTGTGTAAAAAGACATTTACGAAACAATCAAAGGGTTCAGTTCTAGGTTCGGTTCCACAGTTCGGTTCTACGGTCCAGTTCGGTTCTACTGAACCCCAAACTGAGAATCGAACCGAACTAACCGGTTCATTAATTTTTAGAACCGGAACCGGTGCGCTTCAAAACTAGACCAAACCGAACCGAACTAACCGGTTCCGGTCCGGTTTACTGATTCCAGCGATTCCATGTGCACCCCTGGTTGAAAGACATATGATTAAATTTAAGTTAAACATCATCTGTGATTTATCGAATTTAACAAGACTGTGTATCGCCGATTCTATTTGTCATTCGTCAATACTCATTGTCCATCGCTAATAATAACTGTTTATCACCAATAGTGACTATCCAACACCGATATTAATTGTCAATCGCCAATAGTGGCTGTGTATCGGTGATGGACAATGCGAATCAGCAATAGACAGTGCGATTCGACGATGGACAATGTGTATTGGTAATTGACAATGAGTTATTGTCTGGCTTTTACATAAAAATAATAATAAAATAAAACCATTCGAACCGGGGACTACCATAACCTCCACCATGCATACATAATCATATAAACACAACATCATCATCCCCTTCTGAAACTCCAATCATTCAAATAAGAAAAAATAAATAAAAAAAAATAACTAGAAAAGGGACCACCATACCCTCCTCCATTTCACAACCTCCCACCATTATCAGCCACCAATAAAATAAAAACAACACACACAAACAATTACCTATGCACGCCATAACTCTTACGTATCACAATGTGGCCTATTAACTTCAAAAAACTCATCCCGCACAAGAGCCCAACCTTTAGAACCCACATGAGACTAGGGTCCACTGGATAGATTCGAAGGAGATCCACATCGTTGATGTGAGAGGAGATTTATTTAAGGCCATCGGACGAACTTTGATGGCATAACTCATCACTGATGGACTAAACTCGCGGGAATAGTCCAAAATTAACACGTGGTTGTAGGACAAACAACAGTCAATATTTTCTTTTTTTGAAATGACCCTCCTGCTGGTTTGCGATTGTTCAAATAAACTGGACGAGTCAGATTAGCCGAGGGGTGGCCCTAACTAATGATTTAGTAAGGCCCACGTCCCATTTTCAAAAGGACCCCTCGACTTCCGTGCTCTAATGCCAGCAGTATGATGGGATAGCCCGGGCAAAGGGGCAATTTCGTCTGAAAAAATGGGCAAGCAATGCACAGAAGGATAGAAGAAAAAAACTTCTAATAAAGGGGCTAACATCATAATATGTCATAAATCAATGGCTTTATCAACTAATATCCCAACAAAACCTACCCCAACTCTCCAGGGCGTGGCTTGGGTGAGACCCCGAAACCAGCGATGTGGGTGGGACCCTGAACCTAGGGCCAACCTGGATGTATTCCTTGTAGATCCATGCCGTTAATATGCTTTTCCGGATTATTTTGTACTATGGTACCAAAAATGAAGAAGAAAATTTTTTTGGGTGGACTACAACATAAGAAACATTAGTTAATGAACATTAAAAACCTTTTGTGAGTCACCAAAGTTTTCTATCAACCTGATATTTGTTTTTTCCTTTCATCCCTGTGTCTATGTGACCTTATCAACAAATTGGATGGTCAATAAACATTATGATGGACTCCAGGAAGTTTTTAATGATCACGGTTGAATGATAACTTTTTCTTGAGGTGTGGTTCACCTAAAATTTGCATCTGTTTCATTTTTGGGACTGCATCCTAAAATAATATGAAGAAACAGATGGGTCATGGATCTACAAAGAATACATCCAGGTGAGCCCTAGGTTCAGGGTCCCACTCACATCACTGGTTCCAGGTCTCACCCAAGTCGCGCCCTACTCTCCATGCCACGTAAAGGGGCTGGAATCGTCCACAAAACCTATTTTCTGCTTTACGCGCAAGCTGCGTGACATGTTGCTTATGTAAAATCAATTCCGTCCATCAGGAGATAACCTTTTTTTTTGACAATATGTACAAAAGATAAAAGCGATTAGAAACTCATATGGGCCACGCTAACGTGAACAATGTAAAATCATGCTCCCAAAACCGCTAAGTTCAGATGATGTGGCCTACATGAGTTCTGTATCAGGCTAGCTTTTATAACTTTCCTTTAGCCTTGTTATTTAAATCAGATTAAGGGTTTGATGAAAAGTAGAACGCAAACGCATGGTTGGCATCTCATCCCCATTGTTAACTGTAGTAGACACTCCTGAGCTGCGCGTCAAGCTGATATTTTGCCATAGGGACTAACGTCGAGGACATACTATACAACATGGTAGGCCCCACAGGCTTCGGTGTTTTACACAATGCGTAAGATAAGGTGTGGCCTAGGCTTGGCAAAAGGACGTTTTGAACAGGGTTGTGTCGTGTCGCTTCGTGTTTGTGTCCATTAACTAAGGGGTTGAAATTTAAAAAACCAAAACCATTCATTAATTTAACAGTTACCCATAACCGGGTTGGTTTAACCCGTTAAATAAATGGGGCCATTTCAAGTTAGGTACGGGTTGACCCATTACCCTATCAACCTATCATGAAATTAACCCGTTTAATCCTTCATATTGATAAATGCATTAACCTAAACAAGCAGCAAGCTTGTCGTTAACAACTTTTTACTTTCTTGCGTAACAGTTTTTGAAATTCAGTTGACATTAACAATTTTAGCTTATTAGCTGCCTTAGCTTAGCTTAGGGTTTTCTCACCATATCAAGGCTAATTATCAAAATCCCTTTACTAACAAACTAAATGAGTTTCACAGGTAAAACATTGAAACGGCCTGTTATGTTAATATATTTTAACGGACCAACCCGACATAATAAGGCTAAACTCGAACACTAATTTTTTTCCTGCCGGTACGGTGTAAATTGACAGGTCGTGTAGAATTTTGCCAGGCCGACCGTGGCATAGGATTTCAATCACACACAAATAAACAAGAAAATAGTCACCCATACTTTGCCCCTTTTGTCTTTTACTTGACTTTTTTGGTACCTCATTTCCACTCTTCCATCACGCGGCCACAATCTTCTGATACTTTTTCACATTTTCTAGTCATATGATACTCGTGAGTTTTATATTGTTGGTCATCTCATCGTCTCATGCACACATCATCCTATACGTGGCATCGATATAGACCATCCAATTTGTTGCATGTATCTTTAAGGCCATAGGACGCACAATTTATACCGCCCATATTGATAGTTGGCGTGCGGCCTATATCTAGAACAAACGCGGCGTGAGTAAGATCCAATCATCCTCTCCCTTTGTACAGGACTGTGGGGGTGGGTGTACTAACAGCGGAGTGTGTACTAACCAATTATATATATATATATATATATATATATATATATATATATATATATATATATATATATATATATATATATATATATATAAACTCCATTTTTTTAAGATGTGCTGTTACATCCACTGTACACATGGCACACGTGCATGTCAATCCATATCATCCAACTCTTAGGGCCCAATTTTGAGAAAAACGTACCGAAAGATCACATTGATCAGTATCTTAGACTCTGGGTTCTAGTGGACAGTCGAAATCTTCAGCTGTCCAAACCCAGCGAGTAAAATCAGACGGTTAAGATGATCCAATCAGTACCATAATTGGGAATCATCACATGGAGTGGAGTCCACAGGAATCTCTGCTGGAGTCTAGCAAAAGTGAGCTCCATGTAAAGCGTAAATGACATCCAATCCGTACATGCAATGTACAATACATACATCAAGGTGAGCCCCACGTTCGGAGGCGCACCGTGCTGGGTGAGTCCGCGGTCACCCCGATTCCGCCCCCTTTGCTAAGACAAAGGAGGAGGTTTCCCAACCCCCATTCGGGAGGCCAGGAAACTAACAGCGACGTTGGTGTGGCCGTGACTGTGGGCCTACCTAGAAATATGTGTTGTACATCTGTGACGTGTTTTAAGCTTTGAAGCCAGCAAGCAACGGCTTGGCTTACTGCTCCCTTCAAATCGATCTATGCCTTGATCTCCGGCCATGAATCAATAATTTCTCCTGGCGAGCATGGCCATGCCACCGTTCATCCATTTTGAAAGCTTAATTTAGGGTGTGGACCTGAAACTAAATCTAATTCACATCTCAGGTGAACCACACCATAGGAAACTATGGTGATTGAATGCCTACGGCTAAAAACTTCTTATTAGTCACAAAAGATTTGAATCAAGTTGATATTTTTTATTTCTTTTCATCTAGTTCCATGTGTTCTCATGAAGAGAGGTGGGCAACGATCTAGGCCAAGCTGAGTTAGCCCTAGTTTGTGGATTTCAGGCTGACCCATGCAGCCCGGGTTTGGTTTGCTCCATAAAATTTTGGCTCGAGCTTGGATCGATTTGGTCGAAAATTTCAAACTAGGCTAGGTCAAATTCAAACAAGTGGCAGCTCTTTTCTTTTTTTTTTTTGGTTTAAAAAGAAAAGAATTTAAAAAGTTAGAAAAAAAAATACAAAAATATGTTACTACATGATGTTTAACATCCTCTAAATGAGGAGTGCAACTTCAAAATAGACATGTACATGTAAAAGCCTTTTTCAAACCAAATTAAAGTTCACAGGCATAATTTTACAAGTGTAAGGAGATAGCGTGCATTCATTTTTATTTTTTTATGTATTACCCATGTCATCATGTATATGCATTATCCACACCGTTCATCAGTTTTATACATCATTTTAAGACATGATCTCAAAACGGAATCATATCCAAAGCTCAAGTGCATACACCACACGAAATAATGTGCTTACTACATGATGTTTAACATCCTCCAAATGAGTGCAACTTCAAAATAGACAAGTACTTGTAAAAGCCTTTTTCAAACCAAATTAAAGTTCGCAGGCATAATTTTACGAGTGTAAGGAAATGACGTGCATTCATTTTTATTTTTTTTTATGTATTATCCATGTCATCATGTATATGCATTATCCACGCCGTTCATCAATTTTTATACATCATTTTAGGACATGATCTCAAAATGGAATCATATCCAAAGTTCAAGTGGATACACCACACGAAACAATGTGCTTATAACCTACTAGCCGAATCAAGCCAAATCAAACGACCTTCGAAGCGAGCCGGGGCAATATTACCATGGTTTGAGCTTGGTTTTTTTTTTTCAAACAAGCTTGACTCTAAGGCTTGGTTTGGTTTGAGCTTTTATTCGAACCAATCCAAGCCAAGCTTTTTCAAACCAGTATGAGCTGAGCTTCCCATTGGCTTACTTTGTGCTTAGCTCAACTTATGAATAAATTTGAAGGGCAAATAAACATCAAAAAGTTATTAATGATAGACAATGAGCCACCATTGTTTCCTGCAATGTGGCCGACATGAGAATTAGGTCAGCTTATTTTTCAAGTTGGTGCCATAAAGTGACCGGGAAAAATGGATGGAGAGAGTGATATATGACAACTCCGAAGTCCTAACAAGGTGGGACCGCAGCCCTATAGCATTCATAGGAATCCGGATCCTCTGTTGAAATCGAGCAGAGAACCTCTGCTTCCGCTGCTCTGATTGGTCCACGTCATCAGGCTGATCTGGACCAGTCAGATAAGTGACGAGCAGAGTTTCTCTGCTGGGTTTCAACAGAGGAAACGGACTCCATTCACAGGGCTGTCACACGGTGGGACAGTTTTTTTGGCCTGACATCCTAAAACGGTGGGACCCGCAGCACGTGGGCTCAGATTAGGTACTACCCTCACCAGGATGCTAAGGAGACGGGTGGCCCGGCCCACACTGACGTGACAGTGGTGCGCGGACAGACTTGTCATATCTGTGCTGCCCCACTGCTTTCCACCAATGAAATGAGGAGGTGCCATCCAATGAAATGATGGTACCTAATCGAGTCCCTGTCGCGTACACCTAAATGTCTCCTTTTGATTACTCACCGAGGCAAGGAGAATCATGAACACCGGGACAAATGTGCAATGCTCGGCGGAAAGGATTATACTTACGTTCGGCTTTTCAGTTTATAAATTTGGGACCCATGGATGAGCAATCCAAAGCGTTCATAATATAGAACTCACCGTTGATATCTAATTCACTAAAATTCTCCTAGATGAAAAGATGCTAACTACATAATATTTGGCCCATCCAATGAAAACGTTGGTATGTTTCTTTCTGAACCGTTTCTTTATATCTCCCTATCGAGAGGTTTACGATGTTCCAATGCAGGATGCTTTTGGTTCGTGGATAACTGCAGATGCGGCACAAAATATCAACGGTTTGGATATTTTCAAAATGGGATCACTTGTACGAACTGAGAATTCAAACCGTACCATACAACCTCTGCCCGAGCATTGTATGATACCCCACCAAGATAATACATGCCCCCACTATCCAAGCCACACCCATAAATAGACCGGAATCGTCAACAAAACGTGCTTTATCTTTTACATCCAAGTTCGGTGGATCCACCATGTTGCATATGTAAAATCAAATTTGTCCACTGGGGATAACCACGTTTTGACCGTACATACAGAAGATAAGAGTTAATATGGACCGCACAACTGGAACAATGTAAAATTACTTTACCAAAACTGCCAAGTTCACATGGTGTGGCCCACCTGAGTTTTGTATCAGGCTGACTGCCGTATCTTTCCTTCAGCCTAGTGACTTACATGCCTGATATTTGAGGGTTTGAATGGTACATGCCACGGTGGCCTCAAACACAAACGTATGGTTGTCATCCCATCCCCATTGTTACCTGTGGTGTGGCACTCCTCAGTTATGCATCCAGCTGATTTTTGGCCGTTGGGCATAAAGTCGACGACGTAACCTGACGGATAGAGTGGATTGGCAATACTTAAAACAATTGTTGCATAGGAATCTTGTCTCACGTAAACTGAAAAGCAATTACTTATCCATCATCTTTTTTATTTTTCAGTTGCAGAGTGTAAATACAGGTAAATGGATGGGCTGAAATGGGTATTCCCGTCGCTTCAAAAGGATTTACTTAAATTCATGGGCCCCACTATAAGGTTTGTGATATATCTACGTGGTCCATCCATTTTGCTGGAACATTTTAGGACATAAGCCGAAAAAATGAGGCACATACAAAGCTCAAGTGGACCACACCATAGGAAATCATGGTCACGAAAGGTTTTTTAACAATAAGCATTTAACACACTGTTTCGTTTTGTGTGGTCCATTTGAGCTTTGGATCTGCCTCGATTTTGAGTTCATGCCCTAAAATCAGCCTGTAAAATGGATGGATGGTGGGGATAAGCCATATATTTCACATTGGACCTCACATGAAATTTACATAATCTTCAAATTTAGTATAAAAATAAAATCCGTTAGCATAAAAGGACAAAAAAAAACGTAAAGGAATTACATTGGTACTTAATCATTGCCCATTGGTTTGTATTTAGATTAGCCATTAAGCATTTGTATATATTTAGATCAAAAAATTGAAAAACAATCACCCCCATTAGACGTGGATTATCCCACTTTCCAAGATTCCATCATTTGGCCAGTCTTTTCTCCAATTTTTTCCAATAATATGCATATTACTCTTGGGTTGTATATGGTTGTTCATCTCATGCACGCATCATCTCCCAGGTAGCATCAATCCAGACCATCTAATTTTTTATATGTATCTTTATGACGATAGGACTCACAATTTGTACTATCCATATTGATATTAGGCGGGCTACATCTTGGACAAGTAGGGCTGTCAACGGGTCGGATTCGGAGCGGATAGTAGCTGATCCGAATCCGATCCGATTTGTGATCCGGGTGATCCGTATCCGACCCGAAATCCGACGGATCTCTAAACTTCTATCCGAAATCCAACCCGACAGAGATTCAGCCGATCCGACTCTGATCCGACCCGATCCGTCCGTCCACCATGGGCCCTACTGAACTGATGGTTTGGATCATGGGAACTAGCTGGGTCTGTGGTTTAAAAAAAAAAAAACAGAAAAAAAAAAACGAAGAAGAAGACTTACCTGGTGGACACCCCTCTCTCTCTCTCTCTCTCTCTCTCTCTCTCTCTCGTTCTCCCAGACAGTAGCTGGGTGTGTGGTTTAAAAAAAAAAACAGAAAAAAAAACAAAGAAGAAGACGTACCTGGTGCCTGGTGGACGCCCCTCTCTCTCTCTCTCTCTCTCTCTCTCTCTCTCTCGTTCTCCCAGTGCGACAGCCGACAGGTAGGTGGGTTTTTTTTTTTTTTTTTAAATCTAATCGGATCATTATCGGATCGGAGTGGGGTCGCTCCGAATCCGACCCGATTAATAAACGGATCACAGATTTTGATCCGTATCCGATCCGTTGATCCGATTAATGATCCAAATCCGGTTAAATCGGATCGGATACGGATCGGATATGGATCAAGATCCGTGCCATTGACAGCCCGACAAGTGCGTGAGGGATATAGTCATACTCTCCCTTTGTACAAGGACTGTGGGTGAAGGTTCAACTCAAATTTCAAGCCGTGGTGTCATGTCCACCGTACACATGGCAGACGTGGACGGCAATCCTAACCATCCAAATCTTAGTGCCAAATTTTGAGAACAGCGTACCAAAATAAGCGATGTATCACCGGTGCTTTAAATACAATAGAGACAGAGTGCAGTACCGGGTTGCGATGGATCTTAGACCATACATAGTGGCAGAAACTTTCTTGGCCAATGCATAATACTCTGACGAGAGACATGAAGAAGAAACGAACGTATCAGGAAATTTGAAAAAATGTGAGAACAATGGGGAGCCAGCACAGACCATTGAAATCAAACCACAGTAAAAGAAATACTACCTAATACCAAAACACTTGAGCAAAGAAGGACAGTCTGCACTTGAATTAATGTCAAGTCAGCACATGAGTATACTATGCACCAGTTTCAATTTACCCATACCTCGAACGACCTAACAGAAGCCGTTTCCTAAACCTCCGAATCAGTTTTGTGTCCCGTCTACAACCGATGCTCCTCGCATAATATTCCATTCAACCACCAAACATGCAGTAAAAGGCGCGCAGCTTGTCCTAGTGCCACAACAAAAATTGCGTCATGTCCGATGAAATAGGTTCAACACAGCAAGTCAGAATATAATGTTGAACATAGGATTTTCACCGACCTCGCCAAGACAAGGTTCGAAGAAGCGACACGAGTGTACAAAGGAAGAGAAGGACTGGGGGCAGAGTCGTCAGTCGAACATGTGAATATGGTTACAATAAATACAATAGAAAGCTCTCAAGGATACAGTAGAGCTCGTCCAGTTAGGCAATGCGCCGGTTCAATTAGAAGACAGGGGTCAACCCACAATCAATGAATTATAGGAAATCAATCTCGTCACGACGACCGAACCTCGTAACACTTATCTGAGCAAGAATATCCCCGAAGAGGAAGTGGCAGACTACATACGCTTGTTGTAAGAAAATAAAGATGTATTTGCTTGGACCTATTCCGAGATGTCAAGACTTGACCCTGCCATTGCCTCAACGTTGCAAAGGATAAAAGGCAGGTAAAGCAACCCCAAAGGCAGTTTCACCCAGATTTGATACCAAAGATAGAAGAAGAGGTCAAAAGATTAATGCAGGTCGGATTCATTTGGGAAGTGTTATACCTAAGGTGGATCTCGGACGTAACCCTAGTGAAGAAGCAAAGTGGGCAGATTAGGGTGTGTGTTGATTTTAGGAACTTAAACAAAGCTTGCCCTAAAGACGATTTTTCGCTCCCGATCCCTGAATTGCTTATAAATAGTACGACAGAATATGCCGTAATGTCTTTTATGGATGGATATTCGAGATACAACTAGATAAGAATGGCTCCGAAAGATGAAGAGGCCACGGCATTCCACACTTCCCGGGAGATCTTCTGTTATCTTGTCATGTTGTTTGGACTGAAAAATGCAGAGGCGATTTACCAACGCGCAATACAAAGAATATTGTAGGATGTGATGTACAAGCATGTCGAGTGTTATGTTGACGATCTTGTCGTTAGGTCAACCAGTCATACTCAACATTGTCAACACCTAAGCCAGGTATTCCAAAGACTCAGAAAGAAAAGTTTGCACATGAACCCGTTGAAAATGTGCGTTTGGGGTAGCTTCAAGGAAATTCATCGGCTTTGTGGTTAGACATCGTGGCATCAAGATCGATCCCATCAAAATTGAAGCCATCCAGGGCATGCCGCCATCCAAGAACTAGAAAGAGTTGAAAAACTTTCAAGGAAGAATAACATACTTATGGCGGTTTATTTCGAATCTAGCAGGGAGATGCTAACCGTTTGCAAAACTTAATAAAAAAGGAGTGACGTTCGAGTGGGATGAGTCATGCCAGAATGCGTTTTATGTTCTTAAAGAACTGTTGGGAAGATCTCCCGTTCTATCAGCACCAGTCAAAGGCATACCATTGATATTATACATCGTTGTAGGCGATAATTCATTAGGTGCCCTGTTGGCATAGAAAAATAAAGATGGGAAAGAAAATGCACTTTATTACCTCGGCAGAATGCTAGTGGGGGCTGAATTCAACTACCTCTTGATTGAGAAGACATGTTTAGCATTGATTTTCACCATGAAGAAACTACTACATTACTGCCTCTCGCACCAAATTACGCTAATCTCTTCGGCAGACCCTATCAAATTTCTAATGAACAGGTCAGTGTTATCAGGAAGATTGGCTAAGTGGATGTTGTTGTTATCAAAATTTGACATTACCTATGTACCATCCAAAGTGATCAAAGGCCAAGCAGTGACAGATTTCTTGGTTACACACCCAGTTTCGGACAATGAAGAAATACAATGCGATTTCCCTGATGAATACGCTATGACAATTTGAATAACGGTGCCCTAACAAATGTATTTCGATGGAGCCGCTAGAACGGCAGGGGCGGGTGTCGGAGTAATATTCATCAACCCTAAAGGGGATCTGTTGCCATTCTCTTTCATGATCGCGCCCTCGTGCACAAACAATGAAGCAGAATATCACGCCCTTGTCCTTGGCCTCCAATTGGCACAAGAAATGCACATCCAGGTGTTACGGGTTTTTGGTGACTCGAAGTTAGTAATCGGTCAATTATCTACAGAATTCGAAGTATGTAAGTCGGAATTATTCCCATATTGTCATATGGCACAGACCTTATTTGATAACTTCAGAGATATTATTGTGTCGCACATCTCAAGAAAAGATAATGCACAAGCAGATGTGCTGGCAGGATTGGCTGCTATCCTTGCTCACCCCGGGGGTAATTCGTTGCACGTTACTATTGAAGAAAGAAGAATTCTACCACAACTGGAAGCCACAGAACAAGTGTCGGGTTCGGGGCCAGTATGCTGCTACGAAACCACCGAGCAAGATTAGAATCAGCCCTTAGTAGATTATCTAAAGTATGGATTCCTACCCGAAGATTCAAAAGTTCGTATACAAGTCAGACGTCGGACCAGCTCGTTCATACTCCAAAACGACGTGTTGTATAAACGCTCATATGACAGTTATCTTACTACGCTGCTTAGACGGGAAAGAGGCACAAAGGGCATTAAAGGAGGCCTACGGGGGAAGGTGTGGCGCTCATCAAGCTAGCCGGACAAAACTTGTACCACTACATTTGTCACATGGGGTACTATTGGCCCACGATGATGCAAGAAGTGATTGATCATGCCAAGCATCGTCATCAGTGTCAGATTCATGACGATGTCATCCATATGCCGCCTGAAGAACTACATCAGTCAACAATGTCGTGGCCATTCGCAGCATGGGGACTGGATATCGTTGGTCCCATCATGCCATCATCTACTCAAGGTTATCAATACATACTCGCTGCTATAGATTACTTTTCCAAATGGGTAGAAGCTGTGCCATCGAGAAACATAAAGGCGAGGCAAGTAGAAACATTTATCAAGCAATTCATCATCTACCGACACGGGATTCCTAAGCGTATCATCACCTACAATGGCACTCCCTTTAAAAATGACCTCATCATTGAATTATGTTGTGAGTTCAAGATCAAGCATTGTTATTCCACACCGTATTATCCACTAGTGAATGGGCTTGCTGAGGCATTTAACAAGACCATAATCAAGTTATTGAAGAAAACAATATCTGACAATAAGAAAAATTGAGACTAGCATTTACCCAGGCATTATGGGTGTATCGAACGACACCCCGCACAGCTTCCAGAGCAATGCCATATTCACTGATATACGAGACAGATGTAGTAGTGCCAATGGAGATGCAAGTCAAGTCTCTTTGGGTATCACTTTGGGAATCACTCATGGATGAGCAGAATGCCCAAATACGGATGACAGAACTTGATGCACTTGATGAAACGTGGCTCGTCACACAGTAGCGTTTGGAAACTTATCAGAAATAGATCGCCGCTTGGTATGATCGGAAAGCTCGACACAGATCCTTTCAGCGTGGTGATTTGGTATTAGTAATAAAATGTCTGACAGTACCTCTACACGGTACAAAGAGCAAGTCTAACCCCAAATGGGACCCTATTTGTATTGTAAAAGAAGTTTACTCTAATGGAGCATATCGCCTTGTCGATTGTCAAGGGCAAGGCTGCCGGTTTTTTTTATTAATGGTCAATTCTTGAAACGATATTATCCTTGAGAAGTCGATCATGCGTTATAATACATCAGCTGTATAAATTCTCTTATAATCAAAAGAAAATTCCATGACAAACGAATTACGATTTACAGAATTGAACTACACAAAACTCCAAGTTATGAGTATAAACTGAATTATACAGAACTCCAAGTTACGAGTATAAACTGAACTATACAAAACTCCAAGTTACGAGTATAAACTGAACTATACTGAACTCCAAGTTACAAGTATAAACTAAATTATATAAAACTCTAAGATACGAGTATAAACTGAACTACACAGAATTTCAAGTTATGAGTATAATGGAACTATATAAAACTCCAAGTTACGAGTATAAACTGAACTATACAAAACTCCCAGTTACGAGTATAAACTAAACTATACAAAACTCTGAATTATAAGCATAGATTAAGTTACAATGCTCCAGATCGGGCATAAGGTAATGAATACCCTAGATAAACATGACGAATCGAATGTTCGTTGTATTTGCACGCATACTAATACGAATGACGAATCTATCTGATCGTAAATAAGTTTAACATATTAAGACAGAAGATGTAGCAAGTTTAGAAGTAAGAATCAATGATCATTTTTGTCATTACACTTGTTATTTCACTTTGTAGAATACCGTCCCAAATCATAATGTTTCATTAAATATGTTGTTTCATTAAATGATACATTTGATACGCTAACAACATGTCTATCAAGAAACACAGGGTATGTTATAAAACAAGAGAAAATGAGAAGAAGAAATGAAGCATCACATCTAGCCGCCAAACGCAAAGAAGCACCTGGCCAAAAGTTGTGCCACATAAACCTACGTCGCGTCCTTAGCTGCCTTAGCATTCGCCAGCACTTGTACCGAATCAGGAACGTTCTGCAAGGCCTCGGTTAACTTCTCAACCTTGTTCTTCATAGCAGTGCGCGCAGCTTTCTTTTCTTCCAATGCGGCCTGTTGTTGAGATTTCTGCACTTTAATCCGAGACAAGTCGAGATTTATCGCCGCTTGTTCAAGTTGTAGCCACGTAATTTCTTCAGCTATTTAGGCCAAACGATTATCGTGAGTTTGACATTGACTGTAATAACAGCTAAGCCCACTCTTATGGTCGTCGCCGCGTGTTCACAAGCATCCAACTCCGGCAGTAAAGTTTGTAGGGCATGCCACTGCTCCTCCACGATAGGGTCTGCTCGAACCTGCTCAGCCTCAGTAACGTACGCAATGGAATTACGGAAGGTAGAAATATGACGACATATGATGGAAAGGTGAAGATTGACCAAAGCCAAGTAACTACTCAGCGTTTTCTCCTCATCCTCCAACAATGGCCACTCCGCAGGGTTCTTTAAGGATGCCTCGATACTAGATAATATACTCCTTAGCATTCCATGTTTAAAAGCGGGTAGAGTGTCAAAAGAAGGAATCACAGCTTCAGGCCGATCAGCGGGGGCAAGTCAGCCACGGGCTTAGCAGTATCTACAAAACATGTACAAAACACAGTTAGAAAGCACAAGGTATAAAAGCCCCGAGCAACAAGTAAAATCACAAAACCAACCATACCTGACACCTGAGGTTCGTTCGAAGAAGCCACGGGGGGCATATCAGAAGCAGGAACCATGGACACAGGACCCGCGGTGGGCATGGTTATAGGCCCCATGAGTTTGGAAGCCACAGACGCTAGCTCGGCATCCATCGGGACATGCAGCTCGAAAGTGACAGAGTCAGCAGGCAGCGAGAGTCCGACTTTAGGCATCGGTTCAGAAGCAAGCTGCTCAAGACCAACAGGGGTGGTCAGGACTAGAGGTGTACACGATTTGAGCCGAACCAAGCTTTGCCCAGTTCGGCTTGGTTTGGTCAGCGGGCGACCTGGGCTTGAGCTTGGCTCGGCTTGGTCCTTGAGCTTAGTTGGTGGGCTTGGCTTTGTTTGGACGAGCTTTCGAGCCTGTTCGAGCCTGTCCGAGCTTCAAGCTTTCGAGCCTGAATTCGAACCGAGCTTTCGAGCCTACATCGATCGAACTTGCCTTTCGAGCTGACATTTTTCAAGCCTATTTCGAGCTACAACTCACAAATTTAAGATGAGGGAGAGCTGGAGAGGGAGGAGGTGAGACTAGGCGACGGGGGAGAGAAACCAGACATGAGGGAGAGCCGGAGATGGAGCAGGTGAGGCTAACGGTTAGAGGGGGATGCTGGTCAGGCCAGGGCCATCGGGCGAGGTTGATTCGGTTGGAGGGGATTGAAATTGCGTCGGGTAGCCTAACACGACACCCTATGCATACACGTGCGGAAGCTTGAGGAGCAACTAGAATTATGGCTAAACCTATAGGAGGGGGTGAATAGGACCTTTTTCAAAATCTTTTCGCCTACTTAACAAATTCAACAAATTATACTACGTAAGCGATTAACACTTCGGCTTCCAAGCCTAAGTGGGTCCAATTAAAAGACTAGCAAAAGATAGAGCGATAATCAACCTGGTCTAATCAACTGATGTGGAGTAGAGATGATGGATCAAGAAATGCTCAAGTCAACATGAGATAGTGAAAGTACATCTTGTGAGTGTGGATGTGCCTATCAAGTGCCTAGCATACATTCCTAACTAAGCATTCATAATTAATCAATTAAACATAATGCATAAAGAGAAATGTGCTCAAGAATCAATCACAAACACAACGATGTATAGTGGTTCGACTACTTGTCTACTCCACTCCCGGTTCAAGTACTCAACCCCTTTGAGCACACCGGCATTCACTGGGGAGTTTAAATCTGGTTCCTCCCAACCAAAGTGTTTTAACTCGGATCCACCCAACCGGGGAGTTTACAGGTTCCTCCCAACCTACACGTTTGCACCCGTGTTGGTGGCTCCCCCTTGGAGACTTTGTTTTAGGCCCGACTAACGTGCCAAGGAACGGCTGACGTCCCTAGATTTTAGGCCCAACTAATAGGCCAAGGATCGGCTAACGACCCCGGGGCGAGTTTGTCAAACAAACTCTACACTCAACTCCCACAGGGAATTGAGTGGATGGACTCTTAACACGACAACCTACTTGTCAGATTGAGCCCCTTGTTCAGCGCCGCTTCGGGTTGCTTCTTCTCGATCTCCCGTGCTTGAATCAGCTCCCCTTGTGCTCCCCCGATCTTTGACGCCGCCGCTTTGCCAAGGCTTCAGCTCTAAGATCAGCTACCTTGCATGTGATGCTCCATTTGAGATGCCCAAGGTGCTAAGGAATGGTGAAACCTCTACAAATGGTAGGAAATGGGTTTCCTAGAGGAATGCACCTAAATGGACTCCTAGGTAGTGTTTAGACAAAGGATTTAACTATCATCAAGGTGTCTAAACCCTAGGAATCAAGAGGGAACAAGTCCATTCTCAAGATGCCATTGAATGGCCCAAGCTTGTGATGAAAACACAAGGAGAATGACTTGCTTTAGGTTTGGGATAGAGCCTCTAATGATCTTTAGCAATGGTGGCTTCTATCTCCTCAAAATTCCCTCTCTTTGCTCAAAAATCGAATCCCCCTCTTAAATAGATTTTCTTCCAACGGTAAAAAAACGGGCAGATTCGTGCATCTCCGATTGATCGGAAATATGGTCCGATTGATCGGAGACCAGTCTGATTGATCGGAGACATGTCCGATTGATCGAAATTTAGTCCAGAGAACTCTCTGGAGGATTTTCCGATTGATCGGAACATGGTCCGATTGATCGGACGGACCCCTTCCGATGGATCGGAAGGCTGTCCGATTGATCAAAAATATGTCCAGTGGATTTTCAATGTTTGCTGGAATAATTTTCGATTGATCGGGGCTTCTGTCCGATTGATCGGAGTCCTATCGGAACCCCAGTCCGATTGATCGGAGACCTATCGGAAAACTGCTGTTTGAGCCTTTTTTATTGCAGCAGCTTCCACCTCTTTAATTAGTCTAATTTATCATATTTTTCATGGAGTTCTAAGACTAATGATGATGACTAAAGGTATACCTAGGTGGTGCAAGTCATCTAAGAGGTTATGGGTTAGGTTTTGGTCAAGGCAAGGCACACCAAGGCATCACTTTTACCTGTTTCTTCTTCCTTGATGCAGCCGGTCCGTCTTGAGTCTTCGGTCTTCGTCTTCATTAAGCTCAACCAACACTAGACCCACTGACCTAAGTAATTGACAAACAAGGTGCACTAGTATGCCACAGAAAAGTGCACTAACAGGGAGGGGGTTTTAGTTTTGAGATTTTTAGGGGTGGGCGGGCGAGTGCGAAAGGACGCTGGCGACTGGGGAGAGAAACCAAACATGAGGGAGAGCCGGAGAGGGAGCAGGTGAGGCTAACGGCTAGAGGGGGATGCTGGTCAGGCTAGGGCCATCGAGCGAGATTGATTCGGTGGGAGGGGAGGAGGTTTTAGTTTTGAGATTTTTAGGGGTGGGCAGGCGAGTGCGAAAGGACGCTGGACGAAAGAATTAGGGCAAAAGGGCGTGAAATATATATATATATATATATATATATATATATATATATATATATATATATATATATATATATATATATATTATTTTTAAGTAAAAAATATACCGAGCCTTCTACAAGCTGAGCTCAGGTCAAGCTCGGGCTTGGCTCAAATTTCCAACGAGCACACATACTCGGCTTGGCTTGGCTTAATCCACCCTCTGAATCGAGCCGAACCGAGCGAGCTTTTCGAGCTAGCTCGGTTCGTGTACAACTCTAGTCAGGACTAATCCCACCCCAAGCTCTTGTACAGAGGATACGGGTGCAATGAGGACGTCCTGAATGAGCTCTAGGACGGGGCCCGACCTGTTATCATTGTCAACATCCACAACACCGGAACTTGATGGCCGAACTTCCTCAGTTGGTTCACTTGGGCCTAGGATACCTCCCGCCTGTGATGTAGCCTCAGCCTCCAGACCAACCTAGTCAAACGATGGTAGTCCCCCTATCTCTATGATAAAGGAGTCCGTTGAATGTGGAGCATCAGCTGCTCCCCAGGCATCGTGAAATTGCTCAACCCCGTCGGATTCGCCATCACCAACATCCCCTTCGTCGCATACATTCGCATAATCCGCGTCGTCGTCGTCACAAAGATCTATGACGTTATCGCCTTTTGCCCCATCGACGCCTGCTTCGTCTTGAGGGCCTTCCTCGGCTGCAACGTCAGCTTCGCCCCTTACCTGAGGGCGAACTCTCCTTCTTCGGCAACATCCGGACCAGGCTCATTCGATCCTTCACCCGACACCATCTAATGGTCATGGGTCTACTCCCAGTTCAATGGCCAGGTCTCTCATCAGTCGTTTACGCTTCGTAAGTAGAGGTGCTTGTCGACTAGGAGAAGTTCTTACTCGTGGACTGCTCGGTTCTCGCCCCCTTGAAGAGCGCGTCTCATCGTCGCTGTCGGCCTGGTCCAACAGCTGTGAAGGCCCGGCATGCTCACCTGACCCTTGTCTATTCCTTGTATCAGTGGCGCCCTCTTCAGCGGTAGCTCCAAGACCACCTATTGGGCCCACATATATTTTGTTGTCCTCCCAGACAAACTTCCATTCACTATAAGCTATCCACCCCTCTAGCGTGATGTAAGGTTTATCCCTTCGGAGACAATAATGATCTCCATAAACTGCAGTTTTTCATATTTAAGTACAACTTATTATCCGACAAAACTTGTAGCACCTGCCTGAGATGTCCCATGTGATCTTTTTTGTTCTGGCTATAAATCAGTATGTCATCAAAATAAACCACCACAAACCATCCAATGAATGTCTTCAACACTTGATTTATCAGATTCATAAAAGTGCTTGGTGTGTCGATAGACCAAAGGGCATAACCAGCCACGTGTGTCAACTCCTGTCCTTCTTTGGATTTAATAAAGCCAGTACAGTGCATGGACTCACACTCTCTCTCAATAGACCCTTATGGATCAATTCTTCTACTTGTCCCTAAAGGATCTGTACTCCTTTGAACTCATTGCCAAAAAATGTTGCTTGTGCACAACCAGTGCACAATGAATATCTATGGCAACCAAGTAGAAGAAGATCTAAATTGTGTTTGAAAGCTTGTCCCACTGGGCATAAAAAAAAAGTCCTCAATTTTTTAGTCACACGTGTAAAGTGATTGCAGGCTTGCCATAATTGATTGTGCGACTCGATTCAAACTGAACAACAATGACCCCAAGCGCCAAGATAGACAGATATGTCGTGGTCGGTCGTATATAACCAAGATCGGTATCGATCGGTCAGCTATTCAGTCACTCGCACAATTGCTTAAAAAAGATCAGGCGATATTTGGAGGGTAGAGTTCATCCTCCAATGATGGGTTACTCCTCTGCGTTTTGTATAAAATGACTTTTAATACGAAACTAACTAACGTATATTGAAAAGGGACACTTATAGTCGGCTGCATGAAACGTGTTGTAAATCTCCTTTCCGTGTAGGACACTTCATTAAAATGAGTCCAGCGTGTGAGCATAAACTTCAAGTACAACAGAATTATCGGCTACTAGATAACAGTTACGGATTCACTGCTACGAATAGTAATTTCACAACTAAAGCTATGAAACATAAAGAATAAAATTATGCTAATGAAGATGAAAATAAAACTGATAATGCTAATTATACTAAGGAATATAAATATTAAGATGTCAAAGAGCATGATAATTGAGAAATAGTTTTAATTGGGTTTGGTTGGTGCTGGACCTTTTGCTCTATTAATTTTTTTGACTATTTATAGACTTACCAATAGTGAGGAGCTCTCTAGATGCACCACGTTTAGCTTCATGCCACTTATCGCCCATAACTGTTTGTAGAACCCACCTCACACTCTGTCATATTTTGATGGTCACAACAGCTATTTCAACACTTCCAACATTCCAAAGGCTTTCTTCCTTTCTCCTATTTACACTTGTCCAAGTAGTTATAGCAGACTGAGTTTGACTACAAGACGTAATCAACCATTGTTCCAGGCTACAAACCTCAATAGGCTATTTTCCTTGAATGCAAAATATCAATCTACCGTTGTTCATTTGATGCAGACCTCAATAGGCTGTTGTTCCATAGCTGAGAAACAACACTTGGCCGCTTTGCTTGTGTTGCGAGCTGCAGTCGGCCGCTTCCTGTTACCTACGGTATCACTTCGGGCTTTTTTTTTGCCGGTTGTGTGCAGGGACACATATAAATCCTCATCTTGATTGAGCTATGCGAGAAACAGGGTCCAACATTTTCCTCTGATTGAGCTATGTAAGAAACAGGGTACAACATTTTCGTCTGATGGGGCTAAGTAAGAAATAGGGTACAACATTTTCCAGTCATATGATACTCTTGATTTTTATATGGTTGGTTATCTCGTGCTCACATCATCTTCCACATGGCATCGATAATGATATCCAATTTTTCATATGTATCTTTAAGATGACCGGACACACAATTTGTACGGTCGATATTGAAATCAGGCGTGCGGGCTGTACCTAGGAAAAATGCGTGAGTAAGATCTAGTCATCCCCTCCCTTTGTACAGGACTGGGTGACGGATCAACTCCATTTTTTAAAGCCGTGGTGTTACGTCCATCATATACACGGCACACGTGCAGTCAATCCAGACCATCTAACTCTTAAGTCCCACTTTTGAGAACAGCGTACCCAAAAGATCACATTGACCATCCTGAATCTAGGGTCCAATGGACAGTCGAAATCTTCAGCCGTCCAAACCTAGTGAGAAAAATCAGACGGTTAAGATGAGCCAATCAGAACCATTCGGAATCATCACACGGAGTCGAGTCCACAGGAATCTCTGCTGGAGCCGAGCAAAAGTGGACTCCGTGTAAAGTCTAAATGACATCCAATCCGCACATCCGATATACAATACATACATCATCAAGTGGGCCCCAAGTTTAGGGCCGCAACATGTTGGGTGAGCCCGGACCGCACCTATTCCGCTCCTTCTGCCAAAACAAAGAAGAAAGTTTCCGAATGCCCATTCGGTGAGGCCGGAAAACACCGAGGTAGTCAGGTAGGCCGTGACCGTGGGGCCCACTTAGATGTATGTGTTGTATATCCGCACCGTCCATCTGTTTTGATAGCTTATAGAGCATGGATCCAAAATTAAAGCTAAATTCAAATCTCAGGTGGACCGCACCAAAGGAACGGCTGTGATTGAAAGCCTATCATTAAAAACAACTTGTTGCCCACAAAAGATTTGGATCAATCTGATCTTTGTGTTTTCCCTCCATTCAGGTCTGTGTGACCTTATCAACACGTAGGATGGCAAATAAACAATAGGTGGGGCAATAAGGAAGCTTTTAAAGGTGAGCATCCAATCACCATTGTGGTGTGGCTTACGTGAGAATTGAATCAGCTTCATTTACTTTTTTACACATGCCCTGAAATAATTTGGAAAAACGGATGGACGGCATGGATACACAACACATACGTCAAGGTGTGTCCCACGGTGACCGCCCCACGGAGTCCGAGTTCAAAGTCTTGGGAAGCAGATTGGCCGCGGATTGGGCGAGGCACGGGTAACAACTTGGTGAGGAAGGTCTCTGTGGGGCCCACCGTGATGCATGTGTTTCAAGGGCTATGTGAGCTTATGAACAGCTTGGATGAAAAAATAAAGATCACAGTGGGCTCTAGGAAGTTTTCAACGGTGGGCGTTCAATGCCCACTGTACGGTCCACATGAGCCTTGATAATTTTTGGGCTCATATCCTGAAATTACCGGGAAAAATACATGGAACACGGTGGGCCCTAAGAAGGTCTCAACGACGGGTATTCAATCCCCCGCTATATGGTCCACTCGAGCCTTGGTTCTGCCTCATGTTTAGGCTCCTGCCCTAAAGAGAAATGGAAAAATGGATGGACGGCACGGATAAAACTCATACATAACGGTGGGCCCCACAGCAGGACTCAATCCCCTTCCAAAGTTTTCACTCGTGTCTGACTGGAATGCTACTCTCAGTCAATTTCACCATATATGGAACGCTTCATACGTGGAAGGAAAATTTTTTTATTATTGAAAAAGAAAATATATAGAATAAAAAGATTAAAATTCCTTCCAAATATGGATGCACGATAATTTGAAACTTAACGTAGCAACAGACGATCGCAACATTACAAGGAAAGAGAATCATGAACGGACAGTCGTGATGATGGTACAAACCGTCTGAATGATCGTAAAGATGAGAAGGAGAAATGCAGCAAGGGAGGAGACGGCTATCCACGTGTTCCCGAAATAGGTGTCAGACCATCTGGCTATGGATGTCTTCACTCTATTTTCACGGTGCCAGCGGATGCTCATAATGACATCTCTGTACCGCTTGAGATCCGTCGTCGCCTGGAACGGCCACCCGTTGAATAGACGCGCCACCTCTTCGTTGCTGCTGAGGGTGTGGAGTATGCCCTTGGACCGGAGCTCTTGCACGTCTGCGCCATCTTTGATGAGAGAATTCAGAAAGCAAATGTAGGAGGTAACACCGCATCCGGAATGCTTGTGGAAGCACATCTCGAAGGCGGTTAAGTTCAGCAGCAGAGATACGGTGGCATCGTTGATGAACATTGGCGGAAGCAACAGCCGTGTTAACAAGAAGTTTTTCTCGAACCTGATGCCCATCATACATTTACTGTAGCTCTTCTCGAACCTGATCCCAGCGTCCTTTAGTTCCATAACAGAGCCGAAGTGTTGCGGCCTGTTGCTGTGCTTTTCTTCCCAGTTCGAGGGAGGGAAGTCCATCAAAATGGTCCGGAGAATGTCGAGGAGGTGAAGCGGTTTACTATTTTGGCTCCAAACAACCGACTTCAGAGAGGAACCCCTCGGATAAAACATCCCCATGGGAACGAGGACATTCCAGTTGATGAATTCCAAGATCTCTTCTTTCCCTTTCGAGCTAGAGCCGAGTTTCAATATCATCAATTCATCAAGGACTTCGAATGGGAGCTGGTTTTCCACCAAGAACATGTCCCGAACAATGAGAGGAATGAGGTCATTGCTTAGCTCCAAGCTGATGTCTCTCTCGTTCATGCCTAGGATGAAATATAAAACGAAGCAACCATCCAAGAACATCATGCTTATGAATTCATCGTCAGTCAGATGCTCTATCACCTCGTCAGGGTAGTACGCTTTCACCACACTTATCACTTCCTTGAACTTTTTGTCGAACCTTTCCCTCGCTTGAGTTTCGTCTTGCTCCTTCGTCAATTCGTCAACGAATCGATTAGCTGCCTTGATCTTGTGCTTCTCCATTGCCTTGAGATGATGCTCGCAGCGATAGCAAGGTCCCAAGGACACCCCTCGAGGATAGAAGTACCTCTTCCCTTGGTCACGGTAGAGAATTCTGTCCGGCAAAATCTGTATAGGACGTTTGGAGCTGGCTTCCGGTTCGTCGTGCAGGTCATCTTCGGCAAATTTGGAATTTAACCAGTTCATATTTGGATTTCTTGCCGCTTCGTATGTGTTCGCCTCGAGTTCTTCGGCGATCTCAGTGGTAGGGGACGATGCATACAAATGTTGTTGAATATGCTTAATAGACTCCATTTGCGTAGTGTAGAACACAGCACCCAGTTCGTACTGTGTACACGTGGCAAAGCTATGTTGGCTCCACTATGATGTATGTATTTTATCTCCGCCGTCCATCCATTTTTTCAGATCATTTTTGTACATGAGCCATTAATGAGACAGATTGAAAGCTCAAGCGGACCACACCACATGAACCAGTGCAGACAATAACACCCACCGTCGAAACCTTCTTGGGCCTCACCGTCATCTTTATTTTCCATTCTAATCTGTTCATAAGATAACATAGAACCTTAGGAAGGGGAAAAAAAAAAAGTCAGATTAATCCAAAAATTTTGTGGCCCTAGGAAGCTTTCAATGGTAAGCGTTTAATCCCCACCTTTTCCTGTGGTGTCGTCCGGAAATATGTATGAATGTCATGGATAAAACGCATGCTCAACTGCATAAGGTGGGAGATTTATGAGTTATTTCTAGCTAGATGAAAAGTTCAGATCTAACATACGTGTTTTATAGTGTCACTAATAACTGTGTGTGAATGGGTAGAAATAGAAGTAGAGGTGTACATGAGCTGAGCTGAACCGAGCTTTGCCCAGTTCGGCTTGGTTTAGTCAGCGGGCGACCTGAGCTCGAGCTTGGCTTGGCTTGGTCCTCGAGTCCAAGTGGTGGGCTTGGCTTGGTTTGGACAAACTTTCGAGCTGAATTCGAGCCTGTTCGAGAGCTTTAAGTTTTCTAGCCTGAATTCGAGCCTAGCTTTCAAGCCTACATCGAACTTGCTGTAACAACCCGAAATTTCGGCACCCAAGTACGGAGACTCTGATCCCGAGTTCCCGAGTGTTAACTAAATAAAATGCTATTTTAGGAATGCCACACGTGGAAAATGCACCCACGTGTGTCCTCAATCAGATTTATATTCATTCCATTTACAATTAATCAGAGTAACGCATTTCAATTAACGGATCATAAGCAAAGCGGAGGTAACTAAATCTAAAAATATAGGGCTAACACCCTAGATGAACAATTCAATCGCAGTGTAAGCCCATATGAGAATTATACGAATTACAATAGATGTAATAGGAAGGAAAAATACAACTACCAAGAGGGACGAAGCTAAAAGACTACTAAGGCGCCCATGCGCGCCACCAACTGGTCCTATTCTTGAGACATCTGCATATGTCAAATAGAAGGCGTCAAAACGCCAACATAGTGAAGAAATAACCCCAAGGTTAGACTCAGGATATTTAAATTATAAACAGGTTTATATAAGTATATTATTATTAAGCATGTTGTCAAATCAATCAAGTTAAGGTAATGTCTACATACAAATCATACATCATCCTAGGCTAGTTGATTAAACGCATGGATGTCATGATTCCGCACACAATGCATGTCCCGGGCAAACCCTGGCCCGACCAACTGGTATCAGAATCCATAGTCCACCTGTCTAGCAGGTCGTAAGTCGTGACTGAGTACACAGCCCGGATGACACAGAGAAATGACATGAGGTGCTCAAGATAGCGCTGACGCCACATCAAGCAACCAGGCTACACGAGTCCCCCTCAAATGCAATGTCATGTATGCATGATTAATTAAAGTATTTATTAGTCCAATTCATCCAGCAAATTGGTGAAGCCAGAATACCACATCGTATCGTAAAGTCTAACAGGGACTATCTGGCTCCCTGTGATGCGTAACCAATCATCGCCAGTACCCCCTCGATCCAAAGTTGAGTTATCCTACCATGAAAGCCTGGTTCAACCGTGACTCGTCAGCTACGACCAAATCAAACGGAAGGTCTCATATCCCAAATATCAAATACGATTAATTTATTCAGAGGTGCGGGCGTTTCATTTGTAATTATCCCAATGCATGCCCAGGTCGTTCGAATGGTGCACAGGCACACAAACATCGGCCAAGATCACATTTGTCACAAGGGCCATTCGAACAACAATCGGTCACCCCTGTCAATGCTCACTGGTTACTACGGGGAGGCACCACCCCAGCGTAGGCCGACAGCTCAAACACGGTGTCCCATACCACCATGCCTGGCTCATGAGACTTGGTGTATCGAGTCGCAATATGGTTTTAAGTGAACTATTCACAGTGGGAATGATGGTATTCTAGATTCCATAGGATGTGATTCAACAGTCAAACATAATAATGATTAACTCTGAACGGGGCTTATTCGGTGGACCCAAGTGGACGACGACAAACCAACAATGGCCACTATCGGTCGACCGTGTCCCGCTTGATCGATCGAATAAGTCCCTGACTGCCAACCCAATGGCAGGCAGTACACTATATCAACGGTTTTCAGAGCTTAATCAAAAAATCTGAAATACCTCAAATAGGCTAAAACACCAAGGTCCGGTAAAATATCCATGATGGTCTCGTCGATCTACGTGTGGATTGATAATTCAGGGTTCTTTACTTAGTCTCTACAGACAGCGACATACCCGAGTCAACCTAATCGTCGGAAAACTCTTCCGAACCATGTGATCTTCCAACTTCTAAACTAATTCCATCATTTCTTTGGTAAAAACATTCATTTTAGTCCCCAATACATGTGAACACACGTGCGGGTACGCCTATAACCGACATACCGAAGGTAATGCCCAAAGACTTCCAATTTCCAAGTTAGTGAAAATCCGGGGCGTTACACTTGCCTTTCAAGCCGATACTCTTCAAGCTTATTTCAAGCTACAACTCACAAATTCAAGATGAGGGAGAGCCGGAGAGGGAGGAGGTGAGGCTGGGCGAGGTGGGAGATAAATTAGAGATGAGGGAGAGCCGGAGAGGGAGGAGGTGAGGCTGGGCGAGGTGGGAGATAAATTAGAGATGAGGGAGAGCCGGAGAGGGAGGAGGTGAGGCCGACGGCCGGAGGGGGTCGTTGGTTAGGCTGGGGCCGCTGGGCGAGGTCGATTCGGCCGGAGGGGAGCGGGGTTTTGTTTTTGAGATTTTTAGGGGTGGGTGGGCGAGTGCGAAAGGGCACTGGAAGTAGACCTGGTAAAATTCAACCCGACTCGCTAACCCGACTCGGATTTTTCTATTTTAGGGTTGGAAATTTGACTCGAATTCAATTTTTAGGTTGATTCGACCCAATCCGGATATTTATGGGTCATGTTAGGGTTAAAGGTGACCCGACCCGACTCGACCCGAATCATATAGGGGTTAAGTAGACTATTATATATTGATTTTCTTATTAGTTAAATAATACATAGTTTTTTTTTCTCACACACCTTGTTAGGAACGATCCACATGTCTATCAATTTAATAAACATTTCGGTAGGCCCTAAGACTATTATATACTAATTTTTTTATTAGTTAAATAATACATAGTTTTTTTTTTCCTCATACCCTGCTGAGAACGGTCCACATGTCTGTCAATTTAATAAATCTGATCGATGTGTCTGAAGCATCATCCCATTACTCTAACCACGTTGATGCTTCAAGATGTATGATTTAAATCTGCACTACATTTTATCCATTTATTTTTCTCTTTTAGTATTTGCGTAATAAAAATAATCTAAAAAAAGCCTCCGTTTATATATATATATATATATATATATATATATATATATATATATATATATATATATATATATATATATATCTGTGTGTGTGTGTGTGTGTGTGTGTGTGACGCCCCGAATTTTCAGGGGTCGAGTACAACCTCGATCCCCAAGATTCCGGGTGTCAGTTATGCTTTGCGGAAGCGTGATTTCTTATTTACGATTCATAAGGCATCAAAGCACTAATTCAGAATCAATTTAAGCAGTAAAGTAAAGACAAAAATTAAATTTAAACTTGACCAATATAAAAAGTGGAAGTAAGACAACTCTCCCGTAAAGTCATCGAACTCATCCTGTAAGGCATCCTCCTCTGAGATACCTGCATCTATCATAACAGAGCCTGGTGGTGTTTTGAAACACCATCCCAAGAGTGGGAGTGAGTGATCAACTCAGTGAGAATTATAACTTTAAGTTTAACATGTTATCAAACAAAGAGGGTTAGGCATTGATTCCATATAAAACATCCAAATTCCTATTCTAGTTTTATTAGTGCATGAATGACATGAGATCGCACGCCATGCATATTCCGGATGTAACATGAGGAACACAGAGTGGCACTGGCCCCACATCAAGCAACCAGACACTCACAGAACCTCCAAATGCAAATGGGTTGGATCATCCTTCGGCATCCTGGCCTTTAATAGTCAGACAGTTGCCTAGGGGATCCATGACGTGTATGCATAATTTGTTTGAGTTTCATTAAGTCATTTCTCACTCAGCATATTGGCGAAGCCGGAATACCATTGTCCAATCATTGGTCCTGAACGGGACTATCTGGCTCCCAACCGTGCAATGCTAATCATCGCCAGTAGCCCACGCTTCCCTGTCACTTCCACACATCAAAATACGGTTCCCAACATCCTGTTATAAACGGGAGCTGACCAACCTTCTCGGGAACACCGATAGGGTTCGTCGCCCCAGCAATTGCTCCAAGGACACTACGGGAGGTGACTCACCCCAGCGTAGGCCGATGACTCGAACACGGTGTCCCATACCACCATGCCCGGCCCAAGAGGCTTATCGGGAACGCATTGCACATGCAGTTATTAGTGGACCAGACACTTTCTTAGGATCCGGTATTCCGTATTCAGGGGACTGTATTGTTATCATCATCAAACACTCTTTCTGCCATATTTTGATAGATTCGATTAAGTCCAGGGGCGTCCGTCTGAATCGGCATGGGCGTAAGCCGTCTGCGTAGTCTAACTACTACCCGACCATCTGTGTTTCCCTCGAACCAACCGAATACATCTCAGGTAGCCGACACATCTGGGCTACCCGCCTCGAAATATTTGGGACAGATATTCTGTTTCACAAAGCCTAAGTTTATCTTGTAGCATGCTGGTAACTTAGGAAAAATTCTAACTCGACGCCATGCATGATAATTCCAACTTATATGCATACAAGCAATTCTATGTTTAATATAATCTTAACACGCATCATTCCAGCGGTTTATCTCGCACAAGCATTTCATCAAACACCTTAGCTACAGAAATTCAAAATAACACATATATTGTAATAATACGGGAATAATACAATTAATGAAGATAACAATACCCTAAAGGTTCAATCAATCACAAATCCATCTAAGGTTGATAAAAGAAAACCTAGAGGTATAATTCCGCACCTTAGGGTTTGGGGTTTCTCGGTCGTTCTAGCACCTAGGGTGAGGGTTGGCGGGAACCGGCGAAGCCTAAGATCAAAGCAAGATTAGGGTGAGTTTAGTGTACTCAACCCTAAAATGCCTAAAAAGGGAAGATGGCATTCACATCCTACCTCCGATCAAAAGGGAAGTCGATGAAGACGAGAAGACTGGTGGCTAGCACAAGGTTTTACAACCGAGAGGGATGAATCCAAGCACAAGAGCTCACCACCCAAATCTCCACTCTTTATTTCTTATTCTTCTCTTCCACTCCTTCTCAATTTCTCTTTCCCTTCTCTCCAAGCAAGCCTCATTTCGGATTTGAGGAGAAAGCCCTGTTAATGTCAGATTTTGTAACGAGATCCTCCGGCTTTTCTCCTTCGCTCCAGGAGGGATCTCCACCACCAGACCTGAAGCAAGACAGCGAATAAGGGTGGCTGGGGACCAGCCGTTAGCCCTCCGACGCTTAAGTTAGGCCACAGAAGAGAAGCCAAGCAAAACGGGACCAAGATTGAATGATGAGTACGTACCTCCTATTCAAGGGAGCCATCCCCTTATATAGATCTGAAACAATCCAATCTGTTACGTGAGATGTCGAAATCCCGTTGATGTCGCATACGATACTGAGAATCCGCTGATTTCATGGGATAAGATCCTATCTTTTTAGTCAGATCCAACCCAATGATATATTCCAACAATCACGCCCCTAGATGGTAATCCCTTGAAATCCGACTGGATCCGGCCGGAAGCCATAGTTGGAGTCATAGCCTCCGAAAAGGAAGGAGACGCCCGTAGCTGGGAGTCATGGCCTCCGAAAAGGAAGGAGACGCCCGTAGCTGGGAGTCACGGCCTTCGAAAAGGAAGGAGACGCCCGTAGTAAAGCTGCTCGCAGGTTAAAATGTGGTCGCGAGTCCAAGTACATATTTTGGGTGTAATGTCTTTCAACGACTTGTGAGAAGGTCTGCTCGCGGATCGAGCTTTGCCGTATTTGACTATCGGTTATGAAGACTCGGGACTTGCGAATAGCTGCTCCGTATTTTTCAATCTATGACTCTTGATCAGGTGATCTCGAGAGTCGAATGGACGTCCCGTGCCTATCAAACATTCGACTCTCGATCAGCTAATCTCGAGAGTCGAATGGACGTCTCGTACCTATCCGACATTCGACTCTCGATCAGATAATCTCGAGAGTCGAATGGACGTTTTGGGCATTTCCGCGTGAAATCTTATCTCCATCATTTTGCCTATAACAGATGCCCCCCAAGTCCTTGCCGCCAAGAATTCTTAAGGAAAGGACTTAGCTCACTATCACACGAAACCGCTCGCTACCTTCATCGAGAATGACACCCCTCATGATGGGCTGAAATTAATGAGCGCCAGCTTTTCGCAGCCTTTTCGCTGATGGAAAATGAAGGGGCGCTCGCCACGTGTTTGAGGAGTTAATGGGCGTGCCTGCTCGAGCGCTGTGTCCAACGAGGGACTGCCACGTGCCATCAGATACGGCGGAATGATTGCCTATAAATATACGGAGTCCGCCATTCCTTTGATTTTCTACAGAAGTTTTTCGAAAGAATCCTGCAACCCTTTCTTTCCATTCTTCTTCCTCTTCCGGTGCTTAATCTTTCTTTTTCTTGGTATACTTCCTTTTTCGTCTTCTTTTATTTTCATCTCCCCATGGCTGGGAACTCTGACGAGACTACTGTCCCCCTTGGCGATGCCACTCCGGAGTCCTCTGCCTCCAGTAGTGCAAGGGTTTCGGCGGGGAGATACACAGCAGCCGGATATCCTTCCGTTTTATCGGAGGACCGGCTGGCTGAGCTACGGGAGAGATACCAAATCCCGGACTCTGTAACTCTCCGCTTGCCCGGAGGTGGAGAAACACCCGACTCCCCCCCCCCAGGATGCGTAGCATTTTACGAGTACCAGCTCATCTTGGGGGTACGCCTTCCCCTCCATCCCTTTGTTCGCGATGTATTACGATGTTACAAGATTGCCCCTGGGCAACTCATTGTGAACGGGTGGAGGGTGGTGTTGGGCTCCTTTGCCCTTTGGGCTCAGGCTGACAACGGGGAACTCACGGCGGAGGAGTTCCTCCGTATGTTCCGCCTGAAGAAAGCTCCATCCAGCGAAGGCTGGTATTATTTATGTTACTGGCACCGGGATAACTTCGTGTTGGGTAAACCCTCCTCGAACTATCCCGGCTGGAGGAAGCGGTGGTTCTATGCTTCCGGGAGCTGGGAGTCTGCCTCCTCCAGGGGTCCAGGAGTGACCCGGTTTTTCTGTGAAGGTAGACACAATCTCGTATTGTGCAGTTTCCTTAGAATAATTTTTAGGGTTTTGCTTCGTTTGACCATTATTTGTGCTCGCAGGTATCCCGGCATTGCGGAAACCGAATTTGAAGGGTGGGATCAACGAGAAGATCGTCAGAGTGTATAAGGTGCCTGTCGGAGATAGGCATATCGAGGCTTGCTTATCTCCTTCGCGACTTGCAGCAGCAGGCCTCATATCCAGGAGAGAAGTCGAAATGACGAAGGCTGGAGAGAAGAGAGGCCTACTGCCCCGTCTGAAGGGCACAGGTTCCAAAAGGCAGAAGAGAACCCCTGCCGAACTGTCTCAATCTTCCATCCGCGCGGGCAGCGATCAGCCTGCCCTTCCCGCGAGCATGGCGGGGGCCCCAGCTGGGCCTACCATCCCTTCACTGGTGGTCGCACCTGGGCCACCAGTGATCAACATTGCAGACAATTCCCCAGATGGGGTGGGGTCCAGCTGCCCCCCAGCTGAAGAGGCTCGAGAGCAGGTAGAGCCTCAAGAGCCAACTCCTGCTCGGGAACTGGTCCCAGCTGCCGAGCAGGGACCTGCTCGCGAGTCCATGCCTCCGCCTCGCGAGCAGACCGGTTTGGTCGTTGCCCAACCGTCTGGGAGCGGGACGTACTCGATTCCACGCCACCTCCACCCTGTATGCAAGTTCTTGTTCGAGAACGTCCCGCCTCACGCCTTCGGCTCTCTCCCCGAGCCAAGCCCTGAGAACCTTATCCTTGAAGCGGGGATGAGGATGGTTCAGGTAAGAGTTTGTCAAGATCTGTTTCGACCTGTTGATACGTTCCAGAAATCTTATATTTTTCATCTCTTTGCAGGGTTTAGATCTGATTCTGCGAACGAGGCGTGATATCGTTGCCGCCCGTCGCACGATAGAGGAGGCTGAGGGAAAGAGGACTGCCTTGGAAAAGGCAGTTCAAGGAAGAGATCAACTGCTCAAGGCTCGTGAGGCAGTGATCTCGAAGAGAGATGAGGAGAAAAAGATCCTCATTGAGAAGATCCAAGTCCTGACCGATAGGTATCAGGCCTTGGACTCAGACTACGCGAAGCTCACGGGTCTGAAGGAGAAGGCAGAGAGAGAGAGGGAGATCTTCCGACAGGACAAGATCTCATTAGAGGAGCAATTCGCGGGAGCCAGGTCGCAGCTCAAGGAGGCCTACGACAACCTGACTAGGGAGCGCACCGCTCTTGCGCAGCTTAAGGACGAATCGATCCACTGGGACGAGGAGAGAGTCGCCCTTGTGAAAATGCTCTCGGAGGAAGGTACTCGGGCAGTTTCCGAGTTCCTGACTTCGCAGCTGTATGACGATGAACGATATGAGTCATACGATGCTGGTCGAGACTTTGCACTGAGAGTAGTGCAACGAATGATCCCATCCTTCGATATGGGGGAATTCGGTCGAGTCGCGACCATCATAGCTGCAGAAGAGCAAGCTGCTGCCGAGAACGAGGTGACCGAAGCCACGCAGGCTGGAGGGGCTCCTGAAATGGGCCCTGAAGTCGAGAGCGTCGCTCCTCCTAGCGATTGATTTCCTTTTATTTTCTTTTATACAAATGTATATGTAATCATCTGATTATTAATGAAAAGATGTTTTTGGAAGTGTCGCTGTTTCATTGCTGTTCTCCCTTTATCTTTTATTTTTTGCTTGTTAATCTTGAATGGATTCGTCAGAGATGTGACCCTTTAATTCGAGCATGAGCTAAGCTGCTCGCGATCAGGATGTGACCCCGTTCGCGGCCCTAATTTGGGCGCGAGCTGTGGTGCTCGCATTTTGGAGTGCGATTCCTCCTCTCATCAATCGCGAGTAACTAACTCATGATAAAATGAATTAGACTCAATCCGGGGGTCGTGAGACCATGTCCGCGTTGAGATAGACTGATCTATCGATTGAGGTTTTGATTCTACCAAGGGTAGAAGGTTGGTCAAGAGATGGTATTCATTCTCTTCGGGGCTGTTCAGGTCCATGAGAATGGAGAAGCGACCAACTAGTAATGATTTCAATCCTACCAAAGGTAGGCAATTGGCCAAGAGGACGTGTAAGCACTCTTCAGGGCTATTCCGATCCATATAAATGGAGTAGCGGCCAAAAGATATCTTTCACTTTATTCATAAGATGTTATGATAAACTACATCGAATCTAGGGGTAGTATCTTAGCAAATGCTCCACGTGCCAAGGGCGACATACAGGCTTCCCTTGCATGTCTTCAAGATAATAAGTATCGGGTCGCACAACCCTAATAACCCGATACGGTCCTTCCCAATTCGGATCCAATGAACGAACAGGAATTTCAAGATTTCGCCTTAGAACCAAATCTCCGAACTGGAAAGATCTAGGTCGAACCTTTGCATTCCGATAACGAGCAATACGTTGTTGATATGCCGCCACTCGTACTTGGGAAGCATTTCTTCGCTCTTCCAAGAGATCGAGATGAAGTCGGATATTTTCCTGATTGCTCGCGGGATTATACTGTTCGATCCGATATGAGGGCACTTGAATTTCTACTGGTACCACTGCGTCAACACCAAATGCTAAGGAGAAAGGAGTTTCACCTGTCGATGTACAAGCCGTGGTTCTATAGGCCCATAACACTTCTGGCAGAAGTTCTGGCCACACCCCTTTACATTCACTTAGCTTGGTCTTTAAATGATGCTTTATAATTTTATTCACTGCCTCGACCTGCCCATTCGCCTGTGGATGATATGGAGAAGTGCGGAGATTACGTATCTTCCATTTGTCGCAAAATTCATCAAAGGCTGCGTTGTCGAACTGCGTTCCGTTATCGGTAATTATGGTATGAGGAAGTCCGAAGCGACATATAATATTTCTCCACATAAACTTAGTAGTTTGTTTTTCAGTAATTTTGGCTAATGGTTCTGCCTCGGCCCATTTGGTGAAATAATCAACCGCCACAATCGCGAACCTATTCTGTCCCTTTCCCATAGGTAAGGGGCCGATGATATCGATCCCCCACTGAGCAAAAGGCCAAGGGCTGTCGACTGGGGTCATCCGCTCAGACGGTACACGAGGTATAGGTTGATATCTTTGACACTTGTCACATTTTTTAGAAAATTCTATGGCGTCTGCTTTCATAGTAGGCCAATAATATCCTTGCCTTATTGCTTTATATGCTAGAGATCGCCCCCTGGGATGATTACCACATGCCCCCTGGTGTACTTCATCTAGAACACGATGTGCTTCTTCTGGGTGAAGACACCTCAAATAAGGCAAGGAGAAGCTTTTTCGCAACAAGATTCCATCTTGTAAGGTGTACCTGGCAGCTCGAAGCTGAATTTGTCTTGCAGCTTTCTTATTTTCTGGTAGGTATCCATCTCTGAGATAAAGGATGATAGGATCCATCCAGCATGGAGACGATTGTACCGATATAACTTGCTCGGGAGTCACTTGATCGATACTCAAATGTTGACGGTGCTCGATGGGGATCGAATGCGATAGTTCTGATTCTGGTGCAGACGCGAGTTTTGCCAAGGAATCGGCCAGTTGGTTCTGCTCGCGAGGGATATGGAATATTTTGTAAGTCTTCAGTTTGGCGAGCAGGATGAGGACACGAGATTTGTATAAGGCCATTCTTTCTTCTTTGGTTTCGAATTCGCCAAGAACTTGGTTGACAATGAGCTGGGAGTCGCTATGAATTATCAAATTCTGGACTGCGAGGACAACGGCTAGCTCGAGGCCAACAATAAGGGCCTCATATTCTGCTTCATTATTGGAGACGCGTGATTCGAAACGCAGAGCGTATTGAAAATGCGACCCGTCTGGAGCCACTAAAATCAGGCCCGCTCCACTGCCACTGGCCCGTGACGACCCGTCCACGAAGAGCGACCAAGCAGGTTGATCGCTGGTCATGACGCCATCTTCAGAAGAATATGTAAATTCGGCGATGAAGTCAGCCACGGCCTGGCCTTTGACTGCGGTCCTAGTACAGAATGAAATATCATGCTCGCTGATCTCGACCGCCCATTTAGTTAAGCGCCCGGAAGCCTCAGGCTTTTGAAGGACTTGACGTAGTGGATGATTTGTTGGTACTAAAATGGCATGGGCTTGAAAGTATGGTCGCAGTTTTCGAGCTGCCGTGATTAAGGCTAGGGCCAGTTTCTCCAAATCAGAATACCTAGTTTCTGCATCAACCATTGCTCGACTGATATAATAAACTGGCCTTTGTACCCCGGAATCTTCTCTTATTAAAGCGGCACTAACGGCCGTGGAAGACACAGATAAATAAAGAATGAGTTGCTCATGTGCCACAGGCTTAGATAAAATGGGGGGAGCGCTCATATATAGCTTCAGTTGTTGAAAAGCTTCTTCACATTGAGGTGTCCACTTCCAATCAGACTTGGCCGTTGCACGAAGGAGTTTGAAAAAGGGCAGGCACTTGTCGGATGCTCGCGAGATGAACCTGTTTAATGATGCGATGCGACCAGCTAGACGTTGAACGTCCTTCAGAGTCACTGGGGATTTCATCTCTATCAATGCTTTAATCTTTTCGGGATTCGCCTCAATTCCGCGTTGGCCAACCATGAACCCAAGAAATTTCCCTGCAGATACTCCAAACGCACATTTTTCTGGATTTAATTTCATCTGATACTTCCTCATCAGGTCAAAGGCTTCTCGAAGATCAGGAATGTGGTCATCTTCATCGATGCTTTTCACAAGCATATCGTCAACATAAACTTCCATGTTCCTACCGATTTGAGCAGCGAATATTTTGTTGACAAGACGCTGATAAGTGGCCCCTGCATTTTTGAGTCCAAACGGCATTACCTGGTAGCAATATAGTCCTCGATCTGTGATGAAGGCAGTATGTTGGCCATCAGGTGGATGCATCATAATCTGGTTGTAACCAGAGTAAGCATCCATAAAACTGAGGAGGGCGTGTCCAGCTGTCGAGTCGACCAACTGGTCGATTCGTGGTGTCAGGAAGCTATCTTTGGGACATGCTTTGTTTAAGTCTGAATAATCGACGCACATCCTCCATTTGCCATTAGCTTTCCGGACGAGAACTACGTTGGCGACCCACTGTGGGTAGTCAACTTCTTTTATGAAATTTGCCGCGAGCAGCTTCTCAACTTCAGTTTTGATCGCCATTTGTCTTTCTGCAGTGAAAGCACGTCGACGCTGATGTACGGGTTTATGCTTTGGGTCAATGTTGAGACGATGTGCGATGACATTAGGATCGATGCCCGGCATATCTTTATGAGACCAAGCAAACACGTCCTGGTATTCAGTGAGGAAACGGATCAGATCTTCGCGGTGGATACTGTTTAAGGAGGAACCGATGTACACGATCTTAGACTGGTCGTCTTCGGTCAAGCGGATCGCCACTGTTTCCTCCCCTGGAGTTCCTGATTTCAGAGCACTTTCTCTTGGATCCAACGTGGTGGCGAGAACGTCGGGTGATCCTTGAACTATTTCCATGACAGGTGTCGCTTGAGCCTTCTTTCGATCTTGGAGGGCTATCTGGTAACAGGACCGTGCCTCCTGCTGACTTCCTCGCACGACCCCTATGCCATTTGGGGTTGGAAATTTAATGCATAAATATGATGGGTGCAAGGCCGCTCCAACCTTAGTTAGTGACGGTCTCCCCAAAATGGCGTTATATGCTGATTTTCGATCTACGACGAGGAAGTTTACGAAGACGGTAGTCTTCGCTGGACTCTCCCCAAAGGTGACTGGGAGATCGATACTTCCTTCAGGTGTCACCACTTCTCCTCCAAAGCCGACAAGAGGGGTCGATACTGGCTTGAGGAGGTCTCTGGCAAGTGCCATCTTGTCGAAAGCTTCCAAATACAGAATATCGGCCGAGCTACCTGTATCCACCATAATTCGACGAGTCGGATAATTTGATACATTCAGTGTGACTACGATGGAATCTTCATGAGGGAAATGAATTCCCGCTGCATCTTCGAGGGTGAAAGAAATTGGGGGAGGGCTAGCCTTCGAAGAGTTGGACGTTTGTTCCAGCCAATAGATCTGCTGGGGTTCTTTGGACGCCTTTCGGGCGTATGCCTTTCTTGAAGCTTGAGAGTCACCCCCGCAAGCTGGACCCCCGACGATAGTGCGAATTTCTCCTGTGGGCTCAGCATCCTCTTGGTCGGTTTGATGATGAGATGGTTCCTTTTGGCGAGATGAGGTCTTCGCCCTTTCTGGTGACCTATTTTTACGAGTAACATAATCCTGGAGATGGCCTTTTCGAATAAGAGCTTCGATATGGTCTCGTAGGGAAATACAGTCCTGGGTCCTATGCCCGTGATCTTTGTGAAAGTAACAGAACTTACTCTTATCTCTCTTCTCGGGATCGGATTTAATCTTTGCAGGCCACTTCACATATGGCTTGTGTTTTATCTCCATTAGAACCTTTTCAGGAGACCGATTAAGAGGAGTGTAATTATGATATTTACCAGAGTAAGGCTTCCTGGGAGAGCGATCGCGTTGATCGCGATGGTATTTTTTATCTGTAGAAGTTCCTTCTGGCTTGCGTTTCTTACTTTGTACTCCATGACGTGTCAATGCGACTTCTTCTGCATTGATATATTTCTGAGCTTTGGCTTGGAATTCCGCCATAGTTTTCGGCGGGCTCTTATCTAAGGCAAACCTAAATTTCTCGCTCGTTATTCCGGCAATGAGGGCTGTGAGACCCTTTTCTTCGGTGTAACCCTCGGTTTGAACGGCTTCGGCAGTGAACCGTACTGTGAACTCTTTTATTGTCTCCCCATGTTGCTGTTTCAGATTCATCAGATGGGAGGCTGGCTTTTTAATGCGAATACTTCCCATGAATTGAGAAAGAAATATCTCCGACAATTGGGAAAAGGAACTGATGGAAAGTGGCTTTAACCCCCGAAACCACGTACGAGCCGCTTCCTTCAATGTAAGGGGAAAAGCCCTACACATGATTTCTGAACCATGTCCCTCCAACTCCATGAGGGACCTATATGTTTCCAGATGTTCCAGAGGATCGCCAATGCCTGTATACGGAGCGATAACAGGCGTTCGATACTTTCTGGGCAACGGGGCTTCCATGACCTCGCTTGTGAAGGGAGATTCAGATTGATGTATTGCCGCCATGACAGCAGATGGCCGATTTGCCTGGTATCTCTGCTCCATGACATCAAAACGGTCTTGGATTCTTTTGAGATCTCCTTCCCATGGCAAGGTATAGCTAGACGTTTCGGCGGTGGAGCCTTGCGGTTGAGGTTGTCGAGACGAACTGGAATGTATAGAATGTGGAGACGGCACAGGGGGATGGCCGCCAAGTGGCGGGACCTGTGGTTCATCCATAGAATGCCTGGAAGCAACTGGTATGGGTGGCGGTGGTAACCCTTCGGAGGGTTGTCTTTGCGGTTCAGGGAAGTGCTGATCAAGTCGATTTGACAGTGCCTGAACTCCGGCGTTTAGAGTTAGGAGAGTGTTCCCGAGGAATCGTAGGACATCATCCTGATTTCCAGAAGCCTCCAATAATGGATTTGTTGATGGCATATTTGGGGCTCCTTGAGGGATATCCGTCGGAACAGGTGGGAGGGCAGGTGTGGATTCCGTCTCACCGGGCGGAGGTGGTGCCTGCCTCGAAGTTGAAGGATGAACTGTCTTTTTAGGAGGCATCACCGAAGGATTTTGATCGGTGGTTAACACGATTGATTTTGATGATCAAGTCGTTCCCACAGACGGCGCCAAACTGTTAATGTCAGATTTTGTAACGAGATCCTCCGGCTTTTCTCCTTCGCTCCAGGAGGGATCTCCACCACCAGACCTGAAGCAAGACAGCGAATAAGGGTGGCTGGGGACCAGCCGTTAGCCCTCCGACGCTTAAGTTAGGCCACAGAAGAGAAGCCAAGCAAAACGGGACCAAGATTGAATGATGAGTACGTACCTCCTATTCAAGGGAGCCATCCCCTTATATAGATCTGAAACAATCCAATCTGTTACGTGAGATGTCGAAATCCCGTTGATGTCGCATACGATACTGAGAATCCGCTGATTTCATGGGATAAGATCCTATCTTTTTAGTCAGATCCAACCCAATGATATATTCCAACAATCACGCCCCTAGATGGTAATCCCTTGAAATCCGACTGGATCCGGCCGGAAGCCATAGTTGGAGTCATAGCCTCCGAAAAGGAAGGAGACGCCCGTAGCTGGGAGTCATGGCCTCCGAAAAGGAAGGAGACGCCCGTAGCTGGGAGTCACGGCCTCCGAAAAGGAAGGAGACGCCCGTAGTAAAGCTGCTCGCAGGTTAAAATGTGGTCGCGAGTCCAAGTACATATTTTGGGTGCAATGTCTTTCAACGACTTGTGAGAAGGTCTGCTCGCGGATCGAGCTTTGCCGTATTTGACTATCGGTTATGAAGACTCGGGACTTGCGAATAGCTGCTCCGTATTTTTCAATCTATGACTCTTGATCAGGTGATCTCGAGAGTCGAATGGACGTCCCGTGCCTATCAAACATTCGACTCTCGATCAGCTAATCTCGAGAGTCGAATGGACGTCTCGTACCTATCCGACATTCGACTCTCGATCAGATAATCTCGAGAGTCGAATGGACGTTTTGGGCATTTCCGCGTGAAATCTTATCTCCATCATTTTGCCTATAACAAGCCCCAAATAAGAGCTACTTATAACTCTAAAATTGATGCAAATGGCCTTAAAAAGTTGGGCATTGAGTCTCTAACCCTATGGGGGTCTAATTCCACTAGTTGTGGTCCACTTGGGTCCGCGGGGGCCCACCTAGACCATGAAATATTTGCTACACGACAAGATTTATCTAAGGCTATGATCATTCACAATACGGATGCGGCGATCAATGGATATGGCCCAATGTCTATTTAACAGTCACCGATCATCTATCGGAGATGCGACATTAGGGATGTATGTGGGGAAATATTTGGGATTAGGGTCATAAGTTTTATCAAAATCTAACGGCTCGAAAGTCACAACTACGCATAAGTTCGGGTAACATGATTTACTTAATTTCTGAATAGTTTCTAGGTAAATTCACACATCACATGTGCTAATACTCTAGCTCTAAGTTATGCGATTCGGTGCACTGAATTGGCTCAGCGTCCGCAAGGGATGTCAAGCCCAGCAAGACGAACATATTTCCTTAGTTTCGAGTTTAATGGCCCATTAACGATCAGTCTAGACTCTATTTAGTGTTTTTCAGAATTTTCAAAAATAGAGTTGAGGATGAGATATCTAGGGTATGTTAAATGTGGTCTGATCTACCTACGTCTAAAGTTTGGTCGATTTAAAATTAACAGAAGTAGTATTTTGGCCTAACTCGCTCTTATCCGTTGATTTGTAAGTTAGATGAAAAGTGATTAAGTTGGGTTATAAGCGTAATCTAAGCGGTGATTAGTATTGTTCTCGGTTAGATATTCATTATGCATCGGTTTGGTCAATTTATCGATGGTGGGGTCCCTTAGATCTTAGCTTTAGATTTATGGATCACATGATTAAGCTTAAGCTTTTGATAATCGGGCATAGGTATTAGCCCCTTAAGCATGTCTAATCGAATTTGTATAGTTTTTGTTGGTATCACTAGTATGTTTCTTAGAATCGAGCATTAAACGCCGTTAAATGATAAAGTAAATTAATTGTAGCAAAAATTTTCTCAATGATTTGGAAATTCAAATTGGCAAAAATATGGGGCGTTACAATTTACCCCCCTTAAAAATAATTTCATCCCCGAAATTGTCTAATGTCACTAAATGAAGATTTTCTCGTTTTGCATGCCTAAATTTTTGTGGATATCATGTTCATGTACGTGCAAGAGTGTATATTAACTATGCTAGCCTAGGTCACAACGGTCTACCCCCCCCTTAAAAATAATTTTACCCTCGATATTCGAGATATATATGTCAAATCATTTATAGTGTACTAAGTATTCAACCACAAAATTTACATAAGAGGTTGTGTGTATTGTTTTCACGTTCGGGCTAATACGGAGAAACAGTTGTAGTAGGTCTGAATCTGATACTTCGATTCTCTGCCTGACCAGGGCGGAGAACTCGTTGTATCCCTTCCTAGTCCTGATAGATCCGGGTCTTCTGCTCGGTCAAAGCAGTGAGTCCATTGGTAATCGCCCAAGATTGAGAATTGGGTCAGACCGCGAATGCTTCGCAGATGTGTGGTTCCGAAAATTCGTTGTTCGATCATTCTAAACATATGAAAAAAAATATCATGCATCATTGGTAAGTTCATGTTTCACATTTCTAATCGTCCTTTGGGACAAGTTCCAAGAGTCATCTCGTTTAAATCTTATGTGCATTATAGTGGGCACTCGCTTTCCCACATGACCTAAGTTATGTCTCTAAGTTCACACAATCATCCTAATAGTTTTCAAGGGAGCCTAAGTTTGTGTTCAAATTCTTATTTTGTTTCGATCTTTGGGAAACGGTATTCATTCTTAATTTGACGCAGGGAAGGGTGTGATGAGGAAAAGATCATTGTTTACCTCAGGTGTACAATACCTTGAATCCACAAGGTTATACTTGAATTTAAAGGAAAGAAAATAAATTTTAAAATAATTTTATTGATGTTTTCTTTTTCTAGACGGACTTACAATAATAGAATACAACCCTACTTAAGAGCCTTAATTCGACCAAACTAAAACTTATCTGAAATAGAAAAACATGCTAAGATAAAAAAAAAAACAGTAATTTAATTACACAGGATGATTCTTGACACTATAAGAAGAAAATCCTAAGAAGACACCATTTACTAAAGTTCTAGGATGAAAAAGATACGCCGATCCATCAACAGTTCGTAGCTGTAGAAATTTTCTTAATTTCAATTAGTCTATTGCTCATGTTGGTTTTGACATTTTTAGTCACTAAATTATAAAAAAAAATTGATAATTTATAATTAATTTTAATATTTTATCACAAAATTTCAACCCATTTCAAGTTGTAAAAAAAATTATTAAAATTTTTGGAGTACCAGCTGCTTAAAATCGACATTTTCTGGATAGTTTCCAAACCGTCCTAAATTAGCATTATTATATTATTTATTTTATTTTTTTATATATTTTTATATAAAATTAGACTCTTCAATATCTAATATAGCTTTTGAATCACCTCAATCGGAGTTATAACGAAGGAGATATGAATTGTTGAAGTTACCCAAAATGTAGGGCTGAAATTATTAAAATTTAGAATTTTTAACAAAAATAGCCCCAAGACATCCGGTCGACCGGTTAAGGACCCGGTCGACCATGTTTCCATCCGGTCGGCCGGATATGGCCCCGGTCGACCGGTTGTTGCTGTTCAATGACCTTGATGTTATCCGGTCGGCCGGATATGGCCCTGGTCGACCGGTTCTTACTGTTTAGTGATTTTTTTTTTTTTCAAACTCTCAACACTTATGACTTTTTTTTTCTCCTTTTTAAAACCCCAACACTTATGAAATTTTCTTTTCTTCTCTCTCTCTCTCTCTCTCTCTCTCTCTCTCTCTCTCTTATTATTATTATTATTATTTTTTTTTACCAACCATGTTACGAATGACTAAATCTTCCTTCAATAATTGAAATCAATTTCAAAGCATAGTGGATGGCAAAGCTTGAAATAAATTTGACCGTCCCTAAGCCATTTAAGGATGCCATCTATGGACCAATTAAAACATCATCTGTTGATCATCGCCTTACATGAATTTGGACCAATGGATGAACTAGATGTAAAGTCTATACAATGACTCAAGGTAAAAAGTCGTTGATTGATCTAATTTACTGATGTGTTGGAAATCTTGTGGGGCCACATAGTGTAATCATATAAAGGCAAAATGAATAAAAAAAATTGGATTAATGGAATCAAGTTACTTGGGTGATTAACATGTGGCATTGCCCATTATCATAACCATACTATGCCTCGTGGGCCAACTTTTGATGTGAGGTATAAATAGTCTCTCAGGCTTTCTCGACAATTAATTTAGTCTTATGTGTGACCCACTTGAAGTCTGACTCATTTAGCTTTAGGTCAGCAAGAGAAACCTAAAACTATGAACTCAGTATTTTGAGGAAGCTAGTTCCCTATATGCTGATGTCGAAAATTTTCTGTCCTAGGAGAATGATTGTGATTGTAGACACTAGGGCACCCTAATGTTCATGTTTCTAAAGTTCAAATTTCAAAAAAAAATTCAACCGATTTAGAGATTTAATCCCAGGGTTTGTTGTCTTTATATTATTGGATTTCCAATATTGCCAGATACACATAAACTTAGGGAAATCCCCTCCAGGTCTAAACTTTTAATCTTAAACATCAAAACACATGAACATTGTGGTTTGTATATAGGCGCGGTCGTTGGGGTCCCCACATTCATGTCTTTCCTCTACTTGGTGCAGCATTCACGGCTTGAACTTGCCTCTCCATGGTGTTCCACCTCTTGGCCATGCCCAAGTCTACCAATGGAAGTGCAAGCCATGACAAGGCTAGGGCCAAGAATGTCATCGTCTTCAAGCAACTACTCTCACCTCACCTTGGGGTAGAGGAGAAACCCCCACACAAAGGTTTGTGGAGCTCTTGAGGAGATTATGAGTTCAAAATGGGAAGAAGGGGAGTGAGTGAGGATTAGGGCTTAGGAATCTTGAAGCAGAGGGTGGAAGCTTAGAGGATTTTAGGGATTTGGAAGGTGGGTTTTTGTTGAATGGGTGGAGTAATGAAATAGGGAAAGAGGGGTTTTTGTTTATGTTGAGAGAAAGGGGGGAAAAAATCCATTTTTAAAACAAAAACGAGTCTAATCTGGTCGACCGGCTGGCAATCTGGTCAACCAAATTACGCTATCTCAACTTTCCAATTTCTTTCCACTTTCCAATTGTTCTCTGGCAGTAACAACCAATTGACCAGTTTGCAATCTGGTCGACTGGATCTTGCTGTGTTATCCAGTCACAAACTCATCCTTAGGGGCTCCCAAAAACGCCATTTGCTCTCTTGATCTCATCCCCATATCTTAGCAAACTTGGTCACCTCTTCTTGCTCCCAACCGACCCACAACTCGCACAGATAAACTATCTATTGGAAGCATCTAAATACGAAACGCTCTCTATCCTAACTCATGGATCCACATGAGTTTCTACTCCTAGGGGTTCCACTCTCATCCTCTAACCTAGCCCCAACAAAATTTCGACCTTAGGTCTCCCCATTGATTTCAAAAGCGCCCAAAATCCAGGACCTAAATCAGGGTCCATCTACTCCAAGATTGAATCTACGGGGATCAGGGATTTGAGAAATCGAGTCTAAGGTTTAAGGTCACTAATCTCAAAGTCTTATCTACGCTTGCGTCAAGTTTGTGGCAAGCCCATAACTCACTGCCCAGTTCAATTCTAAACTCGCGCACTGATACCAATTGTGACGCCCCGAATTTTCAGGGGTCGAGTACAACCTCGATCCCCAAGATTCCGGGTGTCAGTTATGCTTTGCGGAAGCGTGATTTCTTGTTTACGATTCATAAGGCATCAAAGCACTAATTCAGAATCAATTTAAGCAGTAAAGTAAAGACAAAAATTAAATTTAAACCTGACCAATATAAAAAGTGGAAGTAAGACAACTCTCCCGTAAAGTCATCGAACTCATCCTGTAAGGCATCCTCCTTTGAGATACCTGCATTTATCATAACAGAGCCTGGTGGTGTTTTGAAACACCGTCCCAAGAGTGGGAGTGAGTGATCAACTCAGTGAGAATTATAACTTTAAGTTTAACATGTTATCAAACAAAGAGGGTTAGGCATTGATTCCATACAAAACATCCAAATTCCTATTCTAGTTTTATTAGTGCATGAATGACATGAGATCGCACACCATGCATGTTTCGGATGTAACATGAGGAACACAGAGTGGCATTGGCGCCACATCAAGCAACCAGGCACTCACAGAACCTCCAAATGCAAATGGGTTGGATCATCCTTCGGCATCCTGGCCTTTAACAGTCAGACAGTTGCCTAGGGGATCCATGACGTGTATGCATGATTTGTTTGAGTTTCATTAAGTCATTTCTCACTCAGCATATTGGCGAAGCCGGAATACCATTGTCCAATCATTGGTCCTGAACGGGATTATCTGGCTCCCAACCGTGCAATGCTAATCATCGCCAGTAGCCCACGCTTCCCTGTCACTTCCACACATCAAAATACGGTTCCCAACATCCTGTTATAAATGGGAGCTGACCAACCTTCTCGGGAACACTGATAGGGTTGGTCGCCCCAGCAATTGCACCAAGGACACTACGGGGAGGTGACTCACCCAAGCGTAGGCCGACGACTCGAACACGGTGTCCCATACCACCATGCCCGGCCCAAGAGGCTTATCGGGAATGCATTGCACATGCAGTTATTAGTAGACCCGACACTTTCTTAGGATCCGGTATTCCGTATTCAGGGGACTGTATTGTTATCATCATCAAACACTCTTTCTGTCATATTTTGATAGATTCGATTAAGTCCAGGGGCGTCCGTCTGAATCGGCATGGGCGTAAGCCGTCTGCGTAGTCCAACTACTACCGACCATCTGTGTTTCCCTCGAACCAACCGAATACATCTCAGGTAGCCGACACATCTGGGCTACCCGCCTCGAAATATTTGGGACAGATATTCTGTTTCACAAAGCCTAAGTTTATCTTGTAGCATGCTGGTAACTTAGGAAAAATTCTAACTCGACGCCATGCATGATAATTCCAACTTATATGCATACAAGCAATTCTATGTTTAATATAATCTTAACACGCATCATTCCAGCGGTTTATCTCGCACAAGCATTTCATCAAACACCTTAGCTACAGAAATTCAAAATAACACATATATTGTAATAATACGGGAATAATACAATTAACAAAGATAACAATACCCTAAAGGTTCAATCAATCACAAATCCATCTAAGGTTGATGAAAGAAAACCTAGAGGTATAATTCCGCACCTTAGCGTTTGGGGTTTCTTGGTCGTTCTAGCACCTAGGGTGAGGGTTGGCAGGAACCGGCGAAGCCTAAGATCAAAGCAAGATTAGGGTGAGATTAGTGTACTCAACCCTAAAATGCCTAAAAGGGAAGATGGCATTCACATCCTACCTCCGATCAAAAGGGAAGTCGATGAAGACGAGAAGACTGGTGGCTAGCACAAGGTTTTACAACCGAGAGGGATGAATCCAAGCACAAGAGCTCACCACCCAAATCTCCACTCTTTATTTCTTATTCTTCTCTTCCACTCCTTCTCAATTTCTCTTTCCCTTCTCTCCAAGCAAGCCTCATTTCGGATTTGAGGAGAAAGCCCCAAATAAGAGCTACTTATAACTCTAAAATTGATGCAAATGGCCCTAAAAAGTTGGGCATTGAGTATCTAACCCTATGGGGGTCTAATTCCACTAGTTGTGGTCCACTTGGGTCCGCGGGGGCCCACCTAGACCATGAAATATTTGCTACACGACAAGATTTATCTAAGGCTATGATCATTCACAATACGGATGCGGCGATCAATGGATATGGCCCAATGTCTATTCAACAGTCACCGATCATCGATCGAAGACGCGACATTAGGGATGTATGTGGGGAAATATTTGGGATTAGGGTCATAAGTTTTATCAAAATCTAACGGCTCGAAAGTCACAACTACGCATAAGTTCGGGTAACATGATTTACTTAATTTTTGAATAGTTTCTAGGTAAATTCACACAACACATGTGCTAATACTCTAGCTCTAAGTTATGCGATTCGGTGCACTGAATTGGCTCAGCGTCCGCAAGGGATGTCAAGCCCAGCAAGACGAACATATTTCCTTAGTTTCGAGTTTAATGGCCCATTAACGATCGGTCTAGACTCTATTTAGTGTTTTTCAGAATTTTCAAAAATAGAGTTGAGGATGAGATTTCTAGGGTATGTTAAATGTGGTCTGATCTACCTACGTCTAAAGTTTGGTCGATTTAAAATTAACAGAAGTAGTATTTTGGCCTAACTCGCTCTCATCCGTTGATTTGTAAGTTAGATGAAAAGTTGATTAAGTTGGGTTATAAGCGTAATCTAAGCGGTGATTAGTATTGTTCTCGGTTAGATATTCATTATGCATCGGTTTGGTCAATTTGTCGATGGTGGGGTCCCTGAGATCTTAGCTTTAGATTTATGGATCACATGATTAAGCTTAAGCTTTTGATAATCGGGCGTAGGTATTAGCCCCTTAAGCATGTCTAATCGAATTTGTATAGTTTTTGTTGGTATCACTAGTATGTTTCATAGAATCGAGCATTAAACGCCGTTAAATGATAAAGTAAATTAATTGTAGCAAAAATTTTCTCGATGATTTGGAAATTCAAATTGGCAAAAATCCAAGGCGTTACAGTGTGTGTGCGTGTGTGTGCGTGTGTGTGGAAAAAGGTACTATGTGGAAGTTCCCATGAGGTCGAGCTATGTGGGACCCGTTGTGATGTGTGATGGGCGTCCACACCATTAGTCAAATGCAACATTCTGTAGTGGGTCATGGGCCTAAAACTAAGGCCAATCCATGACTTCGGTGGGCCACACCATAGA